>OX453030.1:6100367-6729510 GCA_949699075.1 Asteroscopus sphinx | reverse complement strand
CAGCCTATCCACTGCTGGCCCCTGCCATGTTGCACCACAACACTCGGTCCTCTGCCTTCCGCATCCAGTCCCCAAGCTATTTTAATCAGGTCGTCGGTCCACCTGCTGAGGGGCGCCCTACGCTGCATTTGCTGATTCGCGGTCTCCGCACTCGAGGACTCGTCTGCTCCAACGGACATCGGTCCTTCGACAGACATGGCCAGCTCACTGCCACTTCAGCTTGCTGATCCTACAAGCTACTTCAGTCACTCTGGTTCTTCTCCAGATAATCTCGTTACGGATTGTATCCTACAATGAATTGTAGAATATCCTTAACGAAGTAAAAGTATATAAGTATTATATCCATCGTCTAGTACCCATAGTACAAGCTCTGCTTAGTTTGATGCTGTGTAAAAATGTCCAAAAATATTTATTATTATTATTATTATTCCACTTACATTGATTAATTACTTAATCAATAATCTTGTATTCTACATTCTACTATTCTAAAACCGTCAGCACAAAAAGACGAACGCGTTAAAACATCCCCCTGCGATAATTTGTGTAATAAAAACATATTTCCCCGCTACAAGTGTTATTCCCCGCAGGTGTATTGTATTCCCCCTGTGCTGTTTGTGCAACTTTTGACTTCACTGTCACGGTGGCCTATTGTTGTAGGTTATAATAGGTTGTTATTTTGAGAGACGGGGAAAGAGGGGGAATTTTATGAGGCGAAATAATAATTGTTATTTGATGTTTGGTCGCGTAAGGCTGTCTTCAGTTTTATAAGAATCCCTCCACAAATGACAATACTTATGTACCGTGAAATGCTGCAATTTTGCCCACATAATAAAGCCTTTTTTATTTGTTTTCGGGTGTAAATCCTCATGGATACCCTCCGTCTGGGGACGGCGGAGGGGTATGTCGGACTCTTACCGACTAAAACCACACGGTGGCCATCCTCTGCACAAAATAGAGGAGCTCCGGGAACTCCATTGGACCGCGCCGGTGCCCCTCTAGTGCTATGCCTTTGGCACGTCCCGGGAAGACAATAATACTACAATTTTTTTAAATATCAAACTACCTATACACGTTGGCTGGTTGAACGAGGGACTTATTAAAGGAGGATATTCAGTACTCGATTCTCGTTCCAAATATGTGTAGAAAAAGCACTTTAATTTTGGAAATATTTTTCCAATCGATTCCATCAATATCTGTGGACACTATTCCGCGCTTACAAATCCAAGTTGCATGCGGTGAGGTGATGCAACTTTTTTTTTTTTTTTTCCGTGGTGAAATCCTCGTGGACGCACTCCGCCCGGGGTAGGCGGAGCCAGTGTCGGACTCTTACCGACTAAAACCACCACGGTGTTCCTTCAACTACCTTAGCCGGGGGCGTGGGAACCCGTGAGTATTCACACAACCACCCCCGACAGGTCCCGGCTCGCCACAAGCAGGCGAGCCCCTTCTCCCCGTGCGGCCTAACGACGGCCACACCCTCCTCTGTGGCGCACACGGAACACTGCACGCCACCTCACCTCATGGGCCTTTACCTTTATCTCGGTCCTAAGAGGCGCGAGAACACTACTCAGCAGGCACTCCTGGGATTACGAGACCGACGGGGGCAGGGAAGGACAGTCCCCCCGCTGCCTGCCCAGTGGCAGGGTGAGTGCACACCGGGCCCACCCCTGCTCCTCCACAGTGCCCTCTGCTTTCTCAGAGGGACACGTGGAACAACTTTCCATTGGCCCAGATCGGGCCCATCCCGTGCCAGAATATTCGCCACAGGCAATAAGGTCACCTGGTCCAAAGGAGACTTATTGCCCGTGCCCAGGGTGCACCGGCCCAACAACTGCCGTTCCCTCTAGACGTGTCCAGAAGGACAAGCAGCTGTCAGACACACGTGGAGGTTTCCTGGCCAGCACCCCGTGAGGTGATGCACCTAGCACGGCAGTATCCATCGGTCGCTATTTCCTCCCACTCCGCCTTTTGTACAATAGCCACCAGACCCCTAGACAAAGGTTGTGCGAGCATTTTTTCCTGTACGCGTGATCAACAAATTCAGCAATAGCACGAGGTGTGGAAGAAGACTGTCGTCTTAATACTAGTTGGTAGCAGCTGGTATCGGGCTGAGGACGTCCATGAGGTCCATCCGTCCGTCCTTACGAAAAAAAAGCCTGGTGATACCTAACTAATAAAGTAAATTACGAAAAATATTACTTTCCCAAACCCAACATTCTTCCAATACCTTTCCATTGTAAAAAAGCTCAAACGCCGCTGGTTTAATTTGAACATAGTTATTGTGGAGTTCACATCAAAGCTCCGATATGAAATTATTTCATAAACTGATCCTCTTTGATCTCTCTCTGTGGGGGGCGAAGCTCGAGCGAACGTTGGACGGAGGGTTCTGCATAGTGAACATGCCTATAAGTATCTATACTTATCTATTAATTATCTAGATTCTAATAGTTGTAGACAATTAGTAGGTATTGGTGTTGATTCTCTTGTTCACGAACTAAACTTATTTAAAACTATCGCTCTCTTTTACTAATAGTAGATACAAGAAAGGGATGGCAAAAAAAATTGTGCTGTCAAATTAATCGGATTAAAATTTTCCATACAAATTTAGTAATGATCTCGGAACATGCCGACAAAAAATACGAAGAAGTGTATATAGGTAACACGTAAAGTAATTTGACACATTGAGCTGTAATATAGCTCAATGATTTGACAGCACTAAAGTTGTTGCCATCCCTTTCTTGTCATCTACTATTAGTGAAAGAGAGCCATGGTTTAAAATAAGTTTAGCTTATGAACAAGAGATTCAACACCATTATTCATTTAATCATTTTAATTATTTAGGGACTTTGTTGTAGGTTAAGTATGCGTACACACAACACAAGACTACTTTCAGCATATCTGGTGTAGGAGTCTATAGTGTAATCCCTAAAGGCAAAAATGACGAACAAAATGGTTCTCCCAACTCGTCGCGCAAGGAACCCTAGAAATATCCAATAACAGGGTGCGGCGTGGCAAAGCATACCGCGGTGCGCGGGGTTGCTAGTACCCACAAAATATTATTTTATATCATTTTATTATTGTAAATATGATATTTATTTGTATTCATGGTTCATGGACTCATGGAGCGTGAATCAGCGTGATCGAATCAGAAATGAGGAGATTCGCAGGAGAATGAAGGTAACCGACAGCCCGGATCTTATGCCAGCAGAGGGCACAGTAGAGGAGCAGGGGCGGGCCCGGTGTGCACTCACCCTGCCCCTGGGCAGGCAGCGGGGGGATTGTCCTTCTCTGCCCCCGTCGATCTCGTAACCCCAGGAGTGCCCGCTGAGTAGTGTTCTCGCGCCTCTTGGGACCGAGGGTCTTGGCTTTACCACCCAGACCGCGAGGAAGAAAACCTCTATAAAAAATTACGGGAGGATGGGGCCTGCGAGCAGCAGACTCGGGGTAGTCAGCTGCCCGACCAGCAGCTAGCGTAGCTGGCATAGCTGGTAAAGGCCCTTAAGGTGAGGTGGCGTGCAGTGTTCCATGTGCGCCGCCTAGGAGGGTGCGGCCAACGTTAGGCCGCACGGGGAGAAGGAGCTCGCCTGCTTGTGGCGGGCCGGGACCTGTCGGGGGTGGTTGTGTGAATACTAATGGGTTCCCACGCCCCCGGCTATGGTAGATAAAGGAACACCGTGGTGGTTTTAGTCGGTAAGAGTCCGACACTGGCTCCGCCTACCCAGGGCGGTGTGCGTCCATGAGGATATCAACATGGAAAAAAAAAGGTAACCGACAGCCCGCAGAATTGCCAAACTTAAGTAGCAGTGGGCAGGGCACATTGCCCGCAGAACGGATGGTCGATGGGGCCGTAATGTGGCGACCGCGTACTGGAAGGCGCAGCGTGGGTAGGCCGCCCACAAGGTGGACCGACGACCTGGTGAAGGACGCGGGAATCCGCTGGATGCGGAAAGCGCAGGACCGGTCGTTGTGGCGATGCTTGGGGGAGGCTCCGTGAGGTTCCCGGTATAGAACAGGCCACTTGAGTTAGACGGACTGTTCCTGTGGGTGTCTTAACAAGTTCAATTATTGTCCAGATATAGCAGACTTAATTATTAAACATGCATTGCTCTATTCAGGTTTTCAGTATATTAAAAAGTACTCTGTGATTCAGGTGCTCGTGTTACGGGTGCCGGTGACATTACAATCACACAATGGCAGATTTACACATCTCAAAGATAGGCTGTAAATTTTTTGCCGCCCTTACCTATATAATTATCAGTACCTAGATTTTTTTTTAATCCAAAAATTTGGTTGTAGTTGCACATAAAATAGATTTTGAGTATATTTCTGAGCTAATCAAAGCTCAAAAAAAAAGCTAAGCTTAAGCTTGGCTTAAGTGTTATAGAAAAGTTATCGGAAAGATGTCTTGTAGACTTCTTTCTGCAAGACATCAGGAAACCGTCTTACAGAAATATTTGTGATTTCTGTAAGTCGGCCTAAACTAAAAACGGCCCCCAAATTTGCCGCCCTAGGCTGCCTACTAACAACCAACAACCATAACAACTGCAATACCACCTAAGTTGTTGCCAAAATGGTACTGCGAGTCGCGTTCGCCAAACTATGACATGAAGATGGAAAGTCTCATGTGGTTGTAATGTCACCAGCACCCGTACAACGAGCACCGGAACACAGCAATGCAGGCATCTCTGTTGAAAATTACCGCGCCGCAGTAGGTAGCCCGTAAAATTCTATATTTCTTGCGTTTTCTGCAAGTTTTAGCTTTAAGTATTTACGTTGTGTATTGATCGGCATTAGATATTCGCACTCCGGTTCTTCTCCGGATAATCTCGTTACGGATTTTATCCTTCAAAGAAACTCCAAGCATAGCTCGTTCCATAGCTCGCTGACCGACATAGCTTGTAGGATCAGTAAGCTGAAGTGGCAGTGGGCTGGCCATGTCTGTCGAAGGACCGATGACCGTTGGAGCAGACGAGTCCTTGAGTGGAGACCGCGAATCGGCAAACGCAGCGTAGGGCGCCCCCCTGCCAGGTGGACCGACGACCTAAAGAACGTGGCTGGGGGGGACTGGATGCGGAAGGCAGAGGACCGAGCGTTGTGGCGCAACTTGGGAGAGGCCTATGTCCAGCAGTGGACTGCGATAGGCTGAGTTGATCAGATATTCGCATTATGTTTCGCAATTATAATAACACAAAAACGCAAGTTATTTTGAATTTCACGGGCTGTTGCGGCGCAATATCTTTAAAATCACACCCTATAGCAAACCCATGCTATCTTTTGAGTTTTACACGACTACCCCTTTGGGCAGTCGTGTCTTTGAGTGTAATGTTTTTCATTTTTAAAGTTTTAGGCAAAGAAAATCACTATCTATTTTACAAAAACTAAAAGATAAGTGTTAGCGAAATCACTTGTAAAGTACCTACCACATAAAACAGCTACATAATATTTCCCCACGGCTAATAGGTATTTATTATTGTGTGTGGCAACCCCGCTTGGTAATAATTACATTCCGCGGCTTCAAGCTGCATTCACTCGCGATATGATTTGTAACGACCGACGAGGTAGATGCGACGCTATCTTTATACAATAATATGACATAGAGATTTTTTTAATTTTTATTGGTGTAATTATAGGTACTGTGATAGAGTAGGCTGGCTCTTTTATTCTTGTGCTGTAATGAGATTTTTTGATTAAAATACGCAACCCATTTGACCAAACTTATTGCGATGACAGGATAAACAGTGGCATGGGTACCGGGACTTGGAGTCCACAGTGTGGACTCCACACAACAGCATGGAGCGTTTTTTGTGTTGAAAAGATGGGTGTGACCATCACCACACATCACCGCAATAAACGTAAAGTCGGAGGTTGTTATTCACTCAGATCCTCTAATTTTAATCTGGCTACAGTAAATATGCCTCGTCCATTCCTCTTTGCTCCTGGACCTCATTCACTAGCTCTCGGCCGGTTCATACCGCCATGTCGCGATTAATTATAATGTTGTTACAGAATTAATAACGACGCTCTTGATAATAACCAGATTGTTTGAAATTGCGAAGCTTAAATTATTTTGTGAGTAATAATTGTATTGGAAAACCGCTTTCATTTATTATTTTACCCATTTTATGAAAGCTTTGATGGTAGGTATTATTATCATTTATATTTCTACTGATTTAAAGCTAAAATTATTATTGTTCTGTCGTGCGGTGAGCTTTTTTTAGGTGATTTTTCCCGATGGGTTTTTTTGCGATTTTAGCAGCTTCTATCGCGCTACATTCGAACTGCTACCGACGTAGTAGGTGACATCACAAATCCTGAAACGCGCTATCAAATTTTTTCGCACAGGTCGCAGTTAGCATACGTCAGTGAAAGCATTCACTGGTATAGGTAAATTCAAAACGGCCGACTGATAGAAACCGATTGCCACCAAATATTGCAGGCAATTAGATCCAACCTGAGGATCCTCCCTTTGTGTTGGAAGTACATAATACCTCGTTCATCCACAGATAGAAATAGAAAATGCTGTGGTGAAAGGATTAGCCAGTCAGCAAGATGGGTCGCGGGTGGCTGACTGCACAGGATACTCAGAACTTAGTATAGTAATATACGTTTACATGAGCTTAGTACTTGTAGTTAGCAGTGCTTATCGCTTAAAATATCACGTAAACAAACCTATAGTTACAATGATTCACTTGCCGTTCCAATTTGTCAAGGCACTTGTTGTGTCGTGGCTGTTCACATGACTCAGCAAGCGACAAGTGCTTAGTGCATTGTTGTCGGGGTAGTCTACTTGTCGCTTAGCAAATAGGATCGGCTTATATTCAATGCCACTTGCTCTTTCACTAATACCTAATACTAATCACGAATTCAACCGATTACATGCTGGGTATAAGTGTAAGTGACAAGTACTAAGAATTAGTTACTAAACTCGTGTAAACTTAGATTGAAGTGATTTACTATTATCAACTATTAATGATTATACTAGGCGTTAGGGAAACGCTTCCGAAAACGAAGATAGGTGATAGTGCTGGTGATTACTGATACGAAACCACAAAAAAAACGCAATTCTTTTTTGCATTTTTCATACATAACCAGCTTTGTTGGGCAGTTAAATGAAACTGATTTACAAAAAAGCCCAATTTATTTACTTAATTTTTGTAATTCAAATAAAATATCAGCTGGCGCTCGCATACGCAGTCCGTGTCGTAGCGAGCGTAGGTAGGTTAGGTACGCGCTTTTTCCCCGGATCGAGAGGGCAATGGGTGCCTTGCACGGATTACTGCCCAATCTCGGGGGACCACGGGAAGAAGTTCGTCGCCTCTATGCGGGGGTCGTGCGGTCGATGGCTCTTTATGGGGCGCCTGTGTGGTCAAATAGACTGTCAGGCGTCCGGCGCTGCAGAGCTAAATTCAAAAGCCTGCTGCGTAAAGTGGCCATTCGTATCGTACGAGGATATAGAACGATATCCTTCGAGGCGGCAACTCTCTTGGCGCGCTTTCCTCCTCTAGACATACTGGCGGATATGGACGCGAGGGTCTATGACCGGATCTGCGCTGTCCGCCAGAATGGCGAGAGCGCGCCCAGTAGGGCGTTCGAAAGGTTGAGGCGGCAGGAGCGACGACACGCACTCGATCGGTGGCGTTATTATGCTGTAGACGGCCACTGAGGGGGTTTTAGTGGGTAAGAATCCCACACACCCCGGCCTCCGTACCCCATGAGGCCGGTAGCCTTTTGAAGGTTTCCTCCTCGCAGCAAAAAAAAAAAAAAAAAAAAAAAAGGTTAGGTACGCGCGGCATTGATCCCGAGTTTTGTACGCTTTGCATTGCGGGTTTGCAAAATACCAAATCACAAAAACAATGAGTATATGGCTAATGGTTATTGGTATTCGATTGTGTTTAGGTAGTATAACAGCCTTTCAGTTTCGGGAGCGTTTTCCTGACACCCAGTATTGCATTACGAAAATAATAGTAAACTCGTGAACAATGTGACAAAATGTAGGTAGCTTTCATAATAATTATATATTTGTATTATTGTAAATTGTTATTGTATATTGTAAAAAAGTTTGTCCTGACTCAGGAGAGTACACCTGGAGCGACGCCGACGGCAACGGTTGTTTGACTTCTTCAACGTAGCAAAGAAATCCTAAAGTAAGAATTCCTCAAAATAAGAATTTTTCTTTTTCTTTTTTACCCACTAGCCAGAAAGGCAATCAGTATAAAATTGCCAACGTACGCAAATACGTGCGTCATTTTATCAGCTAATAAAAAAATTCAAACAAAAAAATTACAAAATCATTCCGTTCCTGAGCATTCCCGCCAATCCCGCCATAACAATGACACTTGACCATAGACAAAGTTTAATTGTTTTCACGGCACGTGTTGCCACTCTAGCAACATGTTTTCGCCTATTATTGGGGTAATTTTGGCGGAGCGGGAGGGCGGAGGCCTACAATGGATGACAAATTGCCTCACGACAAAGGACCACGGTTTATTGGGCTCCGTTATGAGGGTAGCAGCGTATTTATGGAATAGAAGTGGTGTGGAGTCGTTTTATTACAAAAGAATCTAATCTAACCAAAAACAAGTAGGTATTAGACATTGTATTTCACAATTATTTTATGATTTTGAGAATCACGCCAGCTGCGCCAGCTACGTCAAATGCTGGTCGCCAGCAGACAACCCAGAGTCCGCCGCCCGCACGCACATCCTCCCGTAATTTTTATAGAGGTTTTCTTCTTCGTGGTCCGGGCGGTGAAGCCAAGACCCTTGGTCTCAAAAGGAGGCACGAGACGAGAACACAACTCGGCGAGCACTTCTTCTAGGGTTACGAGATAGTATTACATTGCTCCGAGTCGGAATGTTACTCTGTTATCGTTTATACTTACTAACTACACGAAAGAGAAGGAAAGATCGTTGAAAGTGTAACCCTTATGAACGGCTTTAAGCCTTTCAAAAGGGTTACCCATATCGAATAAGTATTTGATTAACCGCTTCGAAAAACCCTACCGAAAACCCTTTCAATGGGTAACCAGAATGGTCCCTGCCAGTGAGATTGATATTCAAGGAAACATTCATATCTCTTTCATTCACCCCAATTTAATCTGTACTTGAAACGTCATAAATATTTACACCGCTGTCTACTCTACATCTTTCGGTGTGCCCGCTATGATTCAGTAGGTGGTGCGCGCCACATAATGAGATAGTGAGCTGACTGGTTATTGCTGGCTGTAATATCGTACATGTTATAACGATTTACGTATGTATTTACATTATAGAATACCTATTACCTACTTAGCTAAATAGTGGCTTGAAATTAATGGAAACAAGTGGTAGGTAGGCACCTATAGTGACACCATAGAAATAGTTATGCCCAAAAAACTCTATGTTATTTTGTACGTAATATCAATGTAGTAATAGATTTTAGACTGTAGAATACAAACGTATATAAGTACAATAAAACTTTTTAACAAAAAATTGAACCGACGAAAACAGAAACTGAAAAGCGAAAAATAACTAATTATGAGTCGGCGCCAAACGAACTTTTAACAAGCATAGTGCGTGTAAGTTGGAAGTGGCCGAGCGGAGAACGCATTTTTGGAAAGTTATTGTTTATCGTTTAAAATCTCACGTTGTATTTGATGTGACGTTGTTTTTATTATTTATTTAAAGTAGGTAATTTAATGATCTTCGTTGATTGGTTGTTTGGCGCCGACTCATAATTAGTTATTTTTCGCTTTTCAGTTTCTGTTTTCGTCGGTTCAATTTTTTGTTAAAAAGTTTAATTTTTCATTTTTTTGTGGTTAAACTCTAAATCCAGGTCTCCCTTATGTCGTAGTGTCTAGAACTATATTTATGTATGTCAAGTTTCAACAGAATCGGTTAACAGGTAAGAATTCAGTGGGTGAACAAACACTCATCCCCTGTTTTACTACCCTTAGGGGTGGATTTTGATTTTGAAATTTAAATGGGACCAATTTCGAGATATACCCTATCCATTAAAAAAAGAATCATCACAATCGGACCACTCTGTAAAAAGTTATGCGTGGTCATACATAAAAAAAAAAAACAAAAAAAATATATATATATATATACGCGTCGAATTGAGAACCTCCTCCTTTTTTTCGTCGGTTAAAAAATGAGCTTTTTTTCTCCACTGGTTTTTTTTCGCCAAATGGTACTAAATGAGCATCATGAAGAAGGTAACTACCTACCATTTGTAATTAAAATGTCTAAACAATTTTTTTTTGTACTTCTCAACATTGAACTATTATTTGAGTTTTATTTGTCACGATAACTTCTTTTTTGATTATAAATTACTACAATAACCATATACTAATATCACAGGCATGCTTTAGACAGCAATTGGTCCAATCCAATAATGGAAAGTGGTATCTCCTGACATTTGGAGGTTTAATATACAGTTACAATCTTTCTTCATGAGTCCCAGTTGGGTGCCATTTCGTTCTAAATTACCATATATTCAGCTGCATTTTGCTGACAGCCGACTGCACACTTGCTGACGGAAAGGATGGAAATCAATTTAAAATATTTACTTCTGCTTACTCTCATAACTTAAAAAGCGTAAAGATGGCAAATAAAATAAATAACACAGATAAAATCTAATATTCACTATAAAAAAGCAATATAGTAGGGCTGTCAGTTACGGCGATTACACCACTTAATATATGATCACAGATATTAGCAAGTGGAATTTTAATCACCGCGCAGCACAACCCTAAGTGTGCCGGTTGACAAGAATTGTTAGATAGGGGTGGCACTCCAATTTTATTGGTTTTTTTTTCTATCTGGGTGACCTAACATCCACGTTTCAGCGTGACAGAAGGACAACGAAACAAACAAAACTTTCACATTTATAATATAATTAGTAAAATTAGTAGATCCATCTTTCCTTGTAGCTATAAGGTAAATGATCAGCAGAATCCAATCCAGTCAGTACCCACTGGTATCACTAGCCATTGCAAAAAGTTTGTTGGGAACTCATCACATCACACAAACAAGATAAATAATTCAATAATTCATTATTTGCTTCAGATATCTATGATTGGGAATGATCATGGAGGAGATATTGTACCTGTAATGGAGGTCAGATGGTCGGCGGTGTTCCAAAAAAACTGTAACTGTCTTTAGAAAAAAAAAAGTATGTTTCGATACGTGGTAGCATGAATTCGAGATGTATCGATTTGTGGTGATGTGATTTTGTAGAGTACCGATTCGGGTAAGGTTCACGGTCGTGGTACGTACAAAATTAAAAATTCATGACTTGCCATCGACAACCCTAACCAATTTAGGGGTGCCACAATCAAAAGGCATATCATCCGATTGTGGACTATACTTTTTGTCGTCTACAAACTCCCCTGCATCACAAATTCATTATAACTTGCAGAGGGTACCATTTTAATATTGTTTTCTTGCTTCAAGCAGGGTGAGGACACCCGTTATTGACTTTGACAATTATTGTAGCGTTTAATCGTAAGGGTGGATTAACAATTTGATGTAGTTAAGTATTTTGGATTATTAGTATTTGTGTTGTTATGATTTTTAATAATAAAGGGTTAAGTTTCAAGTGTCGTTTTTAGGGTTCCGTAGTCCTACAAGGAACCCTTATAGTTTCGTCATGTCCGTCCGTCTGTCCGTCTGTCCGTCTGTCCGTCTGTCCTAATCCTTTACAGCTTAATAACTTCTACAGTTATAAACATAAGTAAATGAAATTTTGTTAAAAAATAGTATAGATATAGATCTCAATTTTAAAAGAATAAAAAAAATCATGATTACGTATTTTAGGGGTGGCGCCCATACATGTGAAATGGGGATGAAAAATTTTTTTCGCTGCACCCCCTCGTGTGGGGTATCATTGAATAGGTCTACTAAAATTAAGGTAATGTTTCATACATCACTTTTTTGTCAGATGTACCATCTGCGAAATATAGCCTGCCAAAGTGGCTTGCAATGTGTCCCCCCCCCTGCCATTTCTAAATTATGCAACGTAGAAACTTATAATCTTCTACATTGATAGACCTTTGTAAAAACTCTCTTTTAAAATTATTTCGAGCATATTGTGATTATAAATTTTTGAGTTATAGAGAGAAAACTGAAAAATACTTAAAACGTCCTAGTTCAAAGGTCATTGACCTTAGAGAAAAATGATCTTAGCAAATAATGCTCCTTTAGCTACTTTCTATTTAAAAAAATTACAAAAATTAACATTGTGTTATATTGAAATGACAAACTTCTTAAATTTGGCGCTGTACAGCGCCATCTAGCGGCTAGTAGCAACACTCTCTGAGTCGCCAATGCTGCCGTCTATTACATTTGGCACTTTATATTGCCATCTAGCGGCGGCTACTAACAACACTATCTGAGTCGCCAATGCTGCCGTCTATTGCAAAAACTAAAATAGCCATGATTAATATTCGATTTGATTTGTTTGTAACACCTACTTAAGGAACCCTATAATACTGAGCATGGCCCGACATGCTCTTGGCCGGTTTTGTTAGTTATTGCTCTTTTTGCAAGCAGAATACTTTGTGATGCTGCTTTATTTAGAGATGTGGCACCTAAAGTCAGTATTATGTATTTTTAAGCTCTGTTTAGTTTAAATAGTGGTAAAGAAATCTATTGTGACATAATCACAAAATAAATTGTAGTCCGATTACTTATTGGTATTTTACAAATAATAAATCTTCTTCGTGTCAGCGGTACGACTGATCTTTTGTCAGACTTGGCAAGCCCAAAACTTTGCAACCTCTACGGCGTTATCAGTAGAAGTGGGCGTTTAAACAAAAAGCGCTTAAAAAAGTCTAATTAAAAAAAAAGCGTATAAGCACGCTTTGTGATTAAAGCAGATTTCGTTTAGACATTTTCGTAAACCAAACTTATGCTTTCAATAGTACGATTGAAATGTAACCTTATTTCTATGATCATAAGACTCAATTTCAAAGTTGACTGGTGGTGGTTTGAAACCGGCAGAATTAAATTTTATTCGTTTACGTAAAATTTGTTTAGAGAAAGCACTTTTTTATTTTGTTGATTATTTTCGTATCCTTTAAACATTTTAAACGTTTTTGACCTTGATTGATTTGCTTTTGCTTTGGCGCTTAGTTTATTTTTCGTCGTCAACGAGTGAATGCGTTTTTGAATGTTCTCCTTGGTAATTACGCGACGGTTGTAGTTTGTTTGTATATTTTTTAGTGAACTTTGTAAATAGTTTAAATGTAAATAGAATAGTGTAATGTAGACAAATAAAAGTCAATTTTTTTAGAAGTGAAAAATGAAAAGCGGCAAAAGCGTAAAAAAATTCGTTGGCAGAAAAAAGCACAACGTTTAAACACGCTTACGATTTTAAGTCGTTTTTCCCAACTTTAGTTATCAGTGCTGGCGCAGAGGTCGCTTAAGGTGCAGGTATTAGGTATTGAGGGTCATATTCAATAAAACAAAGTCGGGTTAGTTTCATCATTTATAACTCAAGAACGGCTAAACCGATTTTAATTAAATTTGGCATACAGATAGAACATAACCCGGATTAACATATAGGCTACTTTTTATCCCGGGAAGATGAACACTTTCCGAGAGATGCGCAATAAACGACATTGCCGCGGGTGAAGACGCGGGCATAAATATATAAAATAAAAAAGCCATTTATTCTACTACCAACTAACATTTTTCTTATAAATTAAAAAAGATTTAATAAATTATCTAAAATTCTAATTTAAAAAGTCTACAAATTTTCATCCGTTTTATTTTAACTATATAACAATTTACATTTCCAGAGAAATTCAATAATTG
This sequence comes from Asteroscopus sphinx, assembly GCA_949699075.1. Taxonomy (NCBI): domain Eukaryota; kingdom Metazoa; phylum Arthropoda; class Insecta; order Lepidoptera; family Noctuidae; genus Asteroscopus; species Asteroscopus sphinx. Next base: position 6,715,711 of record OX453030.1, on the reverse strand, counting down.
ATTTGAATTATTGGTTAAAAAATTATCAAAATTCATTAATAAAAAAATTTAAATAAAAATTAAATTCTAAGTTGCAGTGTAAATTAAATTATTTTTTTATACAAATACTAAATTTTGATTAAGTTTCCTAACATTTTTTTTTTTTAGTAAGATATTATAATCTGTTAATTATAAATATAAATGTAATAAATAAATATAAATGTAATAAAATATATCATATTGCTAAGTAGTAGTCGCCTCTTTGGCGTAGGCCTCCCCCATTTGTTTCCAGTATGGGATATGAAGTCGCGGGCACAGCTAGTAATAAATAAATCTGTATCATCTTTCAACCTACAGACTCTTCCGATTGACAAGTGCCAAGCAATGAGTCTAGCCCAGCGGTACTCTAAGTGTGTTCCGCGGAACCCTAGGGTTCCGCGATACCCCTGTAGGGGTTCCGCAAGAATTTAGAAAAAAAAAACAAAACACCTCTCTCTGGTCACTGGTCGAACGTTTTGAATCCGCCCGCCGCGCGTATACTTGTGAGCGCGCAGTCCCTTTGATAAAAGCCGCCTCTGAATTAGACGCTATAGTTGTGAACAAGCGACTTTCGGCTCTATCTTCAAAAGCATAAAGTCGAGATTGTTTACAACGCATTTTTTTGTATTTATATTTTTATTTCCGCTTTTTGTTTATCAAAGGCGCCGACTCGAGTATTTTTGAGAATGTTCGAGTTCGAGTCTAGGACTAAGTATAAAAGCGCTATTATATAAAAAAAGTCGCGCCTCGTCAGTCAGTTGACGATTAGCGTTCGGAGCGATAAGTTCGTACCTACCTACTTACAAGCTGGCTAGCCTGCTGCCTTCTTGTAAGTTCTACTGCCCGCTGTATTCTGATTGTATCAGTTTTGTACATTTCTTCTTTGGACTAAACTTTGTCTCATAAACGCAGTAACGATTGTGCATTATTTTGACCCTACCATCCTGACGTGTAACATTATTAATAAAGAAGAATGGAACGTTGGCTTAAAGGTGTTAAACGTGTTGCAACGACATCTTCTAATGACGCTGAATGTTCAAAAGCAGTACGCGCGGAGAATACAGCAATTACTGATCCAGACGATGATGCCACGACGTCAAGCTCCACGGTTTCAAAGACGAAAAAAAGGAAGTATGATGAATCATATATCAGTTTCGGATTTGTTGATTCCAACGGCTCACCTCTCTGCATGTTATGTAGTAAACTGCTTCCTAATAGTTCCATGGCACCTGCCAAATTACGCAGACATTTAGAAACTGTACACCCCGAGTCTAAAGACAAGAATAAAGAATTTTTTGTTCGTAAAAAAGAACAGTTATTGGAAAGTCAAAAAAATATGATGCATGTAACACAAACTATCAATGAAAAGGCCACGGAGGCATCATATTTAGTTAGCTATCGCATTGCACAAGCAGGTGAAGCGCACACTATCGCTGAGAATTTAATAAAGCCATGTGTGTTAGACATAACAAAATGTATGCTCGATGAAAAATCTGCAAAGCATCTTTCTACTGTACCGCTATCAAACGATACTGTTTCACGGCGAATCCATGATCTGGCAAGCTACGTCAAACAAGAATTAGTTGCACGTCTACAAAAAACACGATTCGCCTTGCAAATGGATGAGTCAACTGATGTCACTGGTCTGGCTATCTTGCTGGTTATCGTGAGATATCTATATGAACGTTCTTTTGAAGAAGACATGCTTATGTGTTCACCGCTGCCCACAAACACTACCGGGGAAGAAATTTTTAATAAAATAAACATATTTTTTAAAGAAAATAATCTTAGTTGGAACGATTGCATTGACATTTGTACAGATGGGGCCAAGGCGATGACAGGTAAAACAGCAGGAGCAGTATCACGAATAAAAAGTAAAGCGCCTAATTGTAGTTCCAGCCATTGTATTCTGCATAGACAAGCACTTGCGATGAAGCAAATGCCGTCAAATCTAAAATTAGTTATGGATGAAGCGGTAAAAATTATTAATTTTATCAAATCACGACCACTACAATCCCGATTGTTCTCATTATTGTGTGAAGATTATGGCAGCAAACATAAAACACTGCTGCTCCATACAGAAGTGCGATGGCTGTCTCGGGGTAAAACTTTAACAAGGCTATTTGAACTTAGAGCCGAGTTACAAATGTTTCTTTCAGCAGATACAGTTTCTTTTAATTTGAAAGACCGTTTGTATGATAAAACTTGGTTGTTCCGATTGTCTTTTATGGCGGATATCTTTCAAAAACTGAACGAATTGAATTTATCATTGCAAGGTAAACAGACAACAGTGTTCCAGGCCTATAACAAAATAACTGCCTTCAAAAGAAAATTAGATTTTTGGATTATTTGCGTTGATAAGAGAGAAATAGAAAGCTTTACGTCACTCAGTGAGTTTGTTAGCGATAACGACTCGGAAATGTTTCAAGATGATGTGTTTGAAGAATTGGTCCAATATCTCACTTCGATGCGCGCATCTTTTGTAAAGTATTTTCCCGAAGAACATAATACAAAAATGAAGCTGAATTCATGGATTCATAATCCTTTTTTACCCAACTTGCCAAAGCCCGAAAGTATGTCAAACGAGATATATGAATCTCTTTTAGAAATGTCATCAGACACAAGTATGGAGTCACTGTTCAAAACGACGCCTCTCAACGATTTTTGGTGCAGAATCCGTGATGAATATCCAATGCTTGGCAGAATGGCTCTGAATATTCTTCTCCCGTTCCCAACAACATATTTGTGCGAAACAGGATTCTCAACCTATGCAGCCACGAAAACAAAATATCGCAATAGACTGGACGCCGAACCTGATATGAGACTTCAAATGTCTTCTATCAAACCTGATATCAACCAATTGATGAAATAGTAGTTTATGAAACTGTTGCATAATAGGGGTTATTAAAACACGAGTGTGAGTTTAAAAACCGAGCCGTAGGCGAGGTTTTTAATAGTATCACACGAGTGTTTTAATACCTAATTATGTCAGTTTCATACACTATTTTATCTACACTCATACAATTTTAAATAAAATACCAATGTCAAAGTCTTGGTAACATTGTCGTTGTTTTTCTTGATTTCTCTGGTAAAAGATTGTTCGTCATTTACGTTGCTGCATCCTGAAATTCAGACGGGGTCATATTCTCCTCAGTTCAGTATCACTGCTGTAGTCAGATATTTTTTCCCAGGATAAAACTTTTGACACACAAAACCATAATAATAACGTAAACAATAACAATAAATTTACAAGTAACGATAACCAAATCCAGTAGGCCGTGGCGCGCGGCCGCGCACGCGCGCTGGCGCGCGCCTACACAGATAATAAAATATAGTCTGGCGAAAACATTATAATCGGAACTAATTTTCTATCCTTGTCAGGATTCCGTCAATCTCTGTTTTATCATACAAAAAATATGCCTGTAAACACTTAAATATAATTAAAAGCAATATGACAATCAAAAGTTCTGCCAAAAACGCGATTTTATACGATAAAAATTTTCAATGTATGACAAGTGGCGCCACCCTGAATATTGTGTACTCATTGGTGCCAAACTGTACGACTGCTAAAAAAAAGGTTTGAAAACTCCTTGGTTAGGTCGAAGTGGCATTAAAAACTCCTTAGTTGGGCTGAAGTGTGCGGTTATGGAAAAAAAATTAAATTACCGCATTGTTTTGTTCAGCAAACTGTATCGTAATGAAACTTTTTAAATTCATTACAGGTGCATGTGCGTAAAGTATGTCATTATGACATTACTTTCGAGTTCATAATTCGAATTTTACGATACGAGTGTAGATAAAATAAAAAACAGTTTCATACCTCCCATTAGTTAAGATTTTTTCATTTTTAATATCTTCTATTATTGTACTTGGCATGTGGTTAAAGTAAGTAATAATTAGTAACTGTTACATTGTACTTTTATTATGCGTATATAATAAAGAATACACTTTTAAAAACTATTGTTTTATTGTAGGGTTCCGTCAAGTATTTTGCTTGTCAAAAGGGTTCCGTGACCAAAAAAGTTTGAGAACCGCTGGTCTAGCCTAACGAAAATAACAAAACATTCGGATACAAATTCATCTATAACAAGCGAAGTGCATGTTTTCATTGGGAAATTCTCAGTAGCGGCCCGGAGTCTGGATTTGTGCCCGGCAAATGGCATAGGCTCGCCCCTTATTATATATGGGACTTATAACATAACTGGCGAAATGTTGGTGTACTATACACCTCTGCCTACCCTTTCGGGGAATACAGGTATGATTTTCTACACCTACCTTTGGCTGTAATTCAACTGTATCCCATCAGCTAGGCTGCAATTTATTCCTGAAACATTTCATCGCATATCTGGCAACCTCGTAAGGCCCAACGACCTACTTTAAGTACTATCAGCACACTTTCCGGTCGACCACCATTAAGGCTAAAATCGCTTGCGCTCAGTGTTCGACGGCAGCCGTAGGTACGTGTAATGTAGCAAGATTCGTTCAAGGGACTTTGTCGACAAAATGTATCACCGGGAAGGATCGTCACTGTACATACGTGGGACACTCAGAAAGTTTTGCGAAACTAAAAAAAATTGTTCTATACGTACATATATTTTTATCAAATCTTTTCAAAGTACTTTCCACCAGCCTCTATACAAAGATTCATGCGCCTAAACCAGTTTTCAAAACACTTTTTCCAGTCCGCCGCAGACACCTCGTTTACAGCCTGCTCGAACGCAGCCAGCGCATCTTCCGGCGACGAAAATTGTATCCCTTTGAGCTGATTTTTTATTTTTGGGAATAAAAAGAAGTCACACGGTGCTAGATCAGGGCTGTAAGGAGGGTGACCCAGGAGTTTGACTGGCGTGCTGTCCAGGAAGTCCCTCGTTTTGAGTGCGGTGTGCGCAGGTGCATTGTCGTGGTGGAGCAGTAGCCCGCGGAGCCCTGTGTTTGGTCGCTTGTTGCTTATAACAGAGAAAACTTCTGGCAAACATTTGGTAGTATACCATTCGGCATTAATGCTTCTTTGATCCCGTAAGGGAATTGATACCAAGTGGCCAGTCAAATTAAAAAAGCTAGCGATCAAAATCTTACCCCCGCTTCTAGATCGCTTCACTTTGGTAGGCGTTGGCTCATTTTGAAACACCCAAACAGTCGACTGGCGCTTGGTTTCTGGGTCGTATTGATAAATCCAGGATTCATCACCTGTAACGATGTCGTAAACACGCCGAGACGAGCCTGCTTCAAATTTGTTAAGCATATCACGGCACCATTCCACCCGGGCCTGCTTCTGAGCATCGGTGAGGTTGTGCGGCACCCAGCGTGATACTATCCTCCTCACGCGAAGATGGCTGTGTAGAATCTCGTGAACGCTTCCCGATCCAATCTTCAATATGTGTTGAATCTCCTGATATGTAATTCGCCTATTGTCTTGGATTAAATTTTTCACTGCTAGCACGTTTTCTTCGGTAACAGCCGTCAAAGGGCGACCGCTTCTTTCGTCATCCCCCAAAGTTGGTCGACCGCGCTTGAATTCGTTATACCAACGATACACGGTTGCCTTGGAAGGGCCTTCATCCATGAATGCCATTTGAAGTCTATCGTACGATTCATCCGGTTTCAGGCGACACTTGAAATCGTATAAAATCATAGCTCTAAAATGTTCCCGGCGCAGATCCATATTTCAGTGAGACACAATACTTTGAATTAACTCGCAAAAACTGTGGAGGGAAATTTTGAAATTGGAACTTACTTATTTTTACTTATAAATAATCATATTTTCGAAAAACATTATAACTGGCCAGTCTCCCATATATAAAAACTTTTTTTCGCAATACTTTCTGAGGGGCCTGGTATGGTCAATAGTCGTTCAGACCCAAGCATGTTATTTAAATCACCAAATATCGGTCCAACGACCTAAAAAAAGGACATCTTTGTTTTGCTATGTTTTAAAACAAATAAATGATCTTGTATCTTGTATCTTGCTTAATTTGCATTTGGTGTCCCTGTTTTAGGTCGACCGACGGGCTGATTTAGGAAAAAAATTACAAATTCAAGTTTGGGCCGCAACTACTTGCACCATTTTTAGGGTTCCGTAGTCCTACAAGGAACCCTTATAGTTTCGTCATGTCCGCCCGTCTATCCGTCCGTCCGTCTGTCCGTCTGTCCGTCTGTTCTAATCCTTAACAGCTTAATAACTTCTACAGTTATAAACATAAGTAAATTAAATTTTGTTAAAAAATGGTTTAGATATAGATCTCAATTTTAAAAGAATAAAAAAATCTTGGGGTATCTTTGAATAGGTCTACTAAAATGAAGCTAATGTTTCATACATAACTTTTTTAACAGGTATAGGTACCATCTGCGAAATACAGTTCGCCAAAGTGGCTTGCAATGTGTCCCCCCCCCCTGCCATTTCTAAACTATGCAACGTAGAAACTTATAGTCTTCCACATTGATAGACCTTTATAAAAAATCTCTTTTAAAATTATTTTGAGTATAATGTGATTATAAATTGAGTTATAGTGAGAAAACTGAAAAATACTTAAGACGTCCTAGTTCATAGGTCATTGAACTTAAAGAAAAATGATCTTAGCAAATAATGCTCCTTTAGTTACTTTCTACTTAAAAAAATCACAAAAAGAAACATTGTGTTATATTGATATGACACACTTCTTAAATTTAGAAATTGTTTGCAAAAACTTAAATAGCAATGATTAATCGATTTGATTCGTTTGTAATTAGACCTACTTAAGGAACCCTATAATACTGAGCATGGCCCGACATGCTCTTGGCCGGTTTTTAGTACATTGGGTCGTCATTTATATCGAGCTAAATTTAGGTTGGGGCTTAAGAGGCTATTTAACCTACCTACAGGACCTCCAATTTTATAGCCGTGTAACAAGCCCCTATACCGATGCAATGCAACCATTTTAATATATTCTCCAGTGCTATCGCTCATACTCGAATAAATCAGTTGTTATTAAACCTGCGCAGATTTAGAATTTATTTCTAGACAGACGAGTTATAGATTGCAGTTATTGGACATTTCGATGCATATACATAAGTGGGTGTAGGCTGCCTATACGTTAGTCGATGGCTCGAACTTGTTGAAGGCGTTCCTATTGGCAAGCACGCCGGTGGCGTGATATTTATCTGTGCGAACAAATAGAACAGTTTCGTAATTGGGCAGCTCGTAATTCATTTGGATAGACAACTCAATCTCTTCCTGCGTTTTTCATAACAAGCAACTAGAAAGAAGAGTGTTGTGGCGCAACTTGGGAGAGGCCTATGTCCAGCCCGGCGGACCTTATTGCCTGTGGCGAATATTTTGGCACGGGAGGGGCCCGATGTGGGCCAATGGGAAGTTGCTCCGCGTGTCCCTCTGAGAAAGCAGAGGGCACTGTGGAGGAGCAGGGGCGGGCCTGGTGTGCACTCACCCTGCCACTGGGCAGGCAGCGGGGGGACTGTCCTTCCCCCCGTCGGTCTCGTAATCCCAGGAGTGCCTGCTGAGTAGTGTTCTCGCGCCTCTTGGGACCGAGGGTCTTGGCTTTACCGCCCGGACCGCGAGGAAGAACACCACTATAAAATTACAGGAGGATGGGCCTGCGAGCAGCAGACTCGGGGTAGTCTGCTGCCCGACCAGCAGCTGGCGTAGCTGGTGTAGTTGGCGCAGCTGGCGTAGCTGGTAAAGGTCCGTGAGGTGAGGTGGAGTGCAGTGTTCCGTGTGCGCCACAGAAGAGGGTGCGGCCGTCGTTAGGCCGCACGGGGAGAAGGGGTTCGCCTGCTTGTGGCGAGCTGGGACCTGTCGGGGGTGGTTGTGTTAATACTCACGGGTTCCCACGCCCCCGGCTAAGGTAGTTGAAGGAATACCGTGGTGGTTTTAGTCGGTAAGAGTCCGACACTGGCTTTCCCTAAGGAGAAAAAAAATAAAAATAAAATAAAAAGGGGCCTATGGGCTGGACTGCGATAGGCTGAGTTGACGAACTAAAAAGAAAGAAATAAAGAAAAACTATTTATTTAAACCGCTCATTGTACCTACATATCTTCTACAACGTATTATTGAAATGCACGACTGATTTATAAGCGTGAGGCCCTGGGTTCGATTCCCGGGTCGGGCAAAAAGTGTTATTGGGATTTTTCTGTCAAGAAAATTTCTCAGTAGCAGCCCGGAGTCAGGAAGTTGGCGATACTACACCCCCGTGCCTCGTAGAGCATGTAAAGCTGTCAGTCTGTGCCTGATCTCTCTCCGGTCGTGTCTAATTGCCGTCCCATCGGGTTATGAGAGTGAGGAAATAGAGAGTGCACTGTGTTTGCGAACACACTTGTCCACTATAATATGTCCCGCGCAGATGGCTAGTCTCCGTTGAGATTGGTCGCCGTGACCGAAATTTGGCCGGAAGGACATTACTATTATTGAAATACTTCCGGATTAAAATTAAGACTACTTTGTTATCCCGGGAAAATAAAAAGTTCCCGAGGGATGCGCGATCTTTCTGTGGTGCCCTGGGAAAAGTCTAGTAGGTAGGTACCTACAAAAATATTCCAAGCCGCGCCGCGCCGCGCCGTTGTGAAGAGATTATTCAGAGCTCGATTAGTAGCGGGGCCAGGGTGTGCATGACGTGGACATAGACCAGGTACGTACTTAAATATAAGAATCATCACTCCTAGAGTCTCTTTCAATTACCCCACATTGGTAGGGACAAGTATTTCCATGTCCACAAGTTACCGTGTCCATTTAACTTGGTAACTCCTTGTCCGCACAAGTATCGGACACAGATTATGATATTAAATTGTTTCATGAGAGACGCTTGCGGAGGATGCGGGGCGGGGGAGGAATATGACAGGGAACGGACTTGGGAACAGTGAATTTTTTATTTTATTTTTTGTTCAATATGAGCGAATTTCACGGTAGCTTAGTGGCTAAAGCACTGGCGTACTGAGCCAGGAGTCGCAGGTTCGAATCCTGCTCGTGAGCGATTTTTTCTTTCCACAATTTAAATCTTTAGAATTCGCTTTGCATGCGTAAAATGCGTTAAAATAATAAAATAATGAGTGAATTTTTCAGTAAAATTAATATTATAAACTGTGTGTATTATGGTGGAGCTAACCTCCTAATATGCATGTCATGCCGAGGCCAATATTCGTCGAAGGGTCGGCACTCGAAGTTGTAACGGAATACGTCTACCTAGGGCAGGCAATTCAGCTTGGTAGACACAACTTCGAGAAAGAAGCCAACAGAAGGATCCGTCTGGGCTGGGCAGCATTTGGCAAACTTCGCCGAGTCTTCTCGTCGCCTATACCGCAAAGTTTGAAGACAAAGGTCTTCAACCAGTGCGTCCTGCCAGTCATGACTTACGGTGCCGAGACGTGGACACTGACAGTTGGGCTAGTCCACAAATTTAAAGTCGCTCAGCGAGCTATGGAGCGAGCTATGCTTGGAGTTTCTTTGAAGGATAAAATCCGCAACGAGATTATCCGGAGAAGAACCGGAGTGACCGACATAGCTTGTAGGATCACTATGCTGAAGTGGCAGTGGGCTGGCCATGTCTGTCGAAGGACCGATGGCCGTTGGAGCAGACGAGTCCTTGAGTGGAGACCACGAATCGGCAAACGCAGCGTAGGGCGCCCCCCTGCCAGGTGGACCGACGACCTAAAGAACGTGGCTGGGGGGGACTGGATGCGGAAGGCAGAGGACCGAGCGTTGTGGCGCAACTTGGGAGAGGCCTATGTCCAGCAGTGGACTGCGATAGGCTGAGTTGATAACCTCCTAACCGGCATAGAATATGTATTGTAATAATGTCTTCTCTTTTCTTATGCCTTAGGTAGGTACCTTTTTTGGCTGCAAGGAGGTAACCATCAAAAGGCGGCCGGCCTTGTAGAGGATGGAGGCCAGAGTGTGTGGGATTTTTACCCACTAAAACCCCCCGTTATTTCTGTTCGCATAACTCGATAAAATATAGGCAACAGCCGACAGCTGATTACTTTTTCGCGATTTCTGGACTGGTCCCATAGTAAAGGTTGTTACCATAAGAATAGACAAAAATACTATGTTGTTACACACATTAGACGAAGTACTGCGAACAATAATAGTGAAGATATAAATTGTAGAAAGAAAAAATCGCTCACGAGCAGGATTCGAACCTGCGACTCCTGGCTCAGTACGCCAGTGCTTTAGCCACTAAGCTACCGTGAACACTGCTCGTGGTATCGAAATTATCCTCCACTATACGTCTTTGGGTGACGTCAGCGATATCTTATTAAGAAACATTGTTCCTTAACTGACTCGACTAACTTTACAGTTAAATCAGTTAAATTATGTTTCTTAATAAGATATCGCTGACGTCACCCAAAGACGTATAGTGGAGGATAATTTCGATACCACGAGCAGTGTTCACGGTAGCTTAGTGGCTAAAGCACTGGCGTACTGAGCCAGGAGTCGCAGGTTCGAATCCTGCTCGTGAGCGATTTTTTCTTTCCACAATTTATATCTTTAGAATTCGCTTCGCATGCGTAAAATGCGTTAAAATAATAATAGTGAAGCCAAAAAAACTATGCTCTTTCGTGTACAAACAGCGCTCACGCACACACCATGTACCTGAAGGATATTTGCTTTCGCGATGCTTACTGGACGATGCCGCGACATGTGTATTGAGAGGAGAGAGCACGGTTTGAGGTGCATGTGTGTGCGTGAGCGCTGGTTGCACACGACGGAGCCGATTTTTTTGGCTTCACTAGATTGTTCGCAGCACATCGTCTATATTTTTTACTACTTATGTCTGTGGTTGTTCAATTCATTTTTTCGAGCGACATCGATCACTTTGCATGTAACAGCTGTTTTTCTCGCGGTTCCATGCTTCCATAATAAAAGTTGTTGGTTATGATGAGTACAATTCACCACTTAAAAGGAAGCTAATAATGGTACCACCTTGTATTTTATTGGCGTTTCCTACCATAGAGCACTATAGCTCGATGGGATACCTATTTTTTTAGACAGTATACTCACTCGATGAATAAGTCTTCAATAAACTTTATGATTTAGGTACGGCTTAGGGAACGAAAAGAAAGAAATAGATTCAGAAATCTCCTGAAACCGTACCTGCCTCAATCAAAGGCTTTTACCGACCGCAAATCACTGCTAAACCACACCCCTCCAATCTGGCACCGCCCCCTGCACGCATGCGCAATGCCAGCCAATCACAGTGCCCCGAACTCACCCCACTACAAGGGTAGCAACTACCCCCCAATTGACCGCTTACGATGTCATTTTTTGCAAGCCAAACCGATAGCTCGTAGCCACGCCCTTAGATACAAATTTAAAATTGTGCCCCTTTTTAAATCAAAAACCGCAAGCCAATATCGCTTTGCAAGCCGATCTGAACAGTCGCCTCAATCTAAAATTAACTACCTAATTAACCATTAAAGTAATAAATTAACCTAATAAAATTAACTCACGGTTTAATTAAAGTGTAATGTGCCATGGATGTGTTCAAAAGTAAATTAATAAAATGAAAGTTAAATATTTTAAAATCAATTAATAATTACAATGATGGAACAGAGGCAGAATTCTAATTTGTATCCAACAAATTTAACGGATTTGCTGGCAGTGTCGGCATACCAGCAGAACGTGGACCGACTGTCGGCGATATCCGACGGCGAAGACAAATACAATGCCGACGCTTACACCGACACTGTCGACCGTTTCGCCGAAAACGCAGACAGATCTTCATCACCAGTGTCGACTTTAGATGATGGTGATAGTAGCCAGTCGGCATTCGGTGTAGATCTAACAGGGAAAGGAACACATTTAGCAGGAAAATCTTTTACAATTGCTGCAATATTAGGTTTAACGAATGCAGACGAAGACGTGATGAACTTGAGTGTTCAGGAGCGGTTGCAGCAGAATCAGAGACATCTGCAGAATTACCTGTATGCTGGCCATGATGTGCAGAGGCTCAATGAAGGCTTCTGCAGGAGTATGGCTGGAGTGCCGACGGGGTTACGACAAGGTAGGATTATTGTTTTAATTGATCAATAAGTATCAATATTATCTTTGATATAAAGGTGATCAATAATATCTTTAATTTGTACATGGACCAGTTGATTGGTGAACTCAGCAGGATACATACTGGTTGTTATATTGACGGAATCTGTGTTAGTAACATCAGCTATGCAGATGATATGGTCCTGCTGGCTCCGTCAATCAACGCTCTCAGAATTCTAGTCGGAGTGTGTGAGAAATATGCAGAGGCACATGGATTAAAATACAATTGTAAGAAGAGCGAGGTTCTCAGCTTTAAGGCTGGTAAAAATTATCCAACTGAAGTCCCACCAATAATACTTGATGGCTCAGTTTTAGAACTGGTCAATAGATTTAAATATCTCGGGCATATTATTATTATTAAGCCTGAAATATCTAAGCCCCAAGTATAAACCAGGTGTTTGTTATTACAATTTAATTCTATATTCTAATCAGATTTCATAGTATCGAAGATTATTTAAAAATCCACTCCTGTTGATATTACAAGCGATTTTTATTTATACTAATAGATAAAATAATTATTAATATTTTTGGATACATAAAGCAGCCTTGCGGAACACCGTTATCTGTGAAATTCTTAGAACATTTAACGAACCAGGTAAAATAGGTACCAAATCAAGCCGCGATAGTCTATCATTAGAAAAATGATTTCAAATGCCAAAAACGTACCTGTGTAATTTAGCTACCTATATCTACACAATCAAATGCTTTGCTTGAATCCATAACCGTAAAAAATAGAACGATGTATAAGTTTGACTCTCACATATTTTATAGTTTTTTTTTTTTTTGTACCTACAGTTTATAAATTGCCAGGTCAAGTGTGTTGGTAGTTTTTTACCATATTTCTGCAAAGAAATAAAATACAAAATGACGGAAGACATGCTAAGGTACCTTTCGTTTTTTTACGTGGGCGTGGGGAAATCCTCATGGACGCACTCCGCCCGGGGTAGGTGGAGCCAGTGTCGGACTCTTACCGACTAAAACCACCACGGTGTTCCTTCAACTACCTTAGCCGGGGGTGTGGGATCCCGTGAGTATTCACACAACCACCCCCGACAGGTCCTGGACCGCCACAAGCAGGCGAGCCCCTTCTCCCCGTGCGGCCTAACGTTGGCCGCACCCTCCTAGGTGGCGCACACGGAACACTGCACGCCACCTCACCTCATGGGCCTTTACCAGCTGCGCCAACTACGCCGGCTGTGCCAGCTACGCCAGCTGCTGGTCGGGCAGCAGACTACCCCGAGTCTGCTGCTCGCAGGCCCTACCTCCCGTAATTTTTTATAGAGGTTTTCTTCCTTGCCGTCTGGGCGGTGAAGCCAAGACACGGTAGGTACAACTAATTTGTACTAACAGAAGTTCTATAAATACTTCAAGAGTATTATTACCACGGCTGTTCAATTTAATGGGGTTAATAAAAGCAAGGTTTAATTAAAGGGACATTGCCGACGGGACCCCTTTGTTCAAGGATTAATATAATCCTGTCCTCTCTTTGACTCAAATGAATGCAGGTGGACAAAATCGTTGTGATGAAACATTGATTAAAAAAGATTGCTAAAACATACTATAGGTACCTATAGGATATGTTACGGGTGTTGTAAAAATAAAGATTAAGCCTAGTTTTATTACTTGAATGCCCCAGAAGAAGAGTAATGTTTTTCGGGTGTAGTTTGCCTGTTTTGTTGTGACCTCCTGTAGCCTAAATGGTTTGACGAATTTTGAAGTGCGAGGTGTCATTAGATTTGTCTTCATCCCCGAAGTGTCATAGGCTACAATGTTTGTAATAATGTTAATACAATGCTTGCAATTAATAATATATCAGAAATACAGAAATAAAAAAGTCATCAAAATAAACAAATAGAAAGTAGGTTCTAACCTATGACTGGATCTGGTTTCAGTTAAAAGCTTGGTTACCACAGTGCCTTCTATTAAATATATCATCTACCCAAGAAATGTACTGCTATTCTAATTCCACAGCGGCTTTTTAAGAGACACCACATCCCAAAGTAATTTGCTGATACGTAATGTTTGAATCATGTTATCACCTATATTTCAACATAGTTGTTATGATTGAGAGCTTGGCTGCCATAGTGACTTTTGTTTGTAAAGATGGCTTTTACTCGAATATACTGCTATCGTAAGTGCGTAGCGCAGTGGCTTAAAAAAAAATCAGTCATTCTTCCTCAGCACGGCTAAAAACAAAAACTTTGGGTGAAAACAAAAAAAAATACTGGGACAATACTGGTAGCATAACCCATTTCCGGAGTCACCCCTCTATTGTGCTTAAGATGGCCACCGGGGAGGTTTTAATACGGTTTAAATCCCACACAACCCTCTCCTCCACGAGGCCGGTAGCATTTTGATGGGAAACCTTAAAAAAGGGTACTTTGAACAAAGCGTTTTCTTGCAGACAGTCCACGACCAGAGTTGAGGCCACAGCTGGGACAGATGAAGAGCTCGAGGAGTCACTCCATGACGTGTTCTAATAGGTCAGTTCAGCTAGTTCCTCTTTTTATTTCTTCTTTTTTATCGAGCGTCTACGCTGGAGAAATGCTTTTGTGAGGCCCTTACTACTGACACTGATTTGCGGTCGACCATATGTACAGTCAGAAATCTTTCCGGTGAACCACCACTAAGGCTAAAATCGCTTGCACACAATGTTTGATGGCACCGGTAGCTACGTGTAATGTAGCAGGATTCGTTCAAGGGATTTTATCGACAAAATGTACCACCGGGAAGTATCGTGACCATACCTAGATGGCATGACATCACTACGCAGCAATCGTATTTACAAAGAAAGATACAACTTTCTTCCTAAAAATGTTATTAGTTTGGGTGACTTAAAATATACAAGATATTGTTGTTGTTGTTGTTGATGTTGAACCGTGCCATATTTCTAGAACAAATGATAAATAATGTGCATATAGATAGTCATCTAAAAATGCTTTAAAAGTGCTACGATTATTTAATAGGTACTCAAATTTTCACTTAGAAACATAGCGAGGGTTTGAGAATAAATCCCGAACGACTCTGAAAATAAGTCATCGGCGGCATTGTCAAAGGGTGGAAATATCTGAAAATTGTTTTGGTGGTTTCGCTCGCATCATTCTTGTATCGCTCGCGACACATGGAGGGAATTTGTTTGTTTTCAAATAGGTATTTAAATAAAAAAATGAAAAATCGGTATTGATTTTTTTCTTGATTCGTGTTCAGTATCAGTGGTATAGTCACCTCCTTAAATATGGCACGAATACAAATCAACATGTTGTAGAAACCGCTGGGATGTTTTAAAGGTGATTGCGATGCAGTAGCCCGCGACATCCAATATTTGTTGGCGTTTCTGCAAATGGTAGCTCTATTTCACGTTGTATATTAATCGGAATATGTTTCGCGACAATAATCACAATATATCTACTGAATAATATGCATAGAAAACGTTAACGTAGCTCTGTAAGCAATATTTGCTCGATAATCGATAATTTGATAGTAAATTAGAGCTAGGTTAAGCTGTTTGCGACAAGATAAACCATATAAACAAAACATTAATTTTACACAATCATAGAACAATAATAGGTACAAAGGGCACCTGTTCAAATAAGTATTATCAATAACAGTGCCTTATCATTCATTATGAACTTACAATAGATAAAAACGTAAAGCATACAAGTCTGATATTATTAGGTACGTTATGTTTTCCAAAGAGAATCTCAAGTCTATCTTCCGAGAAAATCGGTGACCAACAACAGACCGACGGCAGACGGCAGACGTGGCGACTGACGGATTGGTAAATAAATAAATAAATATCTTCGGGACATTTTTACACAGCACCATCTAGTCCCAAACTAAGCAGAGCTTGTGATATGGGTACTAGACAATGGATATAATATTTACATACATTTTTTTTTGTAAATACATACTTATAATACATAAAAAACACTCAAACCAACACAAACACTTATATTCATCACACAAATATTTGTGTCCTGTGGGAATCGAACCCACGACCTCGTGATCAGCAGTCCGACCCTTGAACCACTAGACCACAGACATCGTCAAGTGGTAGTGGTACCATAGGGTAAAGGGAGATTATTTCGTGATAAAGGTCATGTTGTGATATTTTTTAAACTACTATCGGCGTTGCCTGTAAATTGCGAATAGGTATGCAGTAAAGCATGCTCTTTCGGTCGTCGGTCTACCTGGCTGGTGGGTTCCCTATGCTGCGCTTGCTGATTCACGGTATTCGCTCAAGGACTAGTCTGCTCCAACGGCCATCAGCCCTTCTACAGACATGGCCAGCTCACTGCCACTGCTGCTTGCTGATCCTCAAGCTATATCGGTCACTCCGGTTCTTCTCCGAATAATCTTGTTACGGATCTTATCTTTCAAAGACATTTCAAGCATAGCTCGCTGAGCGATTTTGAATAGCCTTACTGTCAGTGTCTCCGTCTCGACACCGTAAGTCATGATATCGAAGGCCTTCTCGTAGTCCAAAAATGCCACACACAGCCGCTGATTATACTCTTCAGCAGTCTGTACAATATGTCGAATAGTATGGAATATATGACTCTGAATTTGTGGACTAGCCCAAATATCAGTGTCCACGTCTCGGCATCGTATTTCATGACAGCCGGACGCACTCTAGTTAAAGACCTTCTCCTTCAAACTTTGCGCTTCAATTCATTCACCATGGTGGATCCCAGGCCCCAGCAACACTTTGTTTTAAAGAGTCATATGTCAGTTCATGATCTTCGACTGAAGGTTTCTAATCAAACTACTTCGTAACCAAAGATTCTGTTGCCACCAGTTCTGGCAGAAGTAAGAGGATACGGACGATATTCACCCCGGAGCAGCTGGAGCGACTGGAAGCCGAGTTTGAAAGACAACAGTACATGGTGGGCCCTGAGAGACTGTACCTAGCGCACGCATTGCAACTGACTGAAGCACAGGTGAGAAACGTTTTAATTTCGCCACAGACAACGCTATTGAAGTAGCCAATTTCTGGGCCAGCAGAATATGAATATTGTTCTACCGACAGGAAGAAGAATGATTGTGAGCCTATCCAAGATTCTTTGTAGAAGTTGTTGATTACTTTGATGGTGGGTTCTCAGGCTTTTAAGAGTCTACACAAACTCAAAAAAAGATGGAAACTAAGTGTATACAAGGCCTTACATTTCTAAATAGTGCATAAACTTATGTCTAATTATCTTACCCCTCTAGTTACCTTGCTCGATAGCAATGTTATTTTTGTCTTTCGTCAAGAAAATATTTCTGTCTGACACGTGTGTCATAGGCATTTTCTAAAGAGTAAAGATTTGTTGCCTAAAAGAATAGAACACAATTTTTTCTCGAAGGTGTTATAGAGTGTTTTCAGGACTATATTATGAGTTCATCAAGACTCTGGCTGGAGCATGCACTGATAATGCTAAGCTCTAATAGAAACATCGCTGCCATCGCCAATCCATCTTGACTCCGAACTTACAGTTTCTTAGTTATTTTTTTTTTTACTAAGAGTTCCTTTTCTGTGCAGGTAAAAGTTTGGTTCCAGAACCGGCGCATTAAATGGCGGAAACACCATCTAGAGGTGACGCAACAACGGCTAGCTGTACTCCAGCGGCATCAACCTCATGACAGAGATGATGACATCTAGGTCAGAGGTCTACAAAAGACTTACAGGACTTCTTCGACTCCTTCCAGTCTAGGTTGAAAGGATACTTAAAAACCGGATAGTGCACTTTATGCAAGAACAGTGAAATATAGTTCTGTTGAATGGATACTATGGATACGGATAGTGTTATCTAAAAACCGGATAGTGCATCATACCCAAGAACAGTGAAATATAAGTCTGTTGAAAGAATAGTGTTAATTAAAAATCGGATAGTGCACTCCACGCAAGAACAGTGAACTATAGTTCTGTTGAAAGGATAGTGTTACCTAAAAACCGGATAGTGCACCATACGCAAGAACAGTGAAATATACTTAGGTCTGTTGAAAAGAGTGAAAAGTGCAATTCTGAGGAGCAAGAAGTCTGTGAAAAGTGGACTTCAATTATTGGAAACTGAACGTTACAGAGACGATTATAAAATTGTGAATTGTGGACAGCTTAACTATCTCTTTGTTGTACGACATTTTTGTTTCGTGGCGAATCGGTAAGTATATAGGGAGGGACCCAATTGGCAATGTCACTGAAAATAAACTATACCTACAACTACATGCAGTTCTTAAGTTTTCAACGTTATAATGTGACGACAGCTAACTGCAACCAGTAGTAGGCTAGTTATTATCCTTGTAAGTCAAAGGTAAATGGAATTGAGAAAAATATGGGATTTTAAAAAAAACATTGAATTTGTAAACTGGGTTTAGAAAACTGTGTGATTATGGTATTTGAAAAAGACCTAAAAACAGACTGATTTGTAAAAATAATGGGAAGAACTTGTACCAAATAATGGATTGGTTATAATAAAACAAAGTTTAACCGGATTAAATCGCGTATATTATTTAAATTGGTTTCCCTGACGTTTCGAAAGCTTTGCAGCATTTCGTGGTCGCAGGTAGACTAAGATGACAATCGTCTTTACAGATATTTCTAAAAAAATATTTTAATCTACCGTACTTTTCTTTTCTTCAACTCAGCCTATCGCAGTCCACTGCTGGACATAGGCCTCTCCCAAGTTGCGCCACAACGCTCGGTCCTCTGCCTTCCGCATCTACCGTACAATATTTATTAATTAAAATCGTTTCGATGCACGCAGTAATCACTCACAATATCATTATCTTTTACAGTGTTGCGTGCTGTTTGGGACTTGATTATTTTTAGGACTGGGTTCCAAACAGGTGGTAGCTGCCAACCATCTTCTCTATTAAAATTAGGATGTTTTTTAATTTCAATAGCCTCACGGAGCATTCTAGGTACATATCGGATTTCCTTCGCCAGAACTTGTGGTTTATCAAATCGAAGAAAATGGTTGGGTTTGTCTTGGGCATGTTCACACACTGCAGACTTTGTGGAGCGTCTGTTCTTGACGTCAGCTATATGTTCTTTAATTCTAGTGGCTATACTACGCTTTGTTTGCCCTATGTATGATAACCCACAATCACAATCAATCTTGTAGACCCCTGCATCTTGTAAGGGAATGTGACACTTCACCGGTCTGAGGAGTTGGCTGATCTTTCTAAAAATCAAATCAATCTGTTTAAAAAACATCAACAACAAATTTTAATAGAGAAGATGGTTGGCAGCTACCACCTGTTTGGAACCCAGTCCTAAAAATAATCAAGTCCCAAACAGCACGCAACACTGTAAAAGATAATGATATTGTGAGTGATTACTGCGTGCATCGAAACGATTTTAATTAATAAATATTGTACGGTAGATTAAAATATTTTTATAGAAATGTCTGTAAAGACGATTGTCATCTTAGTCTACCTGCGACCACGAAATGCTGCAAAGCTTTCGAAACGTCAGGGAAACCAATTTAAATAATATACGCGATTTAATCCGGTTAAACTTTGTTTTATGTGTATATAGTGATCGCGAAAACCTAAGAAGTTATTAATGGATTGGTTGTAATTATTTACTTATTATATTCTTTATTGTACATACACCAAACGAAAACAAAGACAGTAGTTTACAGATAGATTATGTAAGTACTATGGGCGGTCTTCTCGCACAAGGCAATCTCTTCCAGACAACTTTTGGATGGACTAGAAGAATGGGAACCGATCGTGGGTAGTAAATCAATTGTTAATTTTACACTAACTTGATTGAGATAGTTCTACTCACAGAAAATCTAATAGGTATTTCTGTGGTTCTACTCACAGAAAATCTCTATCTATTTCTGTGGTTCTACTCTTAATTCAAGAGCCGCGTGTCAATCAGGCCCTTTTATTATAGAATCTATGACATGAGGTAATTTTTTTATTGCGTAAGGTTCGCCCACAGCATACATATTATCACTATTACCAAATAATACAGTACAGTATTACCGCATGACCGCAATTGTATTTTGTACAAAGTTATGGTGATTTTTTTTTAAGTAAGAGAGAGAGTTGAGTTTTGGTTTTAGTGTGAGCGAGAAGCGTTTTGAGTCTCCCAAAATAAATGTAAATTTTCTTTGTACCATCATCATCATAATTTTGGCTGAAAGACGTCCACTGCAGGACATAGGCCTCTTCCAAGCATCGCCACAACGACCGGTCCTGCGCTTTCCACATCCAGCGGCATATTTTGTTCGTATAAGATTGTTGTACTCGGTGGGTATTTTTGTTGTGTTGTTGTGTAATAGTTCCATTTTTGTACATAAATAGAGTCAGCCAATATGATGAGTAGGTATCCGTTGTGTTACTTTTCAGATTTTTCTATATCCATCGCATCGTTATAAGAACCGTGCAGCTAAATTTACGTTTTTAAAGTAGGTACTTATAATACCTAGGTATCTGGAATAAAAAACTTCAACTGAACTTACAATTTTTGCCGCGACTTGAATTAACATAAACTCAATAACACTAACTAATCTTGGTTTTGAACACAGACTGCAAGTAGCCGCGACTTATCGTCATTGCGACTTTTCAACATCTTATATGTCACTTTTGGCAAAATTACTTTTTAACACCAGTCGATTATACATTTTGAAAATGCAAAAATTCTCATGTGTATCAATCAATCAATCAACTCAGCCTATCGCAGTCCACTGCTGGACATAGGCCTCTCCCAAGTTGCGCCACGGTCCTCTGCCTTCCTGTGTATACGACGTTTCAATCGTAATTTGTGTACCAACTTCAAGATTTACGATGCTACCTATATATCCAGCTACATTGCTACCATTGCTATATTGCTACCTTATTGTTGTAGTGGGACAGTTTTTATCGATTTTCTCGTAAAAGTGATTTTTAAGAGGTTTTAAAGTCGCATCGACGTTAATCTATCAGAGGTTTTATTAATTTTGGGGCCGGTTTTGTTCAATCGCCAGTTAACTTTTATTGAGGAATAAGTTTGAAATGTTGACAGTTGCTGTATAGAAAACCTGTCAAAGTATCACATTTATTTTATTCCTTAGTTAAAAGTTATCAGACGATTAAAAAACCGGCCCTAGCTAACTTGCTTCTCGCTCACAGTAGGACCATATCTTTACTCAAAGTAAAAGACAGACGTATGTATATTATTTATAATAAGTGTGTATTTTAAATCTATCTCTAAGTGTACATTGTCTAGTCACTAAATAAACTCAGTTTTAAATATATTTCTTGGTATTATTTTGGCTTATTCCCATGCGCTCCGAATTTTTGTTCCCAACGGCTCCGAAACGGAAGATCAATTTAATACCGTAAAATACCCTAACTTTGCCAACAAGCCCTACTTTTATTTATGGACAAACGTAAACTATTATTATTATTACTTTTTATGCTTGAATTTTATTTTGTTCATTAATTATTGAAATACTATTGACTTATTATTATTAAATTATTTCATAAATTATAGAAATTTTGTCAATTACTAATTTAATGTTTTTTATATTTGTACACCAGTCATGGTCAAACATGTTGATCCAAACCATCATTTATATCTTTAATAAGCATCTCAACCATGTATTATTATCTACACATGTTTTTGCAAATAAATGTATCTTTATCTTTATCTTTATCTTTGCCTAAGGCATTAACTTAATTTTTACACGCACTGACACTTTATAACTGGACCAAATGTTAGCGTTGACATAGTTTTCAAAGCTCCCCAAGTACGGAAATCATAGCTATTATAGTTTACTCAAAAAATAACTAGGCAAAGTAGGGCTTGTGGGTCAAGTTAGGGCAGTTTACGGTATTTAAAAAACCGGCCACGTGCGAGTCGGACTCACGCAGTAAGGGTTCCGTACAACCCATCGACCTGATACCCCTTAGAAACTGATTTAATTTACGAGTGTTCAACAAAAGACATCGACGCACCGTGCGCGAAATATGAATTTTTGCATCTCTTTCTTACGCAGGTACCACCACATACAGTATATGTAGTCCACATATAGTCTATGTAGTCCACATATAGTCTATGTTTGCCCTATTTTTAGTATTTGCTGCTAAACTACATAGTATGTTCTAAAATCAGAGCAAGTTTGACGCTGGTATGTATTACCGTTTTGAAGATAGAGCAGGAACTAAAACGTTGAAAAAATGCATTCTTTTCGAGGTTTCTTGTATGGTTCCTCTTTGGTTTTCGACTTTTGTTATTTTTAATATTTGTCATAAATTCGTGATATAAATAAAAATAAAATATAAAATAAATATCTTTGGGACATTTTTACACAGCACCATCTAGTCCCAAACTAAGCAGAGCTTGTGGTATGGGTACTAGACAATGTATATAATACTTATATACTTTTTTTTTGTAAATACATACATATAATACATAAGCAACACACCCAGACCAACACAAACACTTATGTTCATCACACAAATATTTGTGTCCTGTGGGAATCGAACCCACGACCTAATAGCAATACATATTCTGAGAAAATTTCAACCGGCTACCTATTATCGTTCAAAAGATACAGCCCTGTGACAGACAGACGGACGGACGGGCAGCGTGTAGCGAGAGTAATAGGGGACCCTTTAGGTACGAAACCCTAAAAAGTATCTTGGTTGGTTCTTGTTACCTTGGCAAATAAAAATAAATAACTAAAAATAGCAACACCATAATTAAGGTCACATGCATTCACCGCTTGCCCTTAACCTTTCAAACAAATGGTTTTTCCCGGATGTGGGTTTCGCAATTTTTTCGTGCAAGTGTATGTACAAGATCCCCACGGGTAGGGAAAGGATGGTATATTCTTTACTGAAAATGACACGGTTCTCGAGATTAACTGAAAAACGGCCACTTTTGGCACTTTTTCTATCTACAACTACAGCGAACTATAATTTACAGAGTTAAAAATTTCTGATTAAACTACAGTACCTGTACTTCAATAGTTAAAAACGAATTTTCGATAAATGATGTATTCAGCGGGTAATATTTTTTTACTGATGGGGGCGCCACTTGGCTGCTACATTCCCCTTAAAATAGAGTTCGTTTGAGTAGATATTTGGCCGTTATTTTGTTATTTTAGTTTCTAACCCACGACCTCGTGATCAGCAGTCCGACTTACGTCAGTATATACAAAGTCTTTGAGTCCGACACTCGAACCACCAGACCACAGACGTTCCCCCCAAAGACATTTCCATATTGACGTCAGTATAATAACTCTATGGTTCCCCCATTAATTCCGCCTTGTTCACAAACTAAACTTATTTTAAACCAAAGACTTTGTATATACTTACGTCAGTACCTTTATGTTTTAAACTATCGCTCTCTTTTACTTATAGTAAATGCAAGAAAGGGATGGCAATAATATTAGTGCTGTCAGTTTACGTGTTCCTCTTCTTCGCTTGTGCTTTTTAGTGGGCACGTTCCGAGATCACGACTAAACTTCTTTATACGTGGAGACTTTTAATTGGCTGTCAGTCTAGCACATTGTTCTTATTCTGTTTTCTTTAGCTGTAAGTCTTCCATACAAATTAAATCAATAAATAAATTAACGTCATGGAAATTTTAAATCGGACTAATTTGACAGTACTAAAAATTGTTGACATCCCTTTCTTCCACAGCTGTGATTTTAAGAGTTAACCCGCAAGTAAATAGATTGAGAAATATATACATCCATAATACTTACGTAAACATACTCATTAAGATAATTTTATTGTTGATATTTGTCAATCTACCCTTGACTGTTATCGGTCAAGTTCGTTTGTATCGTATCTTATTTTTTTCAAGATTAGTGAAAAGGATTTACTTTCTATTTGGGTATTATAAATAAAGTGTTTTATTCTGAAAGTATGTACTTACTTACCCATATTTTATATGTATATTTTTGAGGTTGTTGTCCATCTGTCTGTCAAGTTTTTTTTTATTGTAATTAATAAGTATCAAATAATACTACGGTACTAGTCTACGGTCCCTTGGAATAAAAATAATTCAAGGCTTGCGTTTCATCATCATCATTTCAGCCGAAAGACGTCCACTGCTGGACATAGGCCTCCCCCAAGCATCGCCACAACGACCGCTCCTGCGCTTTCCGTATCCAGCGGATTCCCGCGACCTTCGCTAAGTCGTCGGTCCACCTTATGGGGTAGCGTGGGTCCTAGTGGGTAGGCCACCCACTAGTACCCACGCTACGCCTTCCAGTACGCGGTCGCCACTCCAGAACTTTACTGCCCCATCGGTCATCCGTTCTGCGAGCAATGTGCCCCGCCCACTGCCGTTTCAGTGCCGTAAGTAATTACTGGCAACACATACTGGTCAAACACTTTCGTCTTGAGACACTGCGGTATTTCGGACGAGAAGATATTGCGTAACTTCCCGAACGCTGCCTAACCGAGTCGGATTCGACGATTGACCTCTTTCTCGAAGTTGGACCTACCTAGCTGGACAGTTTGTCCTAGGTATACATAATCGTCAAAAACTTCGAGTGTAGATTCTCTGATGATTAATGGGTGCTACTTATATGGGAATTTGACATAACCTTTGTCTTGTGATAACACCACCTAAGTCAACGCAATCAAAGGACGCGGCCATTTATGTCACATACTTACCTATTTTGATACTCACAAACTCACTCATCAAAACCTAAAGGGTACTTCTCGCTGACTTAGAATCATGAAATTTGGCACGAAGAAAGGTTTTACAGCACAAGTAGAGGAAAATATCCGGAAATCGTTAATTTGTAGTCATCATAAAAAAAATTGCGATACTAATATACCTACATTTAACTAAACTAGTAATCGCAAAAAAAAATTTTTTGAAAGAATGAAAGATATTTATTTTGGCTTGCACAGATCGTATACAGCACAGAATAAACAAAAAACATAGATGATACAATAAAGAAACAAAAAAAAATTAAAAAAATTTATTGAAATTAAAAACAAAATGATCAACAACAGATTTTTTTCGGGATTTCAGGTTGTTGTTTCTACTGACGAGTACAATGATCCCATAAATTTTGAGGTAAACCTATAGTTTTTAGGTCAGCACCAGCGTATCCGGCCGCCATTAATATAATATGAATAAATCTTTCAAAGATAACAACTAAACAAATTATGCAAATTATTAATAATAATTGCCGTGTGGTATCCGGCAAATAAAAAGAATAGACCACCCCCCCTCTACCCATGGGTGTCGTAAAAGGCGACTAAGGGTTGAAATCAGGAGGATGGGCAGCAGCGTCCTCCTGTGCACTAACATCGTGCAACATCACCCACTGCGGTCACCAACCCGCCTGCCCAGCGTGGTGACTATGGGCATACATCTCAATGCACGCACAACTAAAAATACGGCCCCCAGTTCCAGGTGGTCCCTCTATTCCCGACTACGGTAGCGGTCGTGGTAACGGTGGGACGGGGGGTGCGAAGAATCCCCGGGTTACGGCAGGCTACCAAAACCGACGACTCTATCTGGCAGCGTATAATGGACAAACGTTGAGACTGGACCATCACCTCGCCGAGCTTGAAGTAGAGTTAAGTCATATAAAATGGCATATACTGGGGTTATCCGAAGTCCGTAGAGAGGGAGAGGACACGATAACCCTGGAGTCAGGACACTTACTCTACTTCCGCGAAGGTGATCAGCTCTCCCAAGGTGGTGTTGGTTTTCTTGTCAATAAGGCCCTCGTGAACAACGTTGTGGAAATCGGTAGTGTGTCGACACGGGTAGCGTACCTTGTAGTAAAGCTAAATGATAGGTACAAGCTGAAAATAGTGCAGGTATATGCGCCGACCTCGACACACTCTGACGATATAGCCGAAGCGATGTACGAAGACATAGCTAAGGCTATGAATAGTACCGCTAAGGCTCACTACAACGTTGTTATGGGGGACTTCAACGCTAAAGTGGGAGTACAAGAACGCGGCGAATCGAAAATCGGACCTTACGGTTTGGGGCGCAGAAACCACAGGGGCCAAATGTTGGTCAACTTCTTGGAGTCCCAGGGGCTCTTCTTAATGAACTCTTTCTTTAAGAAGAAGCCCCAAAGAAGATGGACCTGGAAAAGCCCCGATAAGGTGACAAGGAACGAGATAGACTTTATCATGACGGATAAGAAGCACATATTTAGAGATGTCTCTGTGATCAATAGGTTCAACACCGGAAGCGATCACCGACTTATCCGAGGCACTCTAAATATCAATTTTAGAGCTGAAAGAACGCGCATGATTAAGTCTACTCTCCGACCTTCGCCGCTCCAAACCAGTTTGGGCTCCGAAAGGTTCCAAGCGGAACTTCAAAATCGATTCGACTCGCTGGAAACCACTGGCAATATTGAGGAGAAAACCAACACCATAGTCAAAACATTGCAGGAACTGTCTCGAAAATTCTTTCCGCCGCAGCGTGGAAGCAAGATGCCGAAGCTTTCGACTGAGACTCTCGATCTGATGAGGAAAAGACGGGAAATGTCAGCCGCGCATTCGTTTTCATCAGATAATAGGTCCTTAAACCTACAGATTAGGAAGCTGATGCGACGTGACCTCCGCCGCTCCAACACCCGCGCCGTTGAGGCTGCGATTGAGCAAAATAGGGGGTCGAAAGTTTTCGCTCAGCAGCTAGGGAGGACCCATCTGATGAAACTGAAAGCCGCGGATGGCAAAATTGTCACCTCTAAGATCGAGATGCTTGATGAGGTCGAAAACTTCTATGGGCATTTGTATTCCACGAAAACGGCGAGACCAGCGGTTCCTAGCAATGACGACAAAAGAGCCCAGCTCACGCGCCATTACACCGAGGATCTTCCGGACGTTGACCAGGGCGAGATTAGGGCGGCCCTCGAGCAGCTTAAGAACAACAAAGCTCCGGGCGATGACGGCATTACTACTGAACTCCTAAAAGCAGGCGGGGCTCCGGTCCTGAAGGAGCTACAGAGTCTGTTTAATTCCGTCATCCAACAAGGCTCTACACCGGAGGCATGGAGCGGGAGTGCGGTGGTACTGTTCTTCAAAAAAGGGGATAAAACCCTTCTGAAGAACTACAGACCCATCTCACTCCTGAGTCATGTGTACAAGCTGTTCTCGAGGGTCATCACGAATCGTCTCGCCGGAAGACTCGTCGAATTCCAGCCACCAGAGCAAGCTGGGTTTCGAAAAGGCTATAGCACCGTAGACCACATCCATACTGTTCGGCAGATCATACAGAAGTCTAAAGAGTACAATCAGCCGCTGTGTATGGCATTCGTGGACTACGAGAAGGCCTTCGACTCTATCGAAACTTGGGCAGTTCTGGATGCTCTTCAGCGATGTCACATTGATGAGCGGTATATAGAGATGCTGAGATGCCTATACAACGCTGCTACCATGACTGTTCAGCTTCAGGACCAAAAGACGAAGCCAATCCAACTGCGCAGAGGGGTGAGACAAGGGGATGTAATATCCCCGAAATTGTTCACTAACGCGTTGGAGGACGTCTTCAAGACGCTGGACTGGACTGGACAGGGTATCAACGTTAACGGCGAGAACATCTCACATCTCCGTTTTGCCGATGACATCGTTGTAATGGCTGAGTCGCTGGAACAACTGGGCGAAATGCTGCACAGCTTAAACGGAGCCTCTCGACGTGTCGGTCTCGGCATGAATCTGGACAAGACTAAAGTCATGTTCAATATGCATGTCATGCCGAGGCCAATATTCGTTGAAGGGTCGGCACTCGAAGTTGTAACGGAATATGTCTACCTAGGGCAGGCAATTCAGCTTGGTAGACACAACTTCGAGAAAGAAGCCAACAGAAGGATCCGTCTGGGCTGGGCAGCATTTGGCAAACTTCGCCGAGTCTTCTCGTCGCCTATACCGCAAAGTATGAAGACAAAGGTCTTCAACCAGTGCGTCCTGCCAGTCATGACTTACGGTGCCGAGACGTGGACACTGACAGTTGGGCTAGTCCACAAATTTAAAGTCGCTCAGCGAGCTATGGAGCGAGCTATGCTTGGAGTTTCTTTGAAGGATAAAATCCGTAACGAGATTATCCGGAGAAGAACCGGAGTGACCGACATAGCTTGTAGGATCAGTAAGCTGAAGTGGCAGTGGGCTGGCCATGTCTGTCGAAGGACCGATGGCCGTTGGAGCAGACGAGTCCTTGACTGGAGACCGCGTATCGGCAAACGCAGCGTAGGGCGCCCCCCTGCCAGGTGGACCGACGACCTAAAGAACGTGGCTGGGGGGGACTGGATGCGGAAGGCAGAGGACCGAGCGTTGTGGCGCAATTTGGGAGAGGCCTATGTCCAGCAGTGGACTGCGATAGGCTGAGTTGATTGATTAATAATAAATAAAAATAAAATCATTTATTATCAGACAGCTTAGTCCATAGGCACAATTCACAATTTTATTATACTAGAATACACTCCAACCTAATAACCTAATTACAGTAATTATTATAACAATTATATCACAGTAGAATAGCGCAATAATAGACAAAGACAAGGTTACATGCACGGACGAATAAAAAAAGGCTAACGGAATATCACTAAGAAAATATTGAAGCGCTTAATTTTTTTCTAAACCAACATTTTAATTTTAACACACCAGAGTGACCAGACGGCATATTGATATTTTATTTATCTACACTCGTATCGTAAAATTCGAATTATGAACTCGAAAGTAATGTCATAATGACATACTTTACGCACATGCACCTGTAATGAATTTAAAAAGTTTTATTACGATACAGTTTGCTGAACAAAACAATGCGGTAATTTAATTTTTTTTCCATAACCGCACACTTCAGCCCAACTAAGGAGTTTTTAATGCCACTTCGACCTAACCAAGAAGTTTTCAAACCTTTTTTTTAGCAGTCGTACAGTTTGGCACCAATGAGTACACAAAATTCAGGGTGGCGCCACTTGTCATACATTGAAAATTTTTATCGTTTAAAATCGCGTTTTTGGCAGAACTTTTGATTGTCATATTGCTTTTAATTATATTTAAGTGTTTACAGGCATATTTTTTGTATGATAAAACAGAGATTGACGGAATCCTGACAAGGATAGAAAATTAGTTCCGATTATAATATTTTCGCCAGACTATATTTTATTATCTGTGTAGGCGCGCACCAGCGCGCGTGCGCGGCCGCGCGCCACGGCCGCGGCCTACTGGATTTGGTCATCGTTACTTGTAAATTTATTGTTATTGTTTACGTTATTATTATGGTTTTGTATGGCGAAAGTTTTATTCTGGGCAAAAATATCTGACTACAGCAGTGATACTGAACTGAGGAGAATATGACCCCGCCTGAATTTCTGGATGCAGCAACGTAAATGACGAACAATCTTTTACCAGAGAAATCAAGAAAAACAATGACAATGTTACTAAGATTTTGACTTTGGTATTTTATTTAAAATTGTATGAGTGTAGATAAAATAGTGTATGAAACTGACATAATTAGGTATTAAAACACTCGTGTGATACTATTAAAAACCTCGCCTACGGCTCGGTTTTTAAACTCACACTCGTGTTTTAATAACCCCTATTATGCAACAGTTTCATAAACTACTATTATGACACTACGACAACGACTACCGTCACCTTTGAGTATAAGACCGTCACACGAGATTTGTTGCGTAATCGCGGCTTAATTTCGCGGTGACATAATTATAGCAAGGAAACTCTGGTTTTACTGATTAATTAATCTTGTTTTCCTCTACTTTTCAGCCCATGCTGGTCTAGATTACTTATTTTGTTATATGTAATTTGTATTTCAATTAAAAATAGCTAAAATACTGTATTTCGTATTTTATGTTTCAAATACCTTACTTAAAGATATTTTGTATTTTAATTACTTGCGATACTGTATTTTGTAATTTGTATTTCAATTAAAGCAAAGCATGTATTTTGCCCAGCCCTGAGTACATAAATATAATACATTATTAGATATATTATAGGTCTCAGTTCTTATCTCAGTTCTATGCGAAAGGTTTAAAGGGCAATGAGAATAAGGTTCAATCCACAGTTCAAGCACAGTTTATTTTATTCTTATTGCGAAATGCTAGTCTCGCGAAATTATGTGTGAGCCCACGCTGAAATGATAAAATACTATTTGGCTGTTTTTTATTTATTAGTACCTACCTAATCTTGAAATTTTATCCTAAGCTTTAATCCATCCATGTTAATATAACAAATGTGAAGTAACTCGTGTCTGTTTGTTTGTTACCTTTACACGCCTAAACCACAGAGCACCGCTGAACCGATTGGTACAGAGATAGTTATAAACTTGGAGAAGGACATTATATTATAGTAGTAATAGCTAATTTAATTTTCGATAAACGATATCCACGCGGGCCAAGCCGCTAATGACCGCATGTATTGATATAATGTTTTTATAAGGTGTGCGACGTGCGTAGTGTTTTTGTACTTGACTGTTTCTCGACCTTTGACCTGCGCAAAACGTCAATGTTATTACTTTATTATACATGAATAAAAAATCAATGGTGGTAAAAAATTATCAATGTTTCGTGTGAACTAGAATGACGTAGATACCTATGATTTGCGCGTATTTTTATTCTACGTCTACAGTATGTAACAAAAACCCTGTTGTTCCTGTGAGGTACGTTATCAGAATAGATATTCATACGTAAGGACACAAGTCATTTGGAAAAACTCTTCAATAAAAGTAATCAAATTAAATATTAAATCATTATTAATTGTAAATTGAAAGTGATTATATCACTCAAAACTCACTCACTCAGTGATTATATCAATAAAAATAAACAAATTAAACAATAAATCATTATTAATTGTAAATTGAAAGTATAATCACTTTTAATAATTATTTAATCTTATTTTTATTATTGAAGAGTTTTTCCGAATGACTTGTGTCCTTACGTAATATGAATATCGATTCTGATAACGTACCTCACAGGAATAACAGGGTTTTTGTTACATGTTATATAGGCGTAAATAATGATTCAATCAACTAACAGTCACAGGCAGTCCACTGCTGGACATAGGCCTCTCCCAAATCCCAAGTTACGACACAACACTCGGTCCTCTGCCTTCCGCATCCAGTCCCTCCAGCTACTTTCCCGGTCTTCTTAGCCCGGTATCACCCACTGCTGGGTATAGGCCTCCTTTCCTTTTTGCCAGCCTCTTCGGTCTTATGCGTCCCTCATCCAGGTAATTTTATCAGGTAAATTAATTTAAGGGGAATCTAGCAGCCAAGTGGCGCCACCATCAGTAAAAAAAAAAATACTCGCTGAATACATCATTTATCGAAATAACGTTTTTAACAATTGAACTACAGGTACTGAAATTATAATTATAAATTATAGTTCGCTGTAATTGTAGATAGAAAAGGAGCCAAAAGTGGCCGTTTTTCTTTTTCTATCTACAACTACAGCGAACTAAAGTTTACAGTTTCTGATTAAACTACAGTACCTGTACTTCAATTATTAAAAACGAAATTTCGATAAATGTGATGTATTCAGCGAGCAATATTTTATTTACTGATGGGGCGCCACTTGGTTGCTAACCTTAACTTAGATACCAGATTTGCTATAAAACCATGCAAATACCTACAACTTGCAAAATAATTTTGTTGGAAATTTATGCTGTAACAGCTAAACTTTGGACCTATTTCAAAACCCCGGTGGTCTCGATAAGAAATATATCTCGCATACGATATTCTAAAGGTGTTATTACGAAACCTAGATATTACAAAACATTAGATAGTGACGTAAACTTGTATGTCTTGGCTAACTACTCGCTATAGTGAAATTGCCGACCGGTTACAGAATACGGACGCGTGTCGATAGAGATAGTGCTGCGCTTGTCTTAAGATTGTCGATGTTTATATCGATGATTTTGAATAAGCGTTAATAAGTTATTTTTACTATAACATTTTTGTTCACTGAAATAACAGTCATAGACTTAAAATATCTGGTCAATTATACTGAAAGCTGAGCCCAACATATCTAAACGTTAGTTAAGATGACTGTCAAAATATTTTGGTTAACAGCACAAAGCTCTGAATTTGTTATGTAAATAGCTAAGTAGCAGGATCCATCAGTACATAACGTTGATAATAAAAATACACAACACTTTTGGGACAACTCTTTTTACTTGTAGAAGAGACCCTTGTGAATGAGCTCGTCTGGGGTAGTAATACCACCGCACCTATTTCTGTTGCCAAACAAGTTGCACTGTAGTGTTCCGGTGCCGATGATATAACAATCACATAAAACTTTCCATCTGCATGTCTCAGTTTGACGAATTTATTTATTTATTTAAACTTCATGCAACATGTGTACATAGGCGGACTTAATGCCTTAGGCATTCTCTCCCAGTCAACCTTAGGGTGATACAGAGATGACAAGGCAGGTGCAATATTGATTCACGACACAAAACAAGATGAGAAATAAATTACCACTAAAACAATAGATAAACATACATAGATATATATATAACATACCATAAGTACTAAATATATATAAACGAATTCTATTTGCAATATCATTTAGGTAGTAAGGCTTAGGTGGTATTGCAGTTGTTATGGGCAAAGGTAACCACTTAACAAAAAAATATTCTTTAAAAATAACAAAAGGTTTGCCTTTAAATCGTTTCGCGATCCTATACTAATAAAAAAAATTGACAAAAAATATTGAGTCCTTTCGGATAGAGTCAAAACTCTGCACTGTTATACAAGGCAACACAAGAAATAACCAAGTAACAATGGATAGTCCAGGACATAACTAGGTTGAAGGAAGATCATGAAGCCATATTTTATAGAAGACCATTTGGATATGATAATATGTCCATCTCAATGACCAATTTTAAAGTTCTTATCTGATTATTTTCTCACGTTGTTATTATCGATACTACATATTCACAGCACTATAAAATGATCGTTGTACTCTCGCTATCGACACGGGCGCACGTCAACATTATTTGTTTACACTCCGTATCAACAAAAACATTAAGGTTTTATCATTTTATGCGCAGCCGTTTAATAGATCGTGTTAAATTAGAAAGTGATGTGTTATTAATGTTTTAATCATGGATAATAATTGTCGATTAAAAGGTAAGATGATGTATTTTGTATTATAAAAGATTTTTTGTACATTTTCTTTCATAAAACTAATGTTTTTATCGTATTTTAAATTTTTTTATCAGTTTTTTTTTATTCGTAGCCTTGAAGATTGTACCTATATTATGCAAAAAATATTAGTTATACATGAGCTTGACTTGAATGAATTCGCAATTTCGTACTTGAGATTTTTTTATTTTACAATTTTAAATCAAGTTCTTTTAAAGTTTCAGTTCAAATGGCACTTCGTAAGAGGCACTGAGATAATGATTATAGATGTGCATAGGCACATCCATAGGGAAGAAAAATACATTGCGATGACTGCAAATAAATTGGGTTACGGGCAAAGAGATGACGTTAATGTATTAGCACAAAATTAGTTTTTTTCTTCCATAGGTACATCTATAATCATTATGCCAGTGATAATAGGCGTGCGAGCTTGCCTCTCTTTTGTCTCTTCATGTGTTAAGCTGTGATAACCTAGCAGTTGAGCGGTTGCCTTCCATGCAGGAAGGCCTGAGTTCGGACCCGGCCCGCACCACTGACTTTTCAAATTCATGTGTGGATCAAAATTTTATTATCACTTGCTTTAACGGTGAAGGAAATCATCGTGAGGAAACTTGCACACCTAAGAGTGCTCCATACAGTTCTCAATGGTATGTGTAGTCCGCCAACCCGCACTAGGCCAGGGTGGTGGAATAAGGCCTTAACCTTCTCATTCTGAGAAGAGGCCCGTGCCCAGCAGTGGGAAAATATGGTCTGATGATGATGATGATGATGATGATGATGATGATGATGATGATGATGATGATGATGATGATGATAATGATAAACATAGGATCAAAAACAACATGCAATCACTGGACCCTTGGCCAATAATGATCGAAGAACGCGACCGAAAAATAGACGACACTCGTAAACACATTATTCGCTCAACAAAAAAGTTTATTAACTACCGAATATACACTTATAATTATAATTATTATTGATGATTATCCGAATGAATTACTTTATCACGTCAGGGGGATTATACTATAATCACTGGGTTGACAAGTAAGTTGGTGATAAATAATCAAGAGGTTCGAAGATGTTTTTAGGGTGCCGTACCTAAAGGGTACTAACGGGAGCCTATTACTTTCGCTACGCTGTCCGTCCGTTATTCTGTCACACGGCTATCTTTGTAACGGTAATAGATAACCAGTTGAAATTTTCACACATTTTACTATGGTGCCTATCACGGCAAATTCTAAAAACGGAAAAAGGTCTAAAATCAAAGCTGGTCCTCATACAAGAAACCTCGAAAAAAAATGCATTTTTTTCAACGTTTTTGTTCCTGCTCTATCTTTAAAACGGTAATGATTTTGCTAGATTGTTAGGGTGTTTGAGTAGCCTTTGTTGGTATCTTTTTGTTTGCTTGATTGCCTCTTCTTCAACTGTTGTCACTTTAAGTTCTCTATGCAGTAGGTTATTGGTGACATACCAAGGAGCTTGTACTATGTAATTTAGCAACAAATTTAATACTAAAAATAGGGCAAACATAGACAAATGTGGTGGTACCTGCGTAAGAAAAAGATACAAAAATTCACATTTCGCTCACAGTGCGTTGATGTAGGTACTCTCTCTACTCTCTCACTCTCATACACTTGTACATTAAATCAGTTTCTATGGGGTATCAGTTCGAAGTGTGGTACGGAACTCTTACTGCGTGAATCCGACTCACACATGGCCGGTTTTTTTTAATAATCTATTATTAAAGCCTCACTCTAGGGAGGCAAACGAGCAAGTGGGTCACCTGATGGTCTTCAGTCACCGCCGCCAAAGGACTCCGGCGACACCAGAGGGGTCAGCTACCTTGAACTCTGCTCGAGGTATCGAATTTTAACATCCACTTTGTATCCGTCTTTGGGTGACGTCAGCTGCATCTTATTAAGAAACAGGCCGTGCTCTTTAACCGACTCGACTAACTTTGCAGTTAATTCAAAGTCGTATAGATGTGCCTACCCCATAGAAATCTAAATGAAGGAAATAGAAGTGGCAAAGGGATCGCGTACAGGTATCTTTTAGGACACCTGTACGCGAACCGTTTGCTTGATCATCAGTGCTGTTTTGGACGCAGAGTCACTAACATTGTATTCTGCAGCATATCTAGAAGCGAATTTTTTTAGGCTTAATTTATTTTGCATTGAATGCTAGAAACATGGTGGGCGTGATTGCGTATTTATGTGTTGGTAGCGGAAAACCGGCGACATGCGTTCCCGTAGTAAAATACAATAGATAATATTTCCATTAACTTATTATTTAAATTTCTATGGCCTACCTTAACAAAAAAATTTTTTTCGCATTAACGTATGCGGCTCATCTATACGACTTTGAATTAATTGCAAAGTTAGTCGAGTCGGTTAAAAACACGGTCAGCTGACGTCACCCAAAGACGGATACAAAGTGGAAGTTAAATTCGATACCACGAGCAGAGATCACGATAGCTTAGAGGATAATAGAACTGGTGTACCGAACCAGGAGTCACAGGTTCGAATCCTGCTCGTGAGCGAATTTTTCTTTCTACAACTATATCTTTACGAAATAGCAACTTAGATTTTATAATATAATAGGTATTTAGAGGAGAGTTAATTAATAATGTTATTATAGGCCAGATAAATAATATACAACGTGTTATTGAAATAACTGGAAACCTATTAAGGGGTCATTGTATTCATCAGTATGAACAACTTTTACTATGGGACCAACCCCGAAATCGCGATAAAAATATCAGCTGTTCCTTACATTTTGTCGATATAACACAAATGTTCCCTACATTTGTGTTCACATAAATCGACAAAATGTAAGGAACAGCAGATTTATTTTTCGCGATTTCAGTGTTGGTCCCATATTAAAAGTTGTTCATACTACTTCATACTGATGAGTACAATGACCCCTTAAGAGGTTTCCAGTTATTTCAATAACACGTATTTGTTCTGTAAGCGTCGGAAACATTAAGGAAGATAAAAACAAGATTAAACTGTAAAGGGCAAAGTAATTTAAATTGTCATTGATACCTATGTAGCCGCCACCTTATCGGTAATAAGGAAAATAATAAAAATAATAATGACTATCTGTGATGCAGGCAAAGGAGTCTTAATGTGTATTCATGTGCTGATGAATGAGAGTATGATTAGGTATCACTTAAATTATGTAGGAGAAGTCTGGTCTTTCCAATTTTTCTTTACGGAGCCGAGACGTGGACGTTCAGGATGACCGGTCAGAGAAAAATCGATGCACTAGAGATGTGGTGCTGGAGGCGTTTATTGAGGATTCCCTGGACTGCGCACCGAACCAATGTATCGATCCTAAAAGAACTGCATATAAAAGAAAGGTCATCGTCGACTGTGCAAATACTAATACACGAATTTTTTGGCCATATAACCCGGAAGTAGGACTCAATGAAGCGCTTGCAATCTCTATTCTAAATTGTAAGATTATTTATATATATATTATATATATTTATGTTACCTATATGTGTATAATATATTTTGTGCTATTTATTTATTTTAGTTTAGTAGTACGCCACGGACTGCCCCCATTATCTAGATCTTACGTCTTCTTTGTCCATCCAAAGGTTGTCTGGCAGATATCGCTTTTAGCGATAAGACCGCCCATGTAACCATAATTTATACGTTGTTCCTGTTTACTACTATTTTCATGGTGTACAATAAAGTATATTCTATCTATCTATCTATCTATCTATCTTGGTGGTGCAATGCAGGATTGAAGGGAAGAGACCCCGCGGTCGCTCTCCATCGCGCTGGTAAGACCTCATCAAAACCATCAAGCACTCCACCATGACACAATGTTCTCGCAGCGCCGATAACAGAGCCGAATGGAGACGCATCGCAAGAGCTGCTACTCAACTTTCGAGACCTGATATTACCACGACCACTCTGCCAAGAGTGAACGACAAAGAAGAAGAAATTGTGTACGCACAGCGTAGGTAGGGCTACACACATAGAAATCTTATAACACTACTATATTGTTAAGAAAAAAGTGTTTTATCCAGTTTAGGGATCATTACAAAAAAAAAAGGTAATAGAAGTGGCAAAAGCGCGTGAACTTGTCGCCGCGTACAGGTGTCTTTTAGGACACCTGTACGCGAACCATTTGCTTGATCATCAGTGCTGTTTTGGACGCAGAGTCACTAAAATTGTATTTTGCAGCATATCAGCAGCGAAACATGGTGGGCGTGATTGCGCATTTATGTGTTGGTAGCGAAAAACCGGCGACATGTGCTCCCGTAGTAAAAGACTATAGATAACAATTCTATGACTACTCGATTTTTATGGCCACATCACCATGTACTGGCCGAGAATACTCTCTTGAGGATCGTGTACGCTAAAAGTGGGGGGATTCGGTGTCTAGTAAGCGACCCTGGGAAGGACAGCAGCACGTTCCGTTCACTTGCTGCTGTGGGATGGAGAATACTGTTTCCCCAGGACGTGCCAATGGCATAGCACCAGAGGGGAACCGGTGCGGTCAACAGGAGTTCCTCTATTTTGTGCTGAGGTCAGTCACCATGTGGCTTAAGTTATTAGGAGTCCGACATACCTCTCCATCTTCCCCAAATGAAGGGTATCCGTGGGGATTTTCACTCTTAAACAAGGTCTATCCTTCATTAT
Source organism: Asteroscopus sphinx (assembly GCA_949699075.1). Taxonomy (NCBI): domain Eukaryota; kingdom Metazoa; phylum Arthropoda; class Insecta; order Lepidoptera; family Noctuidae; genus Asteroscopus; species Asteroscopus sphinx. The sequence continues at coordinate 6,677,931 of OX453030.1, read as the reverse complement.
AAACTGATTAAAGGCTCAAACACACAGCGGGCGTGACAGAGCGGTGGTGGCGGTGGATCGTCGACCGAACATGGACGGGGCGTGCATGTCACACTGCGGGCGGATCGCGCGTGGTACTGGACGGCGGCAGTATGACGGCGCCAGAAGATCACGGTCCGCTGTCTTTGTGACTTCTACCTAATATGTATTCCCATATAATAAAACGCCAACGTATCGGTCGCGCACCGCCCAGCTCTAGCCTACGCTGCGCCCGGCGCGGCGCGGCGTTGCCTTTCCGCCTGGCGGCACGGCATTGCCTTTCCGCCTGGCGGCACGGGCGGGTTGGTTTCCGGGTGATGGTCAATCGGTCACGCCGTCAAAATGCCTGGGGGTGATTCTCACGTCGTAGACATTATCTCGAATTCGACATAATGTCGAAAAAAGATGGCGAATGTCGATTAAAAATAAATTATCGTATTCTTAGAATGTCACGTTAGAGATATTTCTACTCCTAGCGCTCTAAATACATAGAGTGGTTCATAGCAGTTGACATTACCGGCCATATTTTTCGTAGAGATTTAAAATTAGAGATTATCTCTAATCAGACAGTTATCTCTATAACGCTAGAATTGGGGTTCTGGCAGGACGCAGCTACACTGTGTTCATTATCTAATACAGTTTAGTAAATTACAACACGACGCGACGAGACCCACTGATACAACGCTTCAGTTCCGTCTCGCTCGCTGTGTGTTTGCAGCTTTAAATTATCAGTAGCTAAAATTAAATGAAGTAACCTTCCTTTTTCCAGAATTACCGGAGCACAGCGCAACCAGTCTTGCGGGCTTATACACGGATTTCGACGGATGGGTTAACAGATTTAATACATGTTATAAAAGGTAATAGGCACTAACAAAAAACAAACTTAGGCTGTTCTTGTTAAATAGGTATCTATTCTGTCGACGAATTATAAATTGACAACAGCAGGAACGTTGTATAATCATTAGTTTGACTTAAGTAGTTAAGTCAAACTAATGATTCTACAATTTTAATTTATATAATAGTAATAGTATTTGATTTTATTGTTAGAAACTTTATTAACATTATTCTGGATTTTATTTTATTTTGTGTTTAATTAAATTGTCGTCTTACATAATAATATAAATTATCTTTTTTTATGTAAAAAATTCAGACACTATTTAAGATTGTTATTGAATAAATGAATGAATGAATGAACTAAGTTCTATGTAGGTACGAAAGAAAGAAAGAAAATGTATTTATTGGCACAAACAAAATAAGATTAACAAAAAAGAAAAGAGCATTAAAACAACATTAAGTGCCAAAGTGCCACCAGCTCTGCATAATTTTAGATAGCAGTACAGGTACTGACTACCCCAACCACAGAAATAGATAGAATGGAAATAGATAGAATGGAAAAGTGGGCAGGTCGCTCATGCCAATACTCTGCAAAGCCTTTCTCAGTACGCCTTTTGACTAAAACCCGCAAATATGCCTTATTGTGCTGTTTCTAACTGCAGAAACACTTGTTGCGGGAGTGCTTCTTTGGCCGCCTGAAGAAAGTACTGAAAAGTCTTCTTTCGGGCAGAAACAAGGTGCGCGCCTTCAACAGTTGGGTCATGCCAGTCTTGATGTACTCCTTCGGCATACTTAAGTGGACCCAAACGGAACTGGATGACCTGGATAGAAGAGTCCGGACTCTGCTTACCGCAAATCGGATGCATCACCCACGATCATCAGTGATGAGACTGTACATCCCGCGGAAGTGTGGCGGTTCACAACCCTGAGGTGTGCAGTCTCAGGGAGTATTTTCTCCACGCTGACGTGGGTATGCACCGAGATGTGGTCGCAGTGGACAACGGAATTACCCTGCTCTCCTTGGCTAAAGAGAACTGGCGTAAACCTGCAGTACTTAGTACTAAAGACCGCGAAGAAGTATGGCAAAGCCAAGAGCTACACGGACGCTTCTACCGGGCCCTCCATGGGTCTGACGTAGATTCTCTAGCGTCCGTGTCTTGGCTACGGTTCGGTGACCTATTTGGAGAAATCGAAGGTTTTGTTTGTGCAATTATGGACGAAGTCATCATGACGAATAACTACTGCAAGTATATTATGAAGGACAGGACGGTTGACATATGTCGGGCGTGTCACTGTCCTGGAGAGTCTCTCAGTCACATTATTTCCGGTTGTCCTCGTCTGGCTAACGGTGAGTACTTGCACAGACATAACCAAGTGGCCAAGATTATCCATCAGCAAATTGCTTTGAAATATAACCTTGTGGAGTTGGAGGTACCGTATTACAGGTATGCGCCAGACCCAGTTCTTGAAAATGGTCATATCACGTTGTACTGGGATCGATCTATCATCACTGATAGGACTATTGTACACAATAAGCCTGATATAGTGGTGATAGATCGATTAGAGCGCCGCACAATGATTATTGCTATCGCCGTTCCGCATGACGGGAATCTCGTGAAAGCCGAGACAGGTAAGCAAATGAAATATCTGGACTTAGCACACGAAGTTGTCGACATGTGGGACGTGGATTCAGCAATCATTGTGCCGATAGTTGTCACAGCTAATGGCCTAATGGCCATTAGCCTTTTTTATATTTCAGCATTATTCATAAAAATCTTGGTGTCACGGATGTGAACATTATTTATAGTTAAGGTAATAATAACAATGAAAGTGAAAGTGTAGTGTAAGGATATAATAAAATGCGTTGTGTAAGGGGAGTGTAAGGGTTGTGTGTGTGTATGTGTGGGGGGGTTGTATGCGTGTGTGGGGGTTTTGTCTGTGTGGGGGTTGTGTGTGGACGTGGGGGCTGTGTGTGAATGTGGGGGCTGTGTGTGGATGTGGGGGCTGTGTGTGGATGTGGGGGCCACCCATGATGTTGGAGGTATTGTGTGTAAGGGAGCGTGCGTGGCTGTGTAAACATTACATTTGCCGTCTATTGGGCTGTATGGTCGACGGTAGGTACTTACATTTAAGTAATTAGCTGATGTACGGCCAAAATTAATATCCTATCTATTATGCACGATTTGCCCTACTACAGATAGAAATTTGACATAAGCTCCATACATTTTATGGCTAACTATCTCTAGTAGGGAAAATCGTGGATAGATAGGTTAGTACGTGTAGCGACACACCTGCCGAGAGTAGCGTCGCGGAACGTTCGGCTCAATACACTCGCAGTATACAACGTGTATCAGAAATGCGTGGTCATATTTGAAGAGCTCATTCAGGGCATAACATAGAACAACTTTTACTATGGGACCAACCCTGTTATCGCGAAAAAAATATCAGCTGTTCCCTACTAAATCATTGATGTCGCTCGACAAAATGTAATGATCAGCTGATAATGTTTTCGCGATTTCAGTCTTGGTCGTATAGTGAAAGTTGATCGATAGCATCCCCTGAATAAGCTCTTCAAAATATGACCACGCATTTCTGATACACGTTGTATTTTAAGTAACCTATGACACTTCAGCCAAAATTACGTCGCGTTCGACGTAGCGCTGAACCTTCCGTCAATGTATTTTGCATAGCAAGCGACACATCACGCGATACGTTACGCGACCGAATGTTCGGCGCGTGCTACACCGACCGACGACGACGCCACGTAATTTTCCGTCACGTAGCGCGCTGTACAACACGCCACGTAATGCAGAACGTTCGGCGCGTTAGGTGTGTCATGCCACCCGAATACTACGACCGATAGTCCAGCCACTGAAGTGTCGGCGACGCTACTCTCGGCAGGTGAGTCGCTACACTTAGATATTAATTTTGGCCGATAACAAGTAGACCTTACAATCTGAATATACGGGCATGCTACGCCTAAACTTGAGGAGTGTGTCCAGCTATTGAACTCACTAGGAGCGGCAAACTCGGTGGCACTAGGATGGGTACCTGGACACTGTGGCATTAGGGGCAACGAAACCGCTGATGAACTGGCTAGAGCTGGTGCTGAAAGCCCCACTGTGGGCCCGGAGCCAATCTGTGGCATTCCTAAATGCACCACTACAGCCTACCTTAAAAACTGGGGAACTTGCCTTTGGGAAAAATCCCCAGGCCAAGAACACTCGAAAGCGCTACTTGTGGGCTTCAAAAAAAGGTTTACGAAAGAAGCGCTTTCGTTGAACAAGAATCAGATAAGAATTCTGACAAGAACCCTTACTGGGCGCTGCAAGCTGAACAAACACCTTCACAGGATGGGCCTCAGTGATACCACAGTTTGCAGGTTTTGTCGCGAAAAGGATGAGACACCCATCCATATCCTATGCGAATGTGATGCAGTGCACCACATCAGAAGCTAGCATCTTGGAGGCCACGTCATCTCAATACAGGAGATCAAATCCTCCTCCCCCAAGGTCATAGTCGACTTCATGATTGACTTGCAGCTTGGGGAAGTGCTGTAATACTGCAAGAGGCGTCACAATAGATCTTATCAGGTCGCAGGGGCTTAGGGGCGTTCAAGACCCCTACCTCTTTCTTCAAAATAATGTAAAAATGCTACGCCTGCAGCTCAGTGAGAGCTCAGCACACGGCTAGTTCGTGCGTTTATGTCTTTTGTTCGGAATTCGGACCCATGTGCTGAGCTGTGCGTAGCACTCGCGTAGCATGGCGACTGTTATGTTGACAAAGTATTGTCTACGAAAGAATAAACAAATTTTTTCAAGTAAAACTTCTTTACGCACGCTTGACTTGTGAAGTAAGCTGGTGATCGAATATTGTCAAACGCGAGTAGACCCCAGGATCGATCCCCAGGAGTGGATTGAAAATGCAGCTGTCCTAAATGCCTTTATACAACATGTTGATCTTTATACGTGCCATATTTAAAGAGGTGACTATACTACTGATACTGAACACGAATCAATAAAAAAATCAATACCAAACTTTTTAATTTTATTTATGTAACTAAATACCGATTTGTAAACAAACAAATTCCCCTCCTGTGTCACGTGCAACTCAAAAACTACCAAAAAAAATGGCAGAATTTTCCGCCCTTTGACAATTCTATCGGTGCCTTATTTTCAAAGCCGTTCGGGATTTATTCTCAAACCCTCGCTATGTTTCTAAGTGAAAATTTCGTTATTAAATCATCATCATCATCATCATCATTTCAGCCGAAAGACGTCCACTGCTGGACATAGGCCTCCCCCAAGCATCGCCACAACGTTATTAAATATTTTTAGATAACTAAGCACATTTGTAATTATTTGCTCTAGAAATATGGCATGGTTACAGATCAACATCTTTATAGATAGTAAGTAGTAGCAGAGTAGAAGGGTGGGGTAGGTTGTCATACGTATGGGATGCGCTGTTTTGAAGTAAACATGGTTACACGAGTTATGGTTCCGGAACCACACTGTCATCTGACATTAGTTCACTTGACAGCTGTCACGCGAACACAAGTAAATTTTATCAACGGTTGTGTCAACTGAATTTGGATCATGCTGCTTAATGAGATCGCGTGTCTATATATTGACGTCGTTGTCCAAAAACAATAAAATGAGCCCTTTTAATTCTCTGAAGAGGTTTGAATTCTCGCCTTTTCTACATTATCGATTATAAATTTAAATCGGGTCTGATTCTGAGGGCTAGGCTTATGTTAGGATGAAGAAGTGGTCTAATTATGCTCTTCTAATCTTACTTTTATTACATTTACAGGTCTACATACTTCACCCAAGAAATAAGTACGACGGAAGATGCCAAAAATTACTCGAGACAAAACAGAGACGACATTTTAGAAAACGATTTCGTCTTCAGTGACATATTGTTGAGGCAACGGCGCATACGAGATACAGCCAAGAAGCCAAGTTTTAGTTTTTTTAGAGAAAATGATGGATTTGTTTTCTATGACCACGTATTTTATGGACTTATGAACAAAAATGGTGATAGAAGAATAATTTGCCAATATGTTCGAGCAAAACTTTAATAATATAACGAAATAGAGTCTTTAAGTAAAGTAATAATTAAATTAAGTACATTATTTGTTAAGGTGAACGCTACAGGGTAGCCCGCGAAATTCAAAATTTCTTGTGTTAATTGCAAATTGTAGCTCTCTATTTCGCGTTGTATACCAATATATATATGATTCGGGGTAGTAATAACAATATATCTACTGAATAATTATAAAAATATTAACCTAGCTCTACAAACTCAATAATCGATAATTTGATTGTAAATTAATATTATCGAGCTTGGCTTAGCATCCTGTGTACAAAATTAGTCGGACCACAACGTAATGTTCATACTGGGTGTCAGGGAAACGCTTCCAAAAACGAAGATAGGTGATAGCGCTGGTGATTACTGATACCAAACCACAAAAAAATGCGATTATTTTTTTTGTTTTTTTTTTGCATTTTTCATACATAACCAACTTTGGAACAACCAAATTTGCAAAAAAAACCGTTTTATTTACTTAATTTTATTAAGTTCGCAATGTAATTCAAATGAAATATCAGCTGGCGCTAGGGGTGAACGACATCCGCTCGCATACGCAGTCTGTGGCGCAGCGAGCGTATGTAGGTTAGGTACGCGCGGCATTGATCCCAAGATTTGTACGCTTTACATTGTGGGTTTGCAAAATACCAAATTTCTAAAACAATGAGTATAAGGCTAGTGGTTATTGGTATTCGATTGTGTTTAAGTAGCATAATAATAGCCTTTCAGTTTCGGGAGCGTTTCCCTGACACCCAGTATATGACAAATTTGTATGGAATGTGAGGGCAACGGAAATGACACGAATGTAAATAAATGAAATAAAATTAAGGAAATAAATGTACATAGATATATTCTTAAATAAATGACCGCTGGTTTTTATTTTATGGAATTATTGTCTAACTTCGGAAAGGTATTAGGAGAAAAACCATGGTGGATTTAATCGGTAAGAGTCTACCCTTTGTGAAAGAGCTCACCCGGGGAAGTACTACCACCGTAACTTTTCCTGCCGCCAAATAGTGATGCTTACATTGCCGTATTCCGGTGCAAAAGGAACGGTTGCCGGTGAAATTACAATCACACGAGGCTTTCCATCTTTATGTCTCAGTTAGGCGAACCGACTCGCAACAACCTAGGTGGCATTGCAGTTGTTATGGGCAAAGGTAACGTCTTAACATCAGGTGAACCTTTAGCTCGTTTCGCCACCTATGAAACAAAACGCAACATGAAACAAAACGCAACATGAAAAAAAAATACATAACTACTCGACTTTTCCAGGTGGATCCATAAGGATTTCCATTAAGGATTTTAAAGTTAACATAACTTCTTGAAATAAAATAAAGCTTAAGCACTACTTAAAACTGCATTTCTTATTTAACCTGTCTTACTTATTTCATCAACATCAACTCAGCCTATCGCAGTCCACTGCTGGACATAGGCCTCTCCCAAGTTGCGCCACAACCAGTGGCGGTTCTAGGGGTGGGGGGTCGTAGGGGTCATGACCCCCCACCCAAAATCGTACACGTCAAATTGACAAATCTCCTAAAAATAGACAATTTACAAAAATAAATGAAATAAATTGTTGACTTCCTGCTTAAACGTCCAAAAGTAAACAATGAAATCAAAACTAGGTAAGTACTACCTACTTACATCACACGACATCTACTCGTAGCTCAAAAAATACCTAACATTATTTTAGAGTTTTGTTTATGTAAGTAAGTAAGTAAGTAAGTAAGCCTTTATTTCCCAGAATAATCATAATTAACAATTGCTATCAACATCAAAAACAAAATAACATTCAATACATTGTTTTACAATATGCAAGAATTATTACTAGAACAATTAGAATTGTTTTCTATGTATATTATTACAACAAACCACAGCATCAACAACATAACATCAATACTTACATTTTTTTTTGTATTAAATAACAATATTTATATTATATTATTATTACATAAGAGTTTATTATTACATTATTGCAACAATTCCATTAGCATTATTTATACACTTTTTTATACATATATCAGTTTATTATTTTATTTTTAAATATTATATTACTATAACAAATATTAACATTTATAAATACTTATTTATTGTTTTATTGTACATTATTGTTTTATTATATAATTATATTGGATGTAATATTACATTTTAAAATCATTATTGGGGTGCCCATCTGTGGACTTAGGCCTCCTCAATCTTGTTTCACTTGTCTCCATCCTGAAAATTTTCTTGATTTAGATTCTAGATAGAGGGTTGTGGTCATACTCCCCCACGATGACCAGTCGGCTTGAGTGAAAATCTTGTTGATTTTTGAGATTATTTAAATATTGCATGTTTTTCCGGTTTCCGATAGTTAATTACCTATTAACTAAGTTTGGTTTCTGAACTTATGAAAGGAATTGAGACCTGTTTCTCATAACGTCAAAGGCATTTGTTCTGTTTATTTTTGTTGAATTGCAGTCTGTTGTTTTTTCGGTTGATTGTTAGTTTCAGGTGATGTTATGTCTCTCTTCCTTTTCTCTTTAATCAAGTTGTTTTCTTCTATTATTATTTTATCATTATGAATAATTGGAAAAAAGTGGAAATATTAAGGAATAAAAAGAAATTTAAGAATGTTTACATTAAAGAAGACTTTTCGAAAGAAGTTAAGTATAGAGAAGAGGCGAATATCACAGCAAACAGTTGATGAGGAAAGAATTAAAGGCAATTTGGCATTCTTACAATATGATTTGTTTATGTACTGAAGTTCAATTTACAGCGTGTTTACAGCATAGGTATTATTTTGCTCAAAATAAAGTATGAATGATATTTCCAGTTTAATGACAAATAATATCACATACGACGGCGGTAGTTCATTTTGTTGAACGGTTTGCGCTACATTACATGAGCCTGCCGTTCTTCTTCTATCGTATCCACATGAGCTACATAATGATAACAGCTCATGCCGTGGGCAAAAGATTAGTCAGTCAGCAGGTTGGTAGCGGGGCTGCCCAGGGTGCGCCGGACAATCAATTAAATATCGTCACTCGTGGAGGCTGTTTTAATGCACCCCATGCAGCCTGCTGTTGCGATTGGACCCTCAAAGGCGCAAGCGATTGAAGCTTTGACGGTGAAAAAATTTTCGCGCTCGCTTCGCTCGCGCTTCTTCATTAACGTGCATAACCTTAAATACGATACATACAATACATAAGATACACTTAAATTAAAGTCAACTTTTCACATAAATATGAAAAATTCGCGCTCGCTTCGCTCGCGTTTGTTCCTAACGATCGTTTCCTCATTGTTAACGTTCATTTTGTAAGTAACTATTCTGTTACATAATAAACGAACTCCAAACTTTACCTTGTTATTGCGAAAAAAAAATTTGGACCTTAAAACTGTACGTAAGCCAAGTTGACCCCCCCCAAAGTCTTGGGCTGGAACCGCGCCAGGCCACAACACTCGGTTCTCTGTCTTCCGCATCCAGTCCCCCCCATCCACGGTCTTCAGGTCGTTAGTCCACCTGGCTCCTTATTTATTTATTAACATACAAATTGTCATTATTTTATTACCCAATTCAACAACGGCCAAAATGAATATCCAATCTATCCACGATTTACCCTACTGGAGATAGAAATTTGACATAAGCTGTATATATTTTATGTCAAATTTATATCTCTAGTAAGGTAAATAGTGGATAGATAGGATATTAATTTTGGCCGTTAGAAGACAAATAATTAAGTGTCAGCCTCTCGAATTCCGCCAAAGAGCCAATAAAAATATCAAGACGTTGCGAGATGGCGTTAAGTACCGTAAAATGCCCTAACTTAGCCCACAAACTATAATTAGCCATGATTTCCGCACTTGAGGAGATATAAAAACTATGACAACGCTAACTTGTGGTTCAGTTATACTGGGTGTAAGGGGAACGCTTCCGAAAACGAAGATAGGTGCTGGTATTTACTGATACGAAACCACGAAAAAACAATGCGATTCTTTTTTAAGATTTTTTCATATATTTTTGTTTGCATTTTTCATACAAAGCTTTGGGCAGTTAAATAAAACTAAAAAAATATGAAAAAAACTTAAAAAAGGAACGCATTTTTTTTCGTGGTTTCGTATCACCAGTACCTATTTTCATTTTCAGAAGCGTTCCCCTTACACCCAGTATAGTGCCAGTGCGTGTAAAAATTGAGATAATGCCTTAGGCAAAGTAGGGCTTGTGGCACAAATTACCTATTAGTTACTACGTAACTTGTGGGCAAAGTTGGGGCATTTTATGGTATTCGTATTGCTCGAACAACCGGTGCTAATTTTATTACTATGCTGCCATGTAAATGTAAATAGCTGGGAAACTCGTAAATACCTGCGCCAACTGGTAATGCAAGCAGCCCATATTTTCTGTGGTGACTGGTACCTACCTACTTAGCCTTCGGCTATGTCGGTACCTATCTAATTACCTGCTAAACTGTAGATGCAATTGTAATCCTTTCCCTTTGGACAACAAACACATGTTTTACTGGTGGTAAGTTAAGCATTCCACAAATTCAATTTTATTGCTATTCAAGCTTCCACAAATAAATATTTGTAAGACCTTGGGAAAAATAACGCAAGTGCCATGGCAAGGGTCAACGTCGACCGACGTACGCCTTGAGAATGAGTTAAGGTGCGATATTTAGTCCAGTTATAACAGCTTATTAGATTTTAAGATAGTCTGAAAATCGCGCACTGAATACCGCGTAGTGTAATCATTTCAGCCCAAAGACGTCAACTGCTGGACTAAGGCCTCCCCAAGCAGTTTGGGGGGATATACCATAATCGCCACGCTTGCCAGGCGGGTTGGCGATCGCAGTTGGTTGTTTAATTACTCAGAGAACGCTGCTGCTCATCCTCTGGTGAATCCCTTAGTCGCCTTTTATGACACCCATGAGAAGATATAGGGTGGTGCAATTCTTTACGTCAGGCACTACACGGAACAGTAAGACGTGTAGTGTAATAGATAAGCCTTTTACTCGTAGCTGCAACTGAAACTGGCAATTTGGACCGCGCAGCAATCGTGCAATCTACTATTACTAAAGTTCTTATTCACTGCCATACACAGGCAAGACAGTTTCCTCCAAAATTACAGGAAAAACAAGATAATCTAGTGCAGGGTGCTCAATCCTAGAACAAATAATCGGGTACAACAGCTTTTACAACGCTGCAAAAAAACGTAGTACTTCGAATGCTTGTAGATAACAGGTAAGATGGTGGTTTTTAATTTAGTAGCATTATATTTGTTACTGTTACGGACTAAAAGTAATAGATGGCAGGTTTTACAAATTTAAGAAACGAGATATTGTAATAGTTTATTCAATATTCGATAGATGTCGCTACATGACCCCATATTGGATAATTGCTCCAAAGAGATTAAGATTTCATTTCACGAGATAATTGTACTGATTTTTCACGAAATATTATATTATTAAATAAGTATCTATTTCAGAGCCATTTTTGTTGTTTTTTGAATAATAAAGTATTTTACTTTTATTGATTTTGACTGGTTGATTATAGTGCTAAAATTCGCAAGTAAGTAATTAGTATTCGTAGCAGTACGATCCTGTGGTCTGAGTCATGAAAGCACGACGTGCGTTCGATCCTCACGAAGCGTTTCTCTTTTTGCATTCTTTATTTTTAGATTAGGTGATAGTTTCACACTGAAAGTATCAGATGGCGCTAGTAAGCGGTTACCTGTTTTGTGGTTGAAGATTGGTCTCTATTTCAGTATATTACAATGTACTCTGTGATCTAGTGTTAGTTGTACAATGTACACTCGCGTACAAACTACCAAGGTACCAAGCTTGAATTTTCATGAGTGTATTGTGCTGCCATCTAGTGGTTACATACGATATATTTTAAATCTGGCTAAGCTTATGCTACTAGATGACGCTGTCAACAATTATCATTTTGCAAACAACATATGTAATAATAACTGTAATTGTCAACGATCTCTATGCATGTACTAATTGTGTGTTTCTTTGCTTCGTAATCACGGCAATTAATACTAGTTTTAACCTATTGCTTCAAGGTCAAAAGCACATAAAGGTTATTCAGGTGAAGCCAAGAGCAAACGTAGAGCATCAGATCAGTTGTTATCTGTGCACTGTGCTCTGTGCATGTGCAGTCTCTACAAACAAACACATGAATAATAAAAATTATTCATGTCATATGCAGCCAAAGTGCGTAGTGCAACAAAATCAAAAAGTAAACAAACTTTGTTTACATTATAACCATCGGATTGAATAAAGCAAATAAAGTGTTGAATTGAGCAATTTAGTGTTGCTAGACTTTAAAAATCTTACGTTTATGGTAGAATATCACAAAACATACGTAAGTGAATAAAATAAATATTTCACAAACTATGAAGAAAGTAACAAAAGAATGGAACATAGAAACCCCTTGGGGAAAACTTGCCAGTAAGTAACAAATGTTTTGCACAGTTATTTTTTACGCTCTGTAGGAGAAATGAGAATTTAATGATGTAATGAGCCTCGGTGTACTTCTCATCGCCCCGCAAGGGGCGCGAGGAATCGGGCTCGGGGGTTAGGGCCCCCTTTCCCGAGGTTGCGGGGTCGCGGCCCATAAAAATATGGGCCGGTAGTGGGGTTGGGTTGTTTACCCTTGTTTTGGCTGGCGGGCCGGATTAAAAATGGTCCCTATGGCCGCGGGATTTCTCCGCGGCAACATGTGTTATTGTTTTGTGTCTGTGGGGGCGCCTGAAGTGTTTCACGCTGCCCGAGCGACCAGTCCCCCGCTAGGTGAGACCCCCAGTTACCTGAGGGAGGCCCGGCGAGGGACGATCAGCTACAGGGCAGCGGCTTTGTTTGGCGCCTGCCTACAGATAGTGATTGTCCCGTGACTCACAGCGTTCTCAGAGCTAGCCGATCGCGTTCCAAGACACGGGACGAATATGTGTGTGTGAGCGACATTGAGGTGTGGGTACGTCGCTCTGTGAGTATACACTATCATACGCTCACCCGCCCGTGAGACGTAATCGGCGTACGTCAGTATTTACTTTAGCGTGTAAAGTGAATGCGTGTGTGTGCTACGCATATTTGCGCCTAAGAAAACTTAGTAGCAATATGCGTAGTGGGTGCGAGTATCGTTGTGGAGTCATTTTGTGTGAGCAGACCACGTGTAACGTGATTTATGGTCTGCTCAGGCGTCAGTCCGGTGGTGGGGCGGTCACGTCCGCAATTAGGTCGCGCGGGAAGCGCTTGGCGTCAGGGGGGCGCGCGTGCCACGGCGCCAGGCCCTTAATATGGACCCAGGCGGATGCGTCGGCACGCGCGAACATCCTCTCAGCCATTTTCACGGCGAAATCGTCTATGCTCTCGACGCGCAGGTCCCTGTGGAACACAGAATTCCTCACGTGGCGAGGAGCATTAGTGATACGGCGCAGCACTAGATTTTGCTGCGCCCGGAGCTTTTTTCGGTGTGTCTCGCACGTGAGGGCGAGCCATGCTGGCGCGGCGTAGGTGAGCTGGGGGCGGATGTACGTCTTGTACACCCCCAGCTTGACTCGCAGCGGGAGGCGCGACGAGAGCACGGGGCGAAGCAGGTGGCGGGTGGATCGCACCCGCGCGACAACATTGCGGACATGTTGGCCCATTGTGAGCCGGCTGTCGAGCGTGACCCCCAGGTACTTAGCCGTGAGGGTCCACTCGATGTCGGCGTCCTGGAATTTAAGGTTGGGTGGGTAAGAACGGCTCCTTTCCGTTACAATCATCGCCTGTGTCTTACCCACGTTTACCGACAGTCTCCACTTGCTGAGCCAGTCGGGAAGGTCGTCCAGGGCGCGCTGCATTTTGATCGCCGCGTGGTCGGCGTTTAATGACGTCGTAATGTACGCGGCGTCATCAGCATACAGCGCGAGTGTCGAAGTGTGCGTGGCGGGAATGTCGTCGGTATAGACGGAGTATAACACAGGCGAGATGCAGCTCCCCTGCGGCACCCCGGCGGCGACGGGGCGAGCGCCGGAGAGCTGGTCCTCCACCGCAACCTTAATGGTCCGGTCCTGTAGGAAATGGGAGACCACCCGCACGATGCGGCGGGGCGTCGACGATAGTGACAGTTTGTAGAGCAGACCGGTATGCCAGACTCTATCAAACGCCTTCTCCATGTCGAGGAATACTGCAGCTGCGTATTCCCGTTTATTGATGGCCGCTGTCAGAAGGTGCAGTACCCTCGACAGCTGGAGCGTCGTGCTGTGTTCAGCGCGGAACCCGAATTGTTCCGGTCTTGGTGTCACGTGTGGTGTCATATATCGCAGCAGGAGCATTTCGAACACCTTGGAGGTGGTCGGCAGGAGGGTGATCGGCCGATAGCCCTCCGGCTTCCTGGGGTTTTTCCCGGGCTTTGGGATCATCACGACTCTCCCCACCTTCCATGTCTGTGGAAACGTCCCGGTGCGGAGAATTCCTGTGTACAGCCGCGCTAGTGCAGCCACTGATCGTGGCGGCAAGTGGCGCAGCGCGGCGTTTGTGATCTCATCCACACCGGGGGCCTTCTTTGGCTTAGTGCGGAGAATCGCGCGTCGCACTTGGCCCGGGGAAATGAAAATTGGGTCTTCCTCGGGGGCTATCGGCGTGTTGAAGTACTCTCCAAGGTGTTTCTCGACTGCTGCGACGTGTTCTTCGTCGTTTGTCGGGTTTGGCGTGAATTGACGCTCCAGGTGAGAGGCAAAGATCTCTGCCCGGTCTGCTGCAGTGTATCTTAACGCCCCGTCGCTGTTAAGCAGCGGTCTCACCGGAGCTGGGGTGTTCTTGAGGCGTCGGCACACTCTGTGGACCGACGTCCAGTCGCAGTCGGCTTCTATGTAGTTCTCCCAGCTCTCGGTGGTATGGTCCTTTAATTCGGCCTTTACCTTTTCCGTGAGTCGGTTTAGCTGGGTTTTCAGCGCTGGGTCTCTGGTGATTTGCCACCGTCTGCGCAGCTCCCTCTTCGCGACAATCATGCGCGTGAGGTGTGCGGGGAGCGTCGAGTAACGCCCCTGTGGTGCTGGTGTTGGATCGGTTGCCGCTTGGAGGGCACATTGCATGCTGACGGTGAGCTCGTTCGCCAGCTCATCGACATCAGCGGCATCGGTAATAGGCCGAGTGGGCGTGGTGGTCTCCATGTTCGCCGCAAAGGCTGTCCAGTCCATGCGGCGACGTGGCGCGGGACGAGCGTAACGGGTGGTGTGTCCTGTAAGGGTGACGAGTACTGGCTGATGATCAGACAGTAACTCGTCATCCAGCGTCTCTTGCGCGATCTGGCAGGTCAGGCCGCGGTGGACGACAATGTCCAGGACTTCCGGTGTATGTTGAGCAATGGTTGGGTATCTTGTAGGCATCTCGGGCCCGGACACTTCGTAGCCGCGGTTTTCCGCGTCATTGAAGAGTCGTCTCCCATCACTGTTTGTGGCGTGTGAGTTCCACGCTGGATGCTTGCAGTTCCAGTCACCGGCGATGATGGTGGGATGGGGCGCTTGTAGTAGCGCGGGTACGTCGGCGATTTCCAGGCTGTTTTGTGGCGGTTTGTAGGCCGCGTACACGCACAGGTCCTGGCCGGCGACGTGGAGTTGCACACCCAGCGCGTACATGCTGTTGAGCTGAGGCAGTGGTAGCTCCTGGTGGACGACTCTTCTCTTCACTATGACCGCCAGACCGCGGTATGAATGTGTGGCCGTTTGCTCGTCCTTCCTATAGACGAGATATCCTGGGAAACGTAGTGGGATTGCAGGTCCCAGTTTCGTCTCGCTTATAAGCGCCACGTCGATGTTCTGTTCCTGCAGGAGTGGGCGGAGGAGGGCGACCTTATCCCTGAGGCCGCCGGCGTTCCAATGTAGAATCCTCAACGACTGGGTCATTGTACGGGTGTGTACTGGCCAATCAGGGTGGCCATGCCGTTGAGGACCGCGCGTACGGGGTCTTCTCCCCTGCGCAGGGCGTAAAGTACGTCCTGCAAGACCCGTATGGCGACCTCGATAATGTCCGAGTTTGAGTTGGTGTTTGGATGGCGTTGGACATCATCAGCGGCACATTGGGTCTGGGTATAATGAACCTCCCGAGGTGCCTCCGCCGACGCCGCGTTGCCTCGCACCGGTTTGGTTGTTCTACGTGCTCCGGAGGTCGCTTTACCGTGTTTGTTTACATCGGTTTCGCGGCTCTCCGGAGCTAATTTGGCCTTAAAAGTGTTTGTTTGGGTACCGTGGGTACCCAGGGCGCCTTGGGCACCATAGGTTTCGGTGGGCGTTCCTTATCCATCTGTTGCGCGGTCGCTGATTGGTCAGCGTGTCCGCGCAACAGGTGGCTGCGGTTTGTCGGCGGTTGGGATTGGCCGGCCATAGTTCCGCTTTCTGCCGCGGCGGCAGAATGGCGTGGCATGCGCATTTTATCGCCGGTGTCGTTTTCAGTACGATTACCGGCGATGTTTGTGTTTATTTTAGAGTCCCGTTTATTGCGTTTCTTGCCGCCACGCTTCTTCCTCCACCCGGAAGAGGTGGTGGCTGCTTCGCGCACCTGGGGCCCATTTGCCGCCGCCATCAAGGTAGTTGATGGAAGCTCCCCTTCCGGGGTGGGGTTAAGCCTCTCGGTGTTCTCTGTTTGAGGCCGGCGTGAGTCCCCCCCGGTGATGGCGACGGTGCCCGCTCTCTTGTTGCGCATCTCTTTTGCCCACACTGGGCATCTTGAGTGGTTGGCTGCATGTGGGCCCCCGCAGTTTGTGCAGGTGGCAGGCTCTTCTTGGGGGCGTGTGCACTCTTTTGCGTAGTGAGGCCCGCCACATTTTACACATGCGAGGGGGCGATGGCACTGAGCGGACGAGTGCCGAAACTTTTGGCATCGGTGGCACTGTGCTGGGCCCTTTTTCCCACGCCAGGCCTCGATTTTCACACCGGGCATGCACAACATCTCATTGACGTGGTATATGCCCGGTATGGTGTCTGGGGTGCGTTTGAGGGCGGCGTGGAATATGCAGCCGGGTCTTCCTAGTCTCGCCTTAATGTGGCGGACGAATTCCGACTCATATCCGAGCGCGCGAAGCTCCTCTTCTATTTCCTCCGGTTCAGTGTCTACTGGCAGCCCCCTGATGGCCACTTTTACACTTTTGTCCGCTGGTAGTGAGTAGGAGAACCAACTTATGTTCTCCTCCTTTTCGAGTTCCGTCAGGTAGCTCTGTACCAGTCGGAACTCGGCCTCATGTTGGGGGGTGAATTTCACCCCCTTTCCGAATGGGCGCGCACTCGGTGCCCGGCCCAGCTTATCTTTTAGCGCCTTGAAGTGGCGCGCCCATTGTGGCATTGACTCAACTATCAGCGGTGGGAAGCGGAGCTTCTTCACCGGCTTCCCTTTCGCAGCATCTCCCGGTTGCGGTGAAGTGCGCGTGGGGGCTGCCGTGTTTGCTGTTGACGACGCCGAGTTTTTGGGGGTGCGCGGTAATTTCGCGGCTTGGGAAAAAGATAAGGGGTTTTTATCAGTTTGTGCCGTGGTGTCGCTGTCAGCACGCGGGCGTACTGGCCGCTGCGGCTGAGGTGCGGCGACACACGGCCGTTTTGCCTCCTCCACGGCGTCGTCGTCAGGACTGCGCTGACGTTGCTGCGCTAGGCGGGGCAGGTTAAAATCGAAATCCAGGTCGAAACAAATTTCACCTACCTGGGCCTCTGGCGTGACCTGCATTTGCAGGTCCGGCATCGATGGCGCTTTCTTGTGTTCTTGAGGGCTGGGCCGGGTCTTCCTCAGCGCAGTCCTGGGAATATCCAAAGCACTGCAATCCTTTTGAACACTGCAATCCTTGTAGACACTGCAATCCGAGTTTGGGGCACTGCACACACTCGCGACGGATTCGTTCGACCCGAACGATGCATCCGAGCCTATGAGCGACGAATACATCGCTCGGGACGCCGGAGATGCCGGTGCGGAACCGCGGGGTGGGGCAGGCGACGCGATGTTCGCGACCGACTTGAGCACAGACGGTCGGATTGGCGAAACACACGATGGTACTGTTTTAGCGACACTCGCGGGCGCGCTCAACACCGACGGGCGGGTCGGTGGAGCAGCGCGGGGCGGGGCGCGGACAGAGGTGGTATGGGTCGAGGTCGTAGCAGCGGAAGCGGCTGCGTGACGCGAGGTGGAGGGTTTTGAGTCCGTAGGTGTAGCGGTGGCAGTCTTGCTTCGTGCACCGGGGCGCGGGTCACGTAGGCGGCCCGCTGTCTGCAGGGCTGGTAGCTGCTTTGGCGCCGTGCTGGCATCAAGGGTGCGTTGCGGAGCCGTTACGTCACTCGCCGCGTGACGGGCGGCTGAAGCAGACGAACTTCTTGAGCCAGTGGCGCGGATCTCCGGGTTGGAGATAGCTCTGTGGAGCTGTTGCTGCTTCACTGGTGGAGGTGGGGGTTGTTGGCCCTTAGAAGGGCCTTTTGGGCTCGGTCCCGTGTCGGACCCCGGGAACCGGGCGAAGGCGCCATGGTAGCGCGGCCTACCGCGACCGTGCGGCGTGTATTTATACACACCGGCGGCAACGGGTCGGCGAAGGACGGTCCGAACGGTGTAGGCGACGGCGATAACAGAAAAACGCGTACGTACTGTGGACCGCGCGACAGTCCATGATGTAATGATTTTGCGCTCCCTTCCTTATCTACTAACAATTCCGCATCTAGGAGGGAAGGGAGGGGGAAGTCGGCGCGCCATAGAGATACGACTAAAGGGCTCTCCAACCTTGGGTGAGCCACAGACTAAACGGGTGAGCATATTGGTGGATTATTTTCTCGCTCATCGCTTAGCTACCTCGTACATTCTTGATGGAAGGCTGCCTGCCTTTTATTAACTTAGCCTAGCAAAATTGAAAATCTGGGGTTGGGCTCTATGCACATTGCACAGAGCAGTGAGCCTAAAGACTCCATATAAACAAAACTTTGCATGAGGACATACTTAATCGTAAAATGTTGGCGGGTCAAGGAGCGGATGGCAAAAATTTGGTGGTTTGATTGGTACCATGACCAGTGTCTACAACAATGGTGAACTAACACTTTCGGAGGCCCGGGATTCATATGTACAAATGTACTCTGTGCCGGGATCATCGAGACATCTCAAATGGGGGCCCCATACCCTAGTTTTTTGTGATACAGGTATTTTTTCAGTAATTGGTTCTAATGTAGTCCTGCACTTCCTAGTATTTCATAAACAATATAACATTTGTCTAAGTACTAAATAATATAAATATGAAATGGCGGAGCTGAGGCGCGTGTGAAGCGAGCGCGATTTTCTTTCGGATTTTTGCGAAATCTTTATTTGAAATATTGCTTACAACACACGCCAAGAAAGAGAAAATAAACCCATCCACTACCAGCCAGCCCCAATTTGTTTAATATAAAATAGCTGCTTACTGCTCAGTTACACGTGAACGTCCAAACGCGAGCGAAGCGACCGCGAGGTTTTTTTTCAGTTTCAATCTTAATTCATTATGTATGATTAGATCATAGTACCTATGAAATCTTGTTCATTAGTTCCGACTCTATGCAAAAATGGTCCCAAATTTGCCGCCCCTAAAATCTGCTGCCCTAGGCAACTACTCCGCCTGCTGAAAAATCCGCCACTGACCAGGACGGCTCTTAAGTGCTACTGCATAAGCTTGATGAGCGTGGATATCTAACGAATTAGCGTCTTTAGCCATACTGGCCTGTGGAAAATTGTGACCAATGCCCAGCCGAGTATTCTGAATCTCAGAGCTGATGACACCTCTTCATTTTTCTTCAACTCTTATCAGTAGGCGTAGCATGACCAATTCTATGTCTATTCTTCCAAGAGTAGACAAAGCTCTTTCTATACGTCAAGATATATCTTCTTATCGAGCATGAGGCGACCCGTCGACTCGGGTTTCTACGTAGACAAAGTGACAGATCTTTTTCCATAGCAACGAGAACGTAGCTAGTGCCGTACAAATTCTACCAAATCCTACTATATTATTACGTTTCGTTATCTAGAAAAAAGGTGAATCGAATAAGTTTTGAAACATTTTGTACGTAATTCAAAGCAACAACAATACGCATTTTGTAGTCATGAATGTCAAGGTCGAAGGATGCGTTTTACAAAGTAGTGATGCGACTCGAGTCCGATTTTACCACTGGTGTCATTCGAGTCATTTTACAATTTTACTCGAGTACTACTCGAGTGATCGAGACGTCGAGTCACTCGAGTGGTTCACGAGTCACTCGATCACTCGCCTCTAACGAGTCACCTGTCATAATACTTGAATTAATAATTTTTTCATTTTGTCAATAAGTTGAGGCTAAATAAAACGACAAGTTTGAAGTTTTATTTCAATACATCGCCAGTCTTACAAAAATCAACACTTATATATCGAAATTAATATTATATGCTTATAAAAATTAGCAAATATGGTCTGTTCATAAAACCAAATAACATTACGTTATTTGGTGAGTGATTGGCAAGTGAATCGAGTCCGAGTGAACTCGAGTCGATATTTTTTTCACTCGAGTACGTTTTTTTTCTATGTCACTCGAGTAAAAGTGGACTCGAGTTGCATCACTATTACAAAGTAAATTAATATTTTTATGATGTGCAAACAATAAAGTATATTCTATCTACTTTTTGTACCGAGAAAATAAACTGTTCCCGAGGGATGCGCGATAAGGCTTTCTGTGATAAGCCGAAGAAGCCGCGGGCATTCAGCAAATTTTCTTACATGTAATCCTACTAATTTTATAAATGCAAAAGTATGGATGTTTGTTTGTTTGTCCTTCGATCATGTTCAAACGGATTTGGATGAAGATTAGCACGTAGACCATAGGGTGTGCATTAACATAAAGGAAACCTTTTTATCCCGGGAAGACACAGTTACCGAAGGATGCACGATAGTCATTCGATACTTATTACGAATTACACGCGGGCAAAGGCTAGTTTTTGATAATAACTAAGGAGATAGCGACGATAGGAACCCGATATGTTATTATTGTTGTTCAAATACTCCAATGAAAACAATTTAACAAGAATCTAGTCCTAATAAAACTAAAGAATACTTTTGTCTAGGTCTCATGAGATGTAGACTAATTTCTTCTTTTTGAAGAGACACATGTCTACCCCTAACTGTCAAAAGTAGAGAAAATATGTTCGTCATGCTCGACGTTGTAGATATGTGTCGATCGAAGTATAGAAACATTTCTTTTCTTCATTATTGACATCGGCATGCTACGGACGGAAGAAATCTTTCTACAATACGTCATTTTGTCTATTCTTCCGTCGACATAAGCTTTGTCTACAGCGGTCATGCTACGCCTGCAGATCAAACCTCAACAAATGTGTGTAATTTCTTATTTATTGCAGTGGTATCATGGGGCGACTCCTCAAACCCTCCAG
This sequence comes from Asteroscopus sphinx, assembly GCA_949699075.1. Classification (NCBI taxonomy): domain Eukaryota; kingdom Metazoa; phylum Arthropoda; class Insecta; order Lepidoptera; family Noctuidae; genus Asteroscopus; species Asteroscopus sphinx. Next base: position 6,656,620 of record OX453030.1, on the reverse strand, counting down.
TGTTACTAGTACATGGGTACATGGACAACGCGGCTACGTTCAGCTTCTTAGTGGAGAACCTACTTGATGACCACTATTATGTGGCGTTTGATTTGCCTGGTACGTTATATGATCAATCAATCAATCAATCAACTCAGCCTATCGCAGTCCACTGCTGGACATAGGCCTCTCCCAAGTTGCGCCACAACACTCGGTCCTCTGCCTTCCGCATCCAGCCACGTTATTTAGGTCGTCGGTCCACCTGGCAGGGGGGCGCCCTACGCTACGTTTGCCGATTCGCGGTCTCCACTCAAGGACTCGTCTGCTCCAGCGGCCATCGGTCCTTTGACAGACATGGCCAGCCCCAGTGTTGCCAGGTCCGATTTTCAAAATCCGGGAAGCTTATTATGAAAAAAGCGGGAGATGTATTGAGGAAAAATGGAAAAAATCGGGAGATTATGATTTTCAACAGAAATGAAAGTTTTTGGAGTAATCCCGGTATTATATTTTGCTAATATTCCAGCTGTAATAGTAAAATCAAAGCAGTTTGATATTTTACTGCACTGTGTAACAAGTGACGGAAATATTCAGGGCAGCAACTTATCCGTATGTTTATTTTACGCAGTTTTTTTGCCAGGTTTTGATCTTATTCCTATTATCAGGCTTTATACAGGGATTGTAAAAAATCGGGAGATCGGGAGATTCTTAGGAAAATCTGTGAATCTCCCGGAAAATCGGGAGACCTGGCAACAGTAGCCAGCCCACTGCCACTTCAGCTTACTGATCCTACAAGCTATGTCGGTCACTCCGGTTCTTCTCCGGATAATCTCGTTTCGGATTTTATCCTTCAAAGAAACTCCAAGCATAGCTCGCTCCATAGCTCGCTGAGCACGTATCACGTTATATGATATGTAGATAAAATAATGAATACCTATTGCTGTTGCTCATTGGAATAATAAGATCATTACAGAGATTTTAATAGTTATTGTTTACAGTGTTGTCATAATTCCACTGCAGAGTTAGGGTGGTATGCCACTGGTCAAATTTATTTGACCAATCAATTTTTCCCATCGAATTTCTTTGATGATCAGCGTTAAAATACATACAACATTTGATGAAAATTACCAAATTTCTTTGATAAATGTCACATTGGACAAATACATTTGACGAACTATGGCATACCAACCTCAGTGTGGTCACAGCGGTGACACTCCGTGTACGTGTGAGCTCGCTGGCCGGTGACCTTGAGCGAGCGCGTGAATGCAATAGGCCTTGGCTGCGGCAGCCGAGAGACTGCCCGTTCCACACGCCGCGCACCGCGCACGGCCCCCGCGCTCGCCACGACCCGCACACATAGCGGCCAGCAATTTTACGAGCACACATGCTTAAGTGTCGCTTCTTGTCTTTAGTATACAACATGTTGATCTATATTCGTGCCATATTTAAGAAGGTGACTATACCACTGATACTCAACACGAAACATTAAAAAAAACAATACAATTTTTTTTTTTTTTTTAATACTTATTTGTAAACAAACAAATTCCCCCCGTGTGACGCGTGCGACACAAAAACAATGCATGCGACACCACTAAAACAATTTTCTGGTATTTCCACCCTTTGACAATGCCACCGATGACTTATTTTCCGAGTCGTTCGGGATTTATTGTCGAACCCACGCAATGTTTCTAAGTGAAAATTTGGGTATAAAATAATCGTTGAATTTTTCAAGTATTTTTAGGCGACTAAGCACATTGTTTATCACCAGATCTAGAAATATGGCACGATTACAGATCAAAATCTTGTATTATTCTATGGTGTGGTCAGATTCTAGCGTACATAGGTAGTAACTAGTTCACTAGCCGCGGTCAAAGAGAATATAATATCTACGGCCGCGGTCTGGCTGTCGCTACGTATAAAATACTGATGTTCAGCCCACCTGGTTGGACTGGAAGCTGACCCCAACATAATTGGTAAAAGGCGAGGAGAAAGAGTTGGATTCAGTGGCAAGACTTGGTGTTGGCTCATTGGCAGCAACAAAAATATAACGTGAACCTTAAAAGCTGTTATCGCGTGGAATGATTTACTCAAGGTAACTAATCTTCTACATTAAAATGAATTTATTAAACGCCTTCCAGGTCATGGCAAGTCAGACCCACTCCCGGCAGGGCCACACGTATCTCAAGCGCATATGGCAGATGTAGTACGAAGGATAGTGGAACATATGGAATGGAAGACCTTTGTGTATATAGCACACTCAATGGGGGTCGATATTGGTAAGGACTTTATGTGAACTACAACAAGAAGATAGCTGAGGTAGACTGGCTGAGAACTCCCATACTTAAGCAGAACACCCTTGCGATAGCACACTAGGATAAATACTGGATCGTGGTGGGTGCATCGAGCATTAGACCAAGGGGGTCTGGACTCCTTATCCCCCCCCCCCACCCCGACTTATACAAGGTAATTGAAAAAATACCCGAAACCACCAAGTACTAACTTCGTATCATGATCCTGAATAAGGTTTGTTCAACTACTTTGGCTCAAACTAAAAAGTTTAAGTAAAACAAAAAAAACAAAATTGAAGTGTGTAAAATTTACGTATACTGTAGCATGTTATGCCACAAGCCCGAGCTCGTTTATACTAGCACTGGGGCTGTTCTCCCGCCGAAGCGACTCCAGTCTCTCGTCGGCCGTCTAGAATATGCAAACTACAGAGTATTTTCATATTTTTGTATGAAAAAAAAGTTTTGAATTATGAAAAGTCTTAGAACAATCGTTGTTCAGGGTCATAATACAAAGCTAGTGCTAAGAGGTTTCGGGTATTTTTTTAATTATCCTGTATATATTCGTGGTAGGCCATACTTGTTCCGTGGTGGAATCGTGAAAAGCCTGTACTGTTTTGCGGTCATTGCGAGAGACCTTTAAAATCAACTTAATACCTACTCCTATGAACTAAGGATCTCTCTGTGTCTAGTACTTTATTAAGAAAACGATTCCAGGAGCTATATACAACACGTTATACCCTGGCCGGATCTCCCGCATGGTATGTCTGGACCCTGGCCCTGCACTCACGCCGTTTTATGAATTCAGCAACGAACCTCACGTGTGGTACCGTAGGTATAATTTCTACTACAAGAATAACTATGGCAAGTAAGTCTTATTTAAAGCCTCGTTCTGGATATTTACCATCTATTAAATAGAACGGTGAGTGGAGACCGTGAATCGGCAAACGCAGCGTAGGGCGCCCCCCGCCAGGTGGACCGACCACCTGAAGAACGTGGCTCGGGGGACTGGATGCGAAAGGCAGATGACCGAGTGTTGTGGCGCAACTTGGGAGGCCTATGTCTAACAGTGGACTGCTGAGTTGATGATGATGATGAAATAGAACAGTTTCAATTGTATAAGAGCTCCTTGTAAAGGGAAGTACTACTACCGTACCTATTTCTGCCGTCAATCAGTAATGCTTGCATGCATTGCTGTGTTCCGGTGTTCGTGGTGCGGCTGCCGGTGAAATTACAATCACATGAGACTTTTCATCTTCATGTCTCAGTTTTGCGAACACGATTTTCAATAACTTAGGCAACAAACCTAGATGGTATTGCAATTGTGGGAAAAGGTAACCGCTTAACATCAGCGGTACTATTCACAAACGTTCGAAAAGTTTCCGTTTCCGATGTGAAATTTGACCGGCAAACGAAACAAAGCTACCACTTTCTGCGACCAGAACGCTGCATAGCAATTTTAACCGGATTACATCTTGTATTATTATTAACTTCGGAAACGGAAACTTTTCAAACGTTTGTGTTGTGAATAATACCGCAGGTGGGAGTTCGTTTCGCCATCAAATATGCCATAAAAGATATAAATTGTGGAAAGAATAAATCGCTCACGAGCAGGATTCGAACCTGCAACTCCTAGCTCAGTACGCGAGTGCTTTAACCACTAAGTTACCATGAACTCTGCTCGTGGTATCAAATTTCCACTATCGTCTTACCGTTATATCTTTAGATTTCGCTTCGCATGCGTAATTAAAATGCGTAAGTAAAAAATGATAAATATTTCCATGACTGACTGACTGATAGGCATCGCAAAGCGCAAACTAATGGGTCTAGCAACTTAAAATTCTGTAAAGAAGTAAGATATAAATTGTGGAAAGAAAAAACGCTCACGAGCAGGAAGTTCTTTACTTAATGTTGGCTAGGCTAGCTATAAGTATGCCCAAAGTGTGATGCCCCAATTAGTGTAACTGAACATCGCCGAAAGAGTGTATAGTCAAGGAGGAAGAGGAAGGCCCGGGAGTGGGCGTCGCTGGATGGATCGCGAATGTCATGCATTGCAGTCCTAGTGGCTCATCCACCTAAGGCGAGAGTAGGCATACGGCTTAGGCGTAGGCGTTCTTTGTGGGTGCGAGTCCCACATAACCATGCTGCCCTCCACACCCCCGGGTTGTGTAACATGCTACAGGCATTTTCTCCGCAAAGAAAAGGCCAGCTATAAGCTATAAATAAGGATTTTCAGCATCGAAAGTGGTTTAAAGTTTACGCAGACGAATTCAAGGGTGGAAGTAGGAAAGGAGGACATTAACTTCGTCAAAATTTCAGGTCTGCATCAACCAAGCCGAAGGTCTACAAATACGACAGTATAGTTGAAACGGTGGCGAAGAATAGGAAGTTAAGCAAACACCAAGCTGAGGTGGTGCTGTCCAGATCATTGGTGCCGGTCGGAGATGGTCTGTATAGGTCAGTGAATTTACCGTTACCTATTTATTTTGGAAGAAATACTTGCAGGTTCTCATGGCTACTGCCTAGATCAGTCAAACTGGAAAGCTTGATCCCATCCTTATGCGATCATGCACAAGTTGGGACTGTCAGTGACTGATACAAAAATAAATCGAGACACTTGCACCTTGCACCTATATCGGAGAGTTTTAAGAGTGGCATGACCAAAGACATTTTTATATTACGTCAGTATAGTAACTTTATGGACGGCATGAGCATGACAGTCTAGTTTAGAATTTAAAAGCCAGTTACGCGTAATATAACTGTGCCGCTGTTATGTGTTATAAATAACCTCAGAATACAGAAACAACGTTGTAACATTCTTATAACAAAATTGTTCAAAAATAGCGTTTGAATCGCAGCTGAACTCTTTTGACTGGAAATTTTGACAGTTTCATGTTTGATTTCATTTTCAATAATTCGTGTTTTTTTATCGAATAACTAAGGCCTCGCTGGATGCGGAAAGCGCAGGATCGGTCGTTGTGGCAATGCTTGGGGGAGGCCTTTGTCTAGCAGTGGACGTCTTTCTGCTGAAATGATGATGATGAAGGCCTCGGTTAGTCGATCAGTCTGAAATTATTGCTTCCAATATAGTTATTGGAAGCAATAATTTCAGTCTAGTGATGATCCAGAGGCAATCAAGCTCGAAGGGGAGCTTGAGCGAGATGCCAGCTAAAACTAAAAGGCACTTTGATTTAAATAAAGTTCAAATGTTTTTCAGATTATCCTGGGAACCACGAATCAGATCAATAACGTCACTAGCTATTTCCGAAGTCATTCTCCTACACATAAAACTGAAGAAATCACCCCCAATACTTATTACAGTCTGCTCTGAAGATAACAACAGCGAAGAAGCGAAACGATTCGGTTCAAAAATAGTGAACGCATACAAAAAACTAAAAAACTGTTCGTTTGTCAACGTGATCGGTCATCATGATGTGCACATCACTAGCGCTGAGAAAATGGCGGCGATTATAAATGAATTTTTGAAAATGGAATTCTCCGATACAAAGTCAAAGTTGTGATAGTAAAAAGCACAGAAATAGATTGAATGGCCACGTGGGCAGGGCGCGCGTGGCAGCATCATGCACCATAGTGCAGGATATTTCAAAGCCTTTCTCAGCACGCCTTATGACTTGTTTCTATAAATACTGTAACAAAAACCCGCAAAAATGCCTTATTGTGCTGTTTCTAACTGCAGAAACAAAAGCTGTAAAGTACATTTGATTAACTTTAAAAAAATAATGACGTCAAAATGTAAGGCGTAGTTTGTTCGAAAGTTGCCACGCATGAATCGCAAGTAAAATTGTGATAGAATAGAATAATAATTTATTTGCAAAGAATGTAGGTACATGAAATAAAGGTGTTAACGGTAGACCCTTGTACAAACTACCTTGTGATTACAACCATTATATCTATTTCTATGGTTAAAAGTTTTTTTATGCATTTTTAAGCTATTGCATAGCTTCTATCCACAGACTAAGAAGTGTACTACGTGCTTCTATCGCGGGCCTTGAGCGTGGAGACCGAATCCAGAAATTCCGTAACGAAAATAACCTAACACCCCCCACTCCGACCGGCACAGCGGTGATACTTTTTAGTTTTGCCATCTATCGATGAATAGCAGAACTTTTAATGACTTTTTGAAATATCACGATTGTCTCTTTAGTTCTGCAAATTAGTCGCCTCTAGGTGGCATTGGTTGTATCGGCGTTACTGCGCATGCGTAATTCCCCCTCTTCGCTCCGCAATCTGGTGACTCATGCCTGCTTAGAGTTTCGGCGTTAGGGCACCTCCTCTTTGTATTTACATAAAAAATGCTATGCAATAGCTATGCAATAGGCTCGCCCCCTATTACATGGGACTATAACATAACTGGCGAAATGTGGGTGTACTATTATTACACCTCTGCCTACCCCTTCGGGGAAATACAGGCGTGATGTTATGTTATGTATGTTATGTTATAGCTTTACCGCGGCAGTCTCCGAGTGCCACACGTCTTTTTTTTCTTTTTTTCTTCTATTTTCTTCCTCCGAGCCTTTTTCCAATCATGTTGGGGTCAGCTTCCAGTCTAACCAGATGCGGATGAACATCGGTATTTTACACGAAGCGTCTACCATCAGAACCCCGCAACCTAGAGTACCTATATGTTTTTATAAATCTAAAAGCCCTCAAAATCCAGTTTCTGCGTTATTACCCATAGTATTCCATAGAAAATATTCATCCATGGTAATACCACAGAATATCTAATAGTACTAACGTACAGAATGGCCACTCACCACCCCCCGCCAAACTAAGATTAGTCAGCCGCGCCCCCACCCATCCGCGGTTTGCTGGCAATTGGACTGCAAGATTGCAATGGATCTCAATCCCCAGTCGCTATACAAGCACGCCATCTCTGAGAATTACTGAGAGTCGCTTGGAACCCAGTCGGCACTACGGTGGCGAGCATCCCTAACCTACACGTGTGTGTGCGTTCCTATCATACGTTAACTTGTGTATGTAGGTGGTGCTAGCATTCATATTGTATTGAGTGTCCGAGGTGTGGTAATACCGACAGCCTGAGCTTAGACTAGTTGTGACCAGGGCCGGATTAACTATTTCGGGGCCCTTAGGCAATACAATTCTCGGGGCCCCTTTTCAGCCGTTTGAAGATCATCCGTTCTTTTCAAGTTGATGAAGGGATGTGAGTAATAGCATCAGCAGTATCACCGGACTGATGCTTAACTCCACAGGAACTTACAGTAAATAAATTGTATTTGGGCTCATTGAAATGACCATAAAAGATAAGTGGGTGATAAAGAGTGTTTTAATTTTAAATTTATTCTTGTTAAATGCAATAAAAAACAATAAACAAAAGAAAATAGTTAACTTTTCTAACTTTTTTTTGATTCATAATCCTTCATAACATCTTGAAAGTTGACCTTTTCCAATACCTACATCTTTTTCAAAAATTTATTGTCATTAGGGATACAAATTTTCCAATTAAATTCTTCCGTAACACAGATTTAAGGTTATAATAGAGGTTTATAATCTAAGGCCCGTATTACAGAAGCTTCCTCAAGTACAGTTTAAACTCCAATCACCTGATCACTACTTAAGGATAGAATCGTTACTTGAGTATCGGTCTTATTCCAGAACGATAATTATAAACTTTAATTCAACAACATAACACACGAATTTGACCTGAAATAGAATATAAATCTCTACTCAAGCGTAATCTGAACCACACTAGAGTGATTACAGATCAAATCTCAGCTGAAATTCCGAAACAGGTGACAGTATAAAATAAAACTAAACTTAGCTGAACTGTGATCAATAAATCTCTGCTTGAGGAACGTTCTAAAATCAAAGCTCAACTCAAAACTAGTTTTAAACAGAGATCAACGCTTGAGTATCGTTCTGGAATACGGGCCTGAGTTCCGTAACGACTGCCATAGATATTCGTACGGCAATCGAGACCGACATCGCCACAGCTCAACGTGCTCTCAGAGCTAGGAGGCAAGGAATGGTCACAATGGGCCATGAAACGGTCACCCATTCAAGGACTGGTCGCTGCTAGTGCAGCTTAACCACACAGATTTTGCAATTAACTAAATTAAGTTTATTTGTGTCCTGCGAGTGAACACGCCTTGAAGATAAAACCTTCAGATTATAGAATAAAACCATTCGTACACACGGCTACACATCAAGCTGTACATTTTCCGTATAAGCTGACCTCGCATTGTATAGGGTTTCCGTACAATGCGAGATCAGTTTATACTGGAAATGTACAGCTTGATGTGAAGCCGTGCGTACTAGGTATTAACAGCAAAAACATCTTTGCTAGTCTCTTATTTAGCCAAGCGTAGCGTAGCCAATGTAATGTTCCTAGCCATTAGCTATTTTTTGGGTTCCGTACACTAAGGGTGCCAAACGGGACCCTATTAATTTCGCTACGCTGTCCGTCCATCCGTCCGTCTGTCTGTCCGTCAGTCACAAGGCTGTATCTTTTGAACGGTAATAAAAAAAATTAAAAAGATAAAAATCGTTTATTTTCAGACAAAGTCCATAGTGTTACTAACAATTTGCTTAATATCTAATGTTAGTAAACAGTCTTAATAAATTTGTTACAATTCAGACTACAGTGTGGAGCTGCATCCATCTCTGCAGCATCGGTGAATCCCACCGATCTGCGAATACACTTAGGATAGTGTTGGAACTGCTGCGGATACGTGTCATCAATAGGTAGCCGGTTGAAATTTCTCAAAATATGTTTTACTACGACCCCTATGACGACAAATACTAAAAATAAAAAAAGGCTAAAACCAAAGGGGGTCCCCATACAAGAAACCTCGAAAAACGCAGTTTTTTTAGACGTTTTTGTTCCTGCTTTATCTTCAAAAATGCATACATACAAGCGTCAAACTTGGTTATATTATAGTGCATACTGGGTATGTAGTTTAGCAACAAATAGTAAAAATAGGATAAATATAGACACAATACATGTGGTGGTTGGTACCTGCGTAAGAGATTCAAAATTCAAAAATTCATATTTTGCTCACGGTACGTTGATGTCTTTTAATAAACTCTCTCTAAATTAAATCCGTTTCTATGGGGTATCCATATCCAGGTCGATGGGTGGTAAGGAACCCTTACTGCGCGAGTCCTACTCGCACTTGGCCAGTTTATTTTTATTTAATTATTATTTTTTGCCCTACATATAGGCTACAAACGCGCGTCGACCACGCGCTAGGTAGGTAGGTACTAGGTACCTAACTGACGTCTCACTCAAGCAAGTTTATCAACTTGTTTTGTAGAGCTTGTTGCCGTTGCTTATCGCCTCTAATTATAGATGTGCTAACGTTTTTTTATATCCATCGCCATCGTAGTATTCTTAGTATAATTTGACGTTTCATCGTTACCTAATTTTATCATGGTACTACAACTATAAAAAGTAATGAGATTTTTTTGGAAAATACAATAAAATACAGACTGGTGATTTTGCATTTTGTGTTTGGTATTATTCTGTGATTGGTAGTTTAATTTGGGAAATATGAACAAAACTATGAAGGAGTGGACTGTTGACTCTAAATGGGGGAGAATCGCAAGTAAGTAACCAGCTACAAAAGTGTTGTAACTAGGTTGGTACTACGTAAATGAGAAGAGTATAAATCAGTTTAAATTATAATAATCACTACGTTTTAGTAAATAGTCAAAGTAAAGTACTCAAAATGACCAACGAACATAATTCGTGTGCAGGAAGGTTGATATCAGTGCGTACGTGCATAGTTTATACATTATCAAGTAGGGCAAGGATGACGTCAAACACTAGGTATAATAAAATGTGTTTTATAATCAAGTTGATAAGGAAGATATTGCACTGACTACCTACACTAATGCCAAACTTCTCGGTGTGTTTTGTAAGTAATTTTATGGCCTGGTTGCTTAGACCTTTTACAATGATATTTAAAAGTAGAGATATGCTACTGAGCTCGCAGTCTGAAGACTCGAAAACGTCCTGATCAGGACGTTTTTCTATTAATCTGCGTCGAGTAAGGCGCCGAGCGTGACCAGTGGCAAAAAAAACTATAATGCCGTCATGTGTGTACAGAAAGTATTCCCATTATGACACGAAAGTAACTTGAAGTAATCAACTTACTTACTTTTTACTAGTTTATGTGTATTGTCCTGCCGCTGCGTTCGGAACATATTTTTCGTTGGTTTTGTTAGGGGGTATGACATATCTATATTTTTAAATATCATTGACCTTTTAGCAGTCTTTAGTTTACTCACCCTAGTAAAGTGATGCAAACCACATTTCCATGGAGTTTCTTGTCGGCTCTTCTCCATAGGATCAACATTTTGGAACCGTGCTACTGGATTCTTAACGTTTTGAAAGTGCATGTAAAATGTTTATTCGAAATAAAAACTTTTGAATTTGAAACTTTACTAACTTTCTGAGGGGATGATGAGAAAATATGAAAGTCACGTTTTTCAACTTTGTGTCATTTACTAACACTTGTACATGTTAACGAGCACTTAATATTTAATAATCCACCATTATTACACATATTTAACACTCGATGAAACAGAAATTTGGAAATTATTACAAATTCCACAACACGATCATTCCGAATTTTCCCGCCAACAAACCCAAACTTCTCATTTGTTTAGTTTTGTGAGCAGTTTTATGGCCTGGTTGCTTACACCTTTTAGCCAAGTCTTTAGTTTACTCAGCCTAGTAAAGTGATGGTTTATTAGGTTTCTGAAGGGCTGATGACAAAATACGAAACTCACGATAATTAACTTTGTAACATTGAGCCACACTTGTACACGTTAATGAGCACTTAATATTTAATAATCCACCATTATTACACATTAAGACTCGAAGTATTAACTCAAACTTTGGAAATTATTACAAAATCTACAACATGATTTTTCCGAATTTTCCCGCCAACCATCCGCCAACCAAGGGCGGAACCAGGGGGGGGGGTCATGGGGGTCATGACCCCCCCTGGGCATAGGTCTACCACAGTTTTGTTTCCTTTTTACATAATTTACTAAATTAATTTACAATGAGTGAATGAATGTATGTGTGTGTTACATACTACTGCAACAAGATACAAACATAAAATTACTAAATTGAACTCCCACCCGAACCCGTTCGTTCATTGAGAATAATATTCGCGCAATTTACATTTTGAATTTGCCGCACCGCACGCGCCTCTTGGTTTTCCTCCAAACTCCCCGTTGCGTCACCGTTGATTGAATACTTAGCTAACCATCAACAACAGAAATAACTACTTAACTAACGTGTTAGCCTTATAAAACCTCGCCCAATTAATAATAATTCAAGAACCTTAAAACATCAATATTATATGATAATTCGTTTTTTTGAAAATCGGTATGGAAAAATAAAATAAAAGATTTTTTTTTAATTGAAATAGAATTGAACATCCCAACTAAAAAGCTCTTAAAACTCAGTAAGTAAATTTATTCTGTGTTTGCAAAAAAATATCAAAAAAATGCCATAGCGTGAATCTATATTTAGTTATTTACGCTATTGGTTCTACTATTAGCCGCTCTAGGCGCCGCAAGAACGGGTTGCGCTCAAATAAATGCGTACACTTTGTCACAGAACATCTATGCTTTTGTGAAGAGAGAATAAGTTTGAAATCCCAAAAATTTCGCGCTCGCTACGCTCGCGCTTATCTTTCTGCCCTACTTTCTACTGTTTACTGGACGTAATGTTGTAAGCAACTATTCTGTCAAGTATGTTAAAAGAGACAAAGCCGAAACTGAGAAAAAATTCGCGCTCGCTTCGCTCGCGCCAGCTTATTATTATATAGTTATTTTTTGCCTTGTAGGTATTGTAAGTAACTATTCCATTACATTAATGTTGTACAAAGAGAAAATCTGAAGTTCTAAAATTCTCTTAAATTCATGTTTTAGTAATAATTACGAAAATCTTTTAATGTTTTTTCCAACAAGGTGGCAAATCGGCCTCTGCACCCTCCATTTAAAAATATTGATCCGGGGCTGGACGTTACGCGACCCCCCCCCTGACACAAAGGCTGGATCCGCCCTTGCCGCCAACCCTTTTCTTCCCAGTCTACGATGAAAGAACCTACTTACTACTTTGAAAATATAGTTCCATAGTCAAAGATTTACTACCAAGTAGGTTCTTTCCTTTCATAGTAGTTCCCAGTTCCTCGTGTGACTAGCAGTACTAGTGATGGGACGTGGAGTTTTAATCAGCAATTCCTTTTAATATAATATTGCTCTAATAGGTACCCATTGTGAAATGTATTTGAGTAAATAACTGTACTTAATTTAATTTGTTTCAGTGGTTTCCTGGGGTGATCCTACAAACCCACCAATTCTCTTGGTACACGGGTACATGGACAGTGCTGCTACATTCATATTGCTAGTGGAAAAACTACCAGATACTTACTATTATGTTGGTTTTGATATGCCTGGTAAGAATAGAACTTGGTTTTGAATTTGTCATTAACAGATTTATTTTTATAGAGGTAGAATGTAATACGTGGCATAATTATAGCTGCGCAGTAGAAAAAAAATATAGAGTGGGTGGGTGTAAATTGGGGTGTGGGGTACTGCTGCTGCGCAGGCGCAGCGTTAACTTAACAGCCACCATAAAGATTGATGAGAACATGTGAACTCTAGTAGAGTTGAAGCAAACCACTAATGTATAGATATTTTTTATATATTATAGGTCACGGCAAATCGGATCCCTTCCCTCCTGGTCTCATAGTATCTCAGCTGCATATTGTGGAGGTTATCCGATTAATAGTGGTACATATGAAGTGGGATAAGTTTATTTATATATCACACTCCATGGGTTTTATGATAGGTGAGTAATGAACAATGATTTAAATTAAGTAAATCTGCCGTAATTATGAATATATTATGCTAAATAGACTTATTTACTTTCAGGTGTATTCTACAATCACTTGTTTCCGGGTAAAATAACAAAGATGGTACATGTAGATCCCGCCCCACCAATAGCTATGTACTATTATCCTCACAACAAACCAACATATTGGTTCCAGTTTATATACGACATGTATTATAAAACTTATGATAGGTAAGCTCTTTCTTTTCTTTTTGTAGAAGTTATAAATACTGCTTTATAATACTTTTTCCACATAAATAAAGTCTCTTACTTTCTTACTATCTTCATCTATAAATAATGAAATCAAATACATGCGACTTTTAAAGGTGGATTCTACCAATCAAACAACTTTTCCTAAGAAACACGTGTAGTCAAACGAAAAAAAAAAATTTACTTCCCTTATCCTAAAACCTCCTTCCTTACCTTTAGCGGTAAACGAGGTTTTTGTATGGGAAGTCATTTTTTTTTCATATGCAAAGTTGTTCAGTTTTATTGGTAAAATCCACGTTTAAAATCATCAAATACCTATATTATCCTATCTAATGTGGACCATTGGTAGTGTAGTATTATTATTATTACAGCTGATCCCATATCCTTCGTATTCTACCATGAACCCTCGACGCCATCCTCTACATTTTTAAATATGTTTTATTTTTAGATGGAATGCCGGTAGTTCTAAGCGATTGACACTTGATGAAGCAGTTAACTTATTAGTTAGAAACAGAAGTCTATCAGAAGATCAAGCGGAAACTGTAATATCTAGATCGCTAGTGCCAGTAGGTGAAGGAAAGTTCAAGTAAGTATTCTTGATTACGCGAGTTAAACTGTAAACATTTAATTAATTAATTAATTAATGTCCTCCTGGCCGAATTTCGGTTACGGCGGCCAATCTCAACAGAGACTAGCCATCTGCGCGGGACATATTATAGTGCACAAGTGTGTAAACATTTTATTATTGAGTACCTAGGACTTACAAATGAAAATAAATAAAATAAAATGAATATCTTTGGGACATTTTTACACAGCACCATCTAGTCCCAAACTAAGCAGAGCTTGTGCTATGGGTACTAGATAATGGACATAATACTTATATACATTTTTTTTTGTAAATACATACTTATAATACATAAGCAACACCCAGACCAAATTATTTTTGCAGACTATCTTGGGAGCCGAGAATGAAGAAAATATCCACTGTTCCCATGTCAGAAGAAACGCTATACACTTTGATGACACAGCATGCACCACCGATGCTTATCATAGAATCTTCTGAAAATAACAGCGCTCCCCCAGGAAAACAGTTTGCTGCTAGTATATTAGAAAAATGTCGTTTAATGGTTCCTAACTTTACCACCGTAACCATCACTGGTGGTCATGATATTCACATCACTAACCCTGAAAGTATTGTTCCACACGTAGAAGATTTTTTAAAATCTACTATAGTTATTGGAAAAATTTCGAAATCTAAACTATAATAAATATTATTTCATAATCTGGTTTCGTTTCTAGTAAAAACCCTCTAAAAGTAGCGTTATCATAAAATCAGCATCATCATCATTAGGACAGGACATCCACTGCTGGATCAAAACCATGAATGTACGAACCACAATGATCGCTACTGAAAACAACAAAAACATTATAGAGTGCTATAATTAATGCACAGACGCACTGACTGCTAAGAGAACACTACGAATTTATGGAAAGAAAAAGTCACTCACCGTTAAGCTCGTTAATCTGTGGCTAAGCTTATTGAGATAAACCTACTCCTTAGTCATTGGCTAAATTATAAGTAAGGGTGGTATGCCACTGGTCTAATTTATTTGTCCAATGTGACTTTGATCAAAGCATTTGGATAATTTTCATCAAATGTTGTATGTTTTTATCACTCAAATAAATCGAATTGGACAAATAAATTTGATGGCATACCACCCAATACCACCCTTACACATGGGCCTGCAATAATTCCCAGAATGACAGAAGCGTTACATGACTCACTTGACTAATTAAATTATTTTGGCTGTTATCAACAGTTCATGTTGCCATGATAAATATACACATATAAGTTACTTGTATTTTTAAACCTTTAAATACAAAAATAAAGAACTAGAAAAGTACTACCTACCTAAATGTTAAATTACATTTCGACGATCGATCTAAAGAACTACCCTACTCCCAACACTAGTGCACACATCTCTAGTTAGTCTGTGCTAGTTAGAACGTAGGGAATGATTATCACAGATAGTGATGGGCAGTGGATAAATATCAAAATGATAAAAACTCGGATATTTATCAGAAATGGATAAATACTCGTTTTTACCCGTATTTATCGGATATTTATCCAAAATGGTGGATAAATATATTTTATGCGTCTCTGATAGATATTTTTCTGGTTTTGCTTACTTAGCTCTTCCACCTCCCGTGCCCCGTAATACCTAGAACTTAGCTTTGCGTCGCAAAGTGGTTTGAAACTAGAATTTCATACTATTACCCAGGAATTTCAAGTTCTCTTTGATTTATATATTTTATTTTGTTGAGGGATGGAAATCAATAAAAAATAGATAAGCACGACCCGCATGGCAGTAAAAAAAAAATGCAATGAAATGCTCCATGTGCCATATTTCGGAACTGTTTGGAACTGTAAAGCGTGTGTGATTGATATAGTGTACTGTCTTAAGATAGTTGTACACCATGAACTTTCCAAACTTCTGATAAAGAATGGAATCAGGCGTTGCTCTGCGGAAATCCATGACATACAAAATATGAAGTTACAATATTTAGTGTTAATTCTTCCAAAAATAGGTCGTCAAGCTTTGATGCAATACGCAGCACCGCCCTGCCACCCACTAATATATGCATATGCAGCAGGTGCCAGAAGGCAAGGCAAGGAAGATGAAGTAGGTGGTTTTTCTTTGTGTTAGACTGAGTCAGGCTGGCTACAATCTTCCATTATGAGGCCCCAGTACATTCACAGAGTAAGTTAGTAGGTAGTTCCATAATATCCCGATAAAATAAAAGCAAAAGATCTGATAAACATGTCTACAAACTATATAGAGTTGCTATCGCACATGTCTTATGATTTCAACAAACTTGTCTGTCCAACTAATGCAAAAGGCAAAGAACGCTCAAATCAAGATATTGTGAATATGATTGAATACCTCAAGACACCCGGAAGATGCAGTGAATTTATTCAAAAGGTTGTATTGAAAAAAGAAAGCTACAAATTCAGTTGAAACGGCATTGGGGATGTTAATATCACCAAATTAACCAAGCCTGGATTGGAATGCTGCTGGAATAATGTGAACCGGCCATAAAATTCAGATTCTGACTCCAATGGGTTACTTTGACTGATCAATCTGTGATTTTGATGAGTATTTTAGATGAATGATACCTAAGTACTCCTTTTTAGCTTACGTAATCTTTAAGCGTGAAGGAGGTCTCAGATAATTTCACTATTGCTCACTATTTCAAAATTACGACCATTATTATTATGCGACTGCCCACAATAGAAGGTTCAAGACGTATCTCAGGGTCTACTCAACTAATTGAGATAAAACACCTCCAAAAATTGATGGTTTTTGTTATTTTTCTCATTTTTATTCCCCCTAGCCGAGCTTCAAGAAAATAAAATAAACTCAATAACAACATCTAGTTCAACTAGATAACTAGACTAGTTGTATATTTAGGAAACCGTAACCAACCAACAATCCGCGCGTGCGCCGTTAAATGAGACAATAAACCATTTTTCTTTCTTTCTTTTCTTTCAATCATGCCCTTACTTAATATGTTACTTCATACAATAGAGGGGTCAAGTTGTATCCCAAGATTTACCACATACCTAAATTTTTCCACACAACAAAGTGGAATATACCGTAAGTTAGGCTAATACCAATACAACTGTAAAGTGTCATCGCGATCCTTTCAGCCGTTCTCACGTGCTGAGATAAACAGATAGACAGACATGATTTAAAATAAAGGTTGATTCGTGTTCTATGGACCCGTAGTTAGTTTTCACGTAAAAACCTAATAAACAGACTTTTCGACATTTACGACTTAAGTAATAGTGTAGAGAATTGATTATAATAAGGCACAATTCTATAATTTCTGATTTTTATTTAATAACCAATTATTTTGTGTGTAAAATAAGCAAATTTACGTTACATATCATACAAGAAACGAAAATTGTACGCATAATATATTTATCCGCTGTTTTGGATAAATACTCGAGTAAAAATGGATATTTAAGAGTATTTATCCATTTTTAGTATTTATCCAGATAAATGCCCATCAATAATCACAAACCAAGTAGAGATGCTAGTGATTATATGATACTCTTTGGTGCTAGTCGTAGACAGATAATAGAATTTCTGTGTATTTGATTAATTTTGATTGATTGTCTTGTCAAAGAAACAATTATATTCTCTTTGGAAATCACTTGTGTATATACTCTTGAGTGTTGCCAACCCGTACGATAATTATGGGGGCGTACGATAATTTAGTCATTGATACGATGTACGATAGCGAATAGCTAAATTACGTTAAACGTACGATAATATTGAGCATTGGATAAAAAAACATCAATGCGCAAAATACGCTAGCAAAACGCATTTTTCGTAAGAAAAAATTAAACGCAAACAACACCAAGAAGCAAGTTTCTCTCTCCCTCACTCATATTATGCGTTTGTGTTTGTTAAAATGAGAAAACAACAGTAGCTCAATCTATCTCACTGCTACGCTATTTTATATGGCCTGATTGCTAGGACCTTTATGCTATGTCTTTAGTAAAACACCCAACACACCAGTAATTAAAATGGTGGTAAACTAGATGTTTCTGAGGGATTGATCGTTGCCTCGTATGACTATCAAATTTTCTGCCAGAATAGTGATTTTTAAAGTTAATATTTTATAATGTATGACTACTAGTGGTGCCCTTACACCGTACAATAAATAAAAAATAAGGCTTTGATAGCGGCCTGGACTGCCTGTGCGACTGACTCAATTTTATATACAGATGATAGACCGTCATTTATTTGTTTATACAGTACCATAGGTATACCCCCTGGAACGGGCCTACCAGCCTTGAACCCTACCTGCCATCCATACAATCAGCTGGATAATTATGTGCAAAGCCTAAATACAGCTGTTATATTTATTAAATTGTAGATAGTAAATTTGACGTAAACAAGTGCTCAGAGAACATCCAAAGAGTATCAACAAGTAGAAAAAGACGTTCTGCTAAAAACGGCAGTTAGGAACTATTGAAGTCAGCTTTTATTTTTATCAGATTCCTCATTAACAAGTAAAACTCATAACAGTTATGTTGCGTAAATAGAGTAAGAAAAGCCAAGTAAAGGAAAATAAAAGAGTTATATGAGAAACAGAGCTGACTTATACCTAAAAAGTAAAAAATTAAAATGAAAAAAAAAATGCAGCAAATAAAAATAGTATAATAGTTTTATCAGTAAATTAAAGCTGCCCATGGGTGATAAGAACTAAATTCAGCAATGCTATAGATAAAACCTAAAATTGCTTTAGCTTACGTAATCTTTAAGCGTGAAGGAGGTCTCAGATAATTTCACTATTGCTCACTATTTCAAAATTACGACCATTATTATTATGCGACTGCCCACAATAGAAGGTTCAAGACGTATCTCAGGGTCTACTCAACTAATTGAGATAAAACACCTCCAAAAATTTATGGTTTTTGTTATTTTTCTCATTTTTATTCCCCCTAGCCGAGCTTCAAGAAAATAAAATAAACTCAATAACAACATCTAGTTCAACTAGATAACTAGACTAGTTGTATATTTAGGAAACCGTAACCAACCAACAATCCGCGCGTGCGCCGTTAAATGAGACAATAAACCATTTTTCTTTCTTTCTTTTCTTTCAATCATGCCCTTACTTAATATGTTACTTCATACAATAGAGGGGTCAAGTTGTATCCCAAGATTTACCACATACCTAAATTTTTCCACACAACAAAGTGGAATATACCGTAAGTTAGGCTAATACCAATACAACTGTAAAGTGTCATCGCGATCCTTTCAGCCGTTCTCACGTGCTGAGATAAACAGATAGACAGACATGATTTAAAATAAAGGTTGATTCGTGTTCTATGGACCCGTAGTTAGTTTTCACGTAAAAACCTAATAAACAGACTTTTCGACATTTACGACTTAAGTAATAGTGTAGAGAATTGATTATAATAAGGCACAATTCTATAATTTCTGATTTTTATTTAATAACCAATTATTTTGTGTGTAAAATAAGCAAATTTACGTTACATATCATACAAGAAACGAAAATTGTACGCATAATATATTTATCCGCTGTTTTGGATAAATACTCGAGTAAAAATGGATATTTAAGAGTATTTATCCATTTTTAGTATTTATCCAGATAAATGCCCATCAATAATCACAAACCAAGTAGAGATGCTAGTGATTATATGATACTCTTTGGTGCTAGTCGTAGACAGATAATAGAATTTCTGTGTATTTGATTAATTTTGATTGATTGTCTTGTCAAAGAAACAATTATATTCTCTTTGGAAATCACTTGTGTATATACTCTTGAGTGTTGCCAACCCGTACGATAATTATGGGGGCGTACGATAATTTAGTCATTGGTACGATGTACGATAGCGAATAGCTAAATTACGTTAAACGTACGATAATATTGAGCATTGGATAAAAAAACATCAATGCGCAAAATACGCTAGCAAAACGCATTTTTCGTAAGAAAAAATTAAACGCAAACAACACCAAGAAGCAAGTTTCTCTCTCCCTCACTCATATTATGCGTTTGTGTTTGTTAAAATGAGAAAACAACAGTAGCTCAATCTATCTCACTGCTACGCTATTTTATATGGCCTGATTGCTAGGACCTTTATGCTATGTCTTTAGTAAAACACCCAACACACCAGTAATTAAAATGGTGGTAAACTAGATGTTTCTGAGGGATTGATCGTTGCCTCGTATGACTATCAAATTTTCTGCCAGAATAGTGATTTTTAAAGTTAATATTTTATAATGTATGACTACTAGTGGTGCCCTTACACCGTACAATAAATAAAAAATAAGGCTTTGATAGCGGCCTGGACTGCCTGTGCGACTGACTCAATTTTATATACAGATGATAGACCGTCATTTATTTGTTTATACAGTACCATAGGTATACCCCCTGGAACGGGCCTACCAGCCTTGAACCCTACCTGCCATCCATACAATCAGCTGGATAATTATGTGCAAAGCCTAAATACAGCTGTTATATTTATTAAATTGTAGATAGTAAATTTGACGTAAACAAGTGCTCAGAGAACATCCAAAGAGTATCAACAAGTAGAAAAAGACGTTCTGCTAAAAACGGCAGTTAGGAACTATTGAAGTCAGCTTTTATTTTTATCAGATTCCTCATTAACAAGTAAAACTCATAACAGTTATGTTGCGTAAATAGAGTAAGAAAAGCCAAGTAAAGGAAAATAAAAGAGTTATATGAGAAACAGAGCTGACTTATACCTAAAAAGTAAAAAATTAAAATGAAAAAAAAAATGCAGCAAATAAAAATAGTATAATAGTTTTATCAGTAAATTAAAGCTGCCCATGGGTGATAAGAACTAAATTCAGCAATGCTATAGATAAAACCTAAAATTGCTTTAGAATACACATTAAATACATCGTATTGTAAAGATTTAAATTGTGGAAAGAAAAAATTGCTCACGAGCAGGATTCGAACCTGCGACTCCTGGCTCAGTACGCCAGTGCTTTAGCCACTAAGCTACCGTGAACACCGCTCGTTGTATCGAAATTATCCTCCACTATACGTCTTTGGGTGACGTCAGCGATATCTTAATAAGAAACATTGTTTCTTAACCGACTCGACTAACTTTGCAGTTAAATCAAAGTCGTATAGATATGCCTACCCTTACTAATAATTTTATTTACATCGTATTGTATTAAGAAATATTTGCTCTCGCGCTGCTCTCTTGTAGCGCACGTGCGCTATATGTACATAGGTCCAGCCCAATCAGTTTCAAAACAATTTGGACCTAGGTACCTTAAACTCCTTTTAAATGGTATGATGTTTATGCAAACTCCAAAAAACAACTACAGACGCTTCGCTCTCGCTACTGTGCTTTTGTCAATTTTACCTTAATGAAAAAAGCAATTAATTTAGGTACAGTCCAATGGCCCTCAAATGGCAAGCATATGAAAAGACAAAGCCTAAAACTCCTTTTAAAACATACTTTAATAGCTCTGACGTTTTCAGAAAATCCCAAAAAAAATATACGCTCGCTCCGCTCGCGCAGCTTTTTAATACCTATAGAAAATTTCTATTCCCACTACCCTAGGCCCAAAAGCTAGATACAATACGTATCTAGAAACACAGAAAAAAAATCTACTATTCAAAACATTACAACAGTCGTCGAAATCCCGCCCAAAAGTCAAACGACCTTTCAAAATTGGTCAAAATATCTTTTTTTTTCTGACAGTATAGGTATTACAGATTGTACGTACTATAATTTTGTCGAAAAACGATAATTTCGACGCGCAAATGCGATAATTTGAACTTTTGGAGTTAGCAACACTGATACTCTTTGACTTGTGTCTTGTTTTTCATATATATAAAAGTACTCTGTGGTCTTGTTTCGGCAAACTGGCAGTGTGACCGTTTTTGGTATTTTCAATACCAAATTGGTATAATTTGGCCTCCGCAAAATTTATTTAGTATTTTTTTGGTATTATTTCAGATTTTGGTATTTTTTGGTACAATTTTAACTTGACAATCTTTTTATAGCATATTTTTGGTATTATTTTCTAGCAATACTAACTTTCATTCATTGGCCTAGTTTTGTCTTTGTCTGATGCTTATCACACTGTATAATTTGTCTCTTTTTAAAAGTAGTATGTACAAATAGTTTACGGTTACTCCCACAAATTGTGCTATAGCAAGATCGGGGTTTGGTTTCGTAATTTTGGGGAAAAAAATCGTTTTTGGGGAAATTTTAAGGAAAGGAAAATACACAGATATTGTACTAGTTTATATAATGAAATGGGAAAATAATCGAGGTTTGAATGAAGACGAATTATCGGAAGTTTTTAAATATCATCGTTTTAATTAACATTGTATTGGATAATCCAAGGTAAGGTCTTGCGTCCCTTAGTTCATTAACCTACCTAATTCCTTCCGTACTAAACATATAAAATTGAAACATTGTTTTTTTGTTTAATTTATGAATGTCTTATAAAAATATACAAAAAAAATTATTTAGAACACAATTTTTTTTCAAAATCAAAATAATTTATTTGTAAAACATAGGTATAAAAGTTAAAAACTTGGTGGAAAATTAACATATTACGTCACACTATGTTATGTTATTTGAATTGAAATTTTATATAAAAAAATGAAACAATTTGGTGTTTCATTTGAATTTTATTTTAGTACAATTTTAGTATAATTCTGCATGTATTTTAGTATTTTTTAGTACTGAAAACATTATTTTCTAGTTCATTACATTTTTTTAAACCGGTCAGACCAGCGTTGCCAGACGTCCGATAATTATCGTAAATTTACGATAATTTCAAGTCCTTTGCGATAAAAAATAATAGCAAGGTATCGCACGATAGTTTTACTAATTCATACGATAATTTAAGTAGCATTGCGATAATTTTGAGGCAGAGTGACAACAACCAAAGTTAACAATAAGCTAAGGCATAAATTCTTGTCTCTTTCACTCAATATGTGTGACGCATATACGACAGACTGAACAAGATGCACAAAAAAGCCGAAAAAAAACTATATTTTGCTTTCAACTGCATACCTGCGTCCCCGTACGTGTTCTTATAACAATCATCCGATTTCAATAATAAATAATTATATTCTGTTTGGCAATGACAATCTTGGTGAGTTGTTGTGCGAGAGCCCGCGAAGGTTTTTGTAAAACAAAAACTTTAACAAAAAAATAATAATATATATATACAGGGTGTCAGGGAAACGCTTCCAAAAACGAAGACAGGTGATAATGCTGGTGATTACTGATAAGAAACCACGAAAAAAAATGCTATTCTTTTTTCAGATTTTTTCATTTTTTTTTACATTTTGCATTATGTATGAGTTTTATTTAACTGCCTAAAGCTGGTTATGTATGAAAAATGCAAAAAATTATATATGAAAAAATCTAAAAAAAGAATCGCATATTTTTTTCGTGGTTTTGTATCAGTAATCACCAGCACCTATCTTCGTTTTCGGAAGCGTTCCCCTTACACCCAGTATAATAATTTTTATTATTTATTTAAAGTAATTTAATGATCTTCGTTGATTGTTTGTTTGCCGCAGACTCATAATTAGTTATTTACATTAGTTTAGTTAGGAAAAGACTAATAGCTTCATTTTATTTTTCGCTTTTCAGTTTCTGATTTCGTCGGTAAATTTTTTGTTAAAAAGTTTTATTTTGATTTTTTTGCGGCTAAAATCTAACTCCAGCTCTCCATTATGTTGTAGTGTCTAGAACTACATTTATGTATGCTAAGTTTCAACAAAATCGGTTAACAGGTAAGAATTCAGTGGGTGAACAAGCACTCATCCCCTGTTTTCCTACCCTTAGGGGTGGATTTTGATTTTGAAATTTAATGGGACCAACTTCGAGATATACCCTATCCATTAAAACAAAATCATCAATATCGGACTACTCTGTAAAAAGTTATGCGTGGTCATACATAAAAAAAAAGATACGCGTTGAATTGATAACCTCCTCCTTTTTTGTCGTCGGTTAAAAAAATAGCTTTGCAATTTACAACGCACAGCTGCAGTAGTGCAGCAGTGTTAAACAAGAACACACTAATCGTTAGAAGCTTTGGACATAAACCTAAAAATATCAATATGATTACAATTTTGTATAAGAAAGCGTATGCGATAATTATACGATATTTTTTTCCTAGATCTGCGATAATAATGTTCTGTGGCCATCTGGCAGCGTTGCCAGACGTGCGATAATTATCGTAAATTTACGATAATTTCAAGTCCTTTGTGATAAAAATAATAGCAAGGTATCGCACGATAGTTTTACTAATTCATACGATAATTTAAGTAGCACTGCGATAATTTTTAGGCAGAGTGACAACAACCAAAATTAACAATAAGCTAAGGCATTATTCTCGTTTCTTTCACTCACTCTCACTATGGTGACGCATACGACAGACTGAACAAGATGCACAAAAAAGACCGAAAAAAGCTATGTTTTGCTTTCAACTGCATACCTGCGTCCTGTTCTGGCTGTTCTACTCGTTTATTTTATTCGGTCTGTGTGAGTTCATTCCTAGTTCAGTCAGATCTAGAGTCAGACATTCAGACTGAGTGCAATTGGATTAGTTATCTGTTTTGTATGCCTGCTTTGCATTGTTTCGTTTTAATTGTTGCACGCTGCTAACTGGAACAATAATAAATATTTATTATATTTTTCTAATAATTTTCTGATTTTATTTATAACTTATCTATAAATAAAAATGAATGTTTCTTTGTTTGTCACTGTTTGTCCCGTACGTGTTCTTATAACATTCATCCGATTGGAATGACAATCTTGGTAAGTTGTTGTGCGAGAGCCCGCGAAGGTTTTTGTAAAACAAAAATAGCTTTGCAACGCATAAACACACGAAAATAGCTTTGCAGGGCACAGCTATGGTGTTAAAAAGAACACACTAATCGTTAGAACCTTTGAACATAAACCTTATAATATCAATTTTGTATAAGAAAGCGTATGCGATAATTATACGATAATTTTTTCCTCGATCTGCGATAGTTTCAATCTTGCCATCTGGCAACACTGCCATCTGCCAACACTGGGTCACACTGCAAACTGGCAAAGTTCACGAACTTAATTTTTGTTTCCAAAGGTTATTCGTAAAATTCTAATTAAACTTGTGTATAAATGTAGTTTCTATAAATTACGATAACATTTAATTATCGGCCCAAAAAATAACCTAGTTCGCCTTTAATATTAATCTGAGGCCTTTATTATTTCCTATCTAATAAATAGTTTTTTTTATACATTCAGAAAGATTCACCCGTAGGCTGCATTTCTGTAAAAATGATATTCGAACACGAGTGGAAAATCCGCGTTCCATGGGGGAAACTAGTCCGTAAGTTTTTGCATTTCTAATTTTATATTAAACCTTAAACTATGTGTTAATAGTTCATAGTTATTTATTGATAATAATAATTATTGTAAGTCACCTATAAATTACATTCAGTCATTATTATTACATTATTGAAATTAATCATAGTCATTTGTTTACATTACCTATTTTGACATATATTTTATAATAATAATAACAATAAAAAAAAAATTAATTTAATGAATAAATGGAATAAAAATCATAGGTAGCTTAAGTTTTGTATGTGTTGAACAACCAGCCTATGTACACAATATGTATCATGAGATCTACTATTGTAATTGTTACTACTGTTCAATCAATCCCTAGCTTATATGTTTATATTATTTTTTATTTATAACTTATTGTATTTATTTTTACTTTTGTATTGATTTTTATTATTGTTTTAGTATTGTAATGTCTTATTTTAACTATGGTTCTCTGTTACTGAAATAAAGTGCAATTATATAAATAAATAATAAATATATTTTTGTAAAGTTTTTGATAAAGTAAGGAATAACATGATAAGGGAGCGTTGTGGAGTGAAAGAAGATGTAGTGACAAAGATTGAGAAAGGTATGTTAAGATGGTTTGGACATATAGAGAGGATGGACGAGAGGAGATTGACGAAACAAGTATACGAAGCGAGTGTGGATGGAAGAGTTGGAAGGGGACAACCTCGGCGAACGTATCGCGATCAAATCGCAGATGTTCTCAAAAAATGCCAGGTTAAGAGTTCTCTAAACCGACAAGCATTCATGACGAGGTTAATGGACGTAGATGAAGCGAAAGAGGTGTGTCAGGATCGTAGCAGGTAGAAATCCATAGTCTCTGCCTACCCCAATGGGAAACAGGCGTGATAATATGTATGTATGTATGTATTTTTGTAACAGACTGTACCACATTTTTTATAGGATCGTACAGTCTGACAAAGGAAATTCATGAAAGAAATGACTGTTTTTCACCCATTTATTCACCAATGCTGAGCACTTATTCTCATTCATTAATAAGTTGACAATTATGAACAAAACTGTAATCAAATTAATTGAAGCTGTATCACGAAATCTAAATGATTCTAAAGATAATTATGGTGGATTTCAAGTACAGTCGACAGCATGACAGTGGTAACACTTCAGTTCGAAAATCGCCCTTACTGCTTACGAAATAAAGATGGTGCTAATGTCAAAGTGTTACCACCGACGTGCGGTTGACTGTACCTAATTCAGATGAAACTTGTCGAAGATTTTAAGTTAGGCTTTTACACTTTAAAAGTGTATATACATACTGGGTGTAAGGGGAACGCTTCCGAAAACGAAGATAGGTGCTGGTGATTACTGATACGAAACTACCAAAAAAAAATGCGATTCTTTTTTAGATTTTTTCATATATATTTTTTTGCATTTTTCATACATAACCAGCTTTGGGCAGTTAAATAAAACTCATAAATAAAATAAAAAACAAAAAAAATATGAAAAAATCTAAAAAAAATACATTTACATACATTTTTTTGTGGTTTCGTATCAGTAATCACCAGCACTATCACCTATCTTCGTTTTTGGAAGCGTTTCCCTGACACCCTGTATAATACAAAACAAGAAAACAAATGTTCAGTGACAGTAATAATTTAAATATTTACTGATATGTGAAATTTTTCAATAATACCTAAAAATAAGTTTATTGATAATTTTTCTGGTGATATTTGTCTCTCTCACTTGTGTAACTTTAAGTCGCTCAGCATGCTATGCTTGGAGTTTCTATGAAGGATATAATCCGTAACGAGATTATCCAGAAGAACCGGAGTGACCTACATAGCTTGTAGGATCAGTAAGCTGAAGTGGCAGTGGGCTGGCCATGTCCGTCGAAGGACCAATAGCCGCTGGAGCAGACGAGTCCTTGAGTGGAGATCGCGAATAGGCAAACGCAGCGTAGGGCGCCCCCCCCCCCGCCAGGTAGACCGACAACCTGAAGAACGTGGCTGGGGTGGACTGGATGCGGAAAGCAGTGGACTCAGTGTTGTGGCGCAACTTGGAAGAAGCCTATGTCCAGCAGTGGACTGCAATAGGCTGAGTTGATGATGACTTGTGTTACCTTAAAACATACCTATAATAATAAATAAATATAAATATCTCCTAATCTTATCTCAATATCTCTTCCACAAATAAAATCTGAGTCTAATTTTAACTATTTAAGGGGGTGAATTTACACAGGTATAAAGAATTTATTTGTGGGAGACTGGTGCCTAAACTAAGCCGGAGCCTGTATTATAGGACACCAGGTCCCCCAACAATTTTACAATACAATCGAAAAAGAGTTTCATCGGCACCTGTATGCTGTGTTCCGGTGTGAAGGGTACACCGGAACAGCAATGTAAGCATCACTGTTTGGCGGCAAAAGTAGGTACGGTGATAGTACTTCCTAGATGAGCTCTTTTACTAAAAGCTCCACTACCACTCGCTTCCTTCAAGAATTTTATTGTTACATTATTTGTAATATTTCAAAGCCACTGCGAATTTTTTTTTTTACATGCTTCTAGCAGACCCACGGAAAAGCAGCGCCACATCATTAAAATCGCCCCTGCCGTTAAGTAGAAGATCAGTGACATAACGACAGCAGTGCCACCTACCGGGTCCAATTGTGTTTTCAAACCATCCAGGAACCCATTGAAATATACACACAAAATTTCATTCAAATCGGTTCAGCCGTTTTAGAGGAGTTAGGTGACAAACACATGTACAGAAGAATTATATATTAAGAAGATAAAATAAATAAATAATAAATAAATATCTTTGGGACATTTTTACACAGCACCATCTAGTCCCAAACTAAGCAGAGCTTGTGGTATGAGTACTAGACAATGGATATAATACTTATATACTTTTTTTTTTGTAAATACATACTTATAATACATAAGCAACACACCCAGACCAACACAAACACTTATGTTCATCACACAAATATTTGTGTCCTGTGGGAATCGAACCCACGACCTCGTTATCAGCAGTCCGACACTCGAACCACTAGACCACAGAGGTCACTCATAAGTATCTTAATAGACAACTGCAAAAATGATCTTTATGAAATCACAGTAAAATTTAAAACAAACGTGAGTGGAGTGAATATAATATGTACATTCTTATAACACAGTAACATACATTCTTCCAGTACTTCGTTGTGGTCATCCGGACGGAGAACCGGTCCTGCTAGTCCATGGGAGGCAGGATAGTTCCTCCGTATTCAGTCGCCTACTGAACAAGTTGCCGGACCATTACAACTATGTGGCCCTGGATATGCCTGGTAATGGCATATCAGATGCCTTTCCTACTGGTTAGTTGATTTTAGTTTTTGGGCTGGTATTATTGGTTTGAAATGGAATTTGAGATCCATCCAAAAAAAGATCAAATTGTAAACAAACAATTTTGTTGACCCTATCTAAGAGACATTTCATTTTTATTATTCCAGGTGAAAAGTATTGAAAAACCCCTGGTATACAAAACATACGATTTTCCTAAAAAAATAAATTCGATTTTTATACTTACCAAAGATTGTTTCTAATAATATTGTATTGTTTGTAAAATTTCAACTTAATTTTTAGCATAAAAAAATCTAAAATCAAAGGGTAGAAGGAAGAATATTGTCAAAAACTACCCTTTGTTTACATATTATAATCTCAAATTCCATTTCAGGGAATAACATTTTAAAAGTGGGTATTTCGTCACTAAGATACATTTTGTAGTCTGTACTAATGCATAAAATATATACTAGTTAACGACTAATGCTTGATAGGATAAATCATGAACCTAACAAAATAACTGACACAACAGCATAACCATTATGCCACTGAAATGTATCATCATCATGCTTTGGTATAAGAAACCTTAATTCTATCACACACAGTTTAGTTTCCAATACAACTTTAAATAGCTGGATGAAAATTGACTATCTCTTTGACCATTGAAAGTTAGCCAGCTGGATCTTGATACGATGATCTTTGGACCGGTGCATATATTAAACTGGGGTTTTTGGCCATAAGAGTGGGTTTTTGGCTATAAGATTGGGCCTTTTGGCTAGAAGAGTGAGTTTTTGTCTATAAGGGTAAATTTTTGGCAATTGGAGTGTTTTTGGCTACTGTAGTGGGTTGTCAGTTAATTCCTTAAGCTAAAATCTATTTCTATAGTGCAGCCATTACTTTTTTATACCATAGATAAACAAAACTTTGTTTTGAGACAGAGCTGTGGGCTCGCCTTGCTGTACTAAACAAACTAATGGTCACTGTAATATTTTACGTTACAACAAAATGCATCACAATTTATTTTTTTACCTCTGATGAGAAGTTATATCATAGACCAAGCAGGGTACAGAAAAACCTAAACTGGTTTATGTTCTACACTAACACCCAGTTTCCGAAAGGCTGATCAACGCAAAAATTAACTGATCAGCTGTCAAATCTCAGGTCAAGCGATGTGATTGGTTGTTAACATTTTTGCCGGCCAATCACAAGAGCTGACATTAGATTTGACAACAGATCAAATTGATCAGCCTTCCAGAAACTGGGGGTGTATCTGTCAAATGTATGTATTTTTTTTGTGTGGAAAATAAATAAACCAATTTATTCATCCATGGCATATATCATTCTCTAGGGCAACATCTGTAATGGTTTTTTCAGCTCCTGAACGTTTTCATCCAAACCATCTTCATTACGCCGTGGTGTTTGATACAATCCCCCAGCCCAAGAAACCATTCATTGAATTTCATAAACAAAGATATCTATGCCAACAAACTCCGGGGGGTGAGTTTAATGAAAATCATGGTATAATAATTAATGTTTCACCAGGTATTCTCTTACCGTGACAGCTAGGTCACGTGATTGGCCCAAGACTTCGTCATCGGCTGTGCAGCCAATAGCGGGCTGTTAGCGTGACACTTGTCAGTTTGATGTGCTGCCACTATGTGTAAATAAATTACCCGAGCATTTTTTTTTCACTTACTTCATTCTATAAAGAAGCACATTTGAACTAGTAATTTTATACAGTTTCCTTTAATAACTAATGAGATGAATAACACGAGATAACAATTATGAACAAAAATCTCCTTAAATATATTGAAGAGGTCAATCAATGGCAACACTGATCGTGACGTAGCCTTGGGCCATCGCGGGAAGAGAATACCTGGTGAAGCATATTATGTGAAAAATAAAATCAGTCATTTTTTCAATTAAATTGACATCAAAACACATCACATCATTGACATTGTCAGCTTGACATTTATGTCAAGCTGCGTTATATTGCGGGATTGCGTAAATTTTGCGAGTTTTTAACCGACTTCAAAAAAAGGAGGAGGTTATGTATTCCGCGGGTTTTTTTTTTTTTTTTTTTCCTGTATGTACACCGATTACTCTGAGATTTGTGGGCCGATTTACGTGGTTGTTTTTTTATTTGGTAGTGAAAGTCCGCGCGGTGGTCCCATATAAATTTTATTGACTTAGGTTGAGTAGTTTTTTAACTAGCTTCAATAAATCAGTTTATTTTAGCTTCGCCTATCTAGATGATCTGCTCATTGGTTCGTTTTTCTGAGAATTCTTGGCCGATATGCGTGTTTTTTTTTCACGATAGTGATTGGACGTTTGGAAGAACATGAGCGAGACCTTTGCCCAGCAGTGGGATAGCAAAGGTTAATAAAAAATATATTCTCAAATTGGTTATATAAACATTTATGAATCAACCCTCAATTAAAAAGTATGAAATAAAAACTTTTTAACAAAAAATAAAACCGACTTCAAAAACCTTAACTAAAAAGTAAAAAATAATCATTGTATGTATTTTAAAATCTTAACATAAACAAAATTTTGAAGGCGGCGCGTGATTTTTAACCGACTTCAAAAAAAGGAGGAGGTTATGCAATCGGCGGGTTTTTTTTTTTTTTTTTTTTTTTTTTTCATGTATGTACACCGATTACTTCGAGGTTTGTGGGCCGATTTACGTGGTTGTTTTTTTATTTGGTAGAGAAAGTCCGCGCGGTGGTCCCATATAAATTTTATTGACTTTGGTTGAGTAGTTTTTTAACCAGCTTCAATAAATCAGTTTATTTTAGCTTCGCCTATCTAGATGATCTGCTCATTGGTTCGTTTTTTCTGAGAATTCTTGGCCGATATGCGTGTTTTTTTTTTCACGATAGTGATTGGACACTTGGAAGAACATGAGCGAGACCTTTGCCCAGCAGTGGGATAGCAAAGGTTAATAAAAAAAAAACTCAAATTGGTTATATAAACATTTATGAATCAACCCTCGCAATTTTCAACTAAAAAGTATGAAATAAAAACTTTTTAACAAAAAATAAAACCGACTTCAAAAACCTTAACTAAAAAGTAAAAAATAATCATTGTATGTATTTTAAAATCTTAACATAAACCAAAATTTTGAAGGCGGCGCGTGATTTTCATGTACGTTCACATAAACTGTTTTTACTATAGATATTGCGCTCGACTGTACTTGTACATGACGCAAAGGGTCAATCACGCGACGCCTTCAAAATTTTGGTTTATGTTAAGATTTTAAAATACATACAATGATTATTTTTTACTTTTTAGTTAAGGTTTTTAAAGTCGGTTTTATTTTTTGTTAAAAAGTTTTTCATGTACGTTCACATAAACTGTTTTACTCATAGAAATATTTTACTATAGATATTGCGCTCGACTGTACATTACATAACGCAAAGGGTCAACCACGCGCCGCCTTAAAAATGTTGTTTATGTTAAGATTTTAAAATACATACAATGATTATTTTTTGAGTCTTGCCTCCATTACTGCGCTACTGATTTAATTGCAAAATTGACTATTGCGCAGCCGCCTGTTTCTCACTTCACAGGGGCAGAGCGTGTAGTAAGCGTATAGTACCCATAGTTTTTATGAGTGAAATTCGCGAAAATTTAAAAACTTCTATTGCAAGAAATATTTGTCCAGTATTGGTTCTAAGCATTGATAGACTCTTCCATTATGTATCAGGTCCGAAACTTATGCGGTTTCACTTCTTGGCTGCGATGGAGATGGCCATAGATTACCTGGGCTGGAATAATTTTATCTTCATCGGACACTCCATGGGCTGCGAGCAAGGTAAAATATTAAGACTGCATAAAACATCAAAATATAGACTTTAAGTTGAACACCATACAGCTGGTACAGTACACACAGCGTCATTAATTGGTTACCCCTCTTATTAGTTTGTTTGTAATTGCGGTAATCCATGGGTTACCCCAATTACGAATAAAGAAAACAAGGAGAAGTGGCATAAGGCTACCGCACGCGTGGCACAATTAAACTTATGCAGGTGGGAACCATTAAGGGGCTGACAACACCTAAAAAATCAGACCTCTGCGGTCACTATTGTTTTGTACGGAACTGAAAGATCTCTCTTGTTGCCTCAAAAGGAGGGACGTCGGGTGCGCCGCTCAACACGAATGAAAATTAACAATATATTTTTATTTATTCAATATATGTGCAGCTGACTGTATATTTAGATAATTCATCGTGGATGGTGCGCTGTCGTCTGAATCATCCTACGAAGTGCTTCGTAAAATGTACTGTATGGAGAACACTAGAGGTTTTTAGGGTTCCGAAGTCCTACAAGGAACCCTTATAGTTTCGTCATGTCCGTCCGTCTGTCCGTCTGTCCTAATCCTTTACAGCTTAATAACTTCTACAGTTATAAACATAAGTAAATGAAATTTTGTTAAAAAATAGTCTACATATAGATCTCAATTTTAAAAGAATAAAAAAATCGTTTTTCCGTATTTTAGGGGGGGTCCATACATGTGAAATGGGGAAAAAAATATTTTTTTCGCTGCACCCCCTCGTGTGGGGTATCATTGAATAGGTCTACTAAAATGAAGGTAATGTTTGATACACCACTTTTTTATCAGGTGTACCATCTGCGAAATATAGCCCGCCAAATTGGCTTGCAATGTGTCCCCCCCCCTGCCATTTCTAAACTATGCAATGTAGAAACTTATAATCTTCCACATTGATAGACCTTTGTGAAAACTCTCTTTTAAAATTATTTTAAGTATAATGTGATTATAATTTTTTGAGTTATAAAGAGAAAACTGAAAAATACTTAAAACGTCCTAGTTCAAAGGTCATTGACCTTAGAGAAAAATTATCATAGCAGATAATGCTCCTTTAGCTATTTTCTATTTGAAAAAATCACAAAAAGTAACTTTGAAATGACACGCTTCTTCAATTTGGCTTCTTGAATTTATCGCTAGATGGCGCTACTAACAACACGCTCTGAGTCGCGAATGCTGCCGATTATTGCAAAAACTAAAATAGCCATGATTAATATTCGATTTGATTCGTTTGTAATTACACCTACTTAAGGAACCCTATAATACTGAGCATGGCCCGACATGCTCTTGGCCGGTTTTTAGAATATTCCCCACTATTTTAGAGACCTGACATTAAATAAAATTAAAATCCATTTGACGCGGTGGCTTACTGAGAAATGTTTTATAGTATCCAGGAACTTTTCCAGTTGACATTGAATTTATAGTGTGAAATATATAAATAACGTCATAATAATTAATATAGGCAAATTAATAAATTATTAATGAAATTAAGATAATTATTAATGCTATAATAAATTCTTGTTACAAATTTTTGCATGTCAAGAACTGACCAAACATGTTGAACTTATTTATTGTTTAAGAACTTTTGTACCGTGTTTTATGAGCAAAATAAATTATTATTATTAGGACAAAATACACGCCGACTGTCGTTCTGACAAGAATGTTGTCACATTGAGATAAAGTTTAATTTTTGACGCTGATTGTACAACTTAAGATAATTTTTCAATGGATTTTTCAAGTGTGTGCACAAACACAGGTGTACTCTCTATTCCTTCACTCTCATAATCCGATGGGACGGCAATCCGACACAAACGGAGATTGATCACGCGCAGGGCCGACGGGTTTACATGCTCTCCGAGGCACGGCGGTGTAGTGTAGAACTGCCAACCTAACTCTAAGCAGCTACTGAGAAATTTTCTTGACAGAAAAATCACAGTAACACTTTTAGCTTGACCCTGGAATCGAACAAAGAATCCCACGCTTAGCAGTCGCGCTTAAGACCACTAGACCAACGAGGCAGTCAAAATAATGGACCCTATATCCTATTGCATGGAATTTTCATGTTCATGTTTTTGTTATGAATAAATGTTTGTTGACTGCCTCGTTGGTCTAGTGGTTGCAAGTGCGACTGCTGAGCGTCGGGTCCTGGGTTCGATTCCCGGGTCGGGCAACGTGTTATTGGGTTTTTTCATTAGGAAATTCTCAGTAGCAGCCTGGAGTCTGGATTTGTGCCCGGATGATGGCAATAGGCTCGCCCCCTATTACATGGGACTATAACATAACTTGTGAAATGTGATTGTGCTATACACCTCTGCCTACCCCTTCGGGGAAATACAGGCGTGATGTTATGTTATATTATGTTATGGAATGTTCCAGGGCTATTCTTTAACGTGGTGCACCCCAACGTGATCTCTAAGATGATCTTGCTGGACGCTGGCCCTACCCTCATGAGGATGCAGGTCGACGACCCCGCCGAGTATCAGAGGTCGTTCTTCGATTCTTACTATGAGAACTTTCATAAGGAGAACTTTCAACGCAAGGTACTAAACATTTAAACATACAATCATAAATATACAGTCTGGCAAAAACATCTAAAATCGGATCAATTTTTTTATCTTTGTCAGTATTGTACGAAGGTAACCGACATAGCCCGAAGAATTGCCAAACTAAAGTGGCAGTGGGCGGGGCACATTGCTCGCACAACGGATGGCCGATGGGGCAGTAAAGTTCTGGAGTGGCGACCGCGTACTGGAAGGCGCAGCGTGGGTAGGCCCCCCACAAGGTGGACCGACGACCTGGTGAAGATCGCGAGAATCCGCTGGATGCGGAAGGCGCAGGACCGGTCGTTGTAGCGATGCTTGGGGGAGGCCTATGTCCAGCAGTGGACGTCTTTCGGCTGAAATGGTGATGATGATGTCAGTATTGTGTCAATCTGTGTTTTAGCAAAAAATGGTCTGAAAACACTTAAATTGAATTTATACAAATAAGACTATCCAAAGTTCTGCCAAAAACGTGATTTTAAATGTTTGAATTTTTCAATGTATGACTAGTAGCGCCCCCATTTTGTGTAATCTTTTATGCCAAACTATACCTATATTAAATACCTAAATATTAAACAATTTATTTGTTCCATTTCTCTCGTTAAGCTAAAAATACGCTTGTATATTTCAGACGTACACCAGACATTCAGCGCTACAAGCTCTCAAGCGGCTGCGAGATCTAAACGATTCACAAAGCGAGGAACTACTCGAACGCAACTTTCATGAATATGACGATAATAAGTAAGACAGTTTTATTTATCGCTACACTTTACAATGATTCATTTATTTATTTGTCCCAAAGATATTTATTTATTCACTTGCACCAATACACATAAATGTTTAAATATGCATGTAGTGCGTGTGGGATAACAAGACAATAGCGGACGTTGACCCCTCCTCATGCACTTGTCATGTCAACGATATTCACGCATATAATTGTTTCGCAAAACGTGTGAAATTATTATCATTGGTGTATTGTGGTAGTGTAGCGAGTCGAGTTAATGATCGCTTTTGCCTTGTTATCCTGCACGAACTATAGCAGTGAAAGAAATTCCTGAAACCCT
Source organism: Asteroscopus sphinx (assembly GCA_949699075.1). Classification (NCBI taxonomy): domain Eukaryota; kingdom Metazoa; phylum Arthropoda; class Insecta; order Lepidoptera; family Noctuidae; genus Asteroscopus; species Asteroscopus sphinx. Next base: position 6,620,598 of record OX453030.1, on the reverse strand, counting down.
CAGACACAATGATCCCGAATATTAGTTTAAAATCACAAAACAGTCGTAATAATTTTATTCCAACTAACTTAACCATATTTATTCAAGAAATACGTGTGGCTTCTTGCATAGCTAACTGCATTAAAAATTCAGTCTAAATGCCTTGACATAAGACAGCAATTTCTGTAGTAACTTTTTCCAGTGTTAAAGTCTATAAAATTGTCAAAAAAAATTTGTTAAAGTCTATAAAATTGTCGATTCAGAACAAACACATATCTGGTTCTTTTATCCATGCTTTATATACCAAGACACTGTTTTCAGGGACTGGCATCCGATCGAAGCCTGGCATCCGAGCGAATTTCTTAATTGGAACGAAGCGTTAACTCCTGATGAGAAGCAAGATATGAACGAAGCACGGAATCAGAATGGAGCACGGAATATAAATGAGCCTCGAAATTCAAACGAGGCACCATCTACGAGCCAGCTCCTACAAAGTTACACAAAAGAAAGCAACTTAGGAGGGTATGTGACATTCTTTATATTTTTTTTATAAGGGGCTCGTGGCTAAGTAGCAAGCGTTTGGATTGTACGATCTGCAAGGTTAAGCTGCACTAGCCGCGGTCAGTCTGTGGGTGGGTGACCGTTTCGTTACACATCGAGACCCCTTCGTGCCTCGGAGAGCAAGTAAAGCCGTCGGTCCTGCGCCTGATCTCTCTCCGGTCGTGTCGAATTGCCGTCCCATCGGATTATGGGAGTGAGGGAACAGAGAGTGCACCTGTGTTTGCGCACACACTTGTGCACTATAATATGTCCCGCGCAGATGGCTAGTCTCCATTGAGATTGGCCGCCGTGACCGAAATTCGGCCGGGAGGACATTAATATTTTATTTATCTATTTTATTTTATATATAAATTATAAGCTGCTTTTACAATTATTTACTAGACAGCACTACTGTCCAATTACATCAAAATACATTAGAATATTTGTTACCCTACACTACAGGTAATTGATCTTTTTCCCTCGACATGAGCTTTAATACTTCGTTATTGATAGCAAGGCAATAGCGTACACTGACCTCTCCTTACTAATGCATTCTGTCATGTCAACGATAACCACGGATACAATTGTTTCGCGAAACGTGTGAAATTACTATCACCGGCGTATCGTGGTATTGGCCACGTTGACAGCAAGATCGTTGCATAGCAATCCTTGTATTGATAGATGACACTAACGACAGATTAGTACTAGTAGCGAATGGGGTCAGTGTCCGCTATTGCCATATCCGCACGAACGAATTCTTGTATAGCTTGTACGACTAAAAAGTAGAACTTCATGAAGGCGTCATTTTGTTATCAGGGCCCACAGACCAAACGAAGCACAGAAACCGGAACCGATACCGGAATTAAGGGAGATCATACATCATATGCGTGTGCGCGACCGAGTCGGGTAAGTGATTCTATGTAATTATTGTAGTAAAATAAACAAAGCTTGATTTTAGTATAGTGCAAACTGGAAAAGATTTCAATCAGAACTATCTAAAAAAAAACTAAAATTAAATGAATTACTTGCTTCAAGAGTTTACCTACTCCGTAAGTTCGTCCTAATAAGTAGCGGAAAAGTTAAGGATGCCATCTAGGGGCTACCTGACGCATGAAATTCTTGGAGCCCGAGAGTCTCTTCCTGGGCCGCTAATGTACCGTATTTAAATTATAAATAACCTGGCACAAAATATGAGACCGTCTTGACACATGTCAAAATAAATGCTCGTAGTGTTTGACATTACGTACAACTGGCGTGTAGTGTCAAATGTATAGAATTTTAGCATTATGCGGAGCATTTTGACATGTCTCAAATCGGACCGACACCCTACACTGACACGACGTGTCTAATTGGGCCTATTATTTTGTGTGATTTGACATAATGTCAAAATGCTCGTAATGTGTAGTGTAAAATTCCCTGAATGGGAGCATTTTGACATGGCGTGTCAAATTGGGCCTATTATTTTGTGCGATGTGATAATTGATACTGGCCAAATAAAATACTCTGTGTAGTGTCCAATTTTTTGAAGTTAAGGTTGCCATGCACCTGATGCATGAAACTCCTGGAGACAAGCAAGAGCCGTATCCTGGGCCGCTGATGTACCCTATTTAAACTAGGCCCAAAATATGAGGTCCGATTTGATACATGCCGTAATGCTCGTAGTCTCAAAGTGTGTGTGTAGTGATATTTTTTTTGAATACTCCACTTAAAAAAAAAAGCGACAAAGCGTTGCCACTATACCGTCCGTCACCGCTGGTAACACTTATTTAACTTTACTTTATTAAGGTTGGCGGGAAAATTCGTAAAGATCATGTTGTGGATTTTGTATTATTTTCCAAAATTTGTGTTTCTTCGAGTGTTAATGTGTAATAATGGTGGATTATTAAATGTTAAGTGCTCGTTAACGTGTACAAGTGTGGATAAATGGTACAAAGTTGAAAATCATGACTTTCGTATTATCTCATCATCCCCTCGGAAACCTAGTAAAGTTTCCATCACTTTACTAGGATACAAGTATAATATGTTCAATGATTACGACTGAAGGACATGTATCCATGGTCATGAATAAATTAAAAAAAAAAAAAAAAAAAAAATTTACTTTATTAACATACAATACATTTACATTTTCATTACAATGTTAGGTTAGGTTAGGTTATTTACCGGTAGGTACAAGCTATTTATTTTCCAGTATTTTAAGGTTTAATTTCAATTTCACACCATTCTTCAAGAACCCAAAATAGTTTAAATTAAGTGGATAGTTTCAATCGAATTCGAACCAGACTTTTTTCATAAGGCGCGCGCCGCACGGTGCCATGCGGTACCGTACGAAGTTTGACGAGAAAAAAAATGAGCCTGAGCGGTTTGACATGTGTCAAATTGGACCTTAGTAGCATGTCACAGACCAGTAAGCTTCAAGACTCCGCATAAACAAAGTTTTGTATTCGAACACAGTCGTAAAACGTTGGTGGGGTCAGGGGGGCAGACGGCGCGTTATGATTGGCCGGCTCAAAAGTTCAGTGGTATGATTCCTTATGATTGGTGCCGCTCGCTGATTGAGTGACGTTCCGATTGGCGGAGGGACGTATGATATGCAGTGGTAGAGCATATGCGTTGTGACCGGGGGTGTCCAGCTAACCGGCGTCTAGAGGCTTACTGGTCTATGTAGCATGTATAACCTTGTAAATAACAACCAAATATATAAATAAATATATTATTATCAGGGATATATTATTATGAGGGGCTCGTAGCGAAGCAACGACTGCGCGGATTGTACGATCTGCAAGGTTAAGCTGCACTTGCTGCGGTCAGTCTGTGGATGGGTGACCGTTTCGTTACACACCGAGACCCCTCCGTGCCTCAGAGAGCACGTTAAGCTGTCGGTCCCGGTTGTCATACGAATATCTATGACAGTCGTTATGGGTAGTCAGAAGCCTGAAAGTCTGACAACTGGTCTAACCTCCGAATGTCGGTATTACCCAGTAACTGGGTTGCGGGGGTCTGATGGCAGTCGCTCCGTGTAAAATACTGATGTTCAGCCGCATCAGGCTAGACTGGAAGCCGACCCCAATATAATTGGGAAAAGGCTCGGAGGATGATGATTATCAGGGATGTTACGGAGCTCCGTAACCGTAACCAAAACTATCGGATATCCAAAATAAAAATATATGCGTAACCGTAACCATATCCGTTTCACAAGTTTCGGATAGTTTCGTATAAAGGCAGAGTCTAAATAAAACAACACGTTTCGACAGGTTTTTGTTTCACCGCTCGCGCGCCACGTGAATCTTGCATTTTGTTTGTTATTTCTTGTCATAACATAACCTCTTTCATAATCTATAAATAAAACCAAATTATTACATACAATTTGTGTTTATGTTTTACTTCAATCTAATATCCGTAACTGAAACTATCCGAAACTAACGGATAATCCGAAATAATTACATATCCGTAACCTTATCCGAAACCGATATAATTTTATTCCTATATCCAGATCCGAAATATCATATCCCATCTCTAATTATTATTGTATTTTTTTTTTTTAAATTGACATTACTTAGGTATTTGTTTTCTTTTGCTAGGACTAGTTTATTTACTGTATTCTAAAATAATAGACATAAGTCGATGCTGGGTAACTTCTTCCTTTAAGCTACATCAAAACGACCACCATGATCAGAATTGAAAAAAATTACAGGTACCTATCCTGGGATTATCGCCTAAAAAGCCTCGCCCCACAAAACTATGGCAACGATTATTACTTCGAACTCTTTGAGACGATTCCCCCTACTTTACTCATCGCTGCCAGTGAGGGAGACAAAAATGTCGCTCCGAATCAAAAATGGCGGGACGGGGCCAAAGATTTGTTGGACAGAATGGCTACTTTGGACAATTTCTTCAGAGTAAATGTGGAAGGCAGCCATGATGTCCACTTTACACACCCTGAACGTGTTGCCCCACATATACTGAAGTTCTTGGACAAAAATGACAAAAAAGTTTTTAGTAAATTATAGACTTTGTTTTTTTTTTTGTATTTTTTTTTACATAATACTCGAGTCTGTGATGAAAACTACGTTTGAGGGACGAATTCGTGAAACATTATATATATTTTTATATTTAGATTCAAGTGTGTGTTGATTTGTCTAATTTATACGCCGAGTGTAGTATTTATTTATACTTTTTTCTTTAAATCTGTGTTTTATGTACCTTTTTGGATTTTTAGTATCTATTGTATTGTAGTTGTCTTTCTGTTGTATTGTTGTTGTATTGTATTGTATTATTTTTGTATTGTTTTGTTGTGTATTGTTGTTGTGAATGGTGTCGATTCTTCCTAAGTAAGCCGTCTTTCCAGTAGGAACCATGAGATCCGCATGCGTCTCCTGTGTGGCGAGGCCGAGTTCTGGCCGCAGAACTGCATGATCAATTGATCTGTTCAGGAGATAACAGCGAAGCATTCGGATCAAACAGGTTCTACAAATTTAATACTGTGATTGTACGAAGTTGCTCTGACTTTTTAGTGTTGTTTTTAAAAGAAATTATTTTTGATGCTGACAGTAATTCTTTACTGTTGTGTAATATGTTTGTACTTATTGTCAATAAACCATTTGTCTTTATTTCTTTCTAAATTAATACCATACGTTCCTGTTTTACTTATAATAAAAGTGAATATACATTAAAATTTTGTGATGTAGGTATTAGTGGCGCCTTTTTTTTTGCCCTCTTTTATTTCGATTTTATTCGAGATTTTTAAAACCATCTACCTTACCGGGTACCTATTAATTAGGGATGTTATGGAGCTCCGTAACCGTAACCGAAACTATCGGATATCCGATATAAAAATATATCCGTATCCGTTTCACAAGTTTCGGATAGTTTCGTATAAGGGTGGAGTCTAAATAAAAAGACATGTTTTGACAGGTTTTTGTTTCACCGCTCGCGCGCCACGTGAATCTTGCAGTTTGTTTGTTATTTCTTGTCATAACATAACCTCTTTCATAACCTATAAATAAAACCAAATTATTACATACTATTTGTGTTTATATTTTACTTCAATCTAATATCCGTAACCGAAACTATCCGAAACTAACGGATAATCCGAAATAATTACATATCTATAACCGTATCCGAAACCGATATAATTTTATTCCTATATCCAGATCCGAAATATCATATCCATAACATCTCTACTATTCATCATCATTTCAGCCGAAAGACGTCCACTACTGGACATAGGCCTCCCCCAATTAAGGGGGGGATATGCCATAATCGCCACGCTTGGCAGGCGGGTTGGCGATCGCAGTTGGTTGGTTAAATACTCAAAGAACGCTGCTGCCCATCCTCTGGTGAATCCCTTAGTCGCCTTTTACGACACGATCTTACGCCTTTTACGATCTCTACTATTAATTATTATTAATACATAAATGTACGTAAAATATTTAATTAGAGTTGGAGCCGCCCATTTGATAAGATTTTCTAAATTCAAAAATGACTGATCTTGGCCCGAAATTCTTATAATATAATAATGTCATTAAGGTCATTAAATGTCGTTTTATCGTTAATGTTTCGTTTTTATAATATTATAAATATTCATAAGGTTTTTTAAAGCTTTAAATAAGCTTATTTTATTAAACTACATTAAGGGGAATGTAGCCGCCAAGTGGCGGTCCCATCAGTAAAAAAAATATTACTTGCTATACACGCTGAAATTTGATCGGTCGATCGATTCGATCGAAAATTCGTTTTAACAATTGGCCGTTTTTCGCACTTTTTCTATCTAAAACTACAGCGAAGTATAATTTACAAAGTTAATAGTTTCTGATTAAACTACAGTACATGTACTTCAATCGTTAAAAACGATACGACCGATAAATGATGTATTCAGCAAGTAATAATTTGTAATGCCACGTTCCCCTTAAAATAGAGTTAGTTTGAGTAGGTATTTGGCCGTTGTTTTGTTATTTTAGTATCTATTATGTTTTTTTTCTGTTAAGCACAAATGTTAATTTTATGGCAGTTTGAATCTCATTGTAATAAAGACTAATCGCTGCGACCAAGTCACATGCGAATGTGTTTAATTAGTTCTCTCTATGACTGGACTAGTTATTATTAAGTTTTCTAAGTATTCAATAAATGGTTGTAGTGACTGATTGTGTTTTATTTTAGATTAAATTCGGGTTATTCCCGTTGTCCCCCAGTCGTTCGCCCCCACTGGGGGTGAACGGGATTTTTTTCCAGTTTTCCCCCAATACAATTTTTCGGGGGTGAACGGTAACAAAAATTTCCTGTTGACCCCCACTTAATTATTAGGGTTTATTTTTTTATTAAAGTTATATTAGAATAGAATTTATTTATTTGATTATTATTATTATTTTTGGGGGGCATTAAATGAGCCTCCACGAGTGACGCTATTCAATTGATCGTCCGGCGCACCTTGGGCAGTCAACCCCGCTACCAACCTGCTGACTGGCTAATCTTTTCCCCACGGTATGAGCTATTAGCATTATGTAGCTCATGTCGACACGATAGAAGAAGAATTTTTATTTTTTTATTAGATTTGGTTCAATGTCGACAGTAATGAAAGACATGATATTATTATGAAGACACATATTTAATAAGATCACACTGCATGTTACGTTATGAATATTTACTAGTGATAGGACAGCATCAACACAATTTTATTTTAATTAATGTAAGCAAGTATCTAATGCTTTGTTTTAATGTACCTGCGCCTAAAATACTACCTGCAGGCTGCTGTATTATTTTACCCCTTCCCGTGACACAAAAGGGTTAAGAATACAATCCGGAATTGCAATTTGAAAGCCCTACCTGTAATCAGAATATTTCAATGGGGGACAACGCGAAAAAATTATCGTTTCCCCCACGGGGGTGAACGGGATATTTTTTTTATTTTGACGGGGTGACAACGGAAATAACTCGTAAATTCAAAGAAAAGTGTTTTTTTTTTCATTTGTAAAACTCACGGGGAATAACTGAATCGGCTCGATGGTATCAATTAGAAAAAAAAAACATAGTCAGCGGTAAAAATATCGGGAGAACAGACTTTTTCAAAATGATCACAGTAGGTACCTTTACATCAATTGAAAATTTTCGATAAATGATGTAATCAACGAGTAATTATTTTTTTTAGTGATCGGGGCGCCAATTAGCTGCTAGTAGCGCCTGAAATAAAACTTCATTTATGAAAAAAAAAATATAACATAAATACTGACAATAAAAAGAATCATAATTTCGACTTATAATCTCCTAGCAGGAAGTTGGAAATATCTTCGGCCATACAATCCGGGTCATCTATATGTACATCATGGCCTCCTTCTACTATTTTGTACTTATAATTTCCGTGTGGCCAAGCCTTTTCGTCCATTACAAAAGGCACGGGCTCATATATTCCAACATCGATCATTTTTTTCGCGAGCACACAGAATGTTGGTGTGGAGGCAGTGGCGTATATTCTGCCTAAACTTTCGCCGGAAAATGGTAACACTGAGACTTCCTTCATGCGCTGGTCGAAAGTGAATCTGGGGAATAATTAAACAACAACAACAAGTAATCAATACACAACAACACCAATTAAACAATACAGCACCTTAAGTGGTCACTGTACTCATTACGGTACCAACCCTGAAATCGCGAAAAAAATATCAGATGTTCCCTACATTTCTGTTCACATAATTTGACAAAATGTAAGGAACAGCAGTTTTTTTTTGCGATTTCAGGGTTAGTCTCATAGTAAAAGATGTTCATACTGATGAGTACAATGACCTCTTAAGGGGAATGTAGCAGCCAAGTGGCGCCCCCATCAGTAAAAAAAATATTACTCGCTGAATACATCATTTATTGAAAATTCTTTTTTAGCGATTGAAGTACAGGTACTGTACTAATCAAAAACTATTAACTCTGTAAATTATAGTTCGCTGTAGTTGTAGATAGAAAAAAACTTTTTAACAAAAAATAAAACCGACTTCAAAAACCTTAACTAAAAAGTAAAAAATAATCATTGTATGTATTTTAAAATCTTAACATAAACAACGTGGTTGACCCTTTGCGTCATGTAATGTACAGTCGAGCGCAATATCTATAGTAATGAAGTCGGTTAAAAACAGTTTATGTGAACGTACACGCGCCGCCTTAAAAATGTTGTTTATGTTAAGATTTTAAAATACATACAATGATTATTTTTTACTTTTTAGTTAAGGTTTTTGAAGTCGTTTTTATTTTTTGTTAAAAAGTTTTTATTTTATACTTTTTAGTTTAGGGTTGATTCATAAATGTTGATATAACCAATTTGAGAATATATTTTTATTAACCTTTGCTATCCCACTGCTGGGCAAAGGTCTCGCTCATGTTCTTCCAAACGTCCAATCACTGTCGTGAAAAAAAAACACGCATATCGGCCAAGAATTCTCAGAATGAGTAACCAATGAGCAGATCATCTAGATAGGCGAAGCTAAAATAAACTGATTTATTGAAGCTGGTTAAAAAAATACTCAACCTAAGTCAATAAAATTTATATTGGACCACCGCGCGGACTTTCTCTACCAAATAAAAAAACAACCACGTAAATCGGCCCACAAATCTCGGAGTAATCGGTGTACATACATGAAAAAAAAAAAAAAAAAAAAAAAAACCCGCGGAACACATAACCTCCTCCTTTTTTTGAAGTCGTTTAAAAAGTGCCAAAAGTGGCCGTTTTTCGCACTGTTTCTATCTACAACTACAGCTAACTATAACTCACAGAGTTAATAGTTTCTGATTAAACTACAGTACCTGTACTTCAATTGTTAAAAACGAATTTTCGATAAATGATGTATTCAGCGGGTAATATTTTTTTTACTGATGGGGGCGCCACTTGGCTGCTACGTTAAGAGGTTTTCAGTTATTTCAATAACACCTTGTATTGTCAAAATACCTGTAAAGTCCTTCGCCAGCTGGCACCAGACATCTTTCTAGTACATGTACCGTTGCCTCTTTGGATAAGCCTCTCGTATGCATCATCATTTGTTGAGCCTGCAAGAAAGATAGTTAAGACCAGATGTCAGATTCGCAGATGCCCGAGGAAGAATTGTATGGAAAGACCTAGAAGGTAGGTAGATAGATAGATAGAATGTTATTTATCGAGTCATAACCTTCGTGACGTCACATGTATAAATCTAAAGTATTAAAACTTTCAACGAAAAACTTTCAATCAGCAATCTAGACTATGTCAAAATGTGGTCGACGATGGAGCGAGCACAGGGCCGTAGCCAGACTGTGTAATCAGGACAGGCTCATGAAAATTCAGGACAGGCTTATTTTTTTTTTTTAATAAATCGACTTTTTTTAAATGTCTTTGGCGGTTTCAGTTGTTCCTATTTCATCAACTTGGCCTATCGCAATCCACTGCTGGACATAGGCCTCTCCCAAGTTTTCCTCTTTATAAAATATAAATAAATGAATTGCATAATATGAATAGTTGCTTTTAATTAAGCCAAGCATATAGGGCAAACGAGGGTTGAATACAGGGTGCGAGCGAAGCGAGCGCGATTTTTTTTTGGACTGTGTATGAAAAAACCGAGATAGCTCTTTACGTTAAAAAGTCTTCATTAGGTTATCTGGGACGCACTCTAATTGCTGAAAATTTTCTGTTAAAAAATCACATTATCAGGGAAAATTAAAGAAGCCATCTGAGCACGCCCCCGAAGTTATCGTTGTTTTTTTTTTCGAAATACTTTCCAGTGACCATCCCTGTCCTTTAGTTCACTACTAATAATACTGGTAATGATACGAGGTAGGAAGTACTTAGATCGACCTCAGGGGGGGGCAATTTCCCCCATCTAGATCCGTGCCTGCGTAATTACGCTTAGTTTCAAAATTCTTAGGAAGCTTAGGCTAGTGGCTAGGGCAGGCCCAAAATTTTCCAGGGCAGGCTTAGCCTGCCCTGGCGTACCCCTGGCTACGGCCCTGAGCGAGCAAACCTATTAGGTGCCGATTCACTCCACCTTTAAAAGCGTTAGGGTTGTAAGTGCCCGGAAATACAGATGCCGGCAGAGAATTCCACAACTTGGCTGTGCGCATTATTAAAGAGTTCTCAAAGCGCTTGGTCCTGATAGTAGGGATTTCTACCAAATGTGGATGATATCCTGCAGTACGACGTGTAGCCGATTATTAGGGTTTTTGCTTAGACTAAGGGGAGTCCTGACCCTAAACCCCCCCTTATATACGCCCCCCTTACATGTGAGGAACAGAGTAATCCTGTTAAGTGGCAGATCATCATCCTACTCCGTGCCTTTTCCCAATTTTATATTGGGGTCGGCTTCCAGTCTAACCAGATGCGGCTGAACATCAGTATTTTACACGGAGCGACTGCCATCAGACCCCCGCAACCCAGTTACTGGGCAATACTGACATTCGGAGGTTAGACCAGTTGTCAGACTTTCAGGCTCTGACTACCTGTAACGACTGCCACAGATATTCGTATGGTAACCGGGACCGACAGCTTAACGTGCTCTCCGAGGCACGGAGGGGTCTCGATGTGTAACGAAATAGTCACCCATCCACAGACTGACCGCGGCAAGTGCAGCTTAACCGCAGATTATACAATCCTTGCGGTTATTACTTTGCCACGAGCCCCTCGTTAAGTGGCAGAAACAGGTAACAATTATTTTTCAAAACCTCACCTTCTCATAAGTATACTTCGGCGCCGTCTCGACTCCTCCGTTGAACTTGTGGAACTTATCGTCGTTGTACATCTGGTAGTAACTGTGAAACCAATCGTGCATGCCTTGTCGAGTGCAGGGCCAGGTGTGGTGGGCAGGGACCGGGTCTAACTCCACTACGCGGGTGATGTGCCCGGGGTAGGCTATGTTGAAGAATTTACCTGGGATTTTAGAATAGTAAGTCAGTTGTGTTGTTGTATCACACACAAAATTTGTGTTAATTTTGATCCCAACATTATAACGGAATTTCGGTTTGATATGAACATAGCCCTATCCTTTGAGTGACTTTGAGCCTTCTTATCAGGCCCATTGTGAGCGACCACGTTTCAGTGCCGTAAGTAATTACTGGCAACACACACTGGTCCAAGACTTTCGTCTTGAGACACTGCGGTATTTGTAGATTGTTTTTTCGGTAGCCCGAAGAATTTCCAAACTAAGTGACATTGCTCGCAGAACGGATGGCCGATGGGGCAAAGTTCTGGAGTGGCGACCGCGTACTGGAAGGCGCAGTGTGGGTAGGCCCCCCACAAGGTGTACCGACGACCTGGTGAAGGTCGCGGGAATCCGCTGCATGCAGAAAGCGCAGGACCGGTCGTTGTGGAAATGCTTGGGGGAGGCCTATGTCCAGCAGTGGACGTCTTTCGGCTGAAATTATGATAATGAAAGTAACTTCCCAAGCCTCAGTGCCCTCAAAGCCTCAGCACCAGCCCTCAGACGGTGGTGGCACCCCTGATGCCCCAGCACTCGGGTTGAGACGGCCCTGGGTATGCAGAAGCCATTTTCCCAAAACTAGGATTTATAAAAAAACAAGTGTGTTTTAGACCACACGACTGAAGTAAAACTTCACTAACTTGTATCTCCCTCAATACTATTTCAATGAGAACAAAGAAATGTCGGCGCCGCGCGCGGACATCTGCCGGCGCTGTGTCGTGGCCGTACCGCGCCTCGCTCCCCGCGTTCCGCACTACCCCCTCCGTTCGCCTCACTTTTCGTAACGCATTCACCAGCTTACTCCCCAAGTCAAGCGTGCGTAATAAAGTTTTACTTCAAAAGTTACAACTATACAACTCACCAATAGGAACTCCAAGCGAATGACCGATATACATGAACTTCTCCCAGTTAAAATATTGCATGACCTTCACAATCGTCGGCACCAGGTCTATCACCGTATACCTGACTCCTTTAGGCAGGTGGTCTGACTTGCCATTGCCTGGCAGGTCCACGCTTAAGTAGAAGAAGTTTGTGGGTAGTCTGGAGACGAGAGGTCTGAATCCTGAACAGGTGTCCAGCTTTCCATGGCAGAGTATGACAGGAGGGTTTGATGGATCACCCCAGGATATTGCTGTAAAGGAAAGAATGGAGTTCACTATTGGTAAACGATCACTAAGGAATTTATTATTATACCTACTATGAAACAAGAGTTAATGCTATTCAAGTTTGAAAATCGAAAAGTCGAAGTTGTAACGGAATACGTCTACTTGGGGCAGGTAATTCAACTTCGAGAAAGAAGCCGACAGAAGGATCCGTTTGGGCTGGGCAGCATTTGGCAAACTTCGCAGAGTCTTCTCTTCGCCTATACCGCAATGTTTGAAAACAAAGGTATTCAACCAGTGCGTCCTGCCTGTCATCACTTAGTTGCCGAGGCGTGGACACTGACAGTTGGGCTAATCCACAAATTCAAAGTCGCTAAGCGAGCTATGGGGCGAGCTATGCTTGGAGTTTCTTTGAAGGATAAAATCCGTAACGAGATTATCCGGAGAAGAACCGGAGTGACCGACATAGCTTGTAGGATCATTAAGCTGAAGTGGCAGTGGGCTGGCCATGTCTGTCGAAGGACCGATGAACGCTGGAGCAGACGAGTCCTTGAGTGGAGACCGCGAATCGGCAAACGAAGCGTAGGGTGCCAGGTGGACTGACGACCTGAATAACGTGGCTGGGGGGGACTGGATGCAGAAGGCAGAGGACCGAGTGTTGTGGCGCAACTTGGGAGAGGCCTATGTCCAGCAGTGGACTGCAATAAGCTGAGTTGATGAAGTTTAAAAAAATCTAGATCGGTCTGTTTTAACACTGACAACATGGAAATATGGACTTGATACTTTTAATTTCACGTATAGAAATAAGTAGGTTCGGTACTTAGACCAACTATAAACGCACGACCAAAAACATTTTTTTTTTTGTTTAATGCTCCGATTTATTGGCCAAACTTTATCATAATAGTTACCGGCTATGTTACCCCATGGCGCCTTTATTGTGACTTCCTTTTCCGGTAGTTGTAGCCTCGATTTCATAGCGCTGAAATGTATAAAAATCTATGATGAAATGGAAATAACATTACAGAACATTCTGAGATCTAATCCTATATAATTTTGACCACAAACCAATAGATGGCGTTACGAGCCTGTTTCTATCTACTGACAGCGGCCAGCACCAGCAGCAGCCGCGAATTAGAATTTAAATATGCTAACAGGATTATATACAGGTACCAATTAAATTTTTTTATTGGCGGTCATTTACATTTACGCCATTTCTAGCTACTGTTTTATTTAAATACCTACAAGAATAAGTAATCTAAGCGGAGAGGTTAATTACCTAAACCAAATATATGTAATTAAATTTTTGAATGTCTTTGACTTAAACACTTCCTACTTTTACAAAAACTATTTAAAAAGCAACATTTTATTATTTATAAATAATAATAAATGTATTCAACTTACGCGCTAATTTGGCACAATTGTCTCGTCAACTTCATTGCTTGAATAGGTAGGTATCTTATCTACTTTATCTAGTATATTCGAATCATGACCATGAATTTATTCGCATATATATTTTATGTACAGTATGTGTATACAACGTTACTTTTTGTTTACGCAATTTGAGAAACCAGTTTGTGCATAATCGCGAGGAGAACCGATTGGAATGTTATTTTTTTCTAAATCACAAAATTACATGCTTTTATAGACACTACTGTACTGCTTTTTTTTGGCAATAGGCTCGCCCCCTACTACATGGGACTTATAACATAACTGGCGAAATGTGGGTGTATTGTACACCTCTGCCTACCCTTTCGGGGAAATACAGGCGTTATGTTATGTTTATAGACACTAACGGCCAAAATTAATATTCAATCTATCCACGATTTACCATACTAGAGATAGAAATCTGACATATTTTGTGTGGAGCTTATGTCAAATTCCTGTCTCTAGTAGGGCAAATCGTGGATAGATTGGATATTAATTTTGCCCGTTAGTCCCCCAGTTGGTAGCGGAAAAAGTGAAGAATGTCATGCAGGGACTACCTGATGCACCGAAACTAATCGAGACGTACTTCCTGGACCTTAAAGACCTATTCACGGTCAGCTGATGTACTGAATTTAACCATAATAACCAAATTGAGTTTAATAATTTTTTTCTCAAAATGTAACATGGTATAAAAACTACCCCAACCTAGTTACTCAAATTGCGTAAACAAAAAGTAACATTGTATACAACGTGTATCAGAAATGCGTGGTCATATTTGAAGAGCTTATTCAGGTGATGCTATCGAATAACTTTTACTATAGGACCAACCCTGAAATCCCGAAAAAGAATCAGCCGATTATGATGTCGACGATTTAGTAGGGAACAGCTGATATTTTTTTCGCGAATTCAGGGTTGGTCCCATAGTAAAAGTTGTTTTATGCTATGCTCTGAATGCGCTCTTCAAATATGACCACATATTTCTGATACACGTTGTATATTTGCATGTAAAATGTTTTATACGATTATACGATAGCTTCTGTCTTGGTGTTCCGAATTATTTGCGATTAAATGTTAAGAGGCCGTACACGAAATTTTGCGGATTTCGCTGATTTACGGGATTTTACAGACGTGATTTTTTAGTTAAAATATTATTTCTATATTTTTTAATGCACAACATGAAAAACCATTTCAATAATGATCTAATGAATGAGCTAGTTTTTTATTTTTATTAATACATTTTGATTAATCGACCTCAAACCAGCGACTGTTTTGTGAATTTTTGCTGTTAGAGGTTTAGAATATCCCATATTTACGAAATGTTTTGACATCTAAACAATACGAAAAAATTACAATGTATTATTGTGAAAGTCTTCTATATAATGTATGCATCACTTTTTACCACTTTAATAAAAAAAATAGAGAAAATGGGCAAAGAATTGCTTTTGATTTCGGCTACTTAGAACTCTCGTTCATAAAATTAAAATTACACAAATAAACTTCAGTTCAAATACAATCCATTTCCTGAAAAAAGAATTTAAAATATTAAAAAAAAATGCCTTTAAAAAATATTTTAAAAGAACCTAAATCTCGCATTATAATACTCGACGCAAGCCTCGAGTCAGCAGTCCGCGCTGAGCGCTTCCAGCGGGTGGACGTATCGCTCTGCGCTCCGAAAATCTGTATCGAGTCGACACGTAACGTGTCCACCGGCTACCGGTGAATATAGCGCGACGTGGGTTTTTGATACTTTGGTAAGTTATTGTTTTTAAATATTTTGTGATGATTTTAACATGCTTTTAAATACAGCATGTAATGGTATAGATAAGAGTTTTATTATTATTAAAATTTTAAGTATCTTATTTTGAATTATTTTTAACACATTTACGCATGCGAAGCAATTTTGCTCGTGAGCGATTTTTTCTTTCCTTTTCTTTCTTTCTTTACATCATCACGCCTGTATTTCCCCGAAGGGGTAGACAGAGGTGTAATAGACCACGTTTCACCAGTTAGTTTTCGTTTCACGTTTCGCCAGTTATGTTATCAGTTCCATGTAATTTCGATTCATTTATTTTAATTATAAGTACCTACAAAACGTACGTACTGTTTTTAAATAGTAATATTATAAATGCGACAGTAATTCTGTTTCTGTGTTAGCTTTCCACGCAACAAGTGTTTTCATTTATTATTAGGATATTTTTTAAACTATGATGCTCTTATCCGAAAATTTATTGTGAATTTGACATACATTCACAATAGTTGGGTTTGTTGGACTGAAAGAGATATCTCTAAGAGTTAAGCTGTGTAAGCCGTTGCAAACACGTTTTTTAAAAAAAATTCATGATCGTCTAAAATGAAGAATTTCATATTCACAGATTCAAGTATGGCCGGAAAAGGCAAGTACTTTAAAGTATGGCCGGAACAAGTATGGCCGGAAAGGGCAAAATTGTAATTGTGAAAATGCAGATTATGGGGAAATATGCCAAAAGTCGGACATGATACCCGATGAATATCAAACTGCCAAGTTTCTTTTCAGCAATAAGTATATTTTGATTTGTTCTATTAATAACTAAATACTTTTCAATTAATATCAATGGCTTATTTCCCAGATCGAGTATGTGGATCACCTAAAACAGCAATTGGCTGACAAAGAAGCAATTAAAAGGGAAACTCGACAACAAGCCGACGATATTTCCGACTATATCGATACTTACAACGCCATCTATTGCTATTTTGAGGTAACTGCTCCCGGCAGTTTATACAATGAGTTAATTTTTTATGTTTGAAATAAAAATTCTTTATTTCCTGAATTTGCTATGTAATTTATTAATCATGAAATTCTGTAAATCATACTGATTTCTGTTTTAAGTTGTAGATTTGATTCTTATTAATTAAATTCATTATTGTAAATAATGTGAATATTATAATAATTATAATTAGAATATTCTAATTAGATTAATAAAATGATTCATTTAAATGTTGTTAATTTAATTTTGTAGTTCACATACCAACTCCGCTTTATTCTGTTTCATATTTTTATATCTGGCATGATTTGTTGGTTTATATAATATTAAGAGATTATCTAAATTAATATTAATTTTATTACGACATTTAGTTAATTATTTTAGTGTTCATTTATAAATTAAAATGTTATTAGTTATTCATTCAAATCGATATATATTGTAATAATATCAAGATGGCACTGTGCTCTGCCAGTCTGCCAGTTCGTGTGGTGCCGGACTTAAAGAATAGCACCACCCGTATCTCTTCTCATGGGTGTCGTAAAAGGCGACTAAGGGATTCACCAGAGGATGGGCAGCAGCGTTATCTGAGTATTTAACCAACCAACTGCGATCGCCAACCCGCCTGCCAAGCGTGGCAATTATGGCATATCCCCCCCTTAATTGGGGGAGGCCTATGTCCAGTAGTGGACGTCTTTCGGCTGAAATGACTGTGCTCTGCGCGAGTATGCGTTCTTGTTGTTCTTCTGGTCAGTTCATGTAATAACTGGGAAAATACATAATTTGGAGTAATAAGAAATTTATTTCGTTATGAATCCTGATGAAACCTTGGGCTACGCGCCCTTTGACGAATAAAAAAGGCGGACGAAATCTCGCTAAACAAAAAGTGAAGCATCTATAGTAAGACCGCTCGCTTAGAAGTATGGACTGGCATGCACACATTCACACCCATAGTAAGAAAAAAAGCCGCGATTACGCAACAAATCTCGTGTGACGGTAGTCATTGTCGTAGTGTCACAAATAAAATGATAATATAAATCTGGTGTGTTAAAATTCTGTCAAAATTATAGTGGGTTTAGGAAAAAACTAAGTGCTTCAATATTTTCTTAGCGAGATTCCGTCTGCCATTTTTTATTCATCCGAGTACGCGCCGATATATACTACCAGACTTTTTTATTTCAATTGACAAAAACTACGAGAGTAAAAGACACGCAAAAAATATGAATGGATCAAAACCGTTTAATCGCCGTATTGGCCATCGACGACTCCAGACTCACGCACATACGCGACCGAGTGCTCCTGCGTGTGTGCGTGCGCGTGTTGAATACCTAATTCGGCCCGTCTCGATTTCGTATACGGCCTCTTAATGTGAGGAAATTAATAAGATTTTATACTTTTGTACCTAGCTTTCAGTGCGGCTAATCGAGGCTATTTAAACATAAACATACTGAAATACAGCGCCTTTTTATTCTACGCTTACATAGTGATTATAATTATCTTTGGAGGCTATCATGAATATTACGTCATTCGCAGGCTTTGAGTATATACCATAGGAGGGAGTAATAACAGGCGTACCCCTCTGCCATGTTAAAGTGGCGTATGCCCATTGACGTTTATAAAAACTAGTTCACTCGCAATATCTGGCCATTCTGTGTCGCTTTGTGTCGCTTTATACCACTCATACAAAAATGGTTATTTGTTCGGTGTTTCTGTGCAAAAGGTGATCTACTACCTCAAACCTGCGGGAGCATGGAGTTTCCTCTCACATGTAAATATTATTTCTGTCTAAAAAGCATACATTTTGCATAAAATCGAAGATAACTAAATAAAAATTATACCTCCGTACCACGTTTTATTACGACAGAAAAATTATAGTACAAGACGTAGTGTGGGGACATGGTGAATAGTAGTTGAATGAACGAAATTAAAAAGTGGTTCACCGGTTGTCATACTATTACTTGGTGCTTTATCTTATTGTTTTATTTTATAATAATGCCTTGTTAACTGAAAATAATTAAATTATTTTGAATTTAAAATTGAAAAAAATTGTATATATATCAAAAATTGCTAGTGCGTCTGTTAGTAATTGAGTAACTTCTGAACGACTTGACCGATTGAGGTCATATTCACATACTCAGATGAACAACCTATAGATGGTTAATCACCGACATTTCAGCTAGTTAGATAGAGAACGTTAAATTACGTAATATCTATGAAAGAAGGAGACGATAGATTAATATTTTGTCCTTATCGTCCTGGCCGGTTTTTTTAAAACTACAATACTAACCCCCAGTTTCCGAAAGGCTGATCATCACAAAAATTAACTAATCGACTGTCAAACCTCCTGAGATTTGACCTGTCAAGCGATGTGATTAGTTGTTAGTATTTTTGCCGATCAATCACAGGAGCTCACATTAGATATGACAATAGATCAAATTGATCAGCGTTCCAGAAACTGGGGGTAAGTAATAAGCAGGGATGTTATGGAGCTCCGTAACCGTAACCGTATCCATCCATCCATCATCATCATCAGCCTATCGCATTCCTCTGCTGGACGAAGGCCTCTGCAATAGAACGCCACCGACTATTATCCTCGGCTACTCATCTCTCATCCAGTTTCTACCATAAAGTGTACAGTTATTAAATTGTGACATGAAAATTTGAGAAAGTAAATACCTACTTTTTAATTATTATTATAAAATTAAATACTCATGATTTCTTTTTAAATACGCCTTATTTCCTAAAATTTATTTAATTCAATAACGTATCAAAATTAAAGTTCAATTATTATCTCCTACAATGCTGTACTAAATACCTACATGTAATTCCATAACCTATCTACAACTACAACCTACAAGCTTTTCAGTAGTAATCAGAGATGGCGTGCTTGTATAGCGACATTAATTCAAATTCAAATTCATTTATTGTGGATCACAGGTTCATAAGATGTGTAAAAATTATTAATAGGATCAGCCATGTCCCGCCATTGAGGCATACAATCATAATTTAATTAAATAACATAACATAATATATATATATATATATTAGCGACTGGCGATTGACGTCCATTGCAATCTTGTGGTCCACTTGCCATCAAACTGCAGGTGCGTGCGGGGCGCGGGTGAGGGATCTTAAATAGGCGGGGGGGGCGGTGAGAGGCTGTTCTGTACTTTAGTATTATTAGGTATTCTGTGCTAGAACTAGAATTATATACATAATATACACGCTGAAATTTTCATCGCTTTCATCCCGCGGTGTCCTACTCTATCTCAGTAGTTACTATCTTTTAGTCAAACCAGTTTACAAAAAAAAACCTAGAATACAAAAACTGGCAAGTGAAAATAAATAAGTTATGAAATCGTTGAAATTTGTAGTAAGGGACAAACACACGAAAGTAGTTAAATACGGCGGCCGGTCGGCGGCGGCGCGGCGTCGGCGGTGGCCGGAGCTACTGCGCGTTATCGTACCTAGGTAGGTATTTTATTTAGGATTTATTAAATAAATTAATAAATTTGTAGGTAAATGAATGGTTTAGGAAAGTTAAAGAAAAGACAATAAATTATGTTTCTGTGGTTTCTAAAGATTTGTTTGAATGCCATGTAGGCAGGTAAATGATCGACGTGACATAAGTAGGTACCTAGGTATGTTCAAGTTTGCAGGAATACAACAGCTGCCCCAAATAAATACCCAGTAAGGGGTTGTAACTAAATTTTACAGAAGCGCGTAAAAACATAAGATGACAAATACGTAGACAGTGTTTAAAAAGTTTGTAGGTACGTCGACTGCAGGACAGTGGTAACACTTCAATTCGAAAACAGCTCTTACTGCTTACGAAATAAAGATGCTGCTAATGTCAAAGTGTTGCCACCGACGTGCGGTTGACCTTACGTCCTGCTGTTATGGAGTCGCTACACCGCGGTATTTAATCGATATAAATTTCAGCGTGTATAATATGTGTATATCTTAATATTTTAAGAAAATATGTAAAATAGTCATAATCATCGTGTACATGACTGTTACAAATGTTATAAAAAAAATAGCAAATAATTATATTCTATTCTACATATAATAAATTTTAACACAGTGTTTTATTTTTCATTTTCAAACAATGAATAACTACAATTATGTTTTCTACGATATCAAATCAATTCCTGTATCATTCAGTTTATCGGTCTTTATTAGTCTTTAATCATACCCCATCACTAGTTTTTTTGCGTCTGTTGACATACGTGAACAAATATATACGACGATAATGTTGTTAGTGTGCGTGTTTTTTGTTTGTATTCTGAGTTTGTTTTAGTGTGAGTTCATTGCGACACGATATATTTTTGCACTTGTGTGCTATTACCTGTAAATGTGTGCTGTACGTGTTTTCCTCGTACCCCACCAAAGTTGGCAGAAAAAAATGTTTGTGAATTTGCGCGTTGCGACCTCCTATGGTATATACTCAAAGTTCGCAGGCTATCATGAATATTACGTCATACGCACATATGTGTTTACGAGTTCACTCACACCGTTCACACGTCTCATTTTGTTTCCGCTTTGGTTTTGTCGGTAGTCATGAGGCAAATATTCGTAAGAGTGAACTGAAGAACTTTTTGAGTCAATTTACCTACGCACTACAAATTAATAATTAGTTACCTAATAACTTCTTAGGTTTTCGCGATCACTACACATTATAATAAAACAAAGTTTAACCGGATTAAATCGCGTATATTATTTAAATTGTAATTGTCATCTTAGTCTACCTGCGACCACGAAATGCTGCAAACAAAGAAATATTTAATGTCTTTGGCTGCAAAGCTTTCGAAACGTCAGGGAAACCAATTTAAATAATATACCTACGCGATTTAATCCGGTTAAACTTTGTTTTATTATAATAATTACCTTTGAGGGGCGAGATAGACGTAAGTACCTATAGATAGATACATGTTGAAATTTTAATGGCTTCTTTCCCGAAAAGGGGTTATTGTACTCATCATTATGAACAACTTTTACTATGGGACCAACCCTGAAATTGCGATGACAAGTTGGTCCCTACATTTGTGTTCACTTAAATAGATACAATGTAGGGACCACCTAATTTAGTTTTTCCATTAAAATTAAAATTACAGCATTTATAGCAGTGTCGTAGCTAAGGTCATGAGCATAACGGACCAGGGCGAGTATAGTATTATATTATCTGTGCCCAGGGCATGATTTAAATTTTGTGCCCCCCAAAATTGACTCCCAGAGCGAGATTTGAGTGTTGCACCCCCTAAAACTTATTTTGTAGGAAGAGAAAAGCATAAACACATGTACAGTCACAACACGCGAAAGTTGAGCCATTTGCTTCTTAACTAGGCCGTGTTATACAAATCGGACAACTTCTTCATTTACGAGTAGGTATATCCGACTTTGTCCGATTTGCCAACACGGCCGAATTAAGAATGTTAGCATGTGGCTCAACACTCCCGTGTTGTGATGGTACATAGGTATTAATTTTAGGTACCTAAGTTTTTAAAGCTCTCGTGCCCCAGCTCCCTGTAGGCTGCGGATCTACGCCCCATCAAGTTTATGCATTGGCAGCCGCCCCCGTGGCCAGCCCCTAGTTACAACGCTGCGTATTAATATTAAAATAAATATACCCATCGATTTAATTTCCCTGGTGACAAGATTTTTCGTGTCAATTTTAAAACAACCTGTTTGTGGCGCATCTCCATAAAACGTTACCCCGGAGTAGGTACAGTCACGACACGATCTTTCCCGGTGACACATTTTGTCGACAAAGTTCCTTGAACGAATCCTGCTACATTACACGTATCTACGGCTGCCGTAGAACACTGAGCGCAAGCGATTTTAGCCTTAGCGGTGGTTCACCGGAAAGTTTGCTGATAGTACATTGATAAACAGATAAAATAATATAAAAATTCGTCATAATGACGAGACCGCGCTGGGGTTAAAGTCGAATATTAAAAGACAAACAAAAAATGCTTGATAATCATAAATCCTACTATCATACTATAGCCATTCATTTAAATAAAATATAGCCTATGTTACTTCTGAATAGATTAGCTTTCTAATGGTGAAAGAAATATTAAAATCGGTTCAGTAGTTTTAGAGTTTATCGGTTTACAAACAAACAAATCTTCCCTCTTTATAATATTAATTTATGTCTAAATAAATGCAAAAGTATGTTTGTTTGTTCTTCAATCACGCTGAAACGGCTAAACGAATTTAGATGAAATTTGGCACATATAACCCGGATTAATATATTAGGCTGGCGAGCAGGGCACTCGCCCAGGGCCAGGGCCTCGGTCTCGCCTCGCGCAACAACCCGAGTATAACGGCCAAAATTAATATCCAATCTATCCACGATTTTCCCTACTAGAGATATAAATTTGAAATAAGCTTAATTCAAATTTCTATCTCTAGTAGGGTAAATCGTGGATAGATTCAATAGGTAGGATTGGCTGGCGCAATGCCACGCGCCAAAGCGCGCTCCTACTGGCTTATTTTATATTTATCTATGCAAATCATTAATCATTATTGTTGCGGCTAAGCTAGTGTTTAAATTTATCCTAAATAGTCTTAAGAAGTTAAGGTTGTAATAAGTTAATGATACGATGGGACTGGCATAGTCATTAAATGATTGGAAGTCCCTAAAAATAAATAGGTAAAGAAAAAAAAAAAAATCATTAGAACAGTTTCGTAACCGGACAGCCTGTAATTCATCTCTATATACTATTAGGTATTGGTAAACGGAAATGGCTTAGGCATTGTCGTAATATTACGCGACTATCGCAGCGCGAATTTTGTTCGTGAGTTTTGTGACATGACATTATCGCGCAATTACCAATAAGGGCCTTACTCCCGATTAGATCGAGTGCTGTATCAATCGAATTTTAATTCTAGTTAGTGTCAATTCATAACTACTGCATTCCTCTCTATTGACATTAGCTCGATTTGGTTCAGAGCCCGAACCAGTCGGGAGTAAGGCCCCTGATCGCGGGCTGGCACTAACAAAATTCACGCGAAACTGCGATAGTTGCTTGACCTCGTTGTCTCGTTGTATTAGGACAACGCTTAATTACCTATGTAAGTTTCATACAACGACCATACGGCCCATAGACGCCTCATAGCAGGCGACCGATGTCTGCAACACATCTATGAAATTTCACTAATGTAGGTGGCCTCTATTCGCCACTTGAAATCTTTAAATCCGTTTCGACCACTTACATGAGCTGTCAAAACTGCCGCGTTAGTGATTAGCCAATGGCCGCCTTGGTAGGGCCAATCGGATTGCCTCAGCTAGTGGCAGAATTTATTGTACGCATTATATTCAACATTAGGCGTTTATTGGGCTGAATGGTCGTTGGTTTCATACATGTCAGACTCGGTGACTCGGCATTTACTGGTTTTGCACTTAATTCTGTGACTTTAAGTGACGTTTGGACCACCGAAACCTTAAAGTATAAATATGTTTATCACTATGGTTTCCGTTATCTAATTATGTTAAGTCACCGTGCTTATCATTTGGACTTATCATCCAACTAGGTAGGTAACTGAATTACCTAACTATCTTGTCGGATTAAGAGGACGCTCCCAAAACGTAATTCCTTCCCTGCGGGCCGCTCTCGTCAATTTTATGCGAGTTGCAATAGAACTCATTTTCGAGAAAATCATTCTCGCGTGTTTTACCACGGAAGTAAATGTCGTAAATCTCAAAACAGTTTTCTTTACTAAACAATCTATACAAATTTCCTCTAGCTAGTATTTAATAAACTTTATTATCTTCCAATTTGCATATATTTTATATAGCTAAGTTAAATAATATAGGATAAATATTCGAAAAAACTATAAAAACGCATGATTTTCAAAAAATAAAAGTATCTAACAAAAATCAACTAATTATGTAACTGTCTCGTCAAACGATGGACAAAGGTTCAAAAAAACATGTACTACCTATGTAAATTTGACATTCATCAAGCATGTGTTCGACTCAGCATGTTTTCAAAAAGTCACCTCATTTTGGGAGCCTAGCCAGGCCTAAAGTTGTATTATTGAAGCGCTTTACGGTCATCATCGTAAAAACGCACAAACTGAGTTATTAAAGTTAACGAAGGGCTCGGCTCGTGAGCGATTTTTTCTTTCCATCATTTAAATCGTTAGATTTCGCTTTGCATGCGTAAATGCGTTAAAAATAATAATATAATTAAATCGTTAACGAAGGGATTTTAAAAGGCGAGTGAACAAAAACATCATAGTCGGCATGCATCGGCAGAGTTTTGAGCTCCCATTTTATTTTATTTTTGTAGTTTAATATTTACACAATCACAATCGAATCAATCGATCAATCCATTTAATAATCTGTATAAGTTCATTTGTTTTATTATCTGTTACACTGACACTAATGACAGTCGAGAGTTCAAGACAGCAGATCCGACTTTGACAGCTTGGTTTGTTTTGGTTTGTTTCGGTTTCGGAGATAATATTTAGATTTTATTTAAAATATGAAAAAAAGTAAATAAGAAGAGATAACTAATGATTATAAAGATAATAAATTAGTCAGAAATATATGTGTTAGTGTAACATATAACAAGAACCCGACATACAGGTAGAAATAAAAGTTCCCCATAAATATTATAAAGTAAAATCAAATCATCGTAAATAATGAGCTTATTGGAAAAAGAATGGTATATTGAGGTACCATGGGGCAGGATGGCAAGTAAGTAGACCATGTAACTGTATTTTATTACAATATTAAAGTAGTAATGTTGAAAAAGTGAAGTTGAAAGTTAAAATGAACTTTGAACCTTAATTTTACATATTATTAATCTACTTATCTATAGTATTTCCGTAGATAATACCTATTTAAATAGGCTTTTTATTGGTATTTATGTCACAAAACCATTATCTTTGTGCTAGCTGTCTCCAAAATAAGGCAATGGTAGCCACCAATGGTAGTAACCATTGCCTTAACATCATTTTGCATTAAAAATCTTGCAAGATTATAATATTTCAGTCCCCGAGCTCAACTTTTTTGCATGTAAAGCGACACTGACCGGTATCTGTAAACGTACCCATAGTAGTGGTGTGATGATGATTGATGATTCAATAAATCTCAACATAATCTCCGGAGGCTGAAATTGCCTCCGGAGATTATGTTGAGATTTCACCGATAGTCAAAATACTCTAAATCAAAACATGCTGAAATTTTAATCACTTATTTCCCGAAAAGGGGTCATTGCACCCATCATTATGAACAACTTTTACTATGGGACCAACCGTGAAATCGCGAAAAAAAAACCAGGTGGTCCCTACATTTTATCGTTTTAAGTGAACACAAATGTAGGGACCAATTGATTTTTTCTTCGCGATTTCAGTGTTGGTCCCATAGTAAAAGTTGTTCATAATGATGAGTACAATGACCTCTTTTCGGGAAAGAAGCGATTAAAATTTAAGCATGTATAAATGAGAAAAAAAACACATGCTTTATGACAACTACAACAATTAACTATTACAAAAAATAACTTCCAGTTACAGACAGACATACTAATACTAATGAACACAAATATTTTTCTTTAGTCAAGGGTGATTGAATATTTTACATTAGTCCAATGACTAAACTAAACTAAATTAACTAAACTACTTATACTTTTGTTCAATAACAAAATTGTTTAATTATACAATAAACGGCACATTTAGGTGCATTCTGTAACAAATCAAATAACTGGTAGTTTAGTGAAATCACCAATTAGTCTCCGGTACTCACTCTAACCGGTGATTATCCAGTTTTTTGAGAACCGGTTCACACCACTAACCTATAGGTACCGTACAGTACAGATTAAATCCTACAGAGCAATGTTAAAAAATCATGTTGTTTGGAAACTGATGCAGCTGGTTCTTCAGCTGTTATAATATTAGACTTTATTTTACAGTCATAGCATGGGGCGACTGCTACGACCCTCCCGTGCTACTCTGTCATGGCAGCATGGACTCTGCTGTCAGCTTCCGGCCTCTAGTCAGCCAGCTGCCAAAAAACTTTTATTACATTGGTGAGTAAATAAGCGGAATGACTTGACCTGCCTTTTTAACTGTTACTTTGGTTCAATAATAGTTAATAATCAAACACAAAGAATACATGGATATTAACATAATACCAACATTTTTAAAATTTTACCCTTGATGTTGTGGTCGCAAAATGGCACCAACAAAGAAATATTTTCAACCAGGCTCCTAGACTCCTCTCACTCTACCCCAAGACTGCCAATAATAAATAAATATTTGCGACTTTTACACAGCACCATCTAGTCCCAAACTAAGCAGAGCTTAAACTGTGGGTACTAGACAATGGATATAATACTTATATGCTTTTTTAGGGTTCCGTAGTCCTACAAGGAACCCTTATTTTTTCGTCTTGTCCGTCCGTCTGTCCGTCTGTCCTAATCCTTTACAGCTTAATAACTTCTACAGTTATAAACATAAGTAAATGAAATTTTGTTAAAAAATAGTATAGATATAGATCTCAATTTTAAAAGAATAAATAAATCATGATTACGTATTTTAGTGGTGGCGCCCATACATGTGAAATGGGGATGAAATTTTTTTTTCTCTGTACTCCCTCGTGTGGGGTATCATTGAATAGGTCTACTATTTTTTTTTGGTATTGGTATAACGGGCCATTTTCCGCAACTCCACGCTCGGCGTGTTTTTTGCGTGTGGGTGGGAATAACTTGTTTACTCGAGCCACCCCAGCTCCTCGAGGAAGGCCAGCAGACGCTTGATTTTGCTGACTGTCTCTCGGAGAGTACCCGGATCTCCGAAGTACTTAGCCCTGTATGAGGCGACCTCCGGGCAGTTGAGAAGCACGTGGGCCGCTGTTTCTTCTGTCTCCATGCAGGCTCTGCACAGAGGACTGTCAGTCACACCTATGACAAAGAGGTGTTTGTTAAATGAACCGTGTCCGGTGTAGGCGGCTGTCACCGTACGTAGGTGTTGTTTTGACAGCCGGAGGAGCTGTTTGGTGATTTTACCGTCGATGACGGGGAGTGCTTCCTTAGCCTGTCTGCATACCTCGTGGTTTATCCAGGAGTAGTTAGTTGTTCAATAGGTCTACTAAAATGAAGGTAATGTTTGATACACCACTTTTTTATCAGGTATACCATCTGCGAAATATAGCCTGCCAAAGTGGCTTGCAATGTGTCCCCTGCCATTTCTAAACTATGCAACGTAGAAACTTATAATCTTCCACATTGATAGACCTTTGTAAAAACTCTCTTTTAAAATTATTTCGAGCATAATGTGATTATAAATTTTTGAGTTATAGAGAGAAAACTGAAAAATACTTAAGACGTCCTAGTTCATAGGTCATTGACCTTAGAGAAAAATGATCTTAGCAAATAATGCTCCTTTAGCTACTTTCTATTTGAAAAAATCACAAAAAGTAACTTTGTGTTATGTTTACAAGACACAATTCTTAAATTTGGCGCCAACTAGCGGCGTCTAACAACACTCTCTGAGTCGCCAATGCTGCCGTCAAGTGCCGTCTATTGCATTTGGCACTTATAGCGCCATCTAGCGGCTACTGACAACACTCTCTGAGTCGCCAATGCTGCCGTCTATTGCAAAAACTAAAATAGCCATGATTAATATTCGATTTGATTTGTTTGTAACTCCTACTTAAGGAACCCTATAATACTGAGCATGGCCCGACATGCTCTTGGCCGGTTTTTTTTGTAAATACATACTTATAATATATAGGAAACACCCAGACCAACACAAACACTTATGTTCATCACATAAATATTTGTGTCCTGTGGGAATAGAACCCACAACCTCGTGATCAGCAGTCTGACACTCTAACCACTAGACCACAGATATCGTCAACAATTTAAAGAACATTGAACATATACTATAAAAACCCATCTTGGCTTTCATCATCATCATCATCATTTCAGCCGAAAGACGTCCACTGCTGGACATAGGCCTCCCCCAAGCATGTTAGGGGGATATGCCATAATCGCCACGCTTGGCAGGCGGGTTGGCGATCGCAGTTGGTTGATTAAAAACTCAGATAAACTGCTGCCCATCCTCTGGTGAATCCCTTAGTCGCTTTTTACGACAGCGACACCCATGAGAAGAGATAGGGTGGTGCAATTCTTTATGTCCGGCACCACAATGTGAATTTTAATTCATTTGTGGTGAGGCACCAACTGAACATCTGTCGTCGACCTTCATGAAGGAAGAATTTTGGCCGAGAGGTGTTGTTTTCCGGCGATTCCGAGGACGGATACCCGACACGGCGCGACACACGACGGCGACGCCGCTATTACCTATTGTTAGGATATTTTATTTTTATGTTATTGTATATGGTTTTATGTATTTTTCACGGGCCTGGATGCCTGATTTAAATGAATTATTATTATTATTACCACACGGATCTTGGCTTTACTATTTGTCAATTCACTTTCAGGTATAGACCTACCAGGTAATGGCAGATCAGACCGCTTCCTCCCAGGGCTGATGGTCAGTGCGTATGACATGGTGTATGCGGTGCATGCAGTCGTCAAACACTTCAGGTGGAAGACATACACTTATATTGGACATTCCTTTGGAGCTTACCTAGGTAACATAAAAAATATACTCTAAGGCAGGGATTCCTAAAGTTGTTGATATTGACCCCTTGGGGTCGACATCAACCATCCTTTGGTGGAAACTAAGCTTATGGTTAAATCTCGGACGAATAAAAAAGGCGGACGGAATCTGGCTAAACAATAAGTGAAGCATCCATAGTATGCCGGCTCGCTTAAAAGTACGGGCCGGCACGCATACATTCACATCCATAGTATGCCAAAAAGCCGCGATTACGCAAAAAATCTAGTGTGACGTTGTAGTGTCACAAATAAAATAAAGTATAAATCCGGTGTGTTATAATGCTTTCGAAATTATAGTGGATTTAAGAAAAAATTAAGTGCATCAGTCTTTGTTTAGCGAGATTCCGTCCACCTTTTTTATTCGTCGGAGGGTTAAATTTATTGTATCAGAAAAAAAACTGAGCAACAGTAGTTTGTTTGATTTTTTTTAATACAATGTGCTCTTAAAAACACTCACGACTCACGACCAACGAACGATTGGTCTGCCTGATTTTGTATAGCAATTCTAATGAATTCTAAAAATCTTTTCTGCTTTGCAGTTTGCAAAGACCACAGAATGGTAACAGATTTACAAACAAAACTTTTTGTCTTTGTTTTCAGGAAAGATTTATAATCTATGCTATCCTGGCAGAATAGAGAAACTTGTAGATTTAGACCCAATCAACTTCTTTGCTATACCGCCTGAAGACTTTCCTAGATGGTATGTATACTAAAGCTAATACATGTTATTGTAACATACAAAAGAGACTGAAAGAGAGGGGCTTGTGCATTTGCGAGGTTAAGCTGCAGCAGCCGCGCTCAGTTCATGGGTAGGTGACCGTTTCGTTGCATATCGAGACCTCTCCATGCCTTACGAATATCTATGGCAGTCGTTACGGGTAGACAGAAGCCCGAAAGCCTGACAACTGGTCTAATCTTAGGATGTCGGTATTACCCAGTAACTGCTGTAAATGGGTTGTGGGGGTCTTGTACAAAATGCGAAGAGGATGGAAATAGCATTGTAACCGCTGTATTCCGCACTATTTACTTGGCCACGGAATATTCTAATTTAATCTGAATTTTATTTTATTTTATTCAATTATTGAATTGAAATGTAATTTTAAACTCTTTAACTATAAACAAATAAAATTAGTAATATAATAATAATAATTGCATAATTTATTAATGAAGTAATAATAATAATTTATTTAATTAATTCTAATTTTCTAATTGTAATAATGTGATATGGGTGTATGTGTATGACGTCAAACTTATGCCTTGCCTGAGTTGCCTGAAATAAAGTTTATTTTTATTATTATTTAATAGCTACCTATTGACAGTGTTTTAGTGTAGTGTGTTAGTGTAATTTAAAGTTTCATTTTTTGCATATTTGGTACGAGAATCAAGTACCCAAATAATAAGTCAAGTAACGATATAATAGCGAAAAAAAAAAACATCTGATCCCTACATTTGTGTTCACATAAATCGACAAAATGTAGGGACCTTCAGTGTTGGTCCCATAGTAAAAGTTGTTCATACTGATTAGTACAATAACCCCTTAAGAGGTTTTTAGTTATTTCAATGACACGTTGTATAATTACCCTAGCCTTGATTGTCGTCTTGCAGGTACCACATATTTTTCACGGACTTCTACAAGAATTACGACAAATTCAACACGCCGAAAGAAAAAGCGCCGAAAATCAAATGGAATGAGGTTTGTTTATGAAACGAACAAAATGTTTTACAAACTGTGTACTAAATACAGACATAGTGCTGAGACCAATCATAGTGAAGCCAACAAAACCGTGCTCCTTCTAGTACAAACCAGCGCTCACGCACACACATGCACATCAAACCGTGCTCACCACTCCACTGTTGCCAGGTCTCCCGATTTTCCGGGAGATTCACAGATTTTCCTAATAATCTCCCGATCTCCCGATTTTCGAAAAAATCTCCCGACTTTTTACAATCCCTGTATAAAGCCTAATAATAGGATTAACTCGGAATAAGATCAAAACCTGACAAAAAAACTGCATAAAATGAAACAGACGGATTTGCTGCTCTGAATATTTCCGTCACTTGTTCCACAGTGCAGTAAAATATCAAACTGCTTTGATTTTAATATTACAGCTGGAATTTTTGCAATATATAATACCGGGATTACTTCAAAAACTTACATTTTTGTTGACAAACATAATCCCATCAAAATCTCCCGATTTTTTCCATTTTTCCTCAATACATCTCCCGCTTTTTTCATAATAAGCCTCCCGGATTTTGAAAATTGGACCTGGCAACACTGCACCAGTCTCATGTCACGGCATCGTCCAATAAGCATCGTGAAAACAAATATCCTTCAGGTGTATATGTGTGCGTGAGCGCTGGTTTGTACACGGAGGAGCACGGTTTTGTTGGCTTCACTATGATTGTTCGCAGCACTTCGTCTATATTTTCTACTATGTCTGTGGTACTAAAATATGTTTCTCCTTTCCTAATAATTTAAGAATGTGCGCTCCCATCTACTATACAGACCAATAGACGCCTATTGTTAAAGATAATCAATCAACTCAGCCTATCACAGTCCACTGCTGGACATAGGCCTCTCCCAAGTTGCGCCACAACACTCGGTCCTCTGCCTTCCGCATCCAGTCCCCCCCAGCCACGTTATTTAGGTCGTCGGTCCACCTGGCAGGGGGGCGCCCTACGCTGCGTTTGCCGATTAGCGGTCTCCACTCAAGGACTCGTCTGCTCCAGCGGCCATCGGTCCTTCGACAGACATGGCCAGCCCACTGCCACTTCAGCTTACTGATCCTACAAGCTATGTCGGTCACTCCGGTTTTTCTCCGAATAATCTAGTTTTTTTTTTTTTTTTTTCTCGTTAAAGATAATGCTTACAAATAATTTTGTCAACTAGCTGAGGTATGAGGAAGTGGGGTACTGCTACAGAATATCTAATAGTACTAACGTACAGAACGGCCACTCACCGCCCCCCGCCAATTCAAGATTCCTTGCCCGCGCCCTTGCAGTTGGACTGCAATATTGCAATGGATGTCAATCGCCTATCGCTATACAAGCACGCAATATCTGAGAACTACTGAGAAGCGCTTGGAACCCAGTCGGCATTACGAGCGGCGAGCATCCCCAATCTACACGTGTTTGAGTTTGTATACATACGTAATCTTGTGTATGTAGGTGGTGCTAGCATTTATCTTGTACTAGCTTTTGCTCGCGACTTCGTCCGCGTAGAAGTCGAAAATGGTTCTAATAGGATTTTTAGTTGGTTTTTAACGTTATTAAATTTTGCAATTATTATGTTCAAATACTTATAAAATATAACAATCTTTATTATAGTGTAGGGATTTAAAGGTTAAATAAACACGAAAATAAAATGAAATTTCGTTATATTTTGTGAGCACGAAGCTCGGCCTTTGATTTGGTGAAAGTTACCACGGGGGTATTATATTATGTTTTTACAACGAAATCGAAATACTACACCTACCGCAGTATTTCTTTGTAAACAATATTTTTCGTATTTTCTTCGGGAGCTAGAATATCAGGCTACTCTGTGCGCTTACTCTGGGGCATGCCACATACAACTGGCCGTGAGAGAAGCAGCTTTCCCTCAAGTCTATTCCCGTTACCTTAAGAGTTTGACCTTGAGCTTTGTTTATAGTTATTGAGAAGCAGACTTTGATGGGAAACTGCACTCTCTTGAATTCGAAGGAGTAATTCGATGGTGTTAGGGGAATCTCTAGGAATAAAATTGCGAAAAACAATACACACTAATATAAACTTCTAAGACAAACTAAAAGAAAACTATAAGTATTATTATACACGACAAATCAAACACAGATATTTTTAGAGACCTTCCAATTTTAAAGAGTATTTGCTTACCCCGGCTCCACACGTTGGCCCGAAAGTTGGCGCCAACCTGTGCATCGGGAAAATGTAGTTGGCCCGAACGTTGGGGCGAGCATTGGCAGCTACCCCGGCTCCACACGTTGGCCTGAACGTTGGCGCCAACATTATTCGCCAACGTGTGGATCGGGAAAATGGAGTTGGCCCAAACTTTGGGGCGAGTATTGGCAGTTAGCCGTCGCGTGTCGGTTTTATCAAAGGAATTAAGCGCCAACGTTGGCGATGCGCCCACACGTTGGCGGTTTGCTCAGTCTTGACGCAGCACTCATGCAGTAACGTGAATCGAATGAGTTGTTCCTACGATCACCGCGTCTTGAAAATGTCATCAACGCAATAGTTATAGAATTTTTATAAAAAATCTTTATGTTTATTAACAAATAACAACGATATTATTTTGTTGGGGCCAACGTGTGGAGCTCGCTTTATGTTTTTAAGTGGGTTCAACCTTTTTTGAATAAAATCGGATTGAGTTTTCAAACATGTGTCAAAATAAAATATAATTTAAATCAAAAGCACTAAGAAGTATTGATATCAACTTCGAAGCAAATCACCGCCAAAATAACTAATTAACCCTTTTTAACCCCGTTAGGGGATGAATTTCATCAAAATACGAAACACATCTTCCATCAATTCTGTTAAAAAAGGTTTATGCAAAATTTGAAGTAGATTGGACCAAGGAATCACGTTGTCCCATACAAACTTTGCCCTCCCTTTTCACCCCCTTAGGGGTAGAATTTCGGAAAATCCTTTCTTATCGGATGCCTACGTCATACAAAGAACACACCCTCCAAGTTACAGGTCTCTACGATCAGCGGTTTAGGCTCTGCGTTGATCCGTCAGTCATTCAGGACAAAGCCTTTTATATGTATAGATTGAGTGGCCGAGGTGTGGTACTGCAATCCGATTGGTCATACAGAGGCGGTTATTGGCTGATAACTAACGCGAAAGTATTGACGGCTCACATAAGTGGTCGAAACTGATTTGAAGTTTCCAAGTGGCGAATAGTGGCGACCTAAATCAGATCTGTTAATCAGATGTGTTGCCAGACATCGGTCTCCTTTTACGAGGCGTCTATTGGGATGTATAGTCCATAATAATAATATATGTAACCATCAAAATGCTAATAATAAATCTCAGTAGCAGCCCGGAGTCTGGATTTGTGCCCCGTCAATGGCAATAGGCTCGCCCCCTATTACATGGGACTATAACAAATCTGGCGAAATGTGGGTGTACTATACACCTCTGCCTACCCCTTCGGGGAAATACAGGCGTGATGTTATGTTATGTTATCAAAATGCTAGGAATATATTTTTCTTTGTTCCTAATAATAATTAATTTTTCGGCCCTCCTTTCCTATCTCAAAAACTCCCTCTGTATACACACCGACAGACAGACACTGTCTTTGTTAGACACCGTAAATCCTAACACCCCCCCCCCCGCCCCGCAGACTGGCAGACCCGATTTCCCATTCAAAAATTATGTCACCCAATTATTGGTCGACAGTTGGTCTGTAGTCTACGGAAAGGGATCTACTAAGATAATTAGTGTATTAATAATTTCTTAGTTTTTCGCGATCACTACACATTATAATAAAACAAAGTTAAACCGGATTAAATCGCGTATATTATTTAAATTGGTTTTCTTGACGTTTCGAAAGCTTTGCAGCATTTCGCAATGCAACGCAATGCGAAACGTCAGGAAAACCAATTTAAATAATATACGCGATTTAATCCGGTTAAACTTTGTTTTATTATAATTAGTGTATTGTTCCAAAAATGCGAGTGTGGAGGGAAGAGTTGGAGGGGGATGACCTCGGCGAACGTATGCAATCAAATCGCGGACGTTCTCAAAAAATGCCAGGTTAAAAGTAATCCGAAGAGCATGCATGACGAGGTTGATGAACTTAGATGAAGCGAAAGAGGTGTCAGGATGGTAGCAGGTGGAAATCCATAGTCTCTGCCTACCCCAGTGGGAAAAAGGCGTGATAATGTATTTATGTATGTTCCAAAAATTCATCTAAACATTACTCAACTTCACATTATAAATAATTTCACAGGCGTTAGAGTCGCTTAAAAAGAATCGTCCCAGTTTGAGCGACGAGCAAGCGGCGGCTGTTCTAGAGAGACTGTCAGAGCCTGTAGGAAATGGGCTCATTAGGTATGTTTATTATTTTATTCCAAAACTTATTATAGGCTTTTTCCCAATACAACAGTGATCACATAGTTCTCCCCAATACAACAATAGTCACATAGTTCTACCCAATACAACAATAGTTACATAGTTCTACCCAATACAAAAGTGGGACGGTTACATAGTTCTACCCACAGACCAATAAGTCTCAAGACGCCACTTAGCCGGATATCCCCGGTCACCAAGCATATGTAGTAGCACTGCTTATTATTTTCCACGCCGCGAATCGGGACGTCACTCCGTCTGCGAGCGGCACTAGTCATACCACTTAACTTTTGAGCCTACCAATCATAACGCGCCATCCGCCCCCTGTTCCCCGCCAACATTTTACGACTGTGTTCTCATGCAAAACTTTGTTTACGCGGCGTTTTTAGGCTTACTGGTCTGTGGTTCTACCCAATAGAACAATAGTCACATAACTCTACCCAAAACAACAATAGTTACATAGTTCTACCCAATACAGCAATGTTGAGTGGGTGCAGGATAAATGTCAGCCAATTTTTTTTAAACTGATGAACTTTTTAGCTCATCCTAAGTTTATTTACCTTATACCAACATTTGTCTTGATTTATGCATGCCGTGGTTTAAACCAGGTGTTACCATAAATAAATAAAATGAAAATTATTTGGTTATTTAAACCATAGATTTTGTTTAGTATAGGTAAACAACTTTTTATGCCTAAGTAACACTTAAAGCTCGAAAAGTAATAAACTGTTCAAACCACAGCTTGTATTTAAAACTATAATCCTCACAGGTACACCTACGATCTTCGCATGAAACGTATCAACGGGCCCGCTTATTCTCCGGAACACGTCAAAAAGCTATTCACAGCTGTCAAATCCCAGATATTAACGATTGCATGCGAACAATCATTGAAGAAAAAACTCTTTAGGAACACGGCCTTCTTGCTGGACGAAACTCAATACCCAGGTATATTATTAACAAAAAAAAACTTTGCAAAATATCGCCCATGGTATAATAACACCAGGTAGTCTCTTCCCGTGACAGCTAGGTCACGTGATTGCCTCCGTACTACGTCATCGGCCGTGGAGCCAATAGCGGGCTGTTAGCGTGACACTTGTCAAGTTGTCAGTTTGATGTGCTGCCACTTTGTGAAAATAAATTACCCGAGCAAAATGCATTTTTTGATTTACTTTCTTCTATAAAGAATCACTTTTTAACTAGTAATTTAATATAGTTTCCTTTATTACCTAATTAGATGAATAACACGAGATAACAAATAGTTAGGCTAGTTAGGAATTTATTTTATATTCATTATGAACAAAAATCTCCTTAAGTATATTGAAGATATCAATCAATGGCAGCACTGATCGTGACGTAGCTTGGAGGCATCGCGCTGTCATTGCGGGAAGAGAATACCTGGTGAAACATCTTATTATACCATGATATCGCCTATATTTGAAGGGTACAGGCAAAGAACAGGGTATGTCCACAGGAGTCAATCAAGAGAAAAACGCATTTAAAAATTGGAATATTGCTAGTTCATTATTGAGAACAATGGATGTAGAAACTGTTTCTTATGACAAATCGGTACAAAATAAAAAATCTGGCGATTGCAAACGAAAGTTTCATAAAAAATGTATACAATGCCATTGAAAACTGAAAAAATTGCAACATTCCCTGTTCTTTTGGTACCCTTCATTTTGTTTTCTTACACACAGCAAGTATTCGCAGTTGGTTGGTTAAAACTCAGAGAACGCTGCTGCCCATCCTCTGGTGAAACCCTTAGTCGCCTTTTACGATACCCATGCGAAGATATAGGGTGGTGCAATTCTTTACGTCTGGCCCCACACGGTTTTGTCGATGGTTTTGTTTAATTACGTTGTGTGTCTGTCTTATGTATTTTTTTCTTCTTTTTTTTTAGGTGGAAACTTCAGATTCAGATCAGTTGAAGGAGGCCATGATGTTCATATTAGTAATCCGGAGAGAATTGTGCCTTATTTAGGGCAGTTTTTACTCTATGGGATAGATGGATTAGATAATAAGGCCAAGTTATGATCATGATAATAATGCATTACTGTCGAGGCCTGAAATGAAGCAATTGTTGGCCGAGTAATCATTGAACTTCCGAAGTGATTTTAAAAGGACGAGGCGCTAGCCATGTCCTTTTTAACTAAACGAGGCAGTTAATTGCTATTTCGGCCGAGACTTGTATACTACTTTTCTCTCATTTGCGAGGAAACAATACACAAATTAATTCTACAGTATCTAATTCTCATTCGCGCCAATTTGCCCGCGCGCGGTTTTTGTTATATATCAAAGTTTTGAAAAAAAAAATGCACATTCAGCCTTTATAATGATAAATATTTTGTCCCCAAAAACACCAAATTTATGTGTTACTTAAAAACCTCAATAGCATGATTTAAAAAATTAAAACTGTCCAGCAATTTCTATTATTGTCGTGTTGGATATTGCTGGCATGTTATTTCGTTGCTTACGGAAAAGTGCCGATGATGTATTTTTTTTTAAATTTTAACTAATTTCCGAGCTAGTGGGAGAAAAGTCCATTATTGTCCCACTACTGGACACGGACCTCTTCTCAGAATGAGAAGGAAATAGACCCACCAGACCGGCTTAGTGTGGGTTGGCGGCACAGAAATAGATAGAATGGCCATGTGGGCAGGGCGCGCGTGGCAGCACCATTCACCATAGTGCAGGATATTTGAAAGCCTTTCTCAGAACGCCTTATGACTTGTTTCTATAAATAATTTAACAAAAACCCGCAAAAATGTCTTCTTGTGCTGTTTCTAACTGCAGAAACAAAAGCTGTAAAGTACATTTGATGTTTTTTTTTTTTAATAATGACGTCAAGATGTAAGGCGTAGTTTGTTCGGAAAGTTGCCACGCATGAATCGCAAGTCAAATTGTGATTACAACCATGGTATAATAAGATGTTTTACCAGGTACTCTCTTCCCGTGACAGCTAGGTCACGTGATTGCCTCCGTACTACGTCATCGGCTGTGGAGCCAATAGCGGGCTGTTAGCGTGACACTTGTCAGTTTGATGTGCTGCCACTTTGTGTAAATAAATTACCTGAGCAGAATGCATTTTTTCATTCACTTGCTTCTATAAAGAATCACTTTTGATCTAGTAATTTTATACAGTTTCCTTTAATAACTAATTAGATGAATAACACGAGATAACAAATAGTTAGGCTAGTTAGGAATTTATTTTATATGCATAATGAACAAAAATCTCCTTAAATACAATTGAAGATATCAATCTATGGCAACACTGATCGTGACGTAGCTTGGAGGCATCGCGCTGTCATCACGGGAAGAGAATACCTGGTGAAACATCTTATTATACCATGATTACAACCATTCTATCTATTTCTGTGGTTGGCGGACTACACACGATGCAATCCGATTGGCCCTTTCAAGGCGGCTATTGGCTATTCACTAACGCGGAAGTATTTACGGCTCACGTAAGTGGTCGAAACTGATTTGAAGTTTTCAAATGTCGAATAGTGGCGACCTACATCAGATCTATTAGTCAGATGTGTTGACAGACATCGGTCGCTTGTTATGAGGCGTCTATGGACTGTATGGTCGATGTAGATACCAACCCAATTTTATGAAATTGATATTAGTCAATTATTAAACTGAATTAATTATAACTATAGAGATGAACAAAATTATTATACTAACAAAGGAATTATATAGTTGTAGTATTTTATAGAAAAAAAATTGGGACACGGACTAATATTAAGAATTTATAAGATAAATATTTTGTACATAAATGTAAAAAAAAACATGAAATGTAATTTTCTTTACATAAACTGCCTTTTTCTGTAAAATAAGAATAGCCTTAGTGGGCATTTTATACCATTGAAGTTTTTAAGTTTTTATACCTACCTACACAAATTTTAATCACTTCTTTCCCGAAAAGGGGTCATTGTACTCATCATTGACACCACCACCACCATAACACTAACATCTTTGTAAAAACCATGTTTCTTGCAAATAAAAATCTTTATCTTTTATCATTATAAACAACTTTTACTATGAGACAAACCTGAAATCGCGAAAAAAAAATCAGTTGATCCCTACATTTTATCGATTTTAGTGGACACAAATGTAGGGACCAACTGATTTTATTTTTCGCGATTTCAGATTTGTTCTATAGTAAAAGTTGTTCATAATGATGAGTACAACGACCCCTTATCGGGAAAGAAGCGATTAAAATTTCAGCATGTATTTGTAACGAAAACATGTCGGAAAGTCATTCATATTATTGTATTAACCAAACATTCCCCTAATGCCCTAATCAATGCATTTGTACTTAAATAATGATGTAAGTAATTAAAAATGAATTGTTGTTTTAAACGCAAACATCATAACGTTACTAAGGCCAAGCCAGCACAGCGATTTTTATTCGCGCACAAAGACGTTTTTTCCACCGCGATTTTTAATCGCGAGTGCCTTCAATATGATTCCATGTGTTACAGATTTTGCGATAAAAAATCGCGCGAGTAAAAATCGCTATGCAGCAGGCTTGACCAAATGTCATTTTTCATTAGTCTTAAAAAGTTATGTATGATCTTGGACGAATAAAAAATCGTCCGAGTGTACGATTTAGTTATTTACTTAACCTTTTTTCGGCAGCATAATTATTTTATGTAGAACAGTCTTACCGGATACATTTATATTTTAGGTTGGTGATTGTACAATTAAATTGTAATATCCTTTTCGTTGCTTTGTTTTATGAAATACAATAAAATTATTAAAACCGGCCAAGAGCATGTCGGGCCATGCTCAGTATTATAGGGTTCCTTAAGTAGGTGTTACAAACAAATCAAATCGAATATTAATCACGGCTATTTTAGTTTTTGCAATAGACGGCAGCATTGGCGACTCAGAGAGTGATGTCAGTAGCCGCTAGATGGCGCTATACAGTGCCAAATGTAATACACGGCACTTGACGCCAGCATTGGCGACCCAGAGAGTGTTGTACGACGCCGCTAGATGGCGCCAAATTTAAGAAGTGTGTCGTCAACATAACACAAAGTTACTTTTTGTGATTTTTTCAAATAGAAAGTAGCTAAAGGAGCATTATTTGCTATGATCATTTTTCTCTAAGGTCAATGACCTTTGAACTAGGACGTTTTAAGTATTTTTCAGTTTTCTGTCTATAACTCAAAAAATTATAATCACATTATACTCGAAATAATTTTAAAAGAGAGTTTTCACAAAGGTCTATCAATGTGGAAGATTATAAGTTTCTACGTTGCATAGTTTAGAAATGGCAGGGGGGGGGACACATTGCAAGCCACTTTGGCGGGCTATATTTCGCAGTTGGTACACCTGATAAAAAAGTGGTGTATGAAACATTACCTTCATTTTAGTAGACCTATTCAATGATACCCCACACGAGGGGGTGCAGCGAAAAATTTTTTTTTTCCCCATTTCACATGTATGGGTGCCATCCCTAAAGAACGTAAAAACTATTTTTTTATTCTTTTAAAATTAAATGCAGCAATTTAAAAAAAACTATATGCAGACTATTTTTTAACAAAATTTCATTTACTTATGTTTATAACTGTAGAAGTTATTAAGCTGTAAAGGATTAGGACAGACGGACAGACGGATAGACGGACAGACGGACGGACATGACGAAACTATAAGGGTTCCTTGTAGGACTTCGGAACCCTAAAAATGAGCGATGTTGTTTATTATGGGCCGCGTTCAGTTATATCGCCCGACGTCGTCGGACGACGCTCAGAGCGTTCCTTGGGCGTTAGAGTTTGTTTGATCGCTCGAGTAACTGAACGACCAAAGTACGCTCCGTGCGTCGTTCGCCGATATAACTGAACGCGGCCCTTGACTGAATTATTATGGACTGAACCAGTAATATCGGCGGACGACGTCCGGAACGTTCTTTGAGCGTTCGTTTGTAATTGTATAATACTCTGATTAACTGAACGACCAAAGTACGCTCCGGGCGTCACCGTCGTCGGGTGATAATACTGAACGCGGCCATAGTCATATTATGTCATACATACATAAATGCAGTGTTGACAACTTGGGGGTTTCCCCTATATATAGGGGGTAGAAGTGTTAAAAAGGGATTTTAGGGGCTTAACCTCAAAAAATGATATTATTATAACAACTTTTCTTGGCTTCCCAGAAAAAAACGAATGAGATCATTGTTTGTAGTAGACATGAAAGGTATTATTACAACACTAAAAATCGGAAGAACCTAGCAATAAAAAATTCGAGTTACAGGTCAACGCATGTGTGGGGAATGGGCATTGTTCTTTTATTTTAGGGGGGTTTAAAAAATTTCTAGGGGGCAAAATTTTGGTATGTATTGGCAACACTGCGTAAATGTCAATTGTCAATGTGACGGGTTGGCGGGAAAATTCGGAAAGATCATGTTGTGGATTTTGTATTATTTTCCTAAATTTGTGTTTCTTCGAGTGTTAATGTGTAATAATGGTGGATTATTAAATGTTAAGTGCTCGTTAACGTGTACAAGTGTGGGTAAATGGTACAAAGTTGAAAAACGTGACTTTCGTATTTTCTCATCATCCGCTCAAAAACCTGGTAATGTTTCCATCACTTTACTAGGGTAGGGTGAGTAAACTAAAGACTTGGCTGGAGGGTCTAAGCAACCAGGCCATAAAACTACTCACATAACAAAAAATGACTTGGCTTAAAGGTCTTAGCAACCAGGCCATAATACTTATAAAAAAAAAAAAAAAAAAAAAAAAAATTGTCAATGTAAAAATCAAAGAATTTCGTGTTATTTATTTTGGAAAATGTAGAAATAATAGGTGATAAGCGATTACTTATATAATTACAATTAACAAGGTAAGTGTTTAAAATTTATACTATTCTTTATATAATTTTCGTGCCGTGTTTGATAATCGTACACTAATAAATAATATAACCTATCGCCGGCGAATATTTTTCTTTAATTTCGTAACTTTGAAATGAAAATTTTAACTAATATTAACGAATTTCAGATGGCATTGTTCATGAAGCAAGATTTTAGCCCACCTCTGCTTTCAAGAAGATGGTTTGCCATCAAATTCAGGCCAAATATAGTAAGTTTTGTCATCAGTGTTTCTATACAATTCAACTGCCTATTAAATGTTGTCGTGTTTGATATTATATCAAAAAGAGTTTGGTCATTCGATGTACGACGTTCTAAAATGTGGTAGGTGAACGAGGTGCAAGCATATCCCACACCCTGGCCAAAATGCGAGAGGGTTTTCTCACACAATAAATTTTAGTCAAGCTTATATGGCCTGGCTCAAAACCCAAGTTATTATAAAGTAACAATACATGTTAACTTCTTTCACAGCTCCTATACAGCCGTGAGAACATAATTCTAATCCTTGAGAGTGGGTTGCTATTTCGAGAAGACAGTAGAGATGTAGAGCAGGAGTCTCCCGCTCCTGAAGATGTGTGGCAGTATGTCGGAGGTGGCAAGAATGGATGGCTCACTAGAGGAGAGAGAGTGGCTTCCCTAACTGGTGTAGCTGCCTGCATTCTTGCATTCCCGCCAAGAAGGTTGGTGTTCTTGTCAGTACTATATGTAAAAAGTTATTTTTTACGCATAGTGGACATAAGCCTGGGATGTTTATAAGATATAAATTTATACTGACTAACAATCTAGCTTTTAAAGACTTATATTTTAACTAACGGCCAAAATTAATATCCAATCTATCCACGATTTACCCTACTAGAGATAGAAATTGACATATTTTGTATGGAGCTTATGTCAAATTCCTATCTCTAGTAGGGCAAATCGTGGATAGATTGGATATTAATTTTTGCCGTAAATTGATTTGGTAAATCTGCTGAGAACTTAAAAGATAATATCAAAGTCAAATATTACTTTATTTAATAAAATAATTTTCCACCTAAATAGTGTTATAAAACTTATACATCCACCCCTGACCTCTATGTGTAAGACGCAACAACATGAATAAACATCCATCAGAAGGCAAGCTGAGTTGGCGCAAGCCAGTTCCAACCTTACCACAGCGGAGCCAACATGAACCTGTCGGTGAATGCGTCTACACATTGCCGCCCTATGTATGAGTGTAACACAGTGGCTAGCTTGGCTTGTATAGATTTTTATTCATATGACACAACTAGCCACTTTCTTATTTTGTTTACATTCATGAAAATGTGAACATTATTTTTCTCAGTATTTTATTTTTGTTCTAGTTTTCAGCGCTCTACCCTTATCAACGTCACAGTCTACACCTCCCTGCCTATTGCCTTCCGCTGGTACCACCGGTCCAGATGTCGAGGCTCATTACCTGCTTTACTGACGGTCATGAGAGAATACTTAGCGCTGGCAAGACGGACGGCTGCATGCTGGAAGGAGTATGCTGCGTTGCATGCACAGTTGTGAGTGAATGTTTCATTATTAATCTAAAAAAAGGTTGTAAAATGGTGTATATGTTAAGCTTCAGTTTGACGACGTCTGTGGTCTAGTGGTTCGAGTGTCGGACTGCTGATTATAGGTTGTGGCACAGGACACAAATATTTACGTGATGAATGTAAGTGTTACAGGCGTGATGTTATGTTATGTAAGTGTTTGTGTTGGTCTGGGTGTTAAGTATTACAAGTTTTAGTATTTACAAAAAATAATGTACATTAAGTATTATATCAATTGTCTAGTACCCATAGTACAAGCTCTGCTTAGTTTGGGACTAGATGGTGCTGTGTAAAATTGTCCCAAATATTTATTAATATTGCAGTTTGAGAAAAGATAATGTTATCTGTTTGTATAGTGCACACTGCTATTCCAACAAGTATGAATGGGTCACCTTATCTGAAGACCCCAGGCCATATATATAATCATCCAGCCAGCCTCAAAAAGACTGGTCTCAGTTTAGAGTCAAAGTGGCATAGTTTTACTCTAATTCACAATTTCACACACAATATAACAATGTTTCTTCAAACTTCCAGGGGATCGCTAACTTCAGTCACAGAGTCAACCCACCTACTCCTCTGCCGTCAACAAAGTGAGCTATCAGTGTTACTGTCCCGAGCATCTTCTGCAGTACTGGGCAACGCACCCTGGCTCAGAGCAGACGTGGCCTGGGACCATGTGCAGACACATACCAGCGATAACCTTATGGTGAGTATTTCTGTGTTAACTATCAGTATTACTGTCCCAAGCACTCTGCAGTAACGGGCAACATGCCCTAGCTTAGAGTAGATGTAGCCTGGGACCATGTTTAGGCACATACCCGTCGATAACCGCTAATAGCTTAATAGCTTGGCGTAGAACTCTGTATTTCCTGTTGCATGCTAAATGGCAGAATATAGCTGCACAAAGATTGTTTTTATGACAATATTCATGTAACACCTACCTTACCTATATTCGCAATAAACGATTGAATTGAATTGAATTAACCTTTTGGTGAGTATATCTAACAGTCATGGGAGGAACTATCAGTATAACTGTCTGGTCCTGAGTATCATCCGCAGTACTGGGCAACATGCCCTAGCTCTTAGCAGATGTAGCCTGGGACCAT
Source organism: Asteroscopus sphinx (assembly GCA_949699075.1). Classification (NCBI taxonomy): domain Eukaryota; kingdom Metazoa; phylum Arthropoda; class Insecta; order Lepidoptera; family Noctuidae; genus Asteroscopus; species Asteroscopus sphinx. The sequence goes on along the minus strand of OX453030.1, from coordinate 6,575,651 downwards.
ATGCAGGCACACACACAGCGGTAACCTTTTGGTGAGTATGTGTAACAGTCATGAAGTGAACTATCAGTATTACTGTCCCGAGTATCATACGCAATACTGGGCAACATGCCCTAGCTCTTAGCAGATGTAGCCTGGGACCACATGCAGGCACACACACAGCGGTAACCTTTTGGTGAGTATGTGTAACAGTCATGGAGTGAACTATCAGTATTACTGTCCCGAGTATCATACGCAATACTGGGCAACATGCCCTAGCTCTTAGCAGATGTAGCCTGGGACCACATGCAGGCACACACACAGCGGTAACCTTTTGGTGAGTATGTGTAACAGTCATGGAGTGAACTATCAGTATTACTGTCCCGAGTATCATACGCAATACTGGGCAACATGCCCTAGCTCTTAGCAGATGTAGCCTGGGACCACATGCAGGCACACACACAGCGGTAACCTTTTGGTGAGTATGTGTAACAGTTATGGAGTGAACTATCAGTATTACTGTCCCGAGTATCATACGCAATACTGGGCAACATGCCCTAGCTCTTAGCAGATGTAGCCTGGGACCACATGCAGGCACACACAGCGGTAACCTTTTGGTGAGTATGTGTAACAGTCATGGAGTGAACTATCAGTATTACTGTCCCGAGTATCATACGCAATACTGGGCAACATAGCTCTTAGCAGATGTAGCCTGGGACCACATGCAGGCACACACACAGCGGTAACCTTTTGGTGAGTATGTGTAACAGTCATGGAGTGAACTATCAGTATTACTGTCCCGAGTATCATACGCAATACTGGGCAACATGCCCTAGGTCTTAGCAGATGTAGCCTGGGAACACATGCAGGCACACACACAGCGGTAACCTTTTGGTGAGTATGTGTAACAGTCATGGAGTGAACTATCAGTATTACTGTCCCGAGTATCATACGCAATACTGGGCAACATGCCCTAGCTCTTAGCAGATGTAGCCTGGGACCACATGCAGGCACACACACAGCGGTAACCTTTTGGTGAGTATGTGTAACAGTCATGGAGTGAACTATCAGTATTACTGTCCCGAGTATCATACGCAATACTGGGCAACATGCCCTAGCTCTTAGCAGATGTAGCCTGGGACCACATGCTGGCACACACCAGCGATAACATTATGGTGTGTATCTCATAGACACAAGTTATATGCAACAGTCAAATTCGAATGCTGGTTACAGATGTCTTTCAGTAGATCTTACTCGAGTCCAAATTCTCTCAGGATCTCTTCTGTCGTTCATTGAGGGCTTATCGAGGTCCGATTGACCAGGCATAGTTGGACGTTTAGCAGAATGGTTTCAGTTATGAGTTAGCTCACCTTTGTACATGTAATTTCAAAACTATTATGTATTGTTGTGATTTTCTTGTGTGCAATAAAGAATAAAGGTTTTTGATAGGATTGTTTAATTATCTTGCTTCATCGTTTGTCCATCTGTTTGTCTGTTACAAATGTTGCAAGTAAATTTTGAGCCAGTTCTCGTAAACCAAGCAGTTAAATTTTTTGCTAACACATGCAATTCTGATGAAAAACTATAACATTTTGTTTTTTCAATTTTGTGGATTAGGTTCTTTCTGCTCGACTACGTTCAATTCCAAACTGGGATGCTACCAAAAACGTCCTTTTGGGAAACCTCATCATCATCATTTCAGCTGAAAGACGTCAACTGCTGGACATAGGCCTTCCCCAAGCATCGCCACAATGACCGGTCCTGCGCTTTCCGCATCCAGCAGATTCCAGCTACTTTCACCAGGTCGTCGGTCCTTGGGAAACCTCAATAATCTGCAAATCAAACCCAGAACTAATGCTCAGCAGACGCGCTTAAAACCACTAGAACATTCGAGAAATTTTATTCGTTATTCCGAAAAATAGTAGATATTGGACTTAAGTTATATCTAAAACCCTTCTCGTCCTAAAAAGAGGCCTGAAACTAACATGAACAGTGGGTCCATAATAGGCTTATATTTATTAATAGAGCTTTCCTCCATTTTTCAGAAAATCCACCACGCCTTCCTTGTAGTACAATCGACGTTATTAAAACACATAGCAATGGCCCACTTTGTACCGCCCATTCACGCTCAGCGCCTCTACAAGAACCACAACGAGAGAATATACTGGTTGCACGCCATAGTCATACCCCACCTCACGGAAGAATTCACACATAACCACGAATCTTTAGAACGAATGTATCGATTACTCAAAAATTCTGGCAATAAAGATACCGACAATAAAAAGTTAGGTTCAGCTTTCAATGACAACTGGCTTTATTCTGACATTCACACGGGAGTCGCGAAATCTTGCTTAGAAATAAAATTAGCTCTAAATAAATCCAACAGTCTCGACGTCTTTCTCGATTCTTGCGCGATGAATAAACAAGAAATCGATTTGGATGTCCTCAATCGAGATATCGATGATATTATCGATAGTCTCACCAAATGTCTGAAAACTGTCCAAAGCTCGCAGCTGAGCTGAAGCTGATGTCGTTTTTTTTCACAGCTGTCAAATCCCAGATATTAACGATTGCATGCGAACAATCATTGAAGAAAAAACTCTTTAGGAACACGGCCTTCTTGCTGGACGAAACTCAATACCCAGGTATATTATTAACAAAAAAAAACTTTGCAAAATATCGCCCATGGTATAATAACACCAGGTAGTCTCTTCCCGTGACAGCTAGGTCACGTGATTGCCTCCGTACTACGTCATCGGCCGTGGAGCCAATAGCGGGCTGTTAGCGTGACACTTGTCAAGTTGTCAGTTTGATGTGCTGCCACTTTGTGAAAATAAATTACCCGAGCAAAATGCATTTTTTGATTTACTTTCTTCTATAAAGAATCACTTTTTAACTAGTAATTTAATATAGTTTCCTTTATTACCTAATTAGATGAATAACACGAGATAACAAATAGTTAGGCTAGTTAGGAATTTATTTTATATTCATTATGAACAAAAATCTCCTTAAGTATATTGAAGATATCAATCAATGGCAGCACTGATCGTGACGTAGCTTGGAGGCATCGCGCTGTCATTGCGGGAAGAGAATACCTGGTGAAACATCTTATTATACCATGATATCGCCTATATTTGAAGGGTACAGGCAAAGAACAGGGTATGTCCACAGGAGTCAATCAAGAGAAAAACGCATTTAAAAATTGGAATATTGCTAGTTCATTATTGAGAACAATGGATGTAGAAACTGTTTCTTATGACAAATCGGTACAAAATAAAAAATCTGGCGATTGCAAACGAAAGTTTCATAAAAAATGTATACAATGCCATTGAAAACTGAAAAAATTGCAACATTCCCTGTTCTTTTGGTACCCTTCATTTTGTTTTCTTACACACAGCAAGTATTCGCAGTTGGTTGGTTAAAACTCAGAGAACGCTGCTGCCCATCCTCTGGTGAAACCCTTAGTCGCCTTTTACGATACCCATGCGAAGATATAGGGTGGTGCAATTCTTTACGTCTGGCCCCACACGGTTTTGTCGATGGTTTTGTTTAATTACGTTGTGTGTCTGTCTTATGTATTTTTTTCTTCTTTTTTTTTAGGTGGAAACTTCAGATTCAGATCAGTTGAAGGAGGCCATGATGTTCATATTAGTAATCCGGAGAGAATTGTGCCTTATTTAGGGCAGTTTTTACTCTATGGGATAGATGGATTAGATAATAAGGCCAAGTTATGATCATGATAATAATGCATTACTGTCGAGGCCTGAAATGAAGCAATTGTTGGCCGAGTAATCATTGAACTTCCGAAGTGATTTTAAAAGGACGAGGCGCTAGCCATGTCCTTTTTAACTAAACGAGGCAGTTAATTGCTATTTCGGCCGAGACTTGTATACTACTTTTCTCTCATTTGCGAGGAAACAATACACAAATTAATTCTACAGTATCTAATTCTCATTCGCGCCAATTTGCCCGCGCGCGGTTTTTGTTATATATCAAAGTTTTGAAAAAAAAAATGCACATTCAGCCTTTATAATGATAAATATTTTGTCCCCAAAAACACCAAATTTATGTGTTACTTAAAAACCTCAATAGCATGATTTAAAAAATTAAAACTGTCCAGCAATTTCTATTATTGTCGTGTTGGATATTGCTGGCATGTTATTTCGTTGCTTACGGAAAAGTGCCGATGATGTATTTTTTTTTAAATTTTAACTAATTTCCGAGCTAGTGGGAGAAAAGTCCATTATTGTCCCACTACTGGACACGGACCTCTTCTCAGAATGAGAAGGAAATAGACCCACCAGACCGGCTTAGTGTGGGTTGGCGGCACAGAAATAGATAGAATGGCCATGTGGGCAGGGCGCGCGTGGCAGCACCATTCACCATAGTGCAGGATATTTGAAAGCCTTTCTCAGAACGCCTTATGACTTGTTTCTATAAATAATTTAACAAAAACCCGCAAAAATGTCTTCTTGTGCTGTTTCTAACTGCAGAAACAAAAGCTGTAAAGTACATTTGATGTTTTTTTTTTTTAATAATGACGTCAAGATGTAAGGCGTAGTTTGTTCGGAAAGTTGCCACGCATGAATCGCAAGTCAAATTGTGATTACAACCATGGTATAATAAGATGTTTTACCAGGTACTCTCTTCCCGTGACAGCTAGGTCACGTGATTGCCTCCGTACTACGTCATCGGCTGTGGAGCCAATAGCGGGCTGTTAGCGTGACACTTGTCAGTTTGATGTGCTGCCACTTTGTGTAAATAAATTACCTGAGCAGAATGCATTTTTTCATTCACTTGCTTCTATAAAGAATCACTTTTGATCTAGTAATTTTATACAGTTTCCTTTAATAACTAATTAGATGAATAACACGAGATAACAAATAGTTAGGCTAGTTAGGAATTTATTTTATATGCATAATGAACAAAAATCTCCTTAAATACAATTGAAGATATCAATCTATGGCAACACTGATCGTGACGTAGCTTGGAGGCATCGCGCTGTCATCACGGGAAGAGAATACCTGGTGAAACATCTTATTATACCATGATTACAACCATTCTATCTATTTCTGTGGTTGGCGGACTACACACGATGCAATCCGATTGGCCCTTTCAAGGCGGCTATTGGCTATTCACTAACGCGGAAGTATTTACGGCTCACGTAAGTGGTCGAAACTGATTTGAAGTTTTCAAATGTCGAATAGTGGCGACCTACATCAGATCTATTAGTCAGATGTGTTGACAGACATCGGTCGCTTGTTATGAGGCGTCTATGGACTGTATGGTCGATGTAGATACCAACCCAATTTTATGAAATTGATATTAGTCAATTATTAAACTGAATTAATTATAACTATAGAGATGAACAAAATTATTATACTAACAAAGGAATTATATAGTTGTAGTATTTTATAGAAAAAAAATTGGGACACGGACTAATATTAAGAATTTATAAGATAAATATTTTGTACATAAATGTAAAAAAAAACATGAAATGTAATTTTCTTTACATAAACTGCCTTTTTCTGTAAAATAAGAATAGCCTTAGTGGGCATTTTATACCATTGAAGTTTTTAAGTTTTTATACCTACCTACACAAATTTTAATCACTTCTTTCCCGAAAAGGGGTCATTGTACTCATCATTGACACCACCACCACCATAACACTAACATCTTTGTAAAAACCATGTTTCTTGCAAATAAAAATCTTTATCTTTTATCATTATAAACAACTTTTACTATGAGACAAACCTGAAATCGCGAAAAAAAAATCAGTTGATCCCTACATTTTATCGATTTTAGTGGACACAAATGTAGGGACCAACTGATTTTATTTTTCGCGATTTCAGATTTGTTCTATAGTAAAAGTTGTTCATAATGATGAGTACAACGACCCCTTATCGGGAAAGAAGCGATTAAAATTTCAGCATGTATTTGTAACGAAAACATGTCGGAAAGTCATTCATATTATTGTATTAACCAAACATTCCCCTAATGCCCTAATCAATGCATTTGTACTTAAATAATGATGTAAGTAATTAAAAATGAATTGTTGTTTTAAACGCAAACATCATAACGTTACTAAGGCCAAGCCAGCACAGCGATTTTTATTCGCGCACAAAGACGTTTTTTCCACCGCGATTTTTAATCGCGAGTGCCTTCAATATGATTCCATGTGTTACAGATTTTGCGATAAAAAATCGCGCGAGTAAAAATCGCTATGCAGCAGGCTTGACCAAATGTCATTTTTCATTAGTCTTAAAAAGTTATGTATGATCTTGGACGAATAAAAAATCGTCCGAGTGTACGATTTAGTTATTTACTTAACCTTTTTTCGGCAGCATAATTATTTTATGTAGAACAGTCTTACCGGATACATTTATATTTTAGGTTGGTGATTGTACAATTAAATTGTAATATCCTTTTCGTTGCTTTGTTTTATGAAATACAATAAAATTATTAAAACCGGCCAAGAGCATGTCGGGCCATGCTCAGTATTATAGGGTTCCTTAAGTAGGTGTTACAAACAAATCAAATCGAATATTAATCACGGCTATTTTAGTTTTTGCAATAGACGGCAGCATTGGCGACTCAGAGAGTGATGTCAGTAGCCGCTAGATGGCGCTATACAGTGCCAAATGTAATACACGGCACTTGACGCCAGCATTGGCGACCCAGAGAGTGTTGTACGACGCCGCTAGATGGCGCCAAATTTAAGAAGTGTGTCGTCAACATAACACAAAGTTACTTTTTGTGATTTTTTCAAATAGAAAGTAGCTAAAGGAGCATTATTTGCTATGATCATTTTTCTCTAAGGTCAATGACCTTTGAACTAGGACGTTTTAAGTATTTTTCAGTTTTCTGTCTATAACTCAAAAAATTATAATCACATTATACTCGAAATAATTTTAAAAGAGAGTTTTCACAAAGGTCTATCAATGTGGAAGATTATAAGTTTCTACGTTGCATAGTTTAGAAATGGCAGGGGGGGGGACACATTGCAAGCCACTTTGGCGGGCTATATTTCGCAGTTGGTACACCTGATAAAAAAGTGGTGTATGAAACATTACCTTCATTTTAGTAGACCTATTCAATGATACCCCACACGAGGGGGTGCAGCGAAAAATTTTTTTTTTCCCCATTTCACATGTATGGGTGCCATCCCTAAAGAACGTAAAAACTATTTTTTTATTCTTTTAAAATTAAATGCAGCAATTTAAAAAAAACTATATGCAGACTATTTTTTAACAAAATTTCATTTACTTATGTTTATAACTGTAGAAGTTATTAAGCTGTAAAGGATTAGGACAGACGGACAGACGGATAGACGGACAGACGGACGGACATGACGAAACTATAAGGGTTCCTTGTAGGACTTCGGAACCCTAAAAATGAGCGATGTTGTTTATTATGGGCCGCGTTCAGTTATATCGCCCGACGTCGTCGGACGACGCTCAGAGCGTTCCTTGGGCGTTAGAGTTTGTTTGATCGCTCGAGTAACTGAACGACCAAAGTACGCTCCGTGCGTCGTTCGCCGATATAACTGAACGCGGCCCTTGACTGAATTATTATGGACTGAACCAGTAATATCGGCGGACGACGTCCGGAACGTTCTTTGAGCGTTCGTTTGTAATTGTATAATACTCTGATTAACTGAACGACCAAAGTACGCTCCGGGCGTCACCGTCGTCGGGTGATAATACTGAACGCGGCCATAGTCATATTATGTCATACATACATAAATGCAGTGTTGACAACTTGGGGGTTTCCCCTATATATAGGGGGTAGAAGTGTTAAAAAGGGATTTTAGGGGCTTAACCTCAAAAAATGATATTATTATAACAACTTTTCTTGGCTTCCCAGAAAAAAACGAATGAGATCATTGTTTGTAGTAGACATGAAAGGTATTATTACAACACTAAAAATCGGAAGAACCTAGCAATAAAAAATTCGAGTTACAGGTCAACGCATGTGTGGGGAATGGGCATTGTTCTTTTATTTTAGGGGGGTTTAAAAAATTTCTAGGGGGCAAAATTTTGGTATGTATTGGCAACACTGCGTAAATGTCAATTGTCAATGTGACGGGTTGGCGGGAAAATTCGGAAAGATCATGTTGTGGATTTTGTATTATTTTCCTAAATTTGTGTTTCTTCGAGTGTTAATGTGTAATAATGGTGGATTATTAAATGTTAAGTGCTCGTTAACGTGTACAAGTGTGGGTAAATGGTACAAAGTTGAAAAACGTGACTTTCGTATTTTCTCATCATCCGCTCAAAAACCTGGTAATGTTTCCATCACTTTACTAGGGTAGGGTGAGTAAACTAAAGACTTGGCTGGAGGGTCTAAGCAACCAGGCCATAAAACTACTCACATAACAAAAAATGACTTGGCTTAAAGGTCTTAGCAACCAGGCCATAATACTTATAAAAAAAAAAAAAAAAAAAAAAAAAATTGTCAATGTAAAAATCAAAGAATTTCGTGTTATTTATTTTGGAAAATGTAGAAATAATAGGTGATAAGCGATTACTTATATAATTACAATTAACAAGGTAAGTGTTTAAAATTTATACTATTCTTTATATAATTTTCGTGCCGTGTTTGATAATCGTACACTAATAAATAATATAACCTATCGCCGGCGAATATTTTTCTTTAATTTCGTAACTTTGAAATGAAAATTTTAACTAATATTAACGAATTTCAGATGGCATTGTTCATGAAGCAAGATTTTAGCCCACCTCTGCTTTCAAGAAGATGGTTTGCCATCAAATTCAGGCCAAATATAGTAAGTTTTGTCATCAGTGTTTCTATACAATTCAACTGCCTATTAAATGTTGTCGTGTTTGATATTATATCAAAAAGAGTTTGGTCATTCGATGTACGACGTTCTAAAATGTGGTAGGTGAACGAGGTGCAAGCATATCCCACACCCTGGCCAAAATGCGAGAGGGTTTTCTCACACAATAAATTTTAGTCAAGCTTATATGGCCTGGCTCAAAACCCAAGTTATTATAAAGTAACAATACATGTTAACTTCTTTCACAGCTCCTATACAGCCGTGAGAACATAATTCTAATCCTTGAGAGTGGGTTGCTATTTCGAGAAGACAGTAGAGATGTAGAGCAGGAGTCTCCCGCTCCTGAAGATGTGTGGCAGTATGTCGGAGGTGGCAAGAATGGATGGCTCACTAGAGGAGAGAGAGTGGCTTCCCTAACTGGTGTAGCTGCCTGCATTCTTGCATTCCCGCCAAGAAGGTTGGTGTTCTTGTCAGTACTATATGTAAAAAGTTATTTTTTACGCATAGTGGACATAAGCCTGGGATGTTTATAAGATATAAATTTATACTGACTAACAATCTAGCTTTTAAAGACTTATATTTTAACTAACGGCCAAAATTAATATCCAATCTATCCACGATTTACCCTACTAGAGATAGAAATTGACATATTTTGTATGGAGCTTATGTCAAATTCCTATCTCTAGTAGGGCAAATCGTGGATAGATTGGATATTAATTTTTGCCGTAAATTGATTTGGTAAATCTGCTGAGAACTTAAAAGATAATATCAAAGTCAAATATTACTTTATTTAATAAAATAATTTTCCACCTAAATAGTGTTATAAAACTTATACATCCACCCCTGACCTCTATGTGTAAGACGCAACAACATGAATAAACATCCATCAGAAGGCAAGCTGAGTTGGCGCAAGCCAGTTCCAACCTTACCACAGCGGAGCCAACATGAACCTGTCGGTGAATGCGTCTACACATTGCCGCCCTATGTATGAGTGTAACACAGTGGCTAGCTTGGCTTGTATAGATTTTTATTCATATGACACAACTAGCCACTTTCTTATTTTGTTTACATTCATGAAAATGTGAACATTATTTTTCTCAGTATTTTATTTTTGTTCTAGTTTTCAGCGCTCTACCCTTATCAACGTCACAGTCTACACCTCCCTGCCTATTGCCTTCCGCTGGTACCACCGGTCCAGATGTCGAGGCTCATTACCTGCTTTACTGACGGTCATGAGAGAATACTTAGCGCTGGCAAGACGGACGGCTGCATGCTGGAAGGAGTATGCTGCGTTGCATGCACAGTTGTGAGTGAATGTTTCATTATTAATCTAAAAAAAGGTTGTAAAATGGTGTATATGTTAAGCTTCAGTTTGACGACGTCTGTGGTCTAGTGGTTCGAGTGTCGGACTGCTGATTATAGGTTGTGGCACAGGACACAAATATTTACGTGATGAATGTAAGTGTTACAGGCGTGATGTTATGTTATGTAAGTGTTTGTGTTGGTCTGGGTGTTAAGTATTACAAGTTTTAGTATTTACAAAAAATAATGTACATTAAGTATTATATCAATTGTCTAGTACCCATAGTACAAGCTCTGCTTAGTTTGGGACTAGATGGTGCTGTGTAAAATTGTCCCAAATATTTATTAATATTGCAGTTTGAGAAAAGATAATGTTATCTGTTTGTATAGTGCACACTGCTATTCCAACAAGTATGAATGGGTCACCTTATCTGAAGACCCCAGGCCATATATATAATCATCCAGCCAGCCTCAAAAAGACTGGTCTCAGTTTAGAGTCAAAGTGGCATAGTTTTACTCTAATTCACAATTTCACACACAATATAACAATGTTTCTTCAAACTTCCAGGGGATCGCTAACTTCAGTCACAGAGTCAACCCACCTACTCCTCTGCCGTCAACAAAGTGAGCTATCAGTGTTACTGTCCCGAGCATCTTCTGCAGTACTGGGCAACGCACCCTGGCTCAGAGCAGACGTGGCCTGGGACCATGTGCAGACACATACCAGCGATAACCTTATGGTGAGTATTTCTGTGTTAACTATCAGTATTACTGTCCCAAGCACTCTGCAGTAACGGGCAACATGCCCTAGCTTAGAGTAGATGTAGCCTGGGACCATGTTTAGGCACATACCCGTCGATAACCGCTAATAGCTTAATAGCTTGGCGTAGAACTCTGTATTTCCTGTTGCATGCTAAATGGCAGAATATAGCTGCACAAAGATTGTTTTTATGACAATATTCATGTAACACCTACCTTACCTATATTCGCAATAAACGATTGAATTGAATTGAATTAACCTTTTGGTGAGTATATCTAACAGTCATGGGAGGAACTATCAGTATAACTGTCTGGTCCTGAGTATCATCCGCAGTACTGGGCAACATGCCCTAGCTCTTAGCAGATGTAGCCTGGGACCATATGCAGGCACACACACAGCGGTAACCTTTTGGTGAGTATGTGTAACAGTCATGAAGTGAACTATCAGTATTACTGTCCCGAGTATCATACGCAATACTGGGCAACATGCCCTAGCTCTTAGCAGATGTAGCCTGGGACCACATGCAGGCACACACACAGCGGTAACCTTTTGGTGAGTATGTGTAACAGTCATGGAGTGAACTATCAGTATTACTGTCCCGAGTATCATACGCAATACTGGGCAACATGCCCTAGCTCTTAGCAGATGTAGCCTGGGACCACATGCAGGCACACACACAGCGGTAACCTTTTGGTGAGTATGTGTAACAGTCATGGAGTGAACTATCAGTATTACTGTCCCGAGTATCATACGCAATACTGGGCAACATGCCCTAGCTCTTAGCAGATGTAGCCTGGGACCACATGCAGGCACACACACAGCGGTAACCTTTTGGTGAGTATGTGTAACAGTTATGGAGTGAACTATCAGTATTACTGTCCCGAGTATCATACGCAATACTGGGCAACATGCCCTAGCTCTTAGCAGATGTAGCCTGGGACCACATGCAGGCACACACAGCGGTAACCTTTTGGTGAGTATGTGTAACAGTCATGGAGTGAACTATCAGTATTACTGTCCCGAGTATCATACGCAATACTGGGCAACATAGCTCTTAGCAGATGTAGCCTGGGACCACATGCAGGCACACACACAGCGGTAACCTTTTGGTGAGTATGTGTAACAGTCATGGAGTGAACTATCAGTATTACTGTCCCGAGTATCATACGCAATACTGGGCAACATGCCCTAGGTCTTAGCAGATGTAGCCTGGGAACACATGCAGGCACACACACAGCGGTAACCTTTTGGTGAGTATGTGTAACAGTCATGGAGTGAACTATCAGTATTACTGTCCCGAGTATCATACGCAATACTGGGCAACATGCCCTAGCTCTTAGCAGATGTAGCCTGGGACCACATGCAGGCACACACACAGCGGTAACCTTTTGGTGAGTATGTGTAACAGTCATGGAGTGAACTATCAGTATTACTGTCCCGAGTATCATACGCAATACTGGGCAACATGCCCTAGCTCTTAGCAGATGTAGCCTGGGACCACATGCTGGCACACACCAGCGATAACATTATGGTGTGTATCTCATAGACACAAGTTATATGCAACAGTCAAATTCGAATGCTGGTTACAGATGTCTTTCAGTAGATCTTACTCGAGTCCAAATTCTCTCAGGATCTCTTCTGTCGTTCATTGAGGGCTTATCGAGGTCCGATTGACCAGGCATAGTTGGACGTTTAGCAGAATGGTTTCAGTTATGAGTTAGCTCACCTTTGTACATGTAATTTCAAAACTATTATGTATTGTTGTGATTTTCTTGTGTGCAATAAAGAATAAAGGTTTTTGATAGGATTGTTTAATTATCTTGCTTCATCGTTTGTCCATCTGTTTGTCTGTTACAAATGTTGCAAGTAAATTTTGAGCCAGTTCTCGTAAACCAAGCAGTTAAATTTTTTGCTAACACATGCAATTCTGATGAAAAACTATAACATTTTGTTTTTTCAATTTTGTGGATTAGGTTCTTTCTGCTCGACTACGTTCAATTCCAAACTGGGATGCTACCAAAAACGTCCTTTTGGGAAACCTCATCATCATCATTTCAGCTGAAAGACGTCAACTGCTGGACATAGGCCTTCCCCAAGCATCGCCACAATGACCGGTCCTGCGCTTTCCGCATCCAGCAGATTCCAGCTACTTTCACCAGGTCGTCGGTCCTTGGGAAACCTCAATAATCTGCAAATCAAACCCAGAACTAATGCTCAGCAGACGCGCTTAAAACCACTAGAACATTCGAGAAATTTTATTCGTTATTCCGAAAAATAGTAGATATTGGACTTAAGTTATATCTAAAACCCTTCTCGTCCTAAAAAGAGGCCTGAAACTAACATGAACAGTGGGTCCATAATAGGCTTATATTTATTAATAGAGCTTTCCTCCATTTTTCAGAAAATCCACCACGCCTTCCTTGTAGTACAATCGACGTTATTAAAACACATAGCAATGGCCCACTTTGTACCGCCCATTCACGCTCAGCGCCTCTACAAGAACCACAACGAGAGAATATACTGGTTGCACGCCATAGTCATACCCCACCTCACGGAAGAATTCACACATAACCACGAATCTTTAGAACGAATGTATCGATTACTCAAAAATTCTGGCAATAAAGATACCGACAATAAAAAGTTAGGTTCAGCTTTCAATGACAACTGGCTTTATTCTGACATTCACACGGGAGTCGCGAAATCTTGCTTAGAAATAAAATTAGCTCTAAATAAATCCAACAGTCTCGACGTCTTTCTCGATTCTTGCGCGATGAATAAACAAGAAATCGATTTGGATGTCCTCAATCGAGATATCGATGATATTATCGATAGTCTCACCAAATGTCTGAAAACTGTCCAAAGCTCGCAGCTGAGGTTGAAGAAAATTCAAAATAAGAACGTGAAAGAAATTAAGTTTGAAGATAAAGAGGTTATGGTTGAGAATATGGACATTTTAAAAATAGAAAATAGGGAACCAGAGAGTAAGGATGAAGTTTTTTATTTCGTAAAAACTGAAGATGATGATAGCAGTATTTCGCCAGCGGGAGACTTAACTACAGCGCCCGGAAAAAAAGAAAAGGAAACAAATAAAATTGTTTTATGTGAATTAAAAAGGAAATTGGGGAAAAGAGAAGATGTTATGAGAGAAAGAGAGAGGCAAGCGCTTGCTAAAACAATGCCAGACCTAAAAGACATACCGGAATTCCCTCGACAGATAAATTTCGAAGAATTTATGGAGAAAAAAGGTTTTATCAGTAAATTAAGAAATAATGTTCCAAAAAAAAGGACGTTGAGTAATAAGACTAAGAAATTAAAAACTAAGGATAAGAAATATAAGTTAAAATTAGCTAAATATGGCCACGAGAGAGAGATATGTGGTGACGTTTACGAGGCTAATGCGAAATTAAACATAAAAAGTAAACTTCTAACCGTAAATTATTTAAATAACTACTACATCACAAAATGGTGTAAAAATGTGCAGAAAGAAAAAAATGAACTTGATTCCAGCGGACTATCCGAAGGCCTAAGTGACGTTGAAGCGGCTACAGCTAACAAAACAGTAAATCAAACAGCAAACAACGAAATACGGTTCACAAAAAAAGACTTAGAACTAACACCTTCTTCGTCAGAAAGTGACTTAGAATATTATAAAGAAAAACAAAAGGCTTTATTGAATGACGTGCGTCGTCACCGCGCGGTTAGAAAAAAGAATTACCCGAACCATAGACAGACACCTGCCACAGATAATGTAGACGAAAGTTTGAGGCCCATAGAGTATACTTTTGGCACTGGAATGGCAATGGCATCCGTTCTTCAGGTTAATAGGTCGGTTCCTAATTATATTGCTGACGAAGAAGTGTTTATAGGCGATGGAGAAGTGTCCACCGATAGTGGAAACGATGAGGACGCTTAAATTTCTAAATTTATTATAGAGATATCTTTAAGCTTGAAAAAGGATATAGTATACTTTTTATCGATATACTAAGAGAGTGAAACTGAAGCTGATGTCGTTTTTTTTTATGAACATAATTATCGACACCCCAATCAATTGGTGATATGAAAAACATAATTTAACAGGAGAGTCAAAACAAAACAAAAATAGCACTATTATACGTGTTATCAGAGCCGGATTAACCTAACGGCAAAGTAGGCAAGTGCCTATGGGCCCCGCGTCGCTTAATGGCCCAGCAGCTAAGTTTGTAGAAAAAGGTACAAAGAAAAAAACTTAAAAGAGCTAAAAAGGTCATCAATTTTTAATAAGAAACAAAGGGGAGCTAAAAAAATGTTCAGCAAAGTCCGGCTTTTTGTTGGGCCCCGAGAATTGCATTGCCTTGGGGCTTCTTTAGGGTTTAATCTGGTCTTGCGTGTTACTGAAACAACAAAAAACCTCTTAAGAGGGTATTTGCATAAATCGACAAAATGTAGCGAGTAGTTGATATTTATTTCTCGATTTCAGGGTTGGTCTCATAGTAAAAGTTGTTCATACTGATGAGTACAATGACCCCTCGAAAGGTTTTCAGTTATTTCAATAACACGTTGTATAATCAATAAAATTAAATGTTGAATCAATACAAACCAATGTCGCATTGAAATTATGTGTAAAAATATGCATTTGTAACTCATTTTATTAAACATCGTTTTTATTTAGAAATGTTTAAAAAATATTAATTATTTAATCATTCATCATGCTGCAAAGCTTTCGAAACGTCAGGGAAACCCATTTAAATAATATACGCGATTTAATCCGGTTAAACTTTGTTTTATAATTTAATCATTTCTCGCATTTAAAGAAAAATCTAGAAAATCTTGAGATCTGTGATCAATTTAGTAATCATTGCAATTATTTATAAATTAATTAATTAATGTATAATGTGTAAAACTATAATTAAATCTTATTTGCTTTTTATTTGGATTTTTATTGAACCATTTAAGTTATACAAAACCTTATGAACCATTGATATCATCGACCATACACCCCATAGACGCCTCATAACAGGCAACCGATGTCTGTCAATTATCAAACTTTTTTTTTATGTTGCACTTGAAAGCTACAAATCAGTTGTGTCAATTTCTATGGAGTTTCCTTAAATCAGAGAAAGAACGCGCGGGACCTCGATGGCCGGTGCGAGATTTGTGTAAGTATCCGTTTTGCAAAGTAATAAATACTCTATTCATACAGCAATATAGTTGAATGTTGTACAGTCGCCTGCAAGACAGTGGTAACACGTCAATTCGAAAACCGCTTACGAAATAAAGATACTGCTGATGTCAAAGTGTTACCACCGACGTGCGGTCGACCGTACCAACAAATATTTTAATTCTCGCCTCGCACATCTTCGCGCACACAGACCTTTAAAGATGGACGGGACGTGAATTGAAATTTTGCCTTACAAATTTCAATTCTCGCTCTGCCCACCACACCTCTTCCTAGCCGCGCGCCGGAGTGAAATGGCCTTTAATCTCTTGAAAACCGTCATAAAAAGTACTGTAAACTTGTCATGCCTACGTAGGTACCGCTACAATTCATCATCATCATCATTTCAGCCGAAAGACGTCCACTGCTGGACAAAGGCCTCCTCCAAAGGGAGGCATGCTATAATAGCCACGCTTGGCACGCGGGTTGGCCTTCGCAGTTGGTTGGTTAAATACTCAGAGAACGCTGCTGCCCATCCTCTGGTGAATCCCTTAGTCGACTTTTACGACACCCGTGAGAATTCTTTACGTCCGGCACCACATGGAACAGTTATCAAAAACAAATCAATAATTTATTTCTGGCCCCGATAAATTTTTCAAGTAATGGCTTTTGTAATTATTAAGCTGTTAAAGAATATGGGTCAACTAATTAGTGGCGATTAAGCGAAATAACCGTTTATTTATTTAAGCAAGGCACACCGACATATTTAGTTTTTTTTTTTAATTTTCTTTTATAGTATAGTATGACGAAACGAGCTAAAGACCCACCTGATGTTAAGCGGTTACCATTGCCAATAACAACTTCAATACCACCTAGGCTGTTGCCTAAATGGCATCGCAAGTCGGTTCGCCAAATTGAGACATGAAGATGGAAAGTCTCATGTGATTGTAATTTAAATCTATAATTTATAATTAATGTTCATCAGCCTCTAGTACGGTGCTTTTAGCCTTTTATTCATGTATCTTTACGCCTTTAATTATCTCAGCTTATAAAAGGTTTAGATCACGGACGTATTTAAGGGATGGGAGGGTTACGTCACAACACTCGGTCCTGAGGCCTTCCGCATCCAGTCCCCCCAGCCAACTTCTTCAGGTCGCCACTTGAAATCTTCAAATCTGTTTTGACCAATTATATGAGCCGTCAAAACTGCCGGGTTAGTTATTAGCCAATGGCCGCGTTGGTAGGGGCAATCGGATTGCAGTAGCCTCAGCTAGTGGCAGAATTTATTGTACGCTTCTTATTCAACATTAGGTGTCTGTTGCGCTGTATGGTCGATGACATTGGTGTCGATTCTCTTGATCACGGACTAAATTTAATTTAAACTATCGCTCTCTTTTATTAATAGTAGATACAAGAAAGGGATAGCAACAATTTTAAAACTCTCAAATTAGTCGGAATTTAGATTTCCATTCAAGTTTAGTCGAGATCTCGGAACGTGCCCACTAAAATACAAAGACATGTAACACATAAAATAATTTGACAGTTCTAAAATTGTTGCCATCCCTTTCTTGTATCTACCTACTATTAGTAAAAGAGAGCGATAGTTTAAAAAAAGAAAGAAAGAAATTCTTTATTTCAGTCTCGGTACAGGCAACAGAAAAAAAAAACTAAAAATAACACATCTATACTATAATAAAACTGTAAAGGTCGAAAAGTCTGTACATTGAGTTTTTTTTCGCGAAAACCGGCTAGGGGGACTAGAAATAAGCTATAGAACACGAATCAATCGTTTAAAAAATGTATGTCTGTCTGTCTGTTTGTTACCTCATCACGTGAAAACGGCTGAACGGATCGTAATGAAACTTAGCATTTGTATTGGTATTAGTCTAACTTAAAATATAGGGTATGTTTTATCTGAATCGGTTGAGTAGATCCAGCGATACAGCTTGACCCCTCTATTGTATTAAGTTGCATACAAAGTAGAGGTCATGATTGTTGGTTGGATGCAGGTTGCAGGTTCCTAAAAATACAACTGGATTCTATTAGTATTATAGAAAATATAGAATAACATAACATAGCCCATCACTGTCCCGCTGCTGGGCATGGCCCTCTTCTTGGAATGAGAAGAGTTAAGGAACTGGATATTGTTAGTGTAATAGATTACCATAACATAATCAGCTCATTACCTACTGCCCCACTGCTGGGCACGGACCTCTTCTCGGAACGAGAAGAGTTAAGAAACTAGAAAATATAGAATAACATAACGTAGTCAACCCATTACTGTCCCACTACTGGGTATGGCCCTCTTCTCAAAATGAGAAGAGTTAATGAACTGGATATTATTAGTATTCTAGAATAACATAACATTACCAGCCCATTACAGTCCCACTGCTGGACACGGGCCTCTTCTCAGCATAAGAAGAGATGTGGTTAGTGTTATAGAATAACATAATCAGCCCAATTACTTCCCACTGCTGGGCACGAGCGTCTTCTCAGAATGAGGGAGTTTAGGGCTAATTCCATGAAATTCCATCACCTTAGCCGGTTGGTTGTAAAAACAAAATATAGTATGGTCGGTAAATAGTGTAATCGTCTGTGTAGGCGCTTATATGTATATATTTGAAGATATTGTGTTCATAATTATGACACGATGTTATTTTCCGACATCCACGCGGACGGAGTCGCGGGCACAGCTAGTTATCAATAAACTTACAATATGCGAAACGAAATCTAACGATTTAAATTGTGGAAAGCAAAAATCACTCATGAGCAGGATTCGAACCTGCGACTCCTGGCTCAGTACGCCAGTGCTTTAGCCACGAGCAGTGTTCACGGTAGCTTAGTGGCTAAAGCACTGGCGTACTGAGCCAGGAGTCGCAGGTTCGAATCCTGCTCGTGAGCGATTTTTTTTATATTTTTTGTATCCACAATTTAAATCGTTAGATTTCGTTTCACATGCGTAAAATGCGTTAAAAATAATAAATAATTAGTATGGGTCTCTATACGACTTTGAATTAACTGCAAAGTTAGTCGAGTCGGTTAAGAAACACTGTTTCTTAATAAGATATCGCTGACGTCACCCGAAGATGTACCAAGTGGATGAGAATTTCGTTACCACGAGCAGTGTTCACGGTAGCTTAGTGGCTAAAGCACTGGCGTACTGAGCCAGGAGTCACAGTTTCGAATCCTGCTCGTGAGCGATTTTTTCTTTCCACAATTTAAATCGTTAAACTTACAATACTTTTAGTTTGTGAACAAGAGAATCGACATTATTGTCCCTTGAGGATTTATTGTGATAATGTCCCTCATCGCTGGAGCTATATTTATTGTGATAATGTCCCTCATCGCTGGAGCTATATTTATAACTGTCTATGACTCTAGGGATAAGGGCGATAATTATCTTAATCTAATAAACTAAAGGTCATAAGTGCATCTTACTAATTGAGATAAAAACCTGGCACTATGAATCTTTGCTTGTGGCATATTTTAAAAGTTAAACCCCAAACTCTTAGGCCTGTATTACAGAACATTCCTCAAGCGTTGATCACTGTTTAATACTTTAGATGATAGAGATTTAATTTTAGAACATTCCTCAAGCATAGATTAATTGATCACAGTTCAGCTGAGTTTAGCTTTATTCTACACTGTCACCGCATGTTATTTGAGCAGAGATTTGATCTGTACGGATTTCTTTGTTATTTCAGGTTATATTCTGTTATGTTGTTGAATAGAATTTTATAATTACCGTGTTGGAATAAGACCGATGCTTAAGTAACGATTGTATCCTGAAGTAGTGATCAGGTGATTGAAGATCAAACTGTACTTGAGTTTCGTTCTGTAATACCCACCTTGGTTAGGCTTGGTTTTACAGAAAGTTGCAAGTGCCCAGCCGAAAAACGTCCACTGCTGGACATATGCCTCCCCCATGGGAGCGGATATACCATAATCGCCACGCTTGGCAGGCGGGTTGGCGTTCGCAGTTGTATTTATATAATAATAATAATAATAACCGACGAGCATGCATGACGAGGTTAATGGACGTAGATGAAGCGAAAGAGGTGTGTCAGGATCGTAGCAGGTGGAAATCCATAGTCTCTGCCTACCCCAATGGGAAACAGGCGTGATAATATGTATGTATGTAATAA
The DNA here is from genome assembly GCA_949699075.1 of Asteroscopus sphinx. Classification (NCBI taxonomy): domain Eukaryota; kingdom Metazoa; phylum Arthropoda; class Insecta; order Lepidoptera; family Noctuidae; genus Asteroscopus; species Asteroscopus sphinx. Next base: position 6,555,534 of record OX453030.1, on the reverse strand, counting down.
TAATAATTTATTTTGTTTATTACCTAAATAAAATAAATAAATTATAGGTACTTAATTAAATTCGCAAGCAATGGTGTCGATTCTCTTGTTCACGTACTAAATTTATTTAAAACTACAGCCCTCTTTTACTAACAGTACATACAAGAAAGGGATGACAACAATTTTAGAACTGTCAAATTAGTCGAAATTTAGATTTCCATACAAGTTTAGTCGTGATTTCGGAACGTGCCCACTAAAATACAAAGAAATGTAACACGTAAACTAATTTGACCGTTCTAAAATTGTTGCCATCCCTTTCTTGTATCTAATATTAGTAAAAGAGACCGATTATTTAAAATAAGTTTAGTACCTAGGTACATACATACATAACCAGCCCATTACTGTCCCACTGCTGGGCACGAGCCTCTTCTCAGTACGAGAAGGCTAAGGCCTTAGTCCACCACGCTAACCTATTGCGGGTTGGCGGACTGCACACACCATTGAGAACTGTATGGAGCACTCTCAGGTGTGCAGGATTCCTCACGATGTTTTCCTTAACCGTTAAAGCAAGTCTGCCTCGTTGGTCTAGTGGTCGCAAGCGCGACTGCTGAGCATGGGGTCCTGGGTTCGATTCCCGGATCGGGCAAAATGTTATTAGGTTTTTTCATTAGGAAATTCTCAGTAGCAACCAGGAGTACGGATTTGTGCCCGGTTAATGGCAATAGGCTCGCCCCCTATTACATAGGACTGGCGAAATGTGGGTGTACTATACACATAGGACTGGCGAAATGTGGGTGTACTATACACATCTGCCTACCCCTCCGGGGAAATACAGGCGTGGTGTTATGTTGTTAAAGCAAGTGATAATTGAATATAAATCCGCACATGAATTCGAAAAGTCAGAGGTGCGGGCCGGGGTCGAACTCACACCCTCCTGCATGGAAGGCAAGCGTTTAACCACTAGGCTATCACTGCTAAACACAGTATATATTAATTTATTAGATTCTGTTATTCTCTGATCAATGTTCAATTAAGATAATGAGTGCAGCCATTCTGCCATTACCTACTCCTCGGTGATATTATTATTAACTAATAGCTCTTTAATTAATATACTTAGTTATTTGTCAACGTCAGTTGTGCATCTGCTATCAATATGGACGGTTTTAAATTGATGTAAGTTTTATAGTCATATTATATGTGTATTGATTTATTGTCTCGCAGTGGCCGACTGCTTGCTGTAAAACGAGGGTTTGATTGCCACACGGAATATAGGTATTTGTATGGGCTACATTTATTATTATAAATACACGGTGAAATTTGAATCGCTTATTTCCCGAAGAGGGGTCATTGTACTCATCATTATGAACAACTTTTACTATGGGACCAACCCTGAAATCGCGAAAAAAAACCAGGTAGTCCCTACATTTTATCGATTTAAGTGAACACAAATGTAGGGATCAACTGATTTTTTTTCGTGATTTCAGGGTTGGTCCCATAGTAAAAGTTGTTCATAATTATGAGTACAATGACCCCTTTTCGGGAAATAAACGATACAAATTTCAGCATGTATAATTTTTCTGGATTTGAGTGTTATTGCATAGTTAATTATGTGTTCGGATGGGGCAGTAAAGTTCTGGAGTGGCGACCGCGTACTGGAAGGCGCTGCGTGTGTAGGCCCCCACAAAGTGGACCGACGACCTGGTGAAGGTCGCGGGAATCAGCTGGATGCGGAAAGCGCAGGACCGGTCGTAGTGGCGATGCTTGGGGGAGGCCTATGACCAGCAGTGGACATCTTTCGGCGGAAATGATGATGATGATGTGTTCGAAAAAATGCGTGGGAGTAGGACAAAGTTTTTATGTAGGTCAAATTTTTTGACAGAAATATTACAATAACACTTTCTGCCCGACCCGGGAATCGAACCCAGGACCTCTCACTCAGCAGTCACACTTGCGTCCACTAGACCAACGAGGCAGTCACACGAGCTTACCTATATCCAGCGACCATACACGCCATAGACGCCTCATTACAGGCGACCGACGCGACGCATGCTGCAACACATCTATGAAATTGATTTATTTAGAAAAGTATCAAATCAAAACTTTGTTTGTTTATGGCCATGTATTACATAAGTAGTTCATAGGTAGCCTCCGCCTGCGTATTGTTTTGATACTTTCACCTAGACGGTACCTACACAACTCTTGTTTACATCTTTTCAATTTTTTTTAAAATACAATCGGGTTTTTTGGTTTTGATAATTGACTTTTTATTTTAATAAAAATTTTAGTTGTGTCAAGTTTTATCGCGCTATTAATGTTTTTTTTAATTCACGCAGTCATTTTTTTTACTTCGAATATTTTGTCGCCTAATACAGAATACTAAGCACTAATCGAGCATGTTTACACGCAAGTAAGTGACAATTAGGTATAATTATTTTTCAGTGAGTTGGTACTCCTATTCCTGTCCTGCGTATTGCTGACAAATCAAATGGTCCCAGACTTCGATGATGCCGGCACTTATCTGTGTCCGTTAGTTGATATTACTAATAGCAGCAATGGAAATTTAAGTAAGTATTTTGTTGTCTACTTAAAGGTGGCCACATACGTAACTGCAAACATGACAAGCCTGCATGAACAATCTTTTTGTGCAAGTATGCTTCTGTATGATGCCTTTGTGCAACCATCTTGCTTGTGCAAGCGGCATGAAGATTGATAGAATTTTCATTCTGCGGCATGAAGATGCCACGCTTACATAATTGACGTATGTATCACAGAAATAGATAGAATGGCCATGTGGGCAGGGCGCGCGTGGTAGCACCAAGTACCATAGTGCAGGATATTTCAAAGCCTTCCTCAGCACACCTTATGACTTGTTTCTATAAATACTGTAACAAAAACCCGCAAAAATGCCTTATTGTGCTGTTTCTAACTGCAGAAACAAAAGCTGTGAAGTACATTTGATTAAAATTAATTTATAAAAAATAATGACGGCAAAATGTAAGGCGTAGTTTGTTCGGAAAGTTGCCACGCAAGAATCGCAAGTAAATTTGTGATTACAACTATACTCGAGGCTGGATTGCAGCCCGAGCCGAAGGCGAGGGCGTAATGGAGCCGAGAAGGAAATGGCGGCCGTTTTTGCGGGCTGTTCTTTTTTTGTCGACGTTGAAATTTGTACAGTACGACACAAAACATAAGGCGCGTCACGCGTCGTCAATCTTCGTTCGCGCAGACACGAAAAGACAATCGACGAAACACCCAAAACATAAAAAAAATATAATTAACCTTATGCAATGCCCATACGGTGTTAAAATTGATTGACGTGACGCTTCCGTACTCTAGCGGGAGCGACTGAAACTTTTGGCGCGCAGCGATGGTGTTTTCTGATTGGATAACCAATTTCCCGCGTATTTAAATTGCGTCATCTGCGCAGTTACATCGGTGGGTCATATAAAATGTGTGCTACTGTAACGTTGTATTAATTATTAACTGTTGCAGTCCACAATATCACGAGAGCACCGAAATGCAAGAGCGGTTGGAAAATGTCCGGATGCTGCATAGACCGATACTACTGTGATTTTAACACCTCAAATATCGATCTCGCTTTGTATGGGCCACCTGGATTTAAATCGTAAGTACTAAAACATTGTCAGCTCAGTATCCAGGGCCGAAAAGGTTTACGAAAGAAGCGCTTTCTTTGAACAGGAATCGGATAATAATCCTGACAAGAACCCTTACTAGGCACTGCAAGCTGAACAAACACCTTCACAGGATGGGTCTCAATGATACCACAGTTTGCAGGTTTTATCGCGAAAAGGATGAGGCCCATCCATATCCTATGCGAATGTGATGCAGTGCATTACATCAGAAGCCAGCATCTTGGTGGCCACGTCATCTCAAAGCACGAGATCAAATCCTCCTCCCCCAAGCAAGGTCATAGTCGACTTCATGATTGACTTGCAGCTTGGGGAAGAGCTGTAATGCTGCAAGAGGCGTCACAATAGATCTTATCAGGCCGCAGTGGCTTAGGGGCGTTCAAGACCCTCTTACTTCAAGATAAGAAATAAAAACCCAGGGCCGGCTTTACCCATGGTGCAGGGAGTCGCGCTCACGATTCCTCCAAAGAGCCTGCGTCGCTTGCGGCACTACCTACTTTGTCCTGTGATTTACGTTTAGTTTTTTAATTAAATATTTTTCAATTAACGACAGTTGTGCTTTAAAAAAAATATCTTTTACTCTCGAGTCTACCTCGCGAGTCCACGAGGGCGTACCGACAGCGAAATAAACGGGCTATTGCTTCCCAAAAAGTGTTGCCAGATGTCCCGCTTTTAGCGGCACGTCTCTTTTTTCAGTCCTCTCAGAACACCAGATTATTTTTTCGCGATTTCGGGGTTTTTCCCATAGTAAAGGTTGTTCATACTAATAAGTAAAGTACAATGACTCCTTAAGAGGTTTTAAGGTATTTCAATAACATGTTGTATAAAAGGGGGAGAGGGGGTAATGGTAAAAAATATTTGATAGCGTTCCCTCGAATGAGCTCTTCAAATATGACTCGCTAAGCCGAAGAAGGTCCGTGTGGTGCCGGACTTAAAGAATTGCACCACCCTTATCTCTTCTCATGGGTGTCGTAAAAGGCGACTAAGGGATTCACTAGAGGATGGGCAGTAGCGTTCTCTGAATATTTAACCAACCAACTGCGATCGCCAACCCGCCTGCCAAGCGTGGCGATTATGGCGTATCCTCCCCTTAGGGGAGGCCTATGTCCAGTAGTGGACGTCTTTCGGCTGAAATGATGAAGCCGAAGAATGATCCAATCCACAAAAATGTGAATACCGACTTAAAAGTTACTAACGGCCAAAATTAATATCCTATCTATCCACGATTTACCCTACTAGAGATAGAAATTTGACATATTTTGTATGGAGCTTATGTCAAATTTCTATCTCTAGTAGGGCAAATCGTGGATAGATTGGATATTAATTTTGGCCGTTAGCCCAGCGTTTTTCTAATATCTTGGAATTATAAAACTTTACGTAGATTTAAAAAACCACTATAATAATATTTATTTTTTTATTTTAATATCAACTATGTCACTATTTTGTCCAAAAACTGCTCTTATAATAATTTCAGTCCATCTTATACTATTTTATGAGTTTGTTATCATAACACACGGTCGTTGTCTAAAGGGTGCCACTGAAGATGCATCCAACAGTCCGAAAGCGTGGCCGCATTCCAAAATCTGTCCGTGAATGTTAAAAACGGCTTCCGAAGGGATACATCGTCAGTGCCCACCTTTATGTCCAGCACTGGACATCTTTCTGCTGAAATGATGATGATGACCACACATTGTACAATCTTAAGACGCTGACAACAGCCAATTACCCCAAATAGCCTTCTTTTAAAAGATAATTACAAGCTTTTTTAGCTGTATCTATTCAGTTTGTTGGAATGAAAAGTATGTTAATCTTGATCTTTCTAAAACTCTATTGTGCCCAAAACACGTTTTCTTGAAGTTTTCTCAATAGAAAAGTATTGTAAACTAACCTCTTAAAACATGCTTTAAAGCAAACAATCTCTATTATTTATCAAATATTATAAATGAAATTAAGAAAACATTTAAGAAAGACAATAATCTAAAACATAGTTGTTTCTGTTTTTCAAATAAGCTTTTATTAGTTTTTTATTTAAAAAAATATTGTTTATTTTCATTCAAATTGAGCGGCTCACCCGACATCCCTCCGCTCGTTGCCTCTCTTTCAGTTCTGTACGAAACGACAGTGCCCGCAGAGGTCTGATTTTTTAGGTGTTGCAAGCCTCTTAAAGATATGTTTTAAAATACACAAGAACCTAGTTAATAGTTAATAGAAACGGCCAAGGCGCGTGAACTTGTCGTACATGTGTTTTTTTGGATACCAGTGGGCCACAGACCAGTAAGCCTCGAGACGCCGCATAAACAATGTTTTGCATGAGAACTCAGTCGTAAAATGTTGGCGGGGTACAGGGGGCGAATGGCGGGTTATGATTGGTCGGCTCAAAAGTTCGGTTGTATGATTGGTTCCGCTCACTGACGCAGTGACGTGCCGATTGGCGGCGGGGCGTAAGATATGCAGTGCTACTGCATATTCGTGGTGACCGGGAGTACCCGGCTAATCGGCGTCTAGAGGCTTACTGGTCTGTGCAGTGGGCGAACCGTTTCCTTAATCACCAGTGCTGTTTTCGACGTCACTAAAATTATATTTAGCAGCAAGTCTAGCAGCGGAATTTTTAGACTTAATTTATTTCGCTGTTTCCTTGTGGTCATACTAGTTTGTCATACCAGTATGACCACGAGGATATACATGTCCTCGTGGTCATACTCATATTTCGACACGTCCTATAAGAAAAACAAATAGGTAAATGACCAGTCCTTAAGAAAACAAAAATATAGAGCGATAAATAACTAGATAGAACTTGGGAAAAACTTTTGATTGAACAATAACGGATCTGGCGAATACCTCAAAATCTAGGATTACCGTAATAAAAAAACCGGCCAAGAGCATGTCGGGCCATGCTCAGTATTATAGGGTTCCTTAAGTAGGTGTACAAACGAATCAAATCGAATATTAATCAAGGCTATTTTAGTTTTTGCAATAATCGGCAGCATTCGCGACTCAGAGCGTGTTGTTAGTAGCGCCATCTAGCGATAAATTCAAGAAGCCAAATTGAAGAAGTGTGTTCAACATAACACAAAGTTACTTTTTGTGATTTTTTCAAATAGAAAGTAGCTAAAGGAGCATTATTTGCTATGATCATTTTTCTCTAAGGTCAATGACCTTAGAACTAGGACGTTTTAAGTATTTTTCAGTTTTCTGTCTATAACTCAAAAAATTATAATCACATTATACTCGAAATAATTTTAAAAGAGAGTTTTCACAAAGGTCTATCAATGTGGAAGATTATAAGTTTCTACGTTGCATAGTTTAGAAATGGCAGGGGGGGGGACACATTGCAAGCCACTTTGGCGGGCTATATTTCGCAGATGGTACACCTGATAAAAAAGTGATGTATGAAACATTACCTTCATTTTAGTAGACCTATTCAATGATACCCCACACGAGGGGGTGCAGCGAAAAAAATTTTTTTTTTCCCATTTCACATGTCTGGGCGCCACCCCTAAAGAACGTAAAAACCATTTTTTTATTCTTTTAAAATTGAGATCTATATGCAGACTATTTTTGAACAAAATTTCATTTACTTATGTTTATAACTGTAGAAGTTATTAAGCTGTAAAGGATTAGGACAGACGGACAGACGGACGGACATGACGAAACTATAAGGGTTCCTTGTAGGACTTCGGAACCCTAAAAAAACAATACTTATTTCTCTGTGTGTAAGCTCGATTAACCATTTGACATCTTCCTCTATCTATACATATAAATCTGTAGACGTGGAGTTTCTGTATATTGAAAATATAAAATGAAAAAATGTCGTGGAGTAATAGGTTATCCTTGATGTTGGTTATCCAATAGAACCCATTTCTATAATATTTTGGTAGTTTTGTCGGTTTGTTTGTGTACGCTTCGCGTAAAAAGTGCAGAACCAATATGGTTAACATGTGTAGACACATATTGTGCGTACGGTCGGAGTAACATTTAATTTTTGTTTCATTACAATCGATTCACTCAATCAAAAGAAATAATAATTTAAAGTGTTCAAGAAGAACTTATCATTGTATTCGTTTGTACCATTTTCGGTCAATAGATGGCTTTTCGTGTATACAACGTTTTATTGAAATAACTGAAACCTCTTAAGAGGTCATTGTACTTATCAGTATGAACAACTTTTACTATTGGACCTACACTGAAATCAGGAAAAAAAAATCAGCTGACCCTACATTTTGTCGATTTATGTGAACACAAATGTAGGGGAACAGCCGTTTTTTTCCCGCGATTTCAGGGTTGGTCCCATGGTAAAAAATATTCATACTGATGAGTACAATACCTCTTAAGTGGTTTTCAGTTATTTCAATAACACATTGTATAAATCGCGTAGTGGTATACAGGGCGTCCCACGGATATGCCACATGGAGGGAAAGTACGTTGAATATTGTAGATGGAACATTTTACTGAAAGAAGACATTATTTGAATTTAAAAAACAATTTAAACTGCACACACACGAAATGCTGTAAAGCTTTCGAAACGTCAGGAAAACCAATTTGAATAATATACGCGATTAAATCCGGTTAAACTTTGTTTTATTATAATTTAAACTGCATTCACAGAAAAAAAAATTATCATACCGATTGAAAGGCTTTATCATAAGGATTATTTTTTGCTAAATAACATAGTGTCACAAATAAAAGGAAGACCATGAAATTTAAAATTTTTTTCCACACAGATGCCGAGACTCTCGAGAAACCCAACACGATGCAGCAGCGGCTGCCGGTGGGGTCCCCAGCTGCACCCTGAGCCGAGGCCCGAGCTCCCCCCTGGGGACGCCTTCACGGTGTCGCAACCGGAGATAATCTCGTCACGCGAGACAGACCCTATGCCCTAGAGTAGTTCCTAGGAGTAGGCTTAACCGCCACTTTGCGAAACGCGCCACCCCCCCCCCCCCCCCCCCCCGATATACCGAAAGTGCGCCACTTTCGAGAAAACGATTCCCGATGCAGCAACGGCTGCCAGGAGGACATAGTGGCGGGGTCCCCCCGCAATGCCCCAGTAAGCCGAGGTCCGAGCCCCCCTTCAGGGATGCCCTTATGCGGTTTTGCAACCGCGATATTAGTTTATAAGTTAGGCTTAGGTAAATGAAAAAAATTAAAATGAATGAATGAAATGAATGATAAATAAATACATTTTTCGGCGGATGGAGTCCCTAACGGGATTCTCCGCCACCCGGTTAAGCAGTTAGGGTACCTATTTTGGGTACCAATACTGCGAGAGTGAATTCGAAAAAAAAAAAACATTTTTAATACAAAATTAATCAATTTATCAAATGTCAAAATGAGTCCCTTCCTGTTGAATACAAAGTCGCACTCTTTTGATTATTTCGCTCCGTGTCGATTTTTTGATCTTGTTGTGGTGGATATTTAGAATAATACGTCTAAGTTCTGCTTGTAGCTCGTGGACACTTTCATACTGGTTCTTGTAAACTAATTTTTTTACATAACCCCATAAAAAAGTCTAACCGGGTTAGATCTAGGGATCTCGGTGGCCATCTTATTTGTCCATTTGTCCCGATCCAGGGATGAAAGTGTTTATTGAGATAGTCCCTTGTTCTGTGACTGTTATGAGCCGGAGACCCATCTTGCTGAAAAGTAAGGTTTGTCGTTCTGCAACCGGAAGATTATTTATCTCATTTCTCAAAATCTCAAGTATTTCTAAATACCTTTCCGTATTCAAATGTCCTTCGTAAAAATGTACTAAGAAGACCCGGTTTTTTACAATCCCACACCAACAGTTGAACGAAAAACGCACTTGATAAATTGATTAATTTTGTATTAAAAATGTTAAAAATCATGGTATTCCGTTTATTTGTGACACTTATGTTATTTAGCCAAAAATAATCCTTATGATGAAGCCTTTCGAACGGTATGATAAAGCTACAGGGTTATTATTTTTCTCATGTAACGGGTTCGATTTCCGGTTCAACCATGTAATTATTTAAATATCTATAAATGCAGTTTAATTTTTTTTTATTCAAATAATGTCTTCTTTCAGTAAAATGTTCCATCTACAATATTCAACGTACTTTCCCTCCATGTGGCATATCCGTGGGACGCCCTGTATATGACAGTTTATTTGTGAAGGTCGAAATAACGTTTTTTTTTTTCGCGAAAACAGAATAAGAACAATGTGCTAGACTGACAGTCAATTACAAGTCTCCACGTATAAAAATAGAGTAAAACAAAAATAAACTGTGAACAAAGAGCTATAAATAAGAATAGCTTTTAGAATTTGTGTCTGCCTGTTTGTTACCTCATCAGGTGGAAACGGCCGAACGCATCTTAATGAGACTACAGAGCCGTGGGGAAATCCTCATAGACGCACTCCGCCTGGGGACGGCGGAGCCAATGTCAATGACTCTTATCGACTAAAAACACCACGGTGTTCCTTCAACTACCTTTGGCCGGGGGCGTGAGAACCCGTTGGTATTCGCACAACCACTCCCGACAGGTCCCGGCCTGCAGCTTCCCGCATCCACAATTTATTTATATTTTTCTTAATTCCCAACTCTGTTACATTATTAAGTCAACACGCGGAAAAGTATTTATATATACAGGAGGAAGCAAAATCTTTTTTCTGAAAATATTATGTACGGTATGACCACGAGGACATGTATATCCTCGTGGTCATACTGGTATGACAAACTAGTATGACCACAAGGAAACAGCGATTTATTTTGCATTGAATGCTAGAAACATGGTGGGCGTGATTGCGTATTTGTGTTGATGGGGGAAATCTAAATATAAAGCAACAAGGTCTGTATTTCATTGGCATTTTTAACCGTTTTTAGTCAGCATTAGATTACTCCTTTCTGCACTAACAAAAACGTTTTTAGTCAGCATTAGATTTCTCCTTTCTGCACTAACAAAAAAGTTTTAGTCAACATTAGATTTCTCCTTTCTGCACTAACAAAAACGTTTTTAGTCAGCATTAGATTTCTCCTTTCTGCACTAACGAAAACGTTTTTAGTCAGCATTAGATTTCTCCTTTCTGCACTAACGAAAACGTTTTTAGTCAGCATTAGATTTCTCCTTTCTGCACTAACAAAAACGTTTTTAGTCAGCATTAGATTTCTCCTTTCTGCACTAACGAAAACGTTTTTAGTCAGCATTAGATTTCTCCTTTCTGCACTAACGAAAACGTTTTTAGTCAGCATTAGATTTCTCCTTTCTGCACTAACAAAAACGTTTTTAGTCAGCATTACATTTCTCCTTTCTGAACTAACTTTTGACGAAGTAATTTATTAAAGTGATAGTAGTCGTACTATGGTCTATTTTTTCTCTCTTGTCTTATTTAGTAAACAATCTTGGCACATCTCTTTAATCAAAATAACTACTGATAACATATAATTTGATATAATTACTAGTTCTGCATGTGTAATTAGGTTAAAAAATGTTTTTAGTGTGTGAAACTGTTAACATAATGTCTTTTGATAATTATTATTGACGAATTTCACTAACGGCCAAAATTAATATCCAATCTATCGACGATTTACCCTACTAGAGATAGAAATTTGACATATTTTGTATGAAGCTTATGTCAAATACCTATCTCTAGTAGGTAAGGTAGGTAAATCGTCGATAGATTGGATATTAATTTTGGCCGTAAAAAGACATGTTAAGATTTTTTACTAACGGCCAAAATTAATATCCAATCTATCCACGATTTGCCCTACTAGAGATTGGAATCTGACTAAGTACCATACAAAATATGTCAAATTTCTATCTCTAGTAGGGTAAATCGTGGATAGATTGGATATATATTTTGGCCGTTAATAAGACAAGTAAGAAAAAACAGAGATTAGGTACTGTACGAATGTAGTGAATTGCATTTTTTTGTGGACTGTATTACAAAGAGCAATCTGTGTTTGTTATACATACACATATTACACATGCTAAATTGGCTCCTATGAGGAATATACTCCATGACAATGTTTAATAACTTTGCAAATAAAATAAAGAAAAGTAAGACTGTCAACATACAACGTGGATATGACAATACGACAATAAATGAAAACACGGTTATTAATAGTCTATACAAGCATTTTAAACACATTAATAAGTTGTTTATCGAACATAAAAAAAAACGTTTTTTTTTTACAATATAAATATTCAATCAACTCAGCCTATCGCAGTCCACTGCTGGACATAGGCCTCTCCCAAGTTGCGCCACAACGCTCGGTCCTCTGCCTTCCGCATCCAGTCTCCCCCAGCCACGTTCTTTAGGTCGTCGGTCCACCTGGCAGGGGGGCGCCCTACGCTGCGTTTGCCGATTCGCGGTCTCCACTCAAGGACTCGTCTGCTCCAGCGGCCATCGGTCCTTCGACAGACATGGCCAGCCCACTGCCACTTCAGCTTACTGATCCTACAAGCTATGTCAGTCACTCCGGTTCTTCTCCGGATAATCTCGTTACGGATTTTATCCTTCAAAGAAACTCCAAGCATAACTCGCTCCATAGCTCGCTGAGCGACTTTAAATTTGTGGACTAGCCCAACTGTCAGTGTCCACGTCAAATATTAAAACATCGAAATAATAAGTAACACCATAGACAAAGTGCTGCGAACAATCATAGTGAAGCCAATAAAACCGTGCTCCTCCATGTACAAACCAGTACTCACACATACACACATGCACCTTAAACCGTGCTCACCCCTCTCAATTCACATGTCACGGCATCGTCCAGTAAGCATCGCGAAAACAAATATCCTTCAGGTGCATGGTGTGTACGTGAGCACTGGTTGTAATAAAGGAGCACGGTTTTTGTTGGCTTCACTATGGTTGTTTGCAGCACTTCGTCTATATTTTTTACTGTCTGTGGTAACACCATTAACAATCATCTGTAATCATTGAGAAACAGAGTTTTTAATCATATGGACTCGCCCAGGTCTTTGACCTAACAATCTTTGCCTAGAAAAATATTCCTAGATTCAAAATTAATAAAAATAAAATAATTTCCTGTGGCTAAGCTATTAACTGGATTTGGTTGATTTTTGTATACGGTCGTGATACTCTGTAGTGGTTTTATTTAATGTCGTATTGTCATATCCACTCTGTATAACTTTTTAAAATAAAAAACTCTCAGACTCCAAAAGAACACTTGGTCCCTAAAATTAATTTTAATGTTTCCAACTCACGCAGGGTCACCGAAGCTCCTACACTGCATTTTGTTTGCCGAAGCATCCTTAACATTCATGAGCCCACTTATTCTTAGACAAGTAATCCATACTGAACAATCTTTTGCAATGCATACACTGCCAGTCCGGTTCGTTCTGATGCTGATCAGTGAAATGCGACTTCAATTCTTGTCTTAGGTTTAATGAGCCCTGAAACTTAACCTTGCAAATCACACATTCAATTTTCAACCACTCTGCAACCGGTGGTAGTGGCTTCTCAAGCTTACCAACCTTACCAATATAGTAGATATACACAGGTGATACAGTTTCTTCTAACTGTAAGTCATACTTTTGATCATTACTCATTTCATTTTCTGCGTACAAGTATCTCACGTATTTGTATTTGTTGCCATGTTTCCTGTAGCTGCCCGGAATTTTGTAAGTGTTAAGGTTCTCATCCATATCGGATTGTAAAGCCATGAAAACTGAATGTATTTCAGAGTATAATAAGAAACTTTGTAGCACACATTCTTCTAAAATCTCAGAAAACTGTTTGAAAATTCCTTCCTTGTCATAAGTTTTCGACTTTTTATATGACTTCATTTGGAGGTTAGTGTTTAAAGAAATGTCTTGTGGAGAACGGTCATTGCGTGCCTTGTTGATTAAAACATGTTTAAGTTTGTACTTAACCTCTCTTAGAAACGTAAAATGTGGTAGATTAATGTTGACTTTGGTCCACCATGAATTGAGAATTTCTTCAAATGTAGGTGCTTTAAGCGAGATTCGGGACGGTTCGATGTTTTCATGGTTAAATACAGTGTTGTTGAGATCTAAGCGTGGACGTCTGAAGATTAAGTGGTTAAGCTGCTCTCTTGTGCAATGGACCTCCATAACAACATCGCTAGAGTCAATGTTTTCATCAATTTTAGGAGCTGCAGGCTTTATGTTTTTCAAGGCTTCTTCAGCCAATGGTTTTGCTGCGTCAAGCATAACACCTAAATATTCTTTCAAGTTCTTATATTTGTGGTTCAGAACTTTTGCTACAGCTTCGAAGTCCTTTATGTTGCTGAGTTTAGTTGATATGCGTTCCAGCTCCTCCCATTGCGGCCAATCTTTCAGATATTTCTTGATGATTTTGATATAAATATCTACTACAAGCTCATGGCTTGTGTTGACACTGATATTGAATTCGCTCTGCAAGATTTCGATGATCTGTGCGTTAGTCATGACAGTGTTCTGTTTATTTCTGATGAGGCGTCTCAATAGAAGCATTATTGGTCGCTCTGAAATAATTACCAAGTAAATTACTATTACAGAAGCAAAAAATAAGAGGGTAGTGCTTATTATGAGTTTTTTTTTACAGCATAGGTACTCAAGACTTTTCGAAAAGGATCTTTATGAAGGGACAGCGGCAGCAAGTTATACAATAAAAATTAAATTGTTTTTTTTTTATTGTATCCATAGTACAAGCTCTGCTTACTTTGGGACTAGATGGTGATGTGTAAAAATGTCCCAAAAATAATAATTATTTATTTATTATTATGTCAGTGGCTCCACTGTTACTCTGTTATAATAATGCTTTGCTTGCAAATAATTTTGAATTGTCAAACATTTATATTAAATTGTCCCTCAAAAGTAGACATGGGATACCTGGTTTGGATATGGTACCCGGCAGATCAGGCACTTTTTTAGGATCCCATTTCTGAACTAAAACAAAAACAGCCAGATACTGGTAATGATGCCAGGTATTTTAGTGGCCAAAAAAATCATGACAGATAGTAATTGAAGAAAACATTTATCAAATGGCATAGGATACGAAAAGAACAATCTGGCTGTATTGTTTCATCATTTAAAATTTCCAATAGGCAAATTATGGTTTAATAACACCAGTTTATCTGCACGATTGGCATCAAGTCAACTTCTTTTTTTTCATAGACTAATATATAATATTTATAGACTAATCCTGCATCTGAAAACAGGTGTTCGCTGTAAACAGAACTTATAGTAAGAAGCCCACCATTCATAGAGATTTGTATCTCCGCCAACCCTTGCCATGCTTCACTTTCGCTCGAGCGGGCAACTGAAATGCATGCATCATAGCACGACAGCAGTGCCGGGTACCCGGCATGGTATTTTTTTATACCTGGCACTAGGGATGTGTCATTCGCAAATCAAATGACCCAGGTCACGGAGACTTCGCTAAAGATCGGGTCCTAACGAAAATAATGATTTGTATTCAATTTCTGCTTGAACAAACGGCGCATGAATTGAGTGATGGAGACAAAAAAATGCATGTTAAAATAATAATAAAAAATCGGCCAAGTGCGAGTCGGACTCGCGCAGTAAGGGTTCCGTACCTCTCAACGACCTGATACCCCATAAAAACTGATTTAATTTACGAGAGTTTATCAAAAGACATCAACGCACCGTACGCAAATATGAATTTTTGCATGTCTTTCTTACGCAGGTACCACTACATATGTCTATGTTTGTCATATTTTTAGTATTTGTTGCTAAACTACATAATATGTACCATAATCTGACCAAGTTTGACGCAGGTATGTATAACCGTTTTGAAGATAAAGCAGGAACAAAAACTTGCAACTTGCTTGAAAAAAATGCATGTTTTTGAGGTTTCTTGTATGGGGTGGGGACCCCCTGTGTTTTTTGTTTTTTTATGTTTTTAGTATTTGTCGTGATAGACCTCATAGCAACACATATTCTGAGAAAATTTCAACCAGTTACCTATTACCGTTCAAAGATACACGCCTGTGACAGACAGACAGACAGACGGACGGACGGACGGACAGCGTAGCGAGAGTAATAGGGTCCCGTTTGGCACTCTTCGGGTTCGGAACCCTAAAAACCAGCGAAAGCATGTCGGGCCATGCTCAGTATGGCCCGACATGCATGTATGCTTAGTTCCTTAAGTAGGTCTAATTACAAACGAATCAAAACGAATATTAATCATTGCTATTTTAGTTTTTGCAAACAGCGCCACCGAGCGCTAAATTTAAGAAGTGTGTCATATCAATATAACACAAAGTAACTTTTTGTGATTTTTTTAAATAGGTAGTAGTATCGTACGCAAAATACACGCTTGATCGTGGAGTTGCAGAAACCAGCCCGTTATACTATACTATACTAAATAGGTAGTAACTAAAGGAGCATTATTTGCTATTATAATTTTTCTCTAAGGTCAATGACCTATGAACTAGGAAGTCTTAAGTATTTTGCAGTTTTCTCACTATAACTCAAAAATTTATAATCACATTATACTCGAAATAATTTTAAAAGAGAGTTTTTATAAAGGTCTATCAATGTGGAAGATTATAAGTTTCTATGTTGCATAGCTTAGAAATGGCAAGGGGGGGGACAAATTGCAAGCCACTTTGGCGGGCTGTATTTCGCAGATGGTATACCTGATAAAAAAGTTGTTTATGAAACATTATCTTCATTTTAGTAGACCTATTCAATGATTCTCATCAAAAATTTTCATACCCGTTTCACATGTACCCCTAAAATACGAAATCAAGATTTTTTCATTGTTTTAGAATTGAGATCTATATCCAGACTATTTTTTAACAAAATTTCATTTACTTATGTTTATAACTGTAGAAGTTATTAAGCTGTAAAGGATTAGGACAGACGGATGGACATGATGAAACTATAAGGGTTCCTTGTAGGACTACGGAACCCTAAAAAATCTACCTTATAGTAAAGACGTCAAGGTTTATATATGAAAAGTGCACTGCAAGGGTTTACTCACAATCGGATCTGGGAACTGGCCGGCAACCATACACACTTCGATGAGGTTCTTCATAGAATCTTACACACGACCTACCATCGACCTACTGATTGATTTAAATATACTGGATTGAGCTATAAGCTATGTGACTCATGTGCTTGGTTCGTGAGTAAACCAAGCAGGTAGGGATCTATAGTAAGCGCCAAACTATCAATCGATTGAACAGGTCATTTTCTCAATAGGTCAGTATTGATCTGGATATCTAAAACTGAACGAACGACACATAGCTACCTGGCAATTGCCTTGCCGGGTACCCGGCAAAATCGTTACCCGACCCATGTCTACTCGAAATCAAATGAAATAAAAATAAAACAAAACCAACTTTCTCTGCCATCAGGGTCGTCTTCGTCTTGTATATCAATATACTCCACTGTTAAAACATCATTAGATGCATCGTCTTCCATAATTAGCCCTAAAAATAAGAAAAACAAACTTGATTTTTTTAAGAAAAATAGTAGCTTTCAAGTGATTAAAAATATTAAATATCTTTGATAGCTTTCAAACAATTACAAAAGTCAAATAATTAGAGGTGTGTAACTCAGCTCAGAACCGGTTCAAATATGCAGATCAATAAGCTTGAGCTGTTGAGCTGTAGCTCAATGACAAAATACGCAGCTCCTCACGGCTCAACGAATAGTATCTATCTGTGCGACAACGTTCGTTACACGAAAGATAAAAGATGTACATATCAATAAAAACCTGTTTGAACCAGTGAGAGGGAGCGGCGACAGTTCGGCGGTGAGTCGCAGAGCGAGCGAGCGAGCGCAGCTCAACAGATCGAACGCTCTGTAAGCTCAGCGTCTCGCATCACACATCATAACTCGAAGTAAGCAGATACACAAATTGAGCTGGTCTCTGTGAGCCGGTTCACAGCTCCGGCTCACTGACGTCACACTGACGTGAACCGTGAGCTGAGCTGCAGCTCACGCATTTTTGTTGAGTTACCCATGTCCACAAATAATGATGTTAAATCAAAAATTCGTAGACAGCGGTCTAGACAGAGAATAAAATTCAAGTCTGCACAGTGTTGCCAGATGACAAGTTTGAAACTATCGCAGATCTAGGAAAAAAATATCATTTGTTATCGCTTACGATTTCATAAACAAAATTGTAATTATATTGATATTTAAAGATTCATGTCCAAAGGTTCTGACTATTAGTTAGTATTTTTTAATACTAGCTGTGCCGATGCGTTGCAAAGCTATTTTTGTTTTACAAAAACCTTCACGGGCTCTCGCACAACAACTCACCAAGATTGTCATTGCATTGGATGAATGTTATAATAGTACGTATATTATGGGACAAACAAAGAAACTTTAATTTTTATTTATAGATAGGGTGATAAAGAAAATGATTAGAAAAAGAAAAGAAAAATTTATTATGGTTCCAGTTGAGTTCCAGCAGCGTGCAACAATTAAAACGAAACAATGCAAAACAGGCATACAAAACAGATAACTAATCCAATAGCACTCAGTCTGACTGAACTAGGAATGAACTGACACATACCGACCGACGAACAAAGACCGAACAAAATAAATGAGTAGAAAAGGATGCAGCTATGCAGTTGAAAAGAAGACATGGATTTTTTGGTGTTTTTTGTGCATCTTGTTCAGTCTGTCGTATGCGTCACACATAGTGAGTGAAAGAGACGAGAATTTATGTCCAAGCTTATTGTTAATGTTGGTTATTGGGTTTATTTATCGCAGTGTTATTTAAATTATCGTATGAATTAGTAAAACTATCGTGCGATACCTTGCTATTATTTTTTATCGCAAAGGACTTGTAATTATCGTAAATTTACGATAATTATCGCACGTCTAGCAACACTAACGGCCAAAATTAATATCCAATCTATCCACGATTTTGTACTAGAGTTAGAAATTTGACATATTTTGTATGGAGCTTATGTCAAATTCCTATCTCTAGTAGGGCAAATCGTGGATAGATTGGATATTAATTTTGGCCGTAAGTCTGCATCTCTAGTCCACTGATTACTATATTAGTAGCTTACTCTAGTCTATCTGTGACTGTGATTCAAGTTCAAGGGCCGCGTTCAGTATTATCGTCCGACGACGCCAGGAGCGTACTTTTGTCGTTCAGTTAGGTACTCAGAGCGATCATCATCATCATTCATCATTTCAGCCGAAAAACGTCCACTGCTGGACAAAGGCCTCCCCCAAAGGAGGGGGGATATGCCATAATCACCACGCTTGGCATGCGGGTTGGCGATCAGAGCGATCAGTATCATACAAACGAACGCCCAAGGAACGCTCCGAGCGTCATCCGATGACGTCGGAAGATTAATACTAAACGCGGCCAAGGCCTGCGTAAGCTACGTTCAATTATATTATATCACCCCACCCGACGTGGTCGAACGACGCTCGAAGCGATCCTTGGGCATTCGTTTTTGTATGATCGCTCTGAGTAAAGTAACTGTACGACCAAAGCAAATAGAATAATAACCACTACGTTTAGACCAAAGTACGCTCCGGGCGTCGGCGTCGTCGGACGATAACACTGAACGCAAAGAGTAAAGTAGTAATAATGGTCTGAACGCACCCAAGGGTTAAGTTATGTCGACCGATGACGTCGACGAGCGACCCACAGACCTACTTATAATCTAAGGAGCGACCAATATCATTGGCGACAAAAGCACGCTCCGTTCGTCGTCAAGCGACATACCTGAACGCATCCCCAAAACATCATGCTACTAAGGGGTGCGTTCAGCTATGTCGCTGTGCGAATGTCGTTCGATCATTGACGATTTTTCAAGGTTAAGCAGTTAGGGTACCTATCTCGGGTACCATCTGCGAAAGTCAATTCGAAAAAAAAAGGAGCGCTGCCACTAGTTGTAAAAAATCATTAAGCAAGCCACACACGTAAATAAACCCTTGCGCAAATCTTGACTTCCATTATGCAGATACGTGTGTGGGACGAATTTGAAAAGTAGTTTGAATTATCATTATGTAGCTCAGCTCATGTCGACACGATAGAAGAAGACGGTCATTCGAAATAATCTTTAATATGTTTTTTATCAGGCAGTTATAAAAATATTTTTATTTTCAGGTCATGTGATACGACAAAATCGAAAGTATGCTGCCCACAAAATTACATTCTACCAATATCAATATCGAACACCACGCAGGACGACAATAGCGACAGCATTAGCGATGATGACGTCATTGATAATTAATAATACTTATGCTATTCCTACATTTTTTATGAATAAATTCTAGTACCTAGTCATAACATGCATCCCTATTCTTATACAACCTAGGTGCAGTCAAGCTCATAGTAGAAAGTAGAAAAAAAGTTAGTACCTATGTATATAAAAATTATTAAAAATATATATATAATATAATGAAAAAAAAGAAAAATACCCGCCGAATACATAACCTCCTCCTTTTTTTTAAGTCGGTTAAAAATAATAATAACCATCGTAAAGAGCGTCGACCACCACCTGGAGAGTGGAGAGTCTAGTATTATGTTCCTTGGTGGAGAGCAGGAGAGGCTCTCATTAGGCAGCTGGGCCGGTCAAGGGCTTGATACAGAAACCGGTATTACTCCTTCTGACGCGTATCATTAGAAAGTTCCTCTCTGAGGCCCTGACCACCGGTGCGGCGCGCCAGTGGCTTGGACCCTGTTCCTGATGCCGGTGGGCTACTGTTTTTATATATTTTTATTTATTTTTGTTTGTAAAAGAAAGAAAGAAAGAAACACATTTATTGGACACAAATCGACAAACACATACACAACAACAATAGCAACAATAACCCTCCTTCTGGCGCATTCGGGTAAAAAGACAAACAAGTGTAATAATAAAAGTATGACAAAAAACCGGCCAAGAGCATGTCGGGCCATGCTCAGTATTATAGGGTTCCTTAAGTAGGTGTAATTACAAACGAATCAAATCTAATCATGGCTATTTTAGTTTTTGCAATAATCGGCAGCATTCGCGACTCAGAGCGTGTTGTTAGTAGCGCCATCTAGCGATAAATTCAAGAAGCCAAATTTAAGAAGTGTTTCATGCAAAGTTTCTTTTTATGATTTTTTCAAATAGAAAGTAGCTAAAAGAGCATTATTTGCTACGACCATTTTTCTCTAAGGTCAATGACCTTTGAACTAGGACGTTTTAAGTATTTTTCAGTTTTCTCTCTATAACTCAAAAAATTATAATCACATTATACTCAAAATAATTTTAAAAGAGAGTTTTCACAAAGGACTATCAATGTGGAAGATTATAAGTTTCTACGTTGGATAGTTTAGAAATGGCAGGGGGGGGGACACATTGCAAGCCACTTTGGCGGGCTATATTTCGCAGATGGTACACCTGATAAAAAAGTGCTGTATGAAACATTACCTTCATTTTAGATAACTTTTTCAATGATACCCCACACGAGGGGGTGCAGCGAAAAAAATTTTTGCATCCCCATTTCACATGTATGGACGCCACCCCTAAAATACGTAAAAACGATTTTTTTATTCTTTTAAAATTGAGATCTATATGTAGACTATTTTTTAACAAAATTTCAATTACTTATGTTTATAATTGTAGAAGTTACTAAGCTGTAAAGGATTAGGACAGACGGACAGACGGACAGACGGACGGACATGACGAAACTATAAGGGTTCCTTGTAGGACTTCGGAACCCTAAAAAGAAACAATATTACTGACGCGCACAACATGAACACAAAAGCGTATAGCGGGGGATGGTACTAGCACGACAGTAACCAGTATTTTTTACATTTATAAAAATATTTATAAAAGTAAAAAATGTTTTTTTTAATGAATAACCGGAATATAACATAAAAAAAAAACCTATATGGTCTAGCGCATACCGATGGTGACAAAATCAGTATAAGCGGAACCCTTTGACCAGTCATTCCCAAAGTGGGCGATAACGCCCCGCTGTGGCCGCTGTAGGCCTAAAGGGGGGCGGTAAGAGACCCAGAAAAAAATGGGGGCGTTGTGTAAAGGCCTGGGGGGCGATTTGTAATTTCATCTAGCTAGGAGGACTCTTAGACACCGACTGAACTCTCGACTTTCGAGTAGACTAAATAAGTTTGGGAACCACTGCGGCTTAGACGAATGAACTAAGTAGCCTGGAGTCTAGCCTAAAGTCGAAGTTGTGAAATAAAACATTTTTCATATCGACCTGTGGTGTGTTTACCCGCAGGCCCTATACCTCCCGTAATTCTTTATAAAGGTTTTCTTCCTCGCTGTCCGGGAGGTGAAGCCAAGACCCATTGTCCCGATAAAAGCCGCGAGAACTATAGCACTTCTACTGCAGGCGTAGCATGACCGCTGTAGACAAAGCTTATGTCGACGGAAGAATAGACAAAATGAGATATTGTAGAAAGATTTCTTCCGTCCGTAGCATGCCGATGTCAATAATGAAGAAAAGAAATGTTTCTATACTTCGATCGACACATGGCTACGTTCACTTATTACGCACTCAGTGTGAAAGTCACCCGGTGCGAATATCGCTCGATCATTGACGATTTTCTCAGAGTTACTGAACGACTTCGGGCGACTTTATGAAACTGACACTAGAACAATGAAGCACTGACAATCGAAACCTCAAATTATCTGTCATTTCATACTTTTATCTGTCAACATGACAGCAGAGCGTCTTTTACCCTACTATTTCGCGGGGTGACCGGTGCGTACGCTCGACCAGCACAGACTACTTAGAAGATACGTAGTATCTTCTAAGTAGTCTGTGCGCTCGACGACGCCCGCTCACAATACTGAACGGTTTGGTGTGAACGCCCGGACGATCACTCCGAGTAACTGAACGACCAAACAACGCTCCGGGCGTCGTCCGCCGTCGTCGGACGATAATAGTGAACGCACCCCATGTCTACAACGTCGAGCATGACGAACATATTTTCTCTACTTTTGACAGTTAGGGGTAGACATGTTTCTCTTCAAATAGAAGAAATTAGTCTACATCTCATGAGACCTAGACAAAATTATTCTTTAGTTTTATTAGGACTAGATTCTTATTAAATTGGTTTCATTGGAGTTTTTGAACAAAAATAATAACATGTCGGGTTCCTATCGTCGCTATTTCCTTAGTTATTATCAAAAACTAGCCTTTGCCCGCGTGTAATTCGTAATAAGTATCGAATGACTATTGTGCATCCTTCGGGAACTGTGTCTTCCCGGGATGAAAAGGTTACCTTTATGTTAATGCACACCCTATGGTCTACGTGCTAATCTTCATCCAAATCCGTTTGAACATGATTGAAGGACAAACAAACAAACATCCATACTTTTGCATTTATAATATTAGTAGGATTACATATAAGAAAATTTGCTGAATGACGCGGCTTCTTCGGCTTATCACAGAAAGCCTTATCGCGCATCCCTCGGGAACTGTTTATTTTCTCGGTACAAAAAGTAGATAGAGTATACTTTATTGTTTGCACGCCATAAAAATATTAATTTACTTTGTAATAGTGATGCGACTCGAGTCCAGTTTTACTCGAGAGACATCGAAAAAAAACGTACTCGAGTGAAAAAAATATCGACTCGAGTTCACTCGGACTCGATTCACTCGCCAATCACTCACCAAATAACGTCATGTTATTTGGTTTTATGAACAGACCATATTTGCTCATTTTTATTAGCATATAATATTAATTTCGATGTATAAATGTTGATTTTTGTAAGACTGGCGATGTATTGAAATAAAACTTCAAACTTGTCGTTTTATTATGC
Source organism: Asteroscopus sphinx (assembly GCA_949699075.1). Lineage (NCBI taxonomy): Eukaryota > Metazoa > Arthropoda > Insecta > Lepidoptera > Noctuidae > Asteroscopus > Asteroscopus sphinx. The sequence goes on along the minus strand of OX453030.1, from coordinate 6,532,208 downwards.
CTCAACTTATTGACAAAATGAAAAAATAATGAATTCAAGTATTATGACAGGTGACTCGTTAGAGGCGAGTGATCGACTGACTCGTGAACCACTCGAGTGACTCGACGGCTCGATCACTCGAGTAGTACTCGAGTAAAATTGTAAAATGACTCGAATGACACGTGTGGTAAAATCGGACTCGAGTCGCATCACTACTTTGTAAAACGCATCCTTCGACCTTTACATTCATGACTACAAAATGCGTATTGTTGTTGCTTTGAATTACGTACAAAATGTTTCAAAACTTATTCGATTCACCTTTTTCTAGATAACGAAACGTAATAATATGGTAGGATTTGGTAGAATTTGTACGGCACTAGCTACGTTCTCGTTGCTATGGAAAAAGATCTGTCATTTTGTCTACGTAGAAACCCGAGTCGTCGGGTCGCCTCATGCTCGAGAAGAAGAGATATCTTAACGTATAGAAAGAGCTTTGTCTACTCTTGGAAGAATAGACATAGAATTGGTCATGCTACGCCTACTGGGGTAACCAGATCGACAGGAGCGGGTGGTCTGGTCTACTCGCATTTCACGAACGACAAACGAAGTACGAACTTTCGTTCCGACTGATGCCTACACAATAAAGATAGCCGATAGCCTCAAAAAAGGGCACGATAAAGATAGACTGGTCACAGTATAAAGAGATATCCTTAATCTGTGCTACCACAGAATATCTAATAGTAACATCGTAGTGCTACGGTTCCATTGACTTGTACCTATTATTAATTCAATGTACGGTTCATAGCCTAGTATTATGTTCCTTGGTTCATAGCTCAGATTGTTCATAGTCTTATGAAAGTGACAGGAGATCAGAGAAACGAATATCAAAACACGATCATCGTAGCGATAAGGGCTTGAACGAATAAAAAAAGCGGACGGAATCTCCCTAAACAAAAAGTGACGCATCCATAGTCCACGGACGCTGCAATGTTTTCGAAACGTCAGGAAAACCAATTTAAATAATATACGCGATGTAATCCGATTAAACTTGTTTTATTATAATGTGTAGTGATCGCGAAAACCTAAGAAATTATTAGGTCGTTAGTGTTTTGTAAAAATACAGTTCAGCAACTAGGAATATAAATTAATTATTAAATTATTACCTAGGATATATTAGAATTATTATACATTATTTGGCGATGGCGACCCTGCATGCACACTTGTCTTTGTTCGACTGTACTCAGGTATATTTATGTATAAATGATGCTATCGTTCCACCAAGCTCAGAATCTACCTCTACAAAAAAAATACATAATGGACGCAACTACTCATCTGCCTAGCTCTACACAACGTTCTACAAATAGTATAAACACATGAAATGACGCAACTAGGTACAACAGCGTGAAACGTGCAAATTTATTAAAAGAAAGCTTCCATACCTAACCTACTATTATCAATTAAATATAGGTGTTAGCTAAAAATATGCGTTAACAAACATTATATTTACCATCAATAAATAACGCCATGTTGGAGAATGTTTGGTCGCGTGTAATTCATCTGAGAGCTGAGGGTTGCGTATTTCTCGAGGGTTGGTGTTTACGCCAGTTCACGCATGCGCGGCTTAGCTATACCCCAGCACCACAGAAATAGCACAGAATGAAATAGAATGGTTGTAATCACAATTTTACTTGCGATTCATGCGTGGCAACTTTCGAACGAACTACGCCTTACATATTGTCGTCATTAATTTTTAAATATTAACTTTAATTAAATTTACTTTACAGCTTTTGTTTCTACAGTTAGTAACTGCACAATAAGGCGTTTTTGCGGGTTTTTATTACAATATTTACAGAAAAAGTCATAAGGCGTACTGAGAAAGGCTTTGAAATTCCCTGCACTATAGTACAGAGTGTTGGCACGAGCGCCTTGCCCACTTTTGCATTCTATCTATTTCTGTGCCCAGCACCGACGAATCACTGTCGATAAAAAACGAATCGGAAAGAACATAGAACGCCGGTTGACGCTATTAACTGGCCAGAATAATAACCTACGCCAACTACGACTGCAATGCTAATATAATTTTGCTATCATCGAGCCTGAAACATCGATATTAAAGAACGAGGGTTGTAGAGGAGAATGGAAATTTACCAATGGCTTGTAGAGCACTTAAAGAGTCAGAGAATATAACGGATTTTTTAATTTTTAATAAGTTAACATATTCAACTGCTTTGAGGAGGCCAAAACATTCACCCGTAAAAACAGATGTCTCCGGAGGAAGCTTAATTTTTTGGACAATATTATACTGAGAATGATAGACACCAATTCCAACACATTCAGACGGAGATGGCTTGGAAGCGTCTGTAAAAATATGATGGAAACCTTCAAAATTCACAGCAAGAAAAGTTTTAAAATTATAGCTAACAGTAGGGTCCGATTTATCAAAACAGTTAAATTTTATATCAGGAGTAAACTGAAGAGAGTCATAAGTGCAGGTGAATAATTATAGCTTTACCAAAATCCTTTCTCCGTGACTCCTGGAAGGAAGCTTGGGATACGAGCAAAACATTAAAAGGTCGTTACTTTTCAAAGATTCAGCCTGACATTCCTGTAAAGCCGTGGTTCTTTCGGGCAAAGTTTGGCAAGGTGGAGACCTCTATATTAATACGAATCAGGCTTGGTCATGTTTGTTCTCCAGCCCACCTTGCCAAAATACATATTGTTGACAGCCCCGTTTGCACATGTGGTATTGATGTAGGAGATTTAAATCACATTTTCTTTGCTTGTCCTCTGTATGACCGTGGTTCCTTCTTAAATAATCTTGTTTCCCTCTGTACTCCTTTCCCTACTTCTATTCTCTCATTACTTTGTACAAACACTCTTCAAATTTATAAATGTATAGCCTCTTTTATTTCTGTAAATAAAATTAGAATTTAATCCACCTAATGTAAATTATCGTCGTTCTTCCTAAAATCTACCAAAACCGTCATTGGCGAAATGCACAAACCGTGCAAAGCCATTAAAAAAAAAAAAAAAAAAAAAAAAAAAAAAAAAAAAAAAAAAAAAAAAAAAAAAATCCGCCAACCCCACGATACGACACGTTTTTTTTTTTTTTTTTTTAATTTTTCATGACCATAGATACATGTCCTTCAGTCGTAATCATTGAATATATTATACTTGTATCCTAGTAAAGTGATGGAAACTTTACTAGGTTTCTGAGGGGATGATGAGATAATACGAAAGTCATGTTTTTCAACTTTGTACCATTTATCCACACTTGTACACGTTAACGAGCACTTAACATTTAATAATCCACCATTATTACACATTAACACTCGAAGAAACACAAATTTTGGAAAATGATAAAAAATCCACAACATGATCTTTACGAATTTTCCCGCCAACCTCACGAAACGTCAGTTTTTTTTTTTTTTTTTTTTTTAATTTATTCATGACCATGGATACATGTCCTTCAGTCGTAATCATTGAACATATTATACTTGTATCCTAGTAAAGTGATGGAAACTTTACTAGGTTTCTGAGGGGATGATGAGATAATACGAAAGTCATGTTTTTCAACTTTGTACCATTTATCCACACTTGTACACGTTAACGAGCACTTAACATTTAATAATCCACCATTATTACACATTAACACTCGAAGAAACACAAATTTTGGAAAATAATAAAAAATCCACAACATGATCTTTACGAATTTTCCCGCCAACCACGAAACGTCAGTTGACTCAAGTGATGCCAGACGTACGATAATTATCGTACATGTACGATAATTTCGCCTCTGGTACGATCATATTATTACATTACTCTTTGGGTACGATGTACGATACAAAAGTACGATAATTTTGATGTCTGGAAATTATTGTTCGAATTCGTAGAAATACTACAAAATAATACACTATAGATAATAATAATATAATCTGTGCCCGACTGTCAAAACATTGACAGTGAAAAAATTTTTCACTGAAAAAATATATACAAATATTTAAAATTTAACGGATATTTCCAACAGTTTTTAACCCACAACAACACAATAGACCAAAAAATAAAATGATTTATAAGAAAAAACCACCCAGTGAGAAAATCTACCGCACCATAGACATGCAAATATAATAACAATGTTGACGAGAAGTCGGGCGAGAGCTCGTAGCGCACGCCCACCACCTTCGGCTTCGTCACTCAGCTCCGCCTCGCAGCCGCTGGAACCCGCCTCATCCGTGAGTGACGCCACACCGGCCGCTGCAGTTGCGTCGAGCTCGAGTGACGAATATTTTTCGCCGCCGACGTCACCACCACCTGCACGTCGGCGAGGAAGAGGCCGACCACCGGCCAGCATAGGACCTCGAGGCCCACCGGCCCCTGATAGGGTCCCTGCTCCCGGTGGGAGTGTGCAGCGCATGCGATGGATGAATTCGATGAACGAAAATGTCATGCGCGCATACTTTGGGGCTACAGAGGGGGGAACTAACCGGACCGCGTACCGTGGCCGGATGCTCTCTCTGTTTCAGGCTCTTGAACCAACTGTCAACGTATCGGCGCAACGATTGTCGGATCAGGTGCGCGTCATTCAGCGTGATCATCGGCTGAGTGACGACGCACTTGATAGGCTACGCTCTGAAGTGCAGAGTAGCCGTGTCATCTCTCCCCCACCGCAGCCGGCGGTACAACCGCAAGCACAACCTTTGATCCCGCTGCGGTCAAATCACGCTGAGGACGAGAATGATGACAGGGCTACAAACGTAAGTACCCAGTGCAATGAGCATTTGAGGAGCGCATTGGAGGATGCGATTCGGGAGTATCGGTCCACACCCCCAGAACTCCGACCACGGTTACCTCGTTTGCCCATGTGTAGAAAGAACAAGGCGCTGGTATGTGCTCTGGATTCGCTGCTGTCAACTTATTTTGATGACAGCGAAGACCTCATCGATACTCACTCCATCCTGTACTGTGCGGCGGTTGCGGCATGTCGTCTAGCTCACGTCAAGTTTTATAATAATGACAGAGCTACACGACCTAAACCAGCCATACCGCCGTGGCAGTGCAGGATTGAGGGTCGTATTGGTGGGGCCAGAGTACTTATCGGTAAGCTTATTTGCTTCAGGGAGGGAAATACTCGTCCAAGAGTGATGCGCTTTGTGAAGCGGGCGTTTGCGGGAACTGATATTAGTCCTCGCGATTATATGTCCCGCGCCACAGAGCGCATCGATTTCCTGAAGCAAAAGGTTCACGCGTGGGCAAACCGTATCCGGAGATATAAGCGGCGAGTGGAGCGGTACACCCAGAATCGCATGTTTCAAAGCGATCAAAGGTGGGTGTATAGAGCTTGGGAGCGGCCAGACCAAGGTGTGGGTGACGTGCATCTGCCGGATGAAAGCGCCATGAGTTCATTTTGGCGCGGCATCTGGTCGGTGCCCGTCAGTCACACCGAGGGTGATTGGATGCGGGATATCGAGCGAGCATGTGAACTCATACCAGACATGGGCACTATTAACATCAGCCCCCAGGATGTGGCCAGTGCAGTCCGTCCGATGCCTAACTGGAAGTCTCCAGGGCCGGATGGGCTGCACAATTTTTGGTTAAAATGGCTGCATAGTTCGCATGCTCGCTTGGCGTCTCAGTTCCAGTCATCCTTGGAAACTGGTACGCTACCACAGTTCCTAACGACAGGAGTCACCCACCTGCTCCATAAATCAGGTAGTACCGTGGAACCAAAGAATTATAGGCCGATCACTTGCTTACCGACGGTCTATAAGGTTCTTACATCCATTCTGAGAGCAAAAATTAACTATCACATAGATAGTAATTCAATCATGTCTGCCTCTCAGAATGGATGTAGGAATGGGTCTCGCGGTACTAAGGAGCTGCTCCTCATAGACATGGCCATTAGCCAACAGGTTCGTCGCTCCAAAAAGGATCTGTCGACATGTTGGATAGACTACAAGAAGGCGTACGACTCTGTGCCACATACATGGCTTATGAGGGTGCTGGAATTGTATAAGGTTAATGCAACTCTGTGCACCTTCCTTGAGTCATGTATGGGGCAATGGAGGACGGTCCTTCACTATCCAGGATGTCAACAGACTCGGGGGAGTGGAGAACCAATCAGGATTGAGCGCGGTATATTCCAGGGCGATAGTCTGAGCCCACTGTGGTTTTGCTTAGCCTTGAACCCCTTGAGCACATTGTTAGAGGGCTCAGGGCGGGGCTATAGGTTGAGAAGAGGTGGTCAGGTGATATCCCACCTTCTTTATATGGATGATTTGAAACTGTTTGCCCCCAGTAATTCTCATCTGGTGGAGTTACTGAAAATAACTGAAAATTTCAGTAATTCCATTAGGATGGAATTTGGTGTGGACAAATGTGCAGTCATGCATGTAAATCGGGGGAGGATTATGGAACCCGTGGGAACCCAACTCTCGGATTCCATAAATCTCAGATCCCTCTCCTCAACCGAAACCTACAAATATTTAGGTATGGCGGAGGCGTTAGGCATCAATGAGGCTGACATGAAGCAAACGTTGGGGGAGCGCTTTTATGGCCGTCTAACAAAAGTACTAAAAAGTCTTTTGTCGGGCGGAAATAAGGTGCGCGCCTTCAACGGTTGGGTCATGCCGGTCTTGATGTACTCCTTCGGCATACTTAAATGGACTCAGACAGAACTTGACGCCCTAGATAGAAGGGTTCGTAAACTGCTGACTGCTTATCGAATGCATCACCCACGCTCTTCGGTAATGAGGCTGTACATCCCGCGGAAGTGTGGGGGCCGAGGCTTTCTTAATGCCAAGACCCTTCACAACCGTGAGGTGTGCAGTCTTAGGGAATATTTCGCCCAAGCCGACGGGGGGATGCACCGAGATGTAGTCGCAGTGGACAAAGGACTCACCCCGCTCTCTTTGGCTAAGGAGAACTGGCGCAAACCTGTGGTACTGGATACCAATGGCCGCAAGGAGGTATGGCAGAGCAAGGAGCTTCACGGACGCTTCTACCGGGCTCTTCATGGGCCCGATGTAGACTTTCTAGCGTCCGTGTCCTGGTTACGTTTTGGTGATCTCTTCGGAGAGACCGAAGGTTTTGTCTGTGCGATAATGGACGAAGTTGTCATGACGAACAATTACCGGAAATATATTGTTAAGGACGGCACAGTTGACATATGTCGGGCATGCCACTGTCCCGGGGAATCCATCCGTCATATTATTTCTGGTTGTTCTCGTCTTGCTAACGGCGAATATTTGCATAGGCACAACCTAGTGGCCAGGATTATTCACCAGCAACTTGCCCTGAAGTACAACCTTGTGGACACAGAAGTACCATACTACAAGTATGTGCCCGACCCAGTTCTTGAGAATGGTCATGTGACATTGTACTGGGATCGGTCTATCATCACTGATAGGACTATTGTTCACAACAAGCCTGATATAGTGGTGATAGACCGATCAGAGCGCCGCACGATGATTGTTGATGTCATCGTCCCCCATGACGGGAATCTCGTGAAGGCCGAAAAAGATAAAGAAATTAAATATCTTGACTTGGCACACGAGGTTGTCGACATGTGGGATGTTGACTCGGCAGTCATCGTGCCGATAGTCATTTCGGCCAATGGCTTAATAGCCAAGAGCCTCGACCAACACCTACAGAGGCTCTCGTTGGGCGGTTGGACCAAGGGCTTGATGCAGAAAGCGGTACTTCTTGACACGGCGCGTATCGTGAGGAAGTTCCTCTCTCTGAGGCCCTGACCGCCGGTAGCTTGGACCTTGTTCCCGATGCCGGTGGGCTACTATTTTTTATATTTTTAAATGTTTTTTTGTTTTTGTTTAATAAAATATTTAAAAATGTAATTAATAAGTTTATGAAATGAATAAATGGAATAATAATAATAAGATTACAAGAAGGCCTACGATTCCGTGCCACATACATGGCTCATGAGGGTGCTAGAGTTGTATAAAGTAAATTCAACTCTACGCGCCTTCCTGTTGTCATGTATGGGGCAATGGAGGACTGTTCTTAGCTATCCAGGATGTCGACAGATTCGGGGGAGTGATGAACCGATAAGGATCGAGCGGGGAATATTCCAGGGCGATAGCCTGAGTCCCCTGTGGTTTTGTTTAGCCCTGAATCCCCTAAGTACATTGTTGGACGAATCAGGGCTAGGCTATCGGTTGAGGAGAGGTGGCCAAGTAATATCCCACCTCCTCTACATGGATGATCTAAAACTATTTGCCCCCACCGATTTGCGACTGATGGAGTTACTAAAGGTAACTGAAAACTTCAGTAATTCAATCAGGATGGAATTCGGTGTGGACAAATGTGCGGTCATGCATGTGAAGCGTGGGGGGATAGTGGAATCCGCGGGTATTCAACTCTCGGATTCCATACAACTTAGATCCCTCTCCCCAACTGAGACCTACAAATACCTGGGTATGTCGGAGGCGTTAGGTATTAGCAAGGCCGACATGAGACAATCGCTGCAGGAGCGCTTCTTTGGCCGCCTGAAAAAAGTCCTTAAAAGTCTTCTTTCAGGCGGAAACAAGGTGCGCGCCTTTAACGGTTGGGTCATGCCGGTCTTGATGTATTCCTTCGGCATACTCAGGTGGACTCAGACGGAACTTGACGTCCTGGATAGGAAAGTCCGTACGCTTTTGACGGCATATCGTATGCATCACCCACGTTCATCGGTGATGAGGCTGTACATCCCGCGGAAGTGTGGAGGTCGTGGCTTGTTAAATGCCAAGACCCTTCATAACCGTGAGGTGTGCAGTCTGAGGGAATATTTCCTTCACGTGGACGTGGGAATGCATCGAGATGTGGTCGCAGTGGACAAAGGACTCACCCCGCTCTCCTTGGCTAAGGAGAACTGGCGCAAACCTGTGGTACTGGAGACCAATGACCGCAAGGAGGTATGGCAGAGCAAGGAGCTTCACGGGCGCTTCTACCGGGTTCTTCATGGGCCCGATGTAGATTTTAAAGCGTCCGTATCCTGGCTGCGTTTTGGTGACCTCTTCGGAGAAACCGAAGGCTTTGTTTGTGCGATTATGGACGAAGTTATCATGACGAATAACTACCGGAAATATATTGTAAAGGACGGCACAGTTGACACATGTCGGGCATGCCACTGTCCCGGGGAATCCATCCGACATATTATTTCTGGTTGTTCTCGTCTTGCTAACAGCGAGTATTTGCACAGACACAACCTGGTGGCCAGGATTATCCACCAGCAACTTGCCTTGAAATACAACCTTGTAGATGCAGAAGTACCATACTACAGGTATGTGCCCGACCCAGTTCTCGAGAACGACCATGTTACATTGTACTGGGATCGATCTATCATCACTGACAGGACTATTGCTCATAATAAACCTGATATAGTGGTGATAGATCGATCAGAGCGCCGCACAATGATTGTTGATGTTATCGTCCCGCATGACGAGAATCTCGTGAAGGCCGAAAAAGATAAAGAAATCAGATATCTTGACTTGGCACACGAGGTTGTCGACATGTGGGATGATGACTCAGCAGTCATTGTGCCGATTGTCGTTACAGCCAATGGCATCATAGCAAAGAGCCTCGACCAACACCTGCAGAGGCTCTCGTTAGGCGGCTGGATCAAGGGCTTGATGCAGAAAGCGGTACTTCTGGACACGGCGCGTATCGTGAGGAGGTTCCTCTCTCTGAGGCCCTGACCACCGGTAGCTTGGACCCTGTTCCTGATACCGGTGGGCTACTGTTTTTATATATTTTTATATCTTTTTGTTTTAAAAAATATTTAAAAATGTATTGAAATGTGTATATAAAATGAATAAACGGAATAATAATAATAAATATCTTTGGGACATTTATACACAGCACCATCTAGTCCCAAACTAAGCAGAGCTTGTGCTATGGGTACTAGACAATGGATATAATACTTAAATACATTTATTTTTTTTGTAAATACATACTTATAATACATAAGCAATACCCAGACCAACACAAACACTTATGTTCATCACACAAATATTTGTGCCCTGTGGGAATCGAACCCACGACCTCGTTATCAGCAGTCCGACACTCGAACCACTAGACCACAGAGGCCGTCAATAATGAAGAATAAAGATAATGTATAAATTATGAGTGGACCTGAAAAATTAAGGGAAAATTCGATTGATCGAATCATCACATTGGTTTGCCTAATGCCATAATCCTATTATTATTATAAATGCAAAAGTATGGATGTTTGTTTGCTTATCCTTTAATCACGCTAAAACCCGTCAATAGCTTTAGATGAAATTTGGCACACGAATAGACCATAACCCGGGTTAGCAGATAGGCTACTTTTTATCTCGAGAAGATATACAGTTTCCAAGGGTTGGGCGATAACATTCCTTCTTCTTTTGTTGTACGGTCGACCGCACGTCGTTGGTAACACTTTGACATTAGCAGCATCTTTATTTCGTAAGCAGTAAGGGCGGTTTTTGAATTGAAGTGTTACCACTGTCATGCAGTTTACTGTACAAACAAAATTATAGATTTTAAACGATTGTAAACCTAATTGACAAAGTAAAGATAAGATAAGTAATTGATTAAGTTTGGTTTGAAATCGTAAAAATAAAGAAAGTCGCTAGCTAGCTACAGCTATTTAACTTGGTAAGCTGCCAGCAGCTCGGCGGCTGCTCACTATTCCGTAAACTTATCGGTTATTCGAAGCGGTAGCCATTTGGTAGCCAATAGCTAGCTATCGTGTTGACAGATATCATAGCCATGCAGTGTTGCCAACATGGAGTACTGTAACTTTTATAGCTAGATTTAGCTATAAATCAACATCAGCAGCGACAAAAAAATGATTTAGCTATTTTTTATTTACAATTTTAGCTATTTTTAAACAAAGGTGTTACTAAGGGAAATAAAAGAGATGGGCACATTTTTGGCAGATAATGGAAGATATTTCAGAATTGAGTGCTTAGGGAACGCAACGATTGCTTGATCTGATAATTACGACTGCCACTACTGAGTTTACTGCTGCTACCGAGTTTGCAGCTAAAGTAGAAATCCAGTATAAATATGTCCGCGCGTAGCTCAAGGTTTCATCAGGATTCATCACGAAATAAATTTCTCTTTACTACAAATTATGTATTTTCCGATTATTACATGAACTGACCAGAAGAAAAAGTTTTACAACAAGAATGACAGCCCGCGCAAAGCACAGTGTCTCCATCTTTATATTACTACAATCAAATAGACCCAACGGAGTCACTAAATACATTTTAATTTATAAATGAACACTAAAATAATTAACCAGTCGTCGTGATAAAACTAATATTAATTTAGATAATCTCTAAACATTATATAAACCAACAAATCATGCCAGATATTAAAATATGAAACAATATAAAGTGAATTATCAGAACCACAAAATTAAATTAACAACATTTAAATTAATCATTTCATTAATCTAATTAGAATATTCGAATTATAATTATCATAATATTAACATTATTTACAACATTAATTTAATTAATACGGATCATCAAATATTAAACTTTGCTAAACAAAAAGGTATCTTCTTTGATCTTTGATGATCTTTGCAAAGTACAACAAATACAACAGCAAACTACATAGCAAATTCTAGAAATAATGGATATTTATTTCAAAATACTTCATAATCTAATTAAAAGTAATTCATTGTATAAACTAGTTACCTCAAAATGGCAATAGATTGCGTTGTAAGCATCGATATTCGATATAGCATAGACATTAATTGGTCTGAGTCCGAGTATAAATTAATATTTTAATGTTATAAGCTATGGAAAGCTATATTACTCTCAAATTACACTAGAGGGCGCAATGTTCAACCAACGCCAGGAAGAAACATTCAATACTGACCAGTAATAAAGATTAAAGTTCTGTCAAAAAAGTGTAAACAAAATTGATGGCAGCACTAGCGCGCCCATAAATACTTCATTACTTTAGTGAAAATTTAATCGAGGAACAGATTGAGGGTACCAATGATAAATGCCATTTTAACAATTCGATCCGAAATAGTATGAGAAATACTGCTATGGTTATGAGCTCCCCAAAGAATAAAAAGACGCTAAATGATAGTGGGGCGCGGGACATGGAGTCACGTGCCCCGGACGAGAACGTGCATTAAATGTGTTCTATGTAGACGCGTATTTAAAAATTTATAGAATTCTAAAAACTGCGGCCCCGCGCCTTATTATATACTATGACTAGCAAATATATTTAACAATTTTTATCTTAAGCTTTTTTTCATAAAAACCTAGCAATTTTTTTATTAGAGTAGCTACCCACCTTTAAATAGAACACACTAATGAATAGAACCTTTGAACATAAAGCCCTTTGAAAGTCCCCCAAGTATCGCCACAACGACCGGTCCTGCGCCTTCCGCATCCAGCTTATTCCCGCGACCTTCACCAGGTCGTCGGTCCACCTTGTGGGGGCCCTACCCACGCTGCGCCTTCCAGTACGCGGTCGCCACTCCAGAACTTTATTGCCCCATCGGCCATCATTTCTGCGAGCAATGGACCTATATATATCAATATAATTACAATTTTGTATAAGTAAGAATAGTAATTTGGGAGAGGCCTATATGTCCAGCAATGGACTGCGATAGGCTGAGTTGATTGATTAATTGATTGATAAGTAAGAAAGCGTATGTGATAGTAATACTATATTTTTTTCTTAGATCTGCGATAGTTTCAAATTTGCCATCTGGCAACAATAAACTCAACTGTCAGTGTTACTTTTACTAAATTTTGCGTCGTTCACGTAAAACGCAGTGGTTTATTATTTACTTTGTTTACATGTTCATATATATTACAGTACTCTGTGGTTTACATACTTCGTTTTTGTTTGAAAGATTTTTTAAACCAATAAAATTATGGAGGACGATGCATCTAATAGTGTTGAAATAGTGAAACATATTGAGTTACAGGACGAATACGACCCCGATGGCGAAGAAAGTTGGTTTTCTTTTTTATTTGTTTTTATTGACTAGCTTTCCATGCTTTCGAGGAACGATTTATTAATATAGAATTGTCGTACTTTGAACTACATTGGTATAATTTATACCTAAACACATCATTAGGGTAAGCCCGAACAGCGAGTTTTATTCGCGCTGTTTTTATTCGCGCACTGTGATGTTTTTTTCCACAGCCAATGATATTTTAAAAAGTACAGATAGGTTGTTGCGCGCGCAATCTGAAGACACGAAAACGTCCTAATTGGAACGGTTTGCTAATAGTCTGCGTCAAGCAAGGCGCCGAGCATGACGTGTGACAAAATGAAAACACAAAAATGCCGTCATGTGTATACAGTCATCAGCTTATTGTCCTCTTGGGACAGATTGCATTGAAAAAACCGGCCAAGAGCATGTCGGGCCATGCTCAGTATTATAGGGTTCCTTAAGGCCCTGTCCCTGCACGAAACGTCTCAGGGTGGACTGCGGGGCGCAGTGGGGAGCTGGAGCACTGAGGTGCGCCGGCCCGGGATAACAATTAGTTATGTAAAACATTAAATTAATGTAATTTTATCAATATTTTTTTCTGAAATGGATTACTTGGCTTGTGATAAAATATATTGTGTAAGTTTCAAAATCATGTTCTATATAAATTTTCGTCATAAAATGAATTCAAAGTGTCAAAAATTGGCTATGTTTGGTTTGTTTTCTATCAAGCAAAGGTATTTAAATCGTGTATCGATCTTTCAAAATGGATACATAAACTACTCAAGTCCACCATATATTTTTTCCATTCTCCCTACATCAAGAAATGATGACGAAAAATGGAAAGAAACAATGTACTTTTTTGGAGTTTGGTGACCAGATCGGTCCTTAAGTAGGTCTAATTACAAACGAATCAAATTGAATAATAATTATTGCTATTTTAGTTTTTGCAAACAGCGCCACCTAGCGCTAAATTCAAGAAGCTAAATTGAAGAAGTGTGTCATATCAATATAACACAAAGTTTCTTTTTGTGATTTTTTTAAATAGAAAGTAACTTCTTCTTCTATCGTGTCGACATGAGCTACATAATGATAGTAGCTCATGCAGTGGGTAAAAGATTAGCCAGTCAGCAGGTTGGTAGCGGAATAGAAAGTAACTAAAGGAGCATTATTTGCTAAGATCATTTTTCTCTAAGGTCAATGAACTATGAACTAGGAAGTCTTATAAGTATTTTTCAGTTTTCTCAGTATAACTCCAAAATTTATAATCACATTATACTCAAAATAATTTTAAAAGAGAGTTTTTATAAAGGTCTATCAATGTGGAAGACTATAAGTTTCTACGTTGCATAGTTTAGAAATGGCAGGGGGGGACACATTGCAAGCCACTTTGGCGAACTGTATTTCGCAGATGGGATACCTGATAAAAAAGTTATGTATGAAACATTACCTTCATTTTAGTAGACCTATTCAATGATACCCCACATGGACGGACGGACATGACGAAACTATAAGGGTTCCTTGTAGGACTATGGAACCCTAAAAAGGGAATAAAAAATAAAAATTGTGTGAAGAAAGTGTACTAATAATGGCACGAAACTAGCTTAAAGTTACTAAATTTGGTACTTACTTTGTACTAGTTTATCTGTATTGTGCTGCCACTGCATACGGAACATATTTTTCGTTGGTTTTGTTAGGGTATGACTTATGACATATCTATACTTTTAAATATCATTGTCCACAGCGATTTTTAATCGCCAGTGCAGGCACATGTGTATGAAACAGATTTTGCGAAAAAAAAAATTGCAAGATTATAAATCGCTGTGCGGGTTTGGCCTTAATTTATGATGTGCTTTAAATTATACAAATGTAGTTATGGGTATGACAATTCTATATATTCTGGCGGTTACATTGCTGGTCATCCCTTTATAATCTTGATATACTTAGGCCCGTATTACAGAAGGTTCCTTACAGTTTAAACTCCAATCACCTGATCACTACTTAAGGAGAGAATCGTTACTTGAGTATCAGTCTTATACCAATACGGTCATTAGAAATTTTAATTCAACAATATAACACACGAATTTGACCTGAAATAGCATAGAAATCTCTACTCAAGCGTAGTCTGGACCACAATACAGTGATTACACGACACGACAAACAATACGAATATTTAAAAATAAGGTAGTGACATTACTAATTGAAAAATGTTATTATTCAATAGATAGATAGATAGAATATTCTTTATTGTACACCAATAACATTATTAAACTTAGGACTAACATGTAAAATAAGGGTACATTGGCGGTCTTATCGCTAACAGCGATATCTTCCAGACAACCTTTGGATGGACAAGGAAGACGTGAAAAATAGATAGGGGCAGTATGTGGTCCACTTTCAAAAAATTTACTAATATTTAATATAATAAATAAATTAATAAATAAATATTTACCTACCATAGAAAATATTACATGTATAAATATATAAAATAAATTCTAATATATATCCATAAATATATACCAAATATATACAATATATACAAATGTAACAACAAATAATATTCTTTAATAAATAACAAAATAAAATACGTGTATATACCAGTGTAGCAACATCTCACTAAAATAACAGTTTATACAGAGAGGTAATGTTCCTTTAGTAGATTTTTTAACTGATAATAATGGTTAAATGATAAAAGTTTATGACATTGAAATCTAATTGTGTAACTCTATAAACATACTTTATTTATAATTTTTGAAGTCCAGAATAATGATAATTTTAATTTTAATATTTATGACATGTGACACAATAATATTTTGTATGATTTAATTTAGTCATAGAGTTCGGTAAATTTAGTGCTCAAATTGTTTAATTAATAATTGAAATGTTTGCATGCCATAAGGTAGAATGTACTGGGAATTTTTATGTTTTTCTATCTTATGTATGTACCTACATTGAACGCAAAATAAAGATAATTATGATTACAGATCAAATCTCTGCCCAAATACCGAAACAGGTGACAGTATAAAACAAAACTAAACTCAGCTGAACTGTGATCAACAAATCTCTGCTTGAGGAACATTCTAAAATCAAAGCTCAACTAAAACTAGTTTTAAACAGTGATCAATGCTTGAGGAACCTTCTGTAATACGGGCCTTAGTTAGATCCTTTTCGAAAAGTCTGAGTAGGTACAGTCGGCACGCGCTCCGATGAATCGGGTCTGGGAGAACGAGCTAGTTTGCGCCGCAACCGACCATTGCTTCATACCCCGCACCCTCCCAGTAGTGTTGGCCTTGACAGACAATATAAATAATACATATTTTTTTGAATTAAATCACTGGACTTGGTCATTACATCAACATTTCTTCAAGCCACGATTCAACGGAGCTCGCGCGCGAACTGTACCTATATTGTAAAAAAACTCTAATATTAATTTACTTGTCAAATATTTCAGAGCGACCAATAATGCTTCTACTTAGACGCCTCATCAGAAATAAACAGAACACAGTCATGACTAACACACAGATCATCGAAATCTTGCAGAGCGAATTCAATATCAGTGTCAACACAAGCCATGAGCTTGTAGTAGATATTTATATCAAAGTCATCAAGAAATATCTGAAAGATTGGCCGCAATGGGAGAAGCTGGAACGCATATCAACTAAACTCCGCAAAATGAAGGACTTTGAAGCCGTAACAAAAATTCTGAACCACAAATATAAGAACTTAAAAGAATATTTAGGTGTTATGCTTGAAGCAGCAAAACCATTGGCCGAAGAAGCCTTGAAAAACATAAAGCCTGCAGCTCCTAAGAAGGATGAAAACATTGATTCTACCGATGTTGTTATGGAGGTCCATTGCACAAGAGAACAGCTTAACCACTTATTCTTCAGACGTCCACGTTTAGATCTCAAGAACACTGTTTTTAACTACAACGACATCAAACCGTCCCGAATATCACTAAAAGCACTGACATTTGAAGAAATTCTCAATTCATCTTGGACCAAAGTCAACATTAATCTACCACATTTTACATTTCTAAGAGAGGTTAAGTACAAACTTAAACATGTTTTAATCAACAAGGCACGCAATGACCGTTCTCCACAAGACATTTCGTTAAACACTAACCTCCAAATAGAAGCATATAAAAATTCAAAAATGTATGACAAGGAAGAAGTTTTCAAACAGTTTACTGAGATTTTAGAAGAATGTGTGCTACAAAGTTTCTTATTATACTATGAAATTCATTCGATTTTCATGGCTTTACAATCCGATATGGATGATAGCATATATACTTACAAAATTCCTGGCAGCTACAGGAAACATGGCAACAAATACAAATACGTGAGATACTTGTACGCAGAAAATGAAACGAGTAGCGACCCAAAGTATGACTTACAGTTAGAAGAAACGGTTACACCTGTGTATATCTATTATATTGGTAAGGTTGGTAAGCTTGAGAAGCCACTACCACCGGTTGCAGAGTGGCTAAAAATTGAATGCATGATTTGTAAGGTTAAGTTTCAAGGCTCAGACTTAAGAGAAGATTTGAAAACACATTTCTTTGATCAGCATCAGAACGAACCGGACTGGCAGTGTACGCATTGCAAAAGATTATTCAGTATGGACTACTTGTCTAAGAATAAGTGGGCTCATGATTGTTGAAGATGTTTCGGTAAACCAATCGCAGTGCAAGAGCATCGGTGGCCCCGTGTGAGTTGTGAACTGAACCATAATGCATGGAATAGGGATGTTGACTCTTTCACCTTTACAACACCACGGCATCGTAAAGGTTTTCATGCACTCAGTGTCACATCTTCTATAGAAGACAAATATTTTTTGGGACACATCACCATCTAGTCCCAAACTAAGCAGAGCTTGTACTATGGGTACTAGACAATGTATATAATACTTAAATACTTTTTTTTGTAAATACTTATAATATGTATAATAAGAAACACCCAGACTAACACTCATGTTCATCACACAAATATTTGTATCCTGTGGGAATCGAACCCACAACCTCGTGATTAGCAGTCCGAAACTCGAAACACTAGACCACAGATATTGTCACGATATTGTATGGACAAAGGTCTTCAACCAGTGCGTCCTGCCAGTCATGACTTACGGTGCCGAGACGTGGACACTGACAGTTGGGCTAGTCCACAAGTTCAAAGTCGCTCAGCGAGCTATGGAGCGAGTTATACTTGGAATTTCTTTGAAGGATAAAATCCGTAACGAGATTATCCGGAGAAGAACTGGAGTGACCGACATAGCTTGTAGGATCAGTAAGCTGAAGTGGCAGTGGGCTGGCCATGTCTGTCGAAGGACCGATGGCCGATGGAGCAGACGAGTCCTTGAGTGGAGACCGCGTATCGGCAAACGCAGCATAGGGCGCCCCCCTGCCAGGTGGACCGACGACCTAAAGAACGTGGCTGGGGGGGACTGGATGCGGAAGGCAGAGGACCGAGTGTTGTGGCGCAACTTGGGAGAGGCCTATGTCCAGCAGTGGACTGCGATAGGCTGAGTTGATTGATTGATTGTATGGAGATTAGTACTAAGTTATAAAGTCGTGGCGCCGAGGGCAAATCGTTTGTCTTCTACTTAGACCAACAGAATCTGTTGGTCTGTGGTCTTCTATACGTGTCATAGGCGGTGAAAATGTTAACTGTAAATACACGTAAAGTAATGTAGGTATATTAATTTATATTATTGAGGACCTCCAACAAAAGATGTACACAAAATATCACAAGTGAACAAACATACATACGGTACGCGCAGTATAACCTGAAGTTGTCACAAGACCGTTCAGTCATGGTTTCATGTGTGTCATTGGTGGCAAGGGGCGGGGAAAACATGAGCACTGCCTATCTTCAGGCTGGTCAAGTTAGATTGCGCGTATTGTAAATGGTATGTGTAATAATAATGCCGAAAATCATACTTTGTAATTAATTGTATTTTAATAACTTCTTAGGTTTTCGCGATCACTACACATTATAATAAAACAAAGTTTAATCGGATTAAATCGCGTAAATTATTTAAATTGGTTTTCTTGAAAAGACGTTTGTCATCTTAGTCTACCTGCGACCACGAAATGCTGCAAAGCTTTCGAAACGTCAGGAAAACCAATTTAAATAATATACGCGATTTAATCCGGTTAAACTTTGTTTTATTATAATTGTATTTTATTTATAATTATTACACATCACACTCGAAGAAACACAAATTTTGGAAAATTTTAAAAAATCTACAACACGATCTTTACGAATTTTCCCGCCAACCCCCACTGTCACTCTTTTTTTTTTTTTTTTTAATTTATTCATGACCATGGATACACGTCCTTCAGTCGTAATCATTGAACATATTACACTTATATCCTAGTAAAGTGATGGAAACTTTACTAGGTTTCTGAGGGGATGATGAGATAATACGAAAGTCATGTTTTTCAACTTTGTACCATTTATCCACACTTGCACACGTTAACGAGCACTTAACATTTAATAATCCACCATTATTACACATTAACACTAGAAGAAACACAAATTTTGGAAAATAATAAAAAATTCACAACATGATCTTTACGAATTTTCCCGCCAACCACTGTCATTGTCTTGCGGTGAGTGCTGCCAGACGTAGGATTTAAATTGTATTCATATGATTTTTACCTGTTTTACGAATACAGAATCAAAACACCGAAATCGTACGGTACATGATTCTTATGGAGAGGGCTATGCTCGGAGTGTCCCTGCGTGATCGAATCAGAAATGAGGAGATTCGCAGAAGAACGAAAGTAACCGACATAGCCCGAAGAATTGCCAAACTTAAGTGGCAGTGGGCGGGGCACATTGCTCGCAGAACGGATGGCCGATGGGGCAGTAAAGTTCTGGAGTGGCGACCGCGTACTGGAAGGCGCAGCGTGGGTAGGCCCCCCACAAGGTGGACCGACGACCTGGTGAAGGTCGCGGGAATCCGCTGGATGCGGAAGGCACAGGACCGGTCGTTGTGGCGATGCTTGGGGGAGGCCTATGTCCAGCAGTGGACGTCTTTCGGCTGAAATGATGATGATGATGATGATTCTTACGATTTTTGTAGATTTTAACAGCTTTTTTTTCGTATGATCGTACGAACGCTCACAAAACACATGGGCTACAGTGGAAACCAGAGTCTCCAGTCTTAAAAAGAATTCGGTTTTCAAACAAATACCAATGTCAAAAAATGACAAGAATTAATGGGTATTCGTGATTTTTTATACACTATTCACAATTTTTATTCTAATAAGGTTTAATTAATTCTAAAAACACTCAATTTCAAACTTGCATTTAAATGTACGAATTGAGCCCAATGCCGATCGATCGGAGTTATTTTCAAGAGTAAGGCCGCAGATTGGAAGAAATATAAAATATAGATTATATATAGATTTCCTGACTCCATTCTGTAGTGTTTTATTTTTATTGAATTGCTAGCTGTGCCCGCGGCTTCGCCCGCGTATTGAAGTAAATAAATAATAATAATAAATAAAATGTTTATTTTCATAAAATATCTTTAGAGAAAAAAAAGGTAACGTTGGTACCTGTACTAATGAAAAAAGTTGAAAAAACATTGTATCACAGGCACCAGCGCCTTTTATTTAGTTACACAGTAAAATTATTACGAAAGAATAATATGAATTATAAAATAATTAAATTAATTAGGAGAAAATTAAATTAAATTAAGAAAATATGTTTGTATATAAAGTAAAACTAAATCTACATTACACAGTTGTTAAAGTAGGATGTGTGTGTATGTGGACGGTGTGTAGTCGGATGTGTAGTGTAGTAGTTGTTTGTGTAAGTGTGCGTAAGTCTTCTAATTGAGTAGGGGTTTGAGCAGATTTTCAGTTTCAAGGTAATTTAATGTTTGTTTCCAGTTTTATATGTAAATATAGCCTAGGTAAGTAGCTTTCTAATGGTGAAAGAATTATTAAATCCGTTTAGGAGTTTCTGAGTTTATGATTACAAACAAACAAATCTTTCCTCTTTATAATTCTATAATAAATTATTAGTATAGATGAAAATTACAAGATAGAATTATGTTTTATTTTTTATAGCCTAATTTAAGTAAAAGTGGAAACCATCAGACGTATAAGACGTTGACGTTGTGTAAGACGTATCGCAATAATTTAATGTCTAGTAGTTTTGACAATTGTAAATTAATTGTACCTATTAAATAATAACCCTGCCAGGTGGACCGACGACCTAAAGAACGTGGCTGGGGGGGACTGGATGCGGAAGGCAGAGGACCGAGCGTTGTGGCGCAACTTGGGAGAGGCCTATGTCAAAAATATTACCAACCAATCACATCGCTTGACCTGAGATTTGACAGATGATAAGATAATTTTTGCGTTGATCAGCCTTTCGGAAACTGGGGGGGAGATTCTCAAATTATAACATCACATCATAGATATGTTCATATAATATATGAGCATATATACAGTACTCTGTGATAGTTAACATACTACATCACATCCATCATCCATCAAACAAGGCCGTGAGTGCCGTAACAATCGTAACAGTCACGTGACAGTTTTGAGCCTTTTGGCGGCAAATTAAAAAAGTATTTTGTAAATTCTTATTTATTTATGAAATATGATTTTTTTATGTAATATATTTTTTTCATTGTTATTAAATGTCTTTTCTTCAAAATAAACATAGTCCCGAAAATTTGTCAACATCCCTGTGGTTGCTAACTAGTAAGTATATCTACTTGATCTGTGCCAACATCACGTTACGGCTCGCCTATGTCCCGCTTTTGACCCTCGTTCGGTGTGGCTTCCAGTGTTATTTGGTCGATGCTATCAACCGTCCAGATTGCAACCGCAGCTGAGTTGGCATGACGAGCGATACAATTTAATATTGTTAGGAATCTGCAACACTGCGCTATGATCCTCGACCAAAGTCGGCCATGTTGTTAGTCGGCGGTTGGAGCGAGGAGAGGGTACTTCTAGTTCCAAAACGTAGTGATTATATTATCTTTGGGCACTAACCAGGAGTCGTTGAACATACGGACGTCCTCTAACCAGACATGACATGTCCTTTTACTTTGTTATATTATTTAATTGACCATTAACCCCTAAATATAGTGCTCCCTCAAGTGGTAGAGAGTCTTTAATGTCACTAATATTAGCACCGTATCAAATCGCGGTGCCAAAACCATGAAATATACTTTACGACGACCTATTCTCATACCTACCAAATATACCTACATCACGAAATTTCATAAAAATCGGTCGAGCCTTTGGTGGACTGCGACCAGAAACACTGAAACATAACTAACACATTATTTATATCAAATTATTTATTCAAAAATAACAAAATATAGATAAATAAAACGAATACAATCACAGGTAATTTGTTTAAGCATTAAAAGCGCCACCTACGCACATAGTTTGTATAATTTATAAATTTTAGAATAGTGCCATCTAGGGACTACTCGTCGAAGTTGCAGAGGCTGCAGTCGGGGCACCTTCGATGTGCTTTTCGACCTCGACGGCCATGTTTAGAGTCTGCCATTTTATAGTCGTGGTAATTGCCGGATCTCGTTCTTGATCTTGAACACGACCTGAAAACAAACAAATACTATAATTTCTAGATTTTAGGGCCTTTGACTTTGTTTTGCCGGCCCTAGCGAAAACAGATATAATTTTTTAAATGCTTGAGCTGATGCTCCCTAAGCTTGGGAGCCTCGAGCAGGGGCACTGGCCCGTCAACTCCAGTGGTAGTTACAACCCCGAATAGAGAATCCCCTTTCATTACACGAGTGTACAAGGGCCAGACTGCCGGCTAGCGTACTCCCGAAAGTACAATTATCAGTGGGGCGTCCTCAACTCTTGTTACACGTACATAAGGTATATTTCTGCTTGCAGCTAACGCCTAGGTTTATTAAAGTATCATTGGGGCGTCCTCAACTCTCGGTACACGTTTAGAAGGTGTATTTCTGCTTGCAGCTAAGGCCTAGAATTTAAAACCTATTCTTTAACGTCGCAGCCCGCTGTGTGCGAAAATGTACCTAATACGTTGGAGCGTAAAGTTATTATTGCGCCGCAGCTACGCGCGAACGCGTGACCTTGCAGCAATCGCAATAACGTTAGGGCTGCATCTTTCGATAAAAATATGAGTATAAAATATATAAATAATTAAAATTGGTTTTTATTCAAATATACATATTTACAGTCGTTTGTGAATAGTCTATTCTAGTTGCTGTAGTTGTCAACGCGAACCCTTACTGTGACAGGCAAACGGAAAAGAAGGATGTTGCTGCTCTTTTCTTACCAAAATCCTTTGGCCGAGTTCAATCTAACCATAACATCAGAAAGGGGGAAATTGCATGATCCTCTTGCCACAACCGGAACCCCTAACAAAACAAAAAAAACTTATCTAATTCAATAGTAGATCTGATTGATCTTATTCGTACCTACCTGGATCGTGACCTCGAGTCCCTGGTGGAGTGTCGGCATTCGTCATCGTCCTCATCTTGCCCCTTAAACAGGAGGCCCCAGTACTGGTACACCAGGTAGATTAGAGTTAGCACTCCCGCCAACTGGGGACAAATAAATAGGTACCTATGAGGTTAGGGCACACCTCGGACACTCGATACATTGTGAATACATACATACATATTATCGCGCCTGTTTCCCATTGGGGTAGGCAGAGACTAGATTTCCACCTGCTACGATCCTGACACACCTCTTTCGCTTCATCTACGTTCATTAACCTCGTCATGCATGCTCGTTGGTTTAGAGTGCTCTCGCGATACGTTCGCCGAGGTCGTCCCCTTCCAACTCTTCCATCCACACTCGCTTCGTATACTTGTTTCGTCAATCTCCTCTCGTCCATTCTCTTTATATGTCAAAACCACCTTAACATACCTTTCTCAATCTTTGTCACTACATCTTCTTTCACTCCACAACGCTCCCTTATTACGTTATTCCTTACTTTATCTCTCAAAGTTACACCACACATACTTCTCAAAGCTCTCATTTCTACTGCATTTATTCTGCTTTCATGTTTCTTCTGCCATATCCAACTTTCACTACCGTACATAAGTGTAGGCACTAACACTCCCCCATGAACAGCCAGCCGTGCCTTTACCGACACTTTGCGGCTGTCATTACATATGCAAGCTTACGTCTGTATACGAATTACGAACGCACACACGTGTAGGTTAGGGATGCTCGCCGCTCGTAATGTCGACTGGATTCCAAGCGCTTCTCAGTAGTTTTCAGATATGGCGTGCTTGTATAGCGACTGGCGATTGACATCCATTGCACGATTGCAGTCCAAGAACCGTCAAACTGTGGGGCGCGTGCGGGGTGTGGGCGAGGAATCTTGAATTGGCGGGGGGCGGTGAGTGGCCGTTCTGTACGTTAGTACTGTTAGGTAGTCTGTGGTTCCGAGACCCCTCCGTGTCTCGGAGAGTACGTTAAGCGTACGTGTAATATAAATGTATATCTGTGTGTACAATAAAGAATAAGAATAAGAAATAAGCTGCAAGTCCCGGTTGTCATACGAATATCTATAGTAGTCGTTACGGGTAGAAGCCTGTAAATTTGACAACTGGTCTAACCTCCAAATGCCAGTACTACCCAGTAACAGGGTTGCGGGGTGCGGGGTCTGATTGCAGATCGCTCCGTGTAATATACTGATGTTCAGCCGTATCTGGCTAGACTGGAAGCCGACCCCAATATAATTGGGAAAAAGGCTCGGAGGATTATGACTTTCGGATGGTTACAAATAAGCTAGCTAGTCTTTTGGTCAGAAAACCTCGGCCAGGTTGTACAAAGAAACGAAATGTTTGATATTATTATAAGTACCACACAGACATAGTAAATATTATAGACGAAGTGCTGTGAACAATCATAGTGAAGCCAACAAAATCGTGCTCCGTATACAAACCAGCGCTCACACACACACACATGCACCTCAAACCGTGCTCACTGCTCTTAGTACACATGTTGCGGCATCGTCCAGTAAGCATCGCGAAAACAAATGTCCTTCAGGTGCATAGCAAAGTGTTATTGGGTTTTTTCATTATGTAATTCTCAGTAGCAGCCCGGAGTCTGGATTTGTGCCCGGTCAATGGCAATAGGCTCGCCTCCTATTAAATGGGACTATAACATAACTGGCGAAATGTGGGTGTACTATTACACCTCCGCCTACCCCTTCGGGGAAATACACGCGTGATGTTATGTTCAGGTGCATGATGTGTGCGTGAGCACTGGTTTGTACACGAAAAAGCACGGTTTTGTTGGCTTCACTATGATTGTTCGCAGCACTTCGTCTATATTTTTAACTATGTCTGTGAGGTACCATTTTTAGGGTTCCGAAGTCCTACAAGGAACCCTTATAGTTTCGTCATGTCCGTCCGTCTGTCCGTCTGTCCTAATCCTTTACCGCTTAATAACTTCTACAGTTATAAACATAAGTAAATGAAATTTTGACAAAAAATGGAATAGATATAGATCTCAATTTTAAAAGAATAAAAAAATCTTGATTACGTATTTTAGGGGTGGCGCCCATACATGTGAAATGGCGATGAAAAAATTTTTTTCGCTGCACCCCCACGTGTGGGGTATCGTTGAATAGGTCTACTAAAATGAAGGTAATGTTTCATACACAACTTTTTTATCAGGTATACCACCTGCGAAATACAGTTCGCCAAAGTGGCTTGCAATGTGTCCCCCCCCCTGCCATTTCTAAACTATGCAACGTAGAAACTTATAATCTTCAACATTGATAGACCTTTATAAAAACTCTCTTTTAAAATTATTTCGAGTATAATGTGATTATAAATTTTTGAGTTATAGTGAGAAAACTGAAAAATACTTAAGACGTCCTAGTTCATAGGTCATTGACCTTAGAGAAAAATGATCTTAGCAAATAATGCTCCTTTAGTTACTTTCTATTTAAAAAAATCACGAAAAGAAACACACTTCTTAAATTTAGCTTCATAAATTCAGCGCTAGGTGGCGCTGTTTGCAAAAACTAAAATAGCAATGATTAATATTCGATTTGATTAGTTTGTAGTTAGACCTACTTAAGGAACCCTATAATACTGAGCATGGCCCGACATGCTCTTGGCCGGTTTTTAAATACATAAGTGACATGGATAATGGATACAACTTTCATAATTTACCACAATTAGGTACGACGATACAAAAGAGTCCATTAGCCATGCCATCAATAATTATTTAATGGACACATAATATGTTTGATCACTGATAGGTATAGCTTCTAAATTGATTCTTATTTATGGCAGCCGAATTAGTCTGATTTATATTATGTTGTACAATTTCACAGTGCCTGAGCTTAGTTGGTGTAACCAACGGGTGTTTGGCTTTTAGAGATTCGTTTGATTGAATTTTTCTGTCAACATTTCGTCTCATACTTTTGGCTAAATTAAATTCTGATTCTGGCTCATTCATGACCCTGTTAATATGCATTGCATGTATGATATAATTATTCGGTCAGTGTCATCTTAGAGGTGAGGTTGATAACCCTTTTAGTGTGATCGCTATGACACACAGAATAGCTTTGGAAAATCTGGTCTAGAAACTTAAGCAACATTTGAACCAGTAGTTTACAAGCATTTACATAATGGGCAAGTCTAAAAAGAAGCAAAGACAGAAGGAGAAACCTACCGCAATATTGAGCTGCCTAACCCGTACGAAGTCTATGATAGAATCTATCAGAGTTTCCATTGCCTCCGCCTACTGCATATACGTAGGATTTTGCGAAGAAACCACACTACATGGACTGAAGCATACTGTTGAGAAAAAACTGCACTGGCTCGAAAGGTAAT
Source organism: Asteroscopus sphinx (assembly GCA_949699075.1). Taxonomy (NCBI): domain Eukaryota; kingdom Metazoa; phylum Arthropoda; class Insecta; order Lepidoptera; family Noctuidae; genus Asteroscopus; species Asteroscopus sphinx. The sequence continues at coordinate 6,505,444 of OX453030.1, read as the reverse complement.
GTAGAAAAAGATTTATATAAAAAGAAATCACAAAAAATTTAATAGACACCCATAATTTTAAATGTTCAAAAAATGACAGATGGATGTTGAAATTGACGTGTTCTTTTTATGAATTCGTCATTTCTTGCTAAGCTTTTTTGTTGGTGGTTAACAAAGAGGATTTTATACAGATTTTGTCGCCATGATTTCTTCCGCCTAGAGTTTTCCCGTCTTATTTCCGTCCCGACCCCAGGGCCAGGGCCAGGGCCAGGTTCCTGAACTGGTAGCATGCTAAAAGGCAAGCCAAAAACTAGGCATGTCAGGCGCAGCAGTGTCTGTTCTGCGAGAGGGCAAGAGTTTAGGTACTCATCTCAGCGAGATGACACCCCGTGTGACAGTGTCAGTTTTTTTAGTGAGAGTAGGTGGAATATAAACGAGTGAAAATAACATTCTTGGTTAGAGACAACACAATCATTTATTTATAAAAACCAATTTCCTAACGGCTAGTTAGCGGCAGAGCCGGCGTGAGAATAATTCTAGCGAGCGCGTGTTTTGATCTAGTCTGCAAAGAAGATTTACTCATCTGTTGTAGAAGACAGTTGCAGATGGTTGGATTCGATAATTGCGTTCTTCTTAGTCGGCGTGTAGGACAGCGCGCAGGGTTGTAGACACCCGCGGCAGCAGAAGTAGTGCAGCAGAAGAGGTGGTATGTAGCACCGACCCCGTAGACTCGATCCCACGTAGATGGTACCGTAGCTCTGCACTTAGAAGAGACGCCGAAGAAGAGACGGTAGGAATCCGTAGGTTGGAATTTGTCCGTAGGTAGGAACCCTGGAATAGAGATTAGGCATTATTCATAATGTCCTAATTTCCACTACTGACTGCAACATCCCAGTAACCGCGACGTACACGTAGCCTACTGCTAGAGCAGCGATCCTCTCATTTTTGGCTATTGAATTTGAGATGAGGCAGTATAGTCAGTGTTTTACAATACAAAGGAATGATTAGATAGAAGCTACAAGAATAATTAAAATATCTAATCATGTAAGGTAGTACATAGAAAATTACTAGGTTAATATTAATTAAGTTAGAAGTAATTACATTAATCCTTTGAATCTACTGACTAAGACCTATCTAACCCTAACCAGTGGCTATTAAGCCTACTCCTAGGAACTACGCTAGAGCATAGGGCCGGTCTCGCGTGACCGGCGCACTATGGGAAAGCTCCATACAAGACCATCTCAAAAATGGATAATTCGAAAGTCATCATTAAGGGATAATAATAGAACTTTTATGTAATTGAATAAAGAGGCTTTTGTAGTTCATACTCTTTTTAGGGTTCCGAAGTCCTACAAGGAACCCTTATAGTTGCGTCATGTCCGTCCGTCTGTCCGTCTGTCCTGATCCTTTACAGCTTAATAACTTCTACAGTTATAAACATAAGTAAATGAAATTTTGTTAAAAATAGTCTACTTATAGATCTCAATTTTAAAAGAATAAAAAAATAGTTTTTACGTATTTTAGGGGTGGCGTCCATACATGTGAAATGGAGATGAAAAAATTTTTTTCGCTGCACCCCCTCGTGTGGGATATCAATGAATAGGTCTACTAAAATGAAGGTAATGTCTCATATACCACTTTTTTATCAGGTGTACCATCTGCGAAATATAGCGCACCAAAGTGGCGCACAATGTGTCCCCCCCCCTGCCATTTCTAAACTATGCAACGTAGAAACTTATAATCTTCCACATTGATAGACCTTTGTGAAAACTCTCTTTTAAAATTATTTTGAGTATAATGTGATTATAATTTTTTGAGTTATAGAGAGAAAACTGAAAAATACTTAAAACGTCCTAGTTCAAAGGTCATTGACCTTAGAGAAAAACGATGTTAGCAAATAATGCTCCTTAAGTTACTTTCTATTTGAAAAAATCACAAAAAGTAACTTTGTGTTATGTTGAACACACTTCTTCAATTTGGCTTCTTGAATTTATCGCTAGATGGCGCTACTAACAACACGCTCTGAGTCGCGAATGCTGCCGATTATTGCAAAAACTAAAAAAGCATAGCCATGATTAATATTTGATTTGATTCGTTTGTAATTACACCTACTTAAGGAACCCTATAATACTGAGCATGGCCCGACATGCTCTTGGCCGGTTTTTTTTGTATTTATCACCTCCTAAGATGTAGGTATAGAATTATATTTAAACTTAACGCATTATCAGGGACGTTATTTCACGAGAGTGCGTAACCAAATTGAATGCCCATTTTTAGGGTTCCGTAGTCCTACAAGGAACCCTTATAGTTTCGTCATGTACGTCCGTCTGTCCGTCTCTCCTAATCCTTTACAGCTTAATAACTTCTACAGTTATAAACATAAGTAAATGAAATTTTGTTAAAAAATAGAATAGATATAGACTCAATTTTAAAAGAATAAAAATATCATGGTTACGTATTTTAGAGGTGGCGCCCATACATGTGAAATGGGGATGAAAATTTTTTTTTCGCTGCACCCCCTCTTGTGGGGTATTTGGTATTACATGCCCTCGTCCGTTCATAAAATACTTATCTATGGAGAAACAATCATCGAATAAGTACTATGCGATTTTACCAATTGGACAACTTTTTGAAGACGCGCAAGAAGCGAGAAAGTCTGTAAAAACTAAAGGCTCAGTATAGGCTCCACCATGCTAGGAAGTGTTCAAGAATAGTTACTATGGAAGATGTGTTTCATACTTTATTATAATATACTTCTGATCCTTATGTAACGAGCTTCAGAAACAATTTCAAAAGAAAGCTATGTTTAACTTCTTCTTCTTTTAACTTCTCGATATTAACAAGTTTACTTTATTTTTGCTCCATTACTGTTTTACTTATTTAATAGTGTTATTAATTTAAATTTTGGAGTAAATAATTATGTTTTAAATTAGTTTATTTAAGAAAAATTTGCGTGTTTTTATTTAACATCATCATCATCATCATTTCAGCCGAAAGACGTCCACTACTGGACATAGGCCTCCCCCAATTAAGGGGGGGATATGCCATAATCGCCACGCTTGGCAGGCGGGTTGGCGATCGCAGTTGGTTGGTTAAATACTCAGAGAACGCTGCTTCCCATCCTCTGGTGAATCCCTTAGTCGCCTTTTACAACACCCATGAGAAGAAATAAGGGTGGTGCTATTCTTTAAGTCCGGCACCACACAGACTTAAAGAATAGCACCACCATTTATTTATTTTATTTAACATTTTTATAAATATACATTAAACATTTAATAAAATAAATAATATAGTGTATATTGAACTTTATTTATGCAAAATTTCAGAAAAAAATACTGAGCCATTAAAAAGTTATCGATTTTTGAGACGAGAATGACCAGTTTTTCCCATAGTGCGGCGTGACGAGTTTTTTTGATTTTTTTTCGAATTGACTACTCACAGGAAGCACCAGAGTGCTCTTTCTGCTTAACCGGGCTAGTTGGCGGAGAGTCCCGTGAGGGACTCCATCCGCCGAAAGATTTCCTAAAACCTACCTTACAAACTAATATCGCGGTTGCAATGCCGCATAAGGGCGTCCCCCAGGGAAGGGCTCGGACCTCGGCTTAGGGCATTGCGGGGGTCACCGCCGCTACGTCCCCCGGCAGCCGTTGCTGCATCGGGAAGTGTTTTCTCGAAGGGGCGGACTTCCGAAAGACAGTCTTGCTCTTTTTCTGGGTACGGCTGCCACTGCTGGGTAATACACGGTATAGTAAAGACTACCGTGTAATCTAGAGAAGTATGAAAAACATACTTGTTTTTAAGCAAGTCTCGTCTGTAATCTACAGTCTACAGAAATAAAACTTTCTGAAAATAAGCAGGTGCTGCTCATTTAATACTGTAGTTCGTTCTTGAGGTGATATCACATCATATATCCCATTCATTTCAGGATACTCTGGCTTGTCCTGACCACAAGCGCTTTTGCTGGCGCGGTTTACTGCGCGCTCAGTCAATATTCCAGGTATATATACGTGGGACACTCAGAAAGTTTTGCGAAACTAAAAAAAATTGTTCTATACGTACATATATTTTTATCAAATCTTTTCAAAGTACTTTCCACCAGCCTCTATACAAAGATTCATGCGCCTAAACCAGTTTTCAAAACACTTTTTCCAGTCCGCCGCAGACACCTCGTTTACAGCCTGCTCGAACGCAGCCAGCGCATCTTCCGGCGACGAAAATTGTATCCCTTTGAGCTGATTTTTTATTTTTGGGAATAAAAAGAAGTCACACGGTGCTAGATCAGGGCTGTAAGGAGGGTGACCCAGGAGTTTGACTGGCGTGCTGTCCAGGAAGTCCCTCGTTTTGAGTGCGGTGTGCGCAGGTGCATTGTCGTGGTGGAGCAGTAGCCCGCGGAGCCCTGTGTTTGGTCGCTTGTTGCTTATAACAGAGAAAACTTCTGGCAAACATTTGGTAGTATACCATTCGGCATTAATGCTTCTTTGATCCCGTTAGGGAATTGATACCAAGTGGCCAGTCAAATTAAAAAAGCTAGCGATCAAAATCTTACCCCCGCTTCTAGATCGCTTCACTTTGGTAGGCGTTGGCTCATTTTGAAACACCCAAACAGTCGACTGGCGCTTGGTTTCTGGGTCGTATTGATAAATCCAGGACTCATCACCTGTAACGATGTCGTAAACACGCCGAGACGAGCCTGCTTCAAATTTGTTAAGCATATCACGGCACCATTCCACCCGGGCCTGCTTCTGAGCATCGGTGAGGTTGTGCGGCACCCAGCGTGATACTATCCTCCTCACGCGAAGATGGCTGTGTAGAATCTCGTGAACGCTTCCCGATCCAATCTTCAATATGTGTTGAATCTCCTGATATGTAATTCGCCTATTGTCTTGGATTAAATTTTTCACTGCTAGCACGTTTTCTTCGGTAACAGCCGTCAAAGGGCGACCGCTTCTTTCGTCATCCCCCAAAGTTGGTCGACCGCGCTTGAATTCGTTATACCAACGATACACGGTTGCCTTGGAAGGGCCTTCATCCATGAATGCCATTTGAAGTCTATCGTACGATTCATCCGGTTTCAGGCGACACTTGAAATCGTATAAAATCATAGCTCTAAAATGTTCCCGGCGCAGATCCATATTTCAGTGAGACACAATACTTTGAATTAACTCGCAAAAAAGATGGAGGGAAATTTTGAAATTGGAACTTACTTATTTTTACTTATAAATAATCATATTTTCGAAAAACATTATAACTGGCCAGTCTCCCATATATAAAAACTTTTTTTCGCAATACTTTCTGAGGGGCCTGGTATGGACGTAGCTCAGCAGAAAGAATCAATCAGAGAAATCGGTTAAATTACAACCATATGAAACTTCCATCTCCATGTCTCATTTTGGCAAACGCAACTTGCGGTGCCATTTAGGCAACAGCCTAGGTGGCATTGCAGTTGTAGTTGGTAGTATTGGTGTACTTGAATTCAAATTTAATTCGAGTTTTTATTTTGATTAAGCATTTTGCGTCTTTGCTACATGTAAATAATAATCTTTAGGACGTAAGACTATTTCAGTACATCTTCATAACATCGGTGGTTTTGTGGCTCGGATCTTTCCTCTGCTAAATTTGGTACGTCCTCCACACATTTCAGGCCCCGCCTTAGTCTTTGGATGACTTGATAAATGTCGTGGTCTTTGGATGCACTTTGGAAGACATTTAGTACCGTTATTTGTGAAGATCGATATGAAAACCTTTTAAATGGTATGGTATAGAATGGCGAAACGAGCTAAAAGCCTACCTGATGTTAAGCGGTTTCCTTTGCCTATAAAAACTACAATACCACCCAGGCAGTTACCTTAATGGAAAGATGGAAAGTCTCGTGTTATTGTAATTTCAGCACCCAGCAGCCGGCACCGGAATACAGCAATACAAGCATTACTGTTAACTATCAATGGTTCTTCGACACCAAAGGAAGTACGAGGCAGAAGTATTTTATTATGAACTGCAGAACAAATCTTATTTTTTGCTGCTGACTTAGTAGAGAAATCTGCCTTCTCTTTGTTGATACGACTGACATAACATTCCTACTGATCTATGATACTGATAATCGTTCAGGTACAACTCGGAGCCAGTCGTGGTGTCCTTTCAAAGGGACTATAGAAGCTGGTGGACGACCTTCCCTGCAGTGACTGCCTGCTTTTTAGATAGAGTGCAGCAGGATAAGGCCAGGGAGGTAATCGAAGCGTAAGTTATATCCAGAAAAGCATAATAAACACCTTTCTTCCTCTTCTCGGTCGCTGCCTCACTGCTGAGGATCGGACTCTGTTTTTTTTTTTATTGGTACAAGCCCTCCACACTTTTCCGACCACTGCAACTCTTGTAAGCCAAGACCTACAATGGCGACCAACCAAAAAACGTAGAAACAATGAAGCTCGGCGCGTCCCGGGGAAATTATTGAATTGTCTTGAAACCCGCAACGAAATTAATCAGAAAAGAAATTACGAGGAGTAGGAAGAAAATTTGTTTCCACTTCTCTCCGTATCAAGCGGAAGACAGAATAGAGTATAAGGCCATAGGTGGCTAGGTGCAAGAAAAAGAAAAGTTTGCAACTGGGATAAGCCCAGCTACCTAGCACCACGGATTAGTTTGTCAACTGTCTGTTTCCATTTATTTCTATCGGCCGCTTGGTAGAGTGCAGCGCTGATGGGCATCTCCAGTTGGTAGGATATCTGATCTGACCAACCTACCATACTAAATAATAATTTTCAGTTTATCGTTGTAATAATACCAAACTATTAAGCTCGGAGTCGGAGTTCCTTTTCTTGGGACATGACAGACTTGTTTAGCTTCTCATTGAGGGTTAGATTTAATTGTTTAATGTTTTCTATAACACCTCATTACTCATTCGTCATTGCACTGTGGCTTTAGAACTATAGCGAACTTCTTTTTGTGTAATAGCTCATTTGCACCAGTACCTACGATAGGTCGACTTCGCTTGCCCGCTGTCAAACGACGAACGCCTGTCGCGTATTCGTTGGACGACTACAGCCGAAGTCAACCAAGACTAGGCGAACCTATTGTCTGGTGACTCAGATACCTTCGGCAGTTGACTTGGTGTAGGCAAACGGTAGATTTAACTGTAGAAACTTCGTTTAGCAGTAGAAATCAAAAGACTCTCTATAAAAACTAGAACTGAAGAAACGTTATATCGAATATAAAAAATATACACTCTGGAATACCCCAGGGCAGCATTTTGGGTCCGTTATTATTTCTAATTTATATTATTATAAATTATAAACAAGCTTCGGCAAGCGCAAGTCGCTTGCCGAACGCGGTAGTCGACTCTGGTGTAAATAAACGATACTAGAGAATAGAATTTGTCTTCTCGAAGCTTTACTAACTAGCTATCTCCACCCAAACTATCAGTATCTACATAGAAAGGCTGCTTCCTTCAGGACCTGGAACGTAACCGAAGAGTCAGACCCCGAGAAGTACCAGTACTACTACGAGTTCATCGAGCTGATAGCTGACGTTTCCTTCCGCGACAACTTGCAGAACTTCTGGAAGTACCAGGCGGATGAAACGGTGAAGGGATTGGACCTGCTGGAACTGGCTCTAACCGTCCATCCATCGTCTGTTCTCCAGGTTAAAGTGTCCAATAAGGAGCATGAAGTAAATAGTATTTTTTAGTTGTTGTTGTTGTTTTACTGAACTGTATTAGACAGTGCGCACAGCGCCATCCTGCCGGGCGTTTTGACGGCGTGACCGATCCACCGCCGCTCCACCGGGCAGTGCGCGACCGATACCACACCTCGGCCACTCAATACAATATGAATGCTAGCACCACCTACATACACAAGATAACGTCTGATAGGACGCATACACACGTGTAGGTTAGGGATGCTCGCCGCTCGTAGTGCCAACTGGGTTCCAAATGTTTCTCAGTAGTTCTCAGAGATGGCGTGCTTGTATAGGGACTGGGGATTGACATCCATTGCAATCTTGCAGTCCAATTGCCGGAAAACCGCAGGCGGGTGCGGGGCGCGGGCGAGGAATCTTAAATTGGCGGCGGGCGTTTTGTGGCTGTTCTGTACGTTAGTACTATTAGATATTCTGTGCCGATACGCTGGCGTTGTATTATATGGGAATGCATAGTAGTAGTCACACAGACAGCGGAACGTTTTCTTCTGGCGCTGTCATTCCGCCGCCGTTCAGTCCCACCCGCGCTCCGCCCGCAGTGTGACATGCACGCCCCGTCCAGGTTCGGCCGACGCTCTGCCTCAGTTCCGTCCCGCCCTCTGTGTGCCTGCACCTTTACTGCAGGGCATTGTTCCGTAGTCATCATGCAGTCATCATCGTCCTCCTGCCCTTATCCTAATTTATTTGGGGTCGGCACAGCATGTATTTTTCTTCCATACTCTATCAGCCGTCATTTCCGTGTTCACTTTCTTTCTTTTCATATCATTTTTCATACAATCCATCCATGTTTTCTTCGGTCTGCCTCTTTTATTATAGCGATCCACATTCATACTTAAAACTTTCCTCGTAACATGCCCCTCATTCCTCCTCATCATATGTCCATACCATGACAGTCTGTTGCTACTTATCTTCTCTGTCACTGGCGCTACTTTCAGACTTCCTCTTACATATTCATTCCTTATCCTATCCATTCTCGTTACACCACACATTCCTCTTAACATTCTCATTTTAGCTGCATGCACTTGCCTTTCATTAATTCCTTTCGTAGACATTTCGATCCATACAGGATAGAATGTCTTATCATGGTCTTATAGATTTTCCCCTTCAATTTAAGGGGAATTCGGGAGTCACATGTAGTTCCCATGACCTGCCGTATGCCCATGCAGAGTATGAGGTTGAAATACTGGAGATTAGTGTTGTCCTTTCAGGTACACTGGAACCCCGTAATGACCGAAGTAGGCATGTGTTTGACGTTCAACTCAGCGTACGCGGAGTTTCAACACATGCTGCAGGAAGTAGACTGGACACCTCTTCGACTCTTGCAGTGCCACTACCATAGCGGGCAGTGCTTTGTGAGAATAGACTCTATGAACAAGGCAGTAAGGGTGAGATTCGCTTGCATTACTTACTACATTGATTAAAGAGTCACCATGAGCCACAGCCACGTTATTTGGCATCTTCGGGGGTTTAAACCCTATTGAGGGGCTCGTCGCCTTACACACACATTGTGAGGACAATGACCCCTTAAGAGGTTTTGAGTTATTTCAATAACATGTTGGCTTAGTGCTCGATGTTGATTTGATGAGAATTAATTGCTCGTCATAACTTCGTCGCACACATTCACACCCATAGTGAGACAAAAAGCCGCGATTACACAACAAATCTCTTGTGACGGTAGTCATTGTCATAGTGTCACAAATAAAATAACAATATATATCTGGTGTGTTAAAATTCTGTCGTTATGGTGGGTTTATGAAAAAATTAAACTTTTTTAAAAAACATATATTTTAAATTTTTCGGTTTTGTGCCAAAAAATTTAAAAGCCCATAGCCCCCTTAATGTGTTTACTTTTTCCTTTCTTCCAGTATTTCATACATTCGCCGTATGAGATATCGACAGCAATATCGAATCCAACAGGAGAGGTGTTACCTGGTGAAGAACTGATTATAGATTTTAAGGTAAGCTTGAGAAGCAAAGTTATCGAGATCAGTGGCGGTTGTCCCTTAAGTGCACTCGTGCGCTGCACTACCAACCAGTTCATAAATTCATAATACCTTTAAAAATAATCACAAAATATCTAAAACATTAACATCACGCACCTTTTTTTTTTAAGCTATTGCATAGCTTCTATCGCGGGCCTTGAGCGTGGAGACCGAATCCAGAAATTCCGTAACGAAAATAACCTAACACCCCCCACTCCGACCGGCACAGCGGTGATAATTTTTAGTTTTGCCATCTATCGATGAATAGCAGAACTTTTAATGACTTTTTGAAATATCACGCTTGTCTCTTTAGTTCTGCAAATCGCCTCTAGGTGGCATTGGTTGTATCGGCGTAACTGCGCATGCGTAATCCCCCTCTTCGCCCCGCAATCTGGTGACTCATGCCTGCTTAGAGTTTCGGCGTTAGGGCACCTCCTCTTTGTATTGATAAAAAATGCTATGCAATAGCTTTACCGCGGCAGTCTCCGAGTCCCACACGTCTTTTTTTTTTGGTTTTCGCGTGGAAATCCTCATGGATACCCTCCGTCTGGGGACGGCGGAGGGGTATGTCGGACTCTTACCGACTAAAACCACACGGTGACCATCCTCTGCACAAAATAGAGGAGCTCCGGGAACTCCATTGGACCGCGCCGGTGCCCCTCTAGTGCTACGCCTTTGGCACGTCCCGGAAAAACAATATTGTTTCCCCCACAGCAGCTCGCGACCACCACGTACTGCTGTCCTCCCCAGGGTCGCTTAATAGATGCCTCGAGTCCCCCCAGTACATCTGCCAGATGTAGCGGCGGGGGACCTTCGGGATGATGCGGCCCTTAGCCCTATCTGGGCCTTGCGCCAGGGCGGTTGCCTCCCCGGCGCCTCCTTCTCCGAGAGCGGGATTGACCCTCTCCCGATCTCGCTCTGCGGCGTCCTTCTGAAGCATAACGGTCTCGCAGAAGAAAGCCACTCTACCTTAGAACAGTTATGAAGTAACGACAAAGCAATTAAATCTTATTTTCGCTCGAACAAAAAATTCCGTGCGCTTCGCGGAGTACACGCAGGGCGCTCATACAACTTCTATGAAATACTATTAATATAGAAATAATAATAATAGATTTTTTGTACTTTACTATGAAGTAACTAAGAATAAACTACCTACTATGATGTAAGTGGGGTAACTTCCAGGAGTAAGTTAATATTGTCCTTATATAAAGGTGGTGGAGATCCAAGCTTCACCCAGCGTGAAGAGTCTAAGGACCGAGCAGCGCCGATGCAAATATCCTGACGAATGGATAAGCCATTCTATACAGGTACGTACATAAGGTATTTTTTTATATTTTAGTCTTTATTTTTATCGAGAGGCTCGTGGCTAAGTAGCAACCACAGTCCGTGGATGGGTGACCATTTCGTTGCACATCGAGTCCCCTCCGTGCCTCGGAGACCACGTAAAGCTGTCGGTCCCGGTTGTCATACCAATATCTATGGCAGTCGTTACGGCTGGTTAGAGGCCAGAAAGTCTGACAACTGGTCTAACCTCCGAATGTCGGTATTGCCCAGTGAACTGGGTTGTGGGGGTCTGATGGCAGTGGCTCCGTGTAAAATACTGATGTTCAGCCACATCTGGTTAGACTGGAAGCCGAACCTAACATGATTGGGAAAAACCTCGGAGGATGATGGAGTTTAATTTTTATCAACTCCTTCGACCATGCGAAGACTTCGAATGCCTTTCGGCAATTAACGAACATCAGTTTGAATTAGTTTAGTTGAATTTTAGTAGATAGGTATACGTATAAATCTTGGCTACGCCTGAGGACCACTTCAATCAACTTTCTCAAAAGTTTTGTATTTTTTTGTGACTGCAAAGAAACTCCCTAACTGTAACACTTAAGTTATTTTCTTTGTTTGTTTTGTTTTTCAGGCATACAGCTTTTCGCTCTGTCAGATGCACTGCCGAAGTCGTATGGCTGTCATGTTCTGTGGATGTAGACCCTATTTCCACGTCAAAGGAGGTGAGCAACGGTTCTGTGCATCTCTCACTATTGTCTTGTTAAACATCGTCTACCTGATCAGGATTTAGAGGTAGCCAATTCCGTAAGGCTTGTTCTTTTATTATCTATGGCTTATTTTGGATTTTAGAGGTACGAGAGTCTGAGAGAATGTTGTGGCCTAACCTGGGAGAAATCTATGTCCAGTAGTACACTACTTAGATTACGACATGGTATAATAAGATGTTTCACCAGGTATTCTCTTCCCGCGATGACAGCGCGATGCCTCCAAGCTACGTCACGATCAGTGCTGCCATTGATTGATATCTTCAATATACTTAAGGAGATAGTAAATGAAAAAATGCATTTTGCTCGGGTAATTTTTTCACAAAGTGGCAACACATCAAACTGACAAGTGTCACGCTAACAGCCCGCTATTGGCTCCACGGCCGATGACGTAGTACGGAGGTAATCACGTGACCTAGCTGTCACGGGAAGAGACTACCTGGTGTTATTATACCATGGATTACGATAGTTTCAATTTATTTATTTTCCACAAAAAAAATATTCATACATTTGTGTAGAACATAAACCAGTTTAGGTTTTTCTGTACACCGCTTGATAAATTAATTTATTTATTTAATTGTATGGCATCTTTATAGGCTATCTATACATCTATATTATTTTATTCACAATGACAAATTGAGATTCTTTAACCATATGGTGGCGTCAGGTGTAAGGGTGAAAAGATCCTCATAAATTAATATCAGGACGAAACTGACGCAGTAAGAACTGTAAAATAAGAAGGGATCAATATACCGACAGGAAAATGCTGTCCATACCCATACATTCATCATCATCATCATCATTTCAGCCGAAAGATGTCCACTGCTGGACATAGGCCTCCCCCAAGCATCGCCACCGGTCCTGCGCTTATGCGGAAAGCGGATTCCCGCGACCTTCACCGGTCGTCGGTTCACCTTGTGGGGGACCTGCCCACGCTGCGCCTTCCAGTACGCGATCGCCACTCCAGAACTTTACTGCCCCATCGGCCATGCGTTCTGCGAGCAATGTGCCCCGCCCACTGCCAGTTAAGTTTGGCAATTCTTCGGGCTTTGTCGGTTACTTTCGTTATCCTGCGAATCTCCTCATTTCTGATTCGATCACGCAGGTTCACTCCGAGCATAGCCCTCTCCTTTGAGTGACTTTGAGCCTTCTTATTAGGCCCATTATGAGCGACCACGTTTCAGTGCCGTAAGTAATTACTGGCAACACACACTGGTCAAATACTTTCATCTTGAGACACGGCCATGGCTGCGGTATTTTGGACGAGAAGATATTACGTAGCTTCCCGAACGCTGCCCAACCGAGTCTGATTCGACGATTGACCTCTTTCTCGAAGACATACATTCAACTTATTATAGTTACAATAGCTAAGTTTTCTCATCCCTGAATGAGGTAGATAAACGTAAGGAGGTCAGATACAAAGAAAGCTTTAAGTCAGGCGACAGACAAAGAAAAAATAACAACAAACTCTCAATCAACTGACAACCGAGGAACTGTCAAGAAATTTTCCAACACAACCAATTTAATTGTAACATTTTCATCGTGTAATAGTTAATAATTTATGTAACTGCATTTATTTAAAATTTAAATTCGTCTGTCATTTTGCGTTGCGCGAATAACAAGATGGCGTCGTGTGCGATGCACACGGGATGGCGTGCATCGGGCGGAATGTTGAAATCCTCATCAACATCCCCAAGAACCTTGCTAAATGCTCATGTCTGCCCCAGTGCGCCGAACTCAATTATTATTCACACACAAAGAAGATCGTTATTCGGTTAGTGGTTTTATATTTTTAGTAGTAGCCTTTAGACATCCAGAACAATACCGCAGCAGTCTAATCAATACATTTATTCAGCACCAAGACTGTAGTAAAAAGAGAACGGGGGTAAAATCACGACCCAATTAAAATACATTGCCAAAAGCTGACTTTCTGAACTGTCACTGTCACTGACGCTGAACATCTTCCATAGAGGGCGTTCAATCTAAGACCTTCAGCGAAAAATCTTGGAAGAAATCCAGCGAAAATTCTTGCGGATTGGTGATTGCAATGTAATGCCATATAACAGTGGGGCGGTGTGGTCAACTAATTATGATTATTGTCTGGCTCTAGCGTTTTGACTATGAGGTATATAATCAAAGCTCTAGCGTCAATACCGTCCCAAGTTGTTATAGGCAAAGGTAGCCGTTTAACATCAGGTGGGTCTTGAGCTAGTTTCGCCGTCCAAAATAAAATAAAGTTATTTGTATACCTACACTACATTTACCTTGCCAACGATTTTCAAACCTCGCAGTCACGTATCACGATCACAGCTGTGCACAGACTAAGAAGTGTACACAGACTAAGGCCAGTATTACAGAACGATACTCAAGCATTGATCTCTGTTTAAAACTAGTTTAAAGTTGAGCTTTGATTTTAGAACGTTCCTCAAGCAGAGATTTGTTGATCACAGTTCAGCTGAGTTTAGTTTTGTTTTATACTGTCACCTGTTTCGGTATTTAAACTGAGATTGATTTGTAATCACTCTAGTGAGGTCCAGACTACGCTTGAGTAGAGATTTCTATTATATTTCAGGTCAAATTCATGTGTTATATTGTTGAATTAAAGTTTATAATTACCGTTCTGGAATAAGACCGATACTCAAGTAACGATTCTATACTTAAGTAGTGATCAGGTGATTGGAGTTTAAACTGTACTTGAGGAAGCTACTGTAATACGGGCCTAAGAAGTGTACTACGTACAGCTGTGTAGGCACTACATTAACTTTAATGGGTCTTCTGGGGATCTAGTACGAGTTTGACAGTTAAGTAAGGATAGCTTCATCGAATTCGATGAGTTTCCATTCATAAATTGGTAGCGCACCTTGCGGATACGATGAGAAAATTCTGATTTATGAATGGATGAAAGAAGGAAGTTGAATTCGGTAAAAGTATTCTGTGTCAAACTCGTACTTAGGGTGGACACTACAGAGTTGGACTTAATTATATGCGAGTTTGAATTATATGCTAGTATGATCCAATCTAGCCTGCCAACACGCGTATTTGCGAAAGGCTGTTGAGCACATGAGGTGAAAATGAAGCGGTAGTTTGCAGTTAACACACTTTATATAAGTTACTAAAAAAATAACAGCTTTTAAATAGCTTTTTTGAAATCTGTGGTCTAGTGGTTCGAGGGTCGGACTGCTGATCACGAGGTGTTGGTTTCTATTCCCACAGGACACAAATATTCGTGTGATGAACATAAGTGTTTGTGTTGGTCTGGGTGTTTCTTATGTATTATAAGTATGTAGGTATTTACAAAAAAAATAAGTATATAAGTATTATATCCATTGTCTAGTACCCATAGCACATGCTCTGCTTAGTTTGGGACTAGATAGTGCTGTGTAAAAATGTCCCAAAAATATTGATTTATTTATTTTAACTATTTACTATTTCAATTCAATATCCCACGTTTGTTTAGTTTTAATTTGAACAAACAAAACTCATAAAATGCGAAAAAACACTTCATGTGATTATTTTTTAAATCCCAAAATTTTACCAACATGAATGGGAGCCAATCGGAGTCTGAAGAGGAACCAGTATCAGCCATCAGGATCAACATGATGCCGCCCAAGATCAGACTCAATCGTGACGTCATATTTACACTCGAAGACTTGTTCGGTGGGTGGCTGTGCAAGTGTTCACCTGCATGGATGGATTTTGCACGATTCTTTGCTTTGTCTGACGTCACAGCATTCGTTTTGATGTGGATAGCTACGGGAGCAAATACCTATAAAAAGACTCGGTTTCCGCTTTTTGGAAGTACCTAGTATGCTTTGCAAATCTATGCAAGTGTTTACCTGCATGCCTAGAGTTGGCACGTGTCTTCGCTTTGTCTGACGTCACAGCATTCGTTTTGATGTGGATAGCTACGAGAGCAAATACCTATAAAAAGACTCGGTTTACCGCTTTTTGGAAGTACCTAGTATACTTTGCAAACCTATGCAAGTGTGCACCTGCATGCATGGAGTTGGCACGTGTTTTCGCTTTGTCTGACGTCACAGCATTCGTTTTAATGTGGATAGCTACGAGAGCAAATACCAATAAAAAGACTCGGTTTACCGTTTTTTGGAAGTACCTAGTATGCTTTGCAAACCCATGCAAGTGTTTACCTGCATGCCTAGAGTTGGCACGTGTCTTCGCTTTGTCTGACGTCACAGCATTCGTTTTGATGTGGATAGCTACGAGAGCAAATATAATAAAAGGACTCTTGGTTTACCGCTTTTTGGAAGTAGCTAGTATGCTTTGCACACCTGTGCAAGTGTGCACCTGCATGCATGGAGTTGGCTCGTGTCTTTACTTTGTCTGACGTCACAGGACTCGTTTTGATGTGGATAGCTACTTTTTGAAGTCGGTTAATAAAAGGACTTTCGGTTTACTGCTTTTGGAAGTACCTAGTATGCTTTGCATGGAGTTAGCACGTGTTTTCACTTTGTCTGACGTCACAGAGCTTGTTTAGTGTGGGTAGCAAGCCAGTTACCTACAATACCTACAAGAGTAAAAATACAATACAATACAATATTTACAAGAGTAAATATATAAAAGGACTCTCGTTTGGATGTACCTAACTTAGTATGCACTGCACACCTGTCAAGTCTACAAGGCCCTTTTTCATCTTTAAGATTATTTTTATGAATTACTACTAAAGGTACCAGACCACGCTGATGCAGACGACGGTCGGAACAAGGGTGTGGCGACGGAGTGTTACCTACTTATGTGCTGACTGTGTTGTGTTAACCTATAGTGTTTTTATGCTTGACATGTGTGCTTGTTTCTTTCTTAAGTCTTGCATGTAATTTATTCATCTTTAATGGAGGTAAGTTTCCTTTATTTGTTTCTTTACTGCACTCTTTTATCCATAGATCCTAAAAATTTATTTAAAGAATGTCAACTCTCAGTTCTTTCTTACATGGTTGACACCGACACTGGTCTTCAGTTTTACATACCAGTATGTAGTAGTAGAGCTCCTTTGTGAAAGAGCTCGTCCGGTGAAGTACTACCACCGTACCTTCTTCTCCGCCAAACAGTGATGCTTGCATTGCTGTGTTTCGGTCTGAACGGTACGGGTGCCGGTGAAATTACAATCACATGAGATTTTCCACTTTCATGTCTCAGTTTGGCGAACCGACTTGCGGTACCATTAAGACAACAGCCTAGGTGGTGTTGAAGTTGTTATGGGCAAAGGTGCAGTGCTTAACATCAGGTGGGCCTTTGGCTCGTTTCACCATCCTATACTATAAAAAGAGACAGTCCTCAGCAGCAGCGTCTTAGCTAGGGGCTGCCAAGAAGAGCGCATTTGCAGACCCGCATCCTGCAGGCCGCTGGGGCTCCGCAATACCTAAAACTAAAAGACAAGTTCATGGTTATGCTTTCCTCTTCCTGCAAAATAAGTTTTGGGGGGCGCAAAATTCAAATCTTGCCCTGAGCGCTCGTCACGACTCTGGAAATGGTTTATGCGGTAGTCCACATGACAAAAAGTATACAGCGTAACCAGAGCCGTATTAACCTAAAGGCAAATTAGGCAAGTGCCTATGGGCCCGCGTCACTTAGAGGCCCAGCGGCTAAGGCTGCAGGAAAAGCAAAAAGTACAGGATAATGAAACTTAAAGAACAAAAAAAGGTCATCAATTATCAAGAAAAAACAAAGAGGAGATAAAATGATCAGTAGTTTAGCTTTTCTTTGTTGGGCTCGGATATTTGAATGGCCCCTTGACCATGGCTTTTCATTATACGTACGCGCATTCTACTATATTCTTGAATATATCCCTTGTTCATTTAGTCATGCTGCTGCATAAATTCCTCATTCTGAGACATCTTCTTTATCATAGATTTTTGTGGTCTAATTTCTCAATCTCTTCCAGCTTCCCTTGGTGGCACGACTGCGCTATTTGTGGGCGCCAGCGTCCTCACAGTGGTGGAGACTGTCCTCTTCATCATACGGCATCTAGTGCGACTGATTGTCAGGAGGGAACGGCGCCGCAAGGTCGTTGATTTCAAGCCTTAGAAGACAGACGAAGAATACAGACAAGAAGCCGTAGAATGACAGATTTAGAAGTAGTAGAGCTCCTAGTAATAGACCTCGTCCGGGACCTTCGTCTTTTCTTTCTTTAAGTTGGCAGAACTAGGTTACACTGTAGTGAATGCCGTTTTCCCTTCCTGCTCCCTCGTACCACACCTAAAGTCAGGCCCGGCTAGTACCAAAACTGATCAATAGCAACGCTGTAAAGTGCTTTATGACGTAATTTTTTAACGGTTGACCGCGGCTTTCTCACAGCAGACAGCAGGCAAGTAGTCGTAAGTTCTAAGGCACCCTATCAATTTATAACCTTTATATCGTTTTGCGTGTATCTTTAGGAATAATAAAATTGTTTTAAATAATCAAATATATTATGGTTTTATTTATTTATAAATGCAGTTGCATAATAAGTAAGCATTTAAGTCATTCCCTTCAAGTTTTCCTTTGGTTTGGTGATAGTAGAACCCATAATACGATCTGACCATGGTCATCCATGGTCCATGTTACCACCGGGGCTGCCCCTCAGTGTAGGAAGGCCTGAATGAACAAGTAGATATCTAAAGGGCATCGATAAATGGCTTTATAACTTTGTGCCCCGGGGCCACTAGCTTCGGTTCTAACCCATAATGTTCTACCCATCAAGACAAAAAATCGAATGAGCTTAAAAAAGTCAATAATTTCCATTATTTTGAAATCACAGACACATCAATTTTATTTATATGTAGGGATAATCTATCCATATATATAAATAAAATTGAAGTGTCTGTGATTTCAAAATAATGGAAATTATTGACTTTTTTAAGCTCATTCGATTTTTTGCGCGTGACCTCAACCAAAACATCAATGTTTTATTTTTGTCTGTCTGTCCGTCTGTCTATTTGTCCGGGCTAATCTTAGAAACGGCTGATTCGATTTTAACGGGACTTTCATAGGCAGATAAAGGACTTTGTAAGGTACCTATAACATGGGCTACTTTTAATCCGGGAACATAACATAACATAACATCACGCCTGTATTTCCTTGAAGGGGTAGGCAGAGGTGTATAGCACACCCACATTTCGCCAGTTATGTTATAGTCCCATGTAATAGGGGGCGAGCCTATTGCCACTAACCGGGCACAAATCCAGACTCCGGGCTGCTACTGAGAAAAAAAAAACCGGGAAAATAACTCTCATAAATTTAATCAGTTTCTACTGAGTATATCGGGGTATCAGGTCGATGGGTGGTATGGAACCGTTACAGCATGTTAATTTTAAATTCCATGCGGAAGAAGTCGCGGGTAACAGCTAGTCGTAAATATATAAATTAAATGGATTTGTAGGTCGTTGTCTAAAAATACGTAGACATACATTATGACATTGGGCTCAATGTCATCTTTTATCAAATTATATCAATTCTTTCGCACAATCGGACCATAGATTATACACTAATATGGAAAAATCGGACATTTGTGGAAAGACGCTTGGCCTTGCAATAACTACCTACTTACCATGAAAAAAATATTCTGTACGTTACGAAACGCGAATCTCTTAATTGCAACAAACAACAACGAAACGTTGCATGCTGTCAAAATGCCCCTCCTACTTTACAAATGTATTTATTTTCGATTAATCTAACCTAATTTTAACCAAAATTATAACAACGAACGAACGTTATTAATGTTTAATAATGTTTATAACGATGTTAACGTTATTGATAAATAGTGTTTACTTTGTTTTCTATATATTTTACTTTTTATTGTCGTTGTTTCACACAGTTCTACCGTTCGGGCTTGATGTCGGCCTGTTGGGCTTTTCTGCGTATTATTTGACCAGGTTGAGGAAACCTGAGCCAGATAATGTGGTCAGTATATTTGGGCCAGATCCTTGGTCTAAAGATAGCCAACAAAATCCTGAAAAAGTAGTCCGTTGCATCGCTCACAGAGGAGCTGGACTGGACGCGCCCGAAAACACTCTTGAGGCGTTCAAGTATGTAAGTAAACATTTAAATCTTTGATTCTAGAGGAAAAAAAAACAAAAAGTCTTTAGTTGTAATTTAGAAAAAGGTTATAAAAAAAGTAAAAAAAAACCATTAAAAATGCCATTATTTTAGCTTTGCTTCTAGCATGAATGTAATTGGATTGTTATTATGTTATTTGAAAGTCAATTCATATTGTGAAAATAGTAATTTGTTAAGGTTATATTTTATGCTAAAATTATTGGGAACTTAAAACAAAAATAATTCCAGGTGAATTATGAATATAGTTAAAGCTGAGGTCCAGATCATACTATAAAAATGTACCCCATTGTTGACACATACATAGTTATAATACAGACGAAGTGCTGCTAACAATCATAGTGAAGCCAACAAAATCATGCTCCTCTGTGTACAAACCAGCGCTCACACACGCACATGCACATCTAACCATGCTCACCACTCTTGGTACACATGCAGCGGCATCATCCAGTAAGCATTGCCAAAAACTAATATCCTTCAGGTGCATGTGTGTGCATGAGCGCTGGTTTGTACACGGAAGAGCACAGTTTTGTTGGCTTCATTATGATTATTTTATTATTTTAACGCATTTTACGCATGCTAAGCACAAAAAAAAAAAAAAATGAAAAAAAAAAAGCATTTCGTCTATATTTTTTACTATGTCTGTGGTTGTTTAGAATAAAAATAACAATTCATGGGCTACTTGATGATACATCCACATTGGTAATGCACAATTTTTCACAAAAATAATGTAATAAGCATCTATTCAAAACACTGCAACAACTTTTCCAGTGTGTAGAACGTGACTGCAGCGTTGTGGAGCTAGATGTACGGACATCCAAAGATGGCAAGCTACTACTTCTGCATGATCCGGGCTTGGAGAGGCTTACCGGCACCGATGTCTCCAACGTCCATGTGATGGACTGGGATAAGATCAAGAACATTGATGTGGGTGCTACTCATCCTAACAGGTTTGGTGTTATTGATACATTTATCACCTTATAGTAGCGAACAACTTATTACTGAGCATAAACCAGGGACTGTACAGTACGAATATTATAAAGTTCCCTGTCTGAAGTAAAAAACAAGGATTTGAATAGGAACAATTTAAATTGTGGAAAGGAAGAAAAAAATCGCTCAAGAGCGTTCGCTTCGCATTTTCGCGTTCATCATCATTTCAGCCGAAAGACGTCCACTACTGGACATAGGCCTCCCCCAATTAAGGGGGGGATATGCCATAATCGCCACGCTTGGCAGGCGGGTTGGCGATCGCAGTTGGTTGGTTAAATACTCAGAGAACGCTGCTGCCCATCCTCTGGTGAATCCCTTAGTCGCCTTTTACGACACCCATGAGAAGAGATAAGGGTGGTGCTATTCTTTAAGTCCGGCACCACACGGACTTTGACGTAAATGCGTTAAAAATAGTAAAATAGCTCAATAGGAGTCGCTTTAGGTTTAAATGGTAAAGATAGCTCAAATATTTAGATTTAAATTGTTACTGACAAGTAGATAGATAGAATCAAGTAACAATTAAGTAATAATTAGTAATTTAAGTAACAATTTGCTTAATATCTAGTGTTATCTTTAAGGTCTTCGGTGACACAATGGCCCAAATATTTAAATTTGCTTACCTTTGCAAGGAAAATCCGCATATAATACATAGACATAGGACTTAACAAGAAATAAAAGTGGGGATAAGCAGGATACAGGCACTTATCAGTTGTTTCAACTGCTGCCTGTTTATTTATAATAATAATAATAATATCTGAATATGTCAGATTGCCTGCTTGAAAGACCATTAACTTACTTTTTAGGGTTCCGTACCCGAAGGGTGACAGACGGGACCCTATTACTCTCGCTACGCTGTCCGTCCGTCCGTCTGTCTGTCACAGGGCTGTATCTTTTGAACGGTAATAGGTAACCGGTTGAAATTTTCTCAGAATATGTGTTGCTATGAGGTGTATCACGACAAATACTTAAAACAAAAAAAAGTCTAAAAACAAAGGGGTCCCCATACAAGAAACCTCAAAAAACATGCATTTTTTTCAACGTTTTTGGTTTTGCTCTATCTTCAAAACCGTAATATATACCAGCGTCAAACTTGGTCAGATTATAGTGCATATTATGTAGTTTAGCAACAAATACTAAAAATAAGACAAACATAGACATATGTGGCGGTACCTGAGTAAGAAAGACATGCAAAAATTCATATTTCGCCCACTGTACGTTGATGTCTTTTGAAAAACTCTCGTAAATTAAATCAGTTTTTATGGGGTATCAGGTCGTTGAGAGGTACGGAACCCTTAATGCGCGAGTCCGACTCGCACTTGGCCGGTTTTTGTTACATTATATTTGAGTCCATGATTCACCGCATATGACTCACATATAGCGATCAACCGCCTCAGCGGTTCCAGAACAAGCAAAACATAGTTCTAGACATTATTCTTGTCAGGGTTAACCAGTCTGGGTATGATTCCTAGTCGATCAGTTCAAATCATTTCCCAGTAAATGCTAAAAGATAGATGAGCTCTAAAGGTGGCGTCCCACTGTGTGTGATTTTATGGATTACCATGCCCAAGCTCACACTGCTCACCTTGAGATGAGCCTTGGTGTGGTGCGTGGTTGTCTGTGATAGTTGGCTGTGCGTGGTATTGTCTTGTGGGAAGCCAATGATACTGACACTGGCAATTGATGAATGCACCACTTAATTAATTTAATGTTATTATACAAGATGTATCAATAAAAAAATTAATTACCTAAAACAAAAAACCCGACTGTGTGTAAAAATAACAGAAAAGATATAAACAAGACTTATCAACACGCAGTCGGAGGCTACGTATGTTTTTGGTCATGAATTACATAATAGTTCATAGGTAGCCTCCGCCTGCGTGTTGATAAGTCTTGTTTATATCTTTTCTGTTATTTTTACACGCAGTCGGGTTTTTTGTTAATGGTAATAATTTTTTTTTTTTTTTTTTTTTTGTTTTGTCATGTTTTATTTATCATAATATAAATGTTTTTTTTTTAAAGTCAAATTCATTTTTAACGTTGAATATTTTGTTGTTTTTTAGCATTTTTCATTCCAAATTACATTTAAACATATAAGTTGTATATATTTTTGTAAAGCATTTATAAAACCCTTTATTTTGAAACCCCACTCGATAATTTTTGACGGAAAAAAAAAATTTTTAAAGAGGTAAGATGGCGCCAAAAAGCGGCCATTTTAATTTTTTAATTTTTGATGTACCCAGTGTCACTCTCAGAATTAAGACGAATCTAACGACACCTCTCAATCTCAAATCCATCAAGCCGTTTAGGCCACAGAGCGTGCCAAAGAAATATACATACATACATACACTCGAAAAACATAACCCTCCTTCTGGCGCAGTCGGGTAAAAACCCTGTTGTTCCTGTGAGGTACGTTATCAAAATCGATATTCATACGTAAGGACAAAAGTCATTTGGAAAAACTCTTCAATAAAAATAATCAAATTAAATATTAAACGCCAGATGTTGCTGTGCCCTAGCAGGGTTCATGTTTGATACTATTATTCTACTGTAACACCTTTTGAACACCATGAAAGCAATAAATGATTATGATTAAATCATTATTAAAAGTGATTATATCACTTTCAATTTACAATTAATAATGATTTAATAATGAATACTAATAATACTATGATTATTTTTATTAAAGAGTTTATCCAAATGACTTGAGTCGTTACGTATGAATATCGATTCTAATAACGTACCTCATAGGAACAACAGGGTTTTTTGTATTTGTTTTCTTTTAAGTATAATTCAGAGGGTTCAAAATTACATCCTGAAACAGATTTCCAACTCGCCGTGGTTTATAAGGATGTCGGAACTACTTGATTGCTTAAACATCAGGACAATCAAGGATGAAATAAGATCATCCTGTTCCAAATACAAAGCAAGACTTGCAAAACATCCAAACTAGCTGTGCAATTGTCTATACCGGATGCTACACGTAGACTGAAAAGGCGGCACATTCTGGAAATGGACGGCTGCACACATGGTATAATAAGATGTTTCACCAGGTATTCTCTTCCCGCAATGACAGCGCGATGCCTCCAAGCTACGTCACGATCAGTGCTGCCATTGATTGATATCTTCAATGTACTTAAGGAGATTTTTGTTCATAATGAATATAAAATAAATTCCTAACTATAGCCTAACTATTTGTTATCTCGTGTTATTCATCTAATTCGTTAATAAAGGAAACTATATTAAATTACTAGTTAAAAAGTGATTCTTTATAGAAGAAAGTAAATGAAAAAATGCATTTTGCTCGGGTAATTTATTTTCACAAAGTGGCAGCACATCAAACTGACAAGTGTCACGCTAACAGCCCGCTATTGGCTCCACGGCTGATGACGTAGTATGGAGGCAATCACGTGACCTAGCTGTCACGGGAAGAGACTACCTGGTGTTATTATACCATGGCTGCACATAAGTCACTATAGAGATATCAAAGGGGATCTTGCTCTGAACGCTACATAAACTCTATATCATATGCTTATCATAGTCTGTCGACTGATTGCACAACAAAACTAAAAAAATATATATTTATGTTTTCAGAAAGCAGTTCAAAGAAGTACATCTTTGCCTTTTAGATGACGCTCTAGATTACTTGTTGGAAAACAAAGTCAGGGTCATTATTGATGTCAAGGGCGAAGACAAACAGGTATACAGCCATTAAATTTCCTTTAATCCATGATTTACACTTTTTTGTTTGTGTATAATCAATCAGAGTTGATTGGTTATGATAGATGCTTTAAGTTTATTATTAGTTTTGGGCTGGGCCAATATTAAAAACCGTAAAGATGGAATCTGACCATCAAATTGTAAGACAATCACTGCGCAATATGCATATGAATTAATAATAATTCCAAAACATTAAGTAGTCTTCTCATTTGTCTACCAAATCAGACAAACTTAATCGTGTTTAAGATCAGAGTTAGTTGTCCCAAGAAGTAAAACAAATTGTTACTTATGGCAGTTTATTTTAGCTTCAATTTTGCGTGAAATGTATGATTGCAACAAAACTACTTGTGGCTGGTTCAATTTTTTAATGCAGTCTAAGTGAAAAAACAATATTCCATTGCTTATAATACGAGTTCAACACGAAATAAATAACATTGTAGATTTCTCGTTGCCACTATTAATATACTCACGTAAACGCGTAATTTCGGGAGCACAGTTACGTTAGTTCGTTGACATCTTAAAACTGCACTTTTTAATCTGTCCCCTAACACACAGAGTACACAACAATAACCCCCAGTTTCTGGAAGGCTGATCAACGCAAAATTTAACTAATCAGTTGTCAAATCGCAGGTCAAGCGATGTGATTGGTTGTTAACATTTTTGCCGGCCAATCACAGGAGCTGACATTAGATTTGACAACAGATCAAATAGATCAGCCTTTCAGAAACTGGGGGTAAGTATCACACAAATGAGTCTTGGTCACTTAAATAAATATTTTTCTATTTCCTGCAGGTAGTGGCTGGCATACTGAATACTTTTGCTGCGAGACCCAAACTGTACCAGTATGCAGCCGTCACATGCTTCAATCCTTTTATACTTTACCAGGTATGCTCTCAAGCCCAAGCAACTATACATCGCTTTGTAACGCTCCACGCTTTTAAAGTTTGTGTATTTCTTGGTACACAGCCTGAAAAGTATATTGGATATTTCTTATCGCTATACCAGACATTGGGCGCCAATTGCAATAAAAAAAAAAAAAGCACTCAAACGATTTGCACACAATTTTTGCACCCTATCTCTTCTTACGGGTGACGTAAAAGGCGACTAAGGGATTCACCAGAGTATGGGCAGCAGCGTTCTCTGAGTATTTAACCAAACCAACTGCGATCGCCAACCCGCCTGCCAAGCGTGGCGATTATGGCATAGCTCCCCTTTAGGGGAGACCTATATCCAGCAGTGGACGTCTTTTAGGCTGATATGATGAAATGATTTGCATACAATTTTTCATCTTTTTTGCTTATCTTTAGAGATGCAGCTGTGCCTTAGATTTTTTCTTTTACGACACCCACCGGAAGAAAGACGCTTTTTTATAGGTGGCGTCCAACGGTGCGTGATTTTACCGACGATACGATGCACAGCCAACGATCACGGACAGCCACGCACAGCATCGAGGCTCTTTCTACGATGCGCGGTGGAAGCTAGTGCGTCCTAATCCGCACCGTGGGAAGCCACCTACACGAACCTACGCTACGGACGCGTCTGCGTTACTTCGGACGCGTCTGCGTTACTTCGGACGCGTCTGCGTTACTTCGGACGCGTCTGCGTTACTTCGGACGCGTCTGCGTTACTTCGGACGCGTCTGCGTTACTTCGGACGCGTCCGCGTTACTTCGGACGCGTCTGCGTTACTTCGGACGCGTCTGCGTTACTTCGGACGCGTCTGCGTTACTTCGGACGCGTCTGCGTTACTTCGGACGCGTCTGCGTTACTTCGGACGCGTCTGCGTTACTTCGGACGCGTCTGCGTTACTTCGGACGCGTCTGCGTTACTTCGGACGCGTCTGCGTTACTTCGGACGCGTCTGCGTTACTTCGGACGCGTCTGGTGTTACTTCGGACGCGTCTGCGTTACTACGGACGAGCCTCTTTCCATAGTACGCGGGCGAGCTCGTGCGAGGTGGTCTGTAAAATCACGCACCTTGAAGCCACCTTATAATTTGCGGCAAGTAGTTTGCCTTTTACATAAGTTGAAACAAGTTCTTCTATTCCAGATTCGTAGGAGCGACCCTAATATTGTGGGCGCTCTCAGTTACCGGCCATATTGCTTCAGCTCACAAGATTATGACGCAGAACATGGCCCCAATAACCCTAGGTGAGTTTTTTTTTTCAAGTAAAACTTCTTTACGTACGCTTGACTTGGGGAGTAAGCTGGTGAATGCGTTACGAAAAGTGTGATCGGGCGAGGCGAACGGAAGTTGAGAGAGAGATATGTTAGTGAAGATAGAAATAGAGAGTTACGTTTCGTATATTACTGTAGGGGTAAGTGAGAGAGGTGCGAGCACACATTTTCTTTCTCTCTTTCTCTCATAGCCAGTTACGTTTCGTATATCTAAGACACAGTGCAGGCCTATTGTCTGTATCACACTGTAGGAGCAAGAGAGCAGTGCGCGCGCACATTTTCTTTCTGTCTTCCTCTCATAGCCAGTACTTCTTTACATACGCTTGACTTGGGGAGTAATCTGGTAAGCGTTACGAAAAGTGTGATATCGTAATTTCATATACAAGGTGAAATCCCATTAACGCAAAACGGATCTCTTCTCTGCATATATCTTTTATCAATCAACTCAGCCTATCGCAGTCCACTGCTGGACATAGGCCTCTCCCAAGTTGCGCCACAACGCTCGGTCCTCTGCCTTCAGCATCCAGTCCCCCCCAGCCACGTTCTTTAGGTCGTCGGTCCACCTGGCAGGGGGGCGCCCTACGCTGCGTTTGCCGATTCGCGGTCTCCACTCAAGGACTCGTATGCTCCAACGGCCATCGGTCCTTCGACAGACATGGCCAGCCCACTGCCACTTCAGCTTACTGATCCTGCAAGCTATGTCGGTCACTCCGGTTCTTCTCCGTATAATCTCGTTACGGATTTTATCCTTCAAAGAAACTCCAAGCATAGCTCGCTCCATAGCTCGCTGAGCGATTTTGAATTTGTGGACTAGCCCAACTGTCAGTGTCCACGTCTCGGCACCGTAAGTCATGACTGGCAGGACGCACTGGTTGAAGACCTTTGTCTTCAAACTTTACGGTATAGGCGACGAGAAGACTTGGCGAAGTTTGCCAAATGCTGCCCAGCCCAGACGGATCCTTCTGTTGGCTTCTTTCTCGAAGTTGTGTCTACCAAGCTGAATTGCCTGCCCTAGGTAGACGTATTTCGTTACAACTTCGAGTGCTGACCCTTCGACGAATATTGGCCTCGGCATGACATGCATATTGAACATGACTTTAGTCTTGTCCAGATTCATGCCGAGACCGACACGTCGAGAGGCTCCGTTTAAGCTGTGCAGCATTGAGCCCAGTTGTTTCACTTTTCTTTATTCTTTTTTTTTTTTCTTTTTCTTTATTTCTTTTATACTTACACTCTTCTATTTCATTTAATTCTTGCCCAGGTTCGCCGACAACCTGGCGGCTCACGGGTTGCTGCGCCTGGCGGACGCGCTGCACGCGCTGCTGTGGCGCTGGACGGCGCGCTGGTGTGCCGTCAGCGCTGTACTGCTACACAAGGACATCGTGAGCCCGTGAGTAGCATTAGTGTACATGACAACCTGGCGGCTCACGGGTTGCTGCGCCTGGCGGACGCGCTGCACGCGCTGCTGTGGCGCTGGACGGCGCGCTGGTGTGCCGTCAGCGCTGTACTGCTACACAAGGACATCGTGAGCCCGTGAGTAGCATTAGTGTACATGACAACCTGGCGGCTCACGGGTTGCTGCGCCTGGCGGACGCGCTGCACGCGCTGCTGTGGCGCTGGACGGCGCGCTGGTGTGCCGTCAGCGCTGTACTGCTACACAAGGACATCGTGAGCCCGTGAGTAGCATTAGTGTACATGACAACCTGGCGGCTCACGGGTTGCTGCGCCTGGCGGACGCGCTGCTGTGGCGCTGGACGGCGCGCTGGTGTGCCGTCAGCGCTGTACTGCTACACAAGGACATCGTGAGCCCGTGAGTAGCATTAGTGTACATGACAACCTGGCGGCTCACGGGTTGCTGCGCCTGGCGGACGCGCTGCACGCGCTGCTGTGGTGCTGGACGGCGCGCTGGTGTGCCGTCAGCGCTGTACTGCTACACAAGGACATCGTGAGCCCGTGAGTAGCATTAGTGTACATGACAACCTGGCGGCTCACGGGTTGCTGCGCCTGGCGGACGCGCTGCACGCGCTGCTGTGGCGCTGGACGGCGCGCTGGTGTGCCGTCAGCGCTGTACTGCTACACAAGGACATCGTGAGCCCGTGAGTAGCATTAGTGTACATGACAACCTGGCGGCTCACGGGTTGCTGCGCCTGGCGGACGCGCTGCACGCGCTGCTGTGGCGCTGGACGGCGCGCTGGTGTGCCGTCAGCGCTGTACTGCTACACAAGGACATCGTGAGCCCGTGAGTAGCATTAGTGTACATGACAACCTGGCGGCTCACGGGTTGCTGCGCCTGGCGGACGCGCTGCACGCGCTGCTGTGGCGCTGGACGGCGCGCTGGTGTGCCGTCAGCGCTGTACTGCTACACAAGGACATCGTGAGCCCGTGAGTAGCATTAGTGTACATGACAACCTGGCGGCTCACGGGTTGCTGCGCCTGGCGGACGCGCTGCACGCGCTGCTGTGGCGCTGGACGGCGCGCTGGTGTGCCGTCAGCGCTGTACTGCTACACAAGGACATCGTGAGCCCGTGAGTAGCATTAGTGTACATGACAACCTGGCGGCTCACGGGTTGCTGCGCCTGGCGGACGCGCTGATCTCGCGGCTCACAGGTTGCTGTGCCTGGCGGACGCGCTGACCTCGCGGCTCACAGGTTGCTGTGCCTGGCGGACGCGCTGACCTCGCGGCTCACAGGTTGCTGTGCCTGGCGGACGCGCTGACCTCGCGGCTCACAGGTTACTGCGCCTATCGGACGCGCTGACTTCGCGGATCACAGGATGCTGCGCCTGGTGGACGCTCTAACCTCGCGGCTCACAGGTTGCTGCACTTGTCGGACGCGCAGACCTCGCGGCTCACAGGTTGCTGTGCCTTACGGACGCAGAGACCTCGCGGCTCACAGGTTGCCGCGCCTGTCCTACGCGCTGTCCTCGCGGCTCACGGGTTGCTGCGCCTGTCGGGCGCACTGACCTCGCGGCTCATAGGTTGCTGTGCCTTACGGACGCAGAGACCTCGCGGCTCGCAGGTTGCTGTGCCTTACGGACGCGCTGACCTCACGGCTCATAGGTTACTGTACCTGGCGGATGCGCTGACCTCGCTGCTCATAGGTTGCTGTGTCTGGCGACTCACAGGTTGCTGCGCCTGGCGGACGCGCTGACCTCACGGCTCATAGGTTACTGTACCTGGCGGATGCGATGACCTCGCTGCTCACAGGTTGCTGTGGCTGGCGGCTCACAGGTTGCTGCGCCTGGTGGACGGGCTGTCCTCGCGGCTCACAGGTTGCTGCGCCTTGCGGACGCGCTGACCTCACGGCTCATAGGTTACTGTACCTGGCGGATGCGCTGACCTCGCTGCTCACAGGTTGCTGTGCCTGGCGGCTCACAGGTTGCTGCGCCTGGTGGACGCGCTGTCCTCGCGGCTCAAAGGTTGCTGCGCCTTGCGGACGCGCTGACCTCGCGGCTCATAGGTTACTGTACCTGGCGGATGCGCTGACCTCGCTGCTCACAGGTTGCTGTGCCTGGCGGCTCACAGGTTGCTGCGCCTGGCGGCTCACAGGTTGCTGCGCCTGGCGGCTCACAGGTTGCTGCGCCTGGTGGACGCGCTGTCCTCGCGGCTCACAGGTTGCTGCGCCTTGCGGACGCGCTGACCTCACGGCTCATAGGTTACTGTACCTGGCGGATGCGCTGACCTCGCTGCTCACAGGTTGCTGTGCCTGGCGGCTCACAGGTTGCTGCGCCTGGCGGACGCGCTGACCTCACGGGTCATAGGTTGCTGCGCCTGGCGGACGCGTTGTCCTCGCGGCTCACAGGTTGCTGCGCCTGGCGGACGCGCTGACCTCGCGGTGTTTTCGATAAATGATGTATTTGTAGGTATCATACATTGATAAAATGATTCAAGAAATGTACCTAATTAAGTATTTTTTATGTGCACCTACCGCATGTCGTCTTGTTGTGGCAATAAATAATTTTTCTTTCTTTCTTTCTTTCTTTCTATTCAGCGAGTAATATTTTTTTACTGATGGGGGCGCCACTTGGATGCTACATTCCCTTTAAACGGTTTTGTGTTACTTGAATTATTCAAAGTCAAAAGTCAAAGTCAAAAGTTTTCATTTCGAATAAGCATTTCCATGCACTTTCAAAACGTTAATTATGAATCTAGTTTCGCGGTTCCAAAAAGTTGGTCCTATGGAGAAGAGCCGGCAAGATACTCCATGGAAATACTGTTTTGTTACTTGGGTTATTAAGAGTCCTGGGGCCGTATTATGAAGTGTTAAGGCATAATTGTTCCGGTGTTAAGAGGGATGGCGCTATTAGTCCTGTATATCACTGTCTCTCTTTCGCAACGAAACAATGATGAAAGATAAGAATGAAAGAAAGATTTTTTTTATTTCAGTCTCGATACAGGGGAGAGAAAAAAAAAACTAAAAATAACATATTAACAATAAACTTAAAATTGACATGCCTGTATGAGACTAAAAAAGGCCCCCATCTCAGCATATGCTACAACACCGAAATGTTGCAGCGTTGGTTTTCGGATGGGTCCTGATAGTGAGGCCACAAGTAGATACGGGTAAATAAATACATATACAAGTAGGTAATGTTTTACAAAAATAAAATAAAATAAACATCATTTAACATGTGCCAGGTGTCCCTGTTAGAGGTAGCAGAGCGTGGTTAAAATGTTGAATAATAAAAGCTTAGATAAAACTCGTATATTTTTCACATTTTCAACATTTTCAAGATGACATGACAGATGACATAGTACATAAAGTAAAAAGTAGAAAAAATAAATTTACTCTGAATAAAAAGATCGATATAAAACCATATACTCTTTTTATTCTAACACTCCTCCTTAAATTCATTTCTCTACTTCCATCCATCACACAACACAATCACAAAACACCCATACCTAGCGTACACCAATTGAACTTCCCTTTCAACAGAGGTTTCGTTAAAACATCCGCAACCATATGACTTGTCTCTACATACTCCAATTCAATATGGCCATGCTCAACTGCCTCTCTCACAAAGTGGTGTCGCACATCTATGTGCTTTGTGCGTTGATGGTGTACAGGGTTCTGCGCAATAGCAACAGCAGATTGACTGTCACTGAAAATCTTCATGGGCATCTCAACTTGACCAGAGACCTCCGAAATCAATCTCTTTAAGAAAATTGCCTCTCTAGCAGCTTCTGACATAGCTACATACTCAGCCTCCGCTGTAGATAGAGCAATCGTCCTCTGTTTTCTGCTTTCCCAACATATTGCAGCTCCCATATGCAGAAAAACCATTCCTGAGTATGATCTCCTATCATGACAAGTTGCGTGACTGGCATCTGCATAGCCCTGTACCTTATGTACTCCTGTCCTTTTGTACTGTAGCCCAAGACATTTAGTACCCTTTAAATATCTGAGCACTCTTTTTGCGGCTATCCAATGCTCTTCATCGTAGCAAGCGTTGAATTGGCTCAGATAATTTACTGCGTGTGCAATATCTGGCCTCGTGCAAACAGATATGTACATCAGCGAACCAATTAGATTTTGGTATGGAATCCTCGGATCAGGTTTATGTTCTAGTCCAGGTTTCACAAGTTTTTGTCCAGGAACTGATGGGGTTGAAGCAAGTTTGCAATCAGCCATCCCAAAAACCTTCAACATTTTTTCAACATACTTCTCTTGGTCAATTTTGATTCCAATATCGTCCTGCGTTATGTGCATTCCCAAAAAATACTCTGCCTTCCCAAGATCCTTCATATCAAATTTTGACATAAGGTCACGCTTTACTTTACGCAGCTCCTCCGCGTCGTTCCAAAAAATCAGTACATCATCTACGTATACTGCTAAAATCATGACCTTCTTACATTGGGATCTCATGTAAATGCATGGCTCATTTTTGGATCGTTTGAACGACAACTGCAATAACTCATTATTCAGTTTATTGTTCCAAGCTCTGGGGGATTGCTTTAAGCCGTAAAGCGAACGTTTAAGGAGACACACGTAATCTTCCTTTCCTTTTTCTTCGTAACCATCCGGTTGTTTCATGTAGACCGTCTCAGATAAGTCTCCATTCAGGAACGCTGTTTTTACGTCCATTTGGTCAATATTAAGGCCACTCTTAGCTGCCATTGCCAGGAGGACTCTTAGAGAGCTATGTCTCACCACTGGAGAGAATGTCTCGTCATAATCGATGCCCCATCTTTGGCTAAAACCTCTGGCGACAAGCCGAGCTTTGTATCTTCGCTTATTTCCCGCCTCTTCTTTAATTCGAAAAATCCATTTCGAATCTACGACGTTGCTCGCTTGTCCAGGTTTCACTAAAATCCATGTTCGATTTTTCTTTAAAGCATCAAGCTCCTCCTGAATCGCAGCTTTCCATTCTCTACTGTCAGGCCTTGACAGTGCATCTTGAACCGTAGTGGGGTCATGCTCTGTTTCCACTGCATGGTATAGAACATAATCCGGGAACTTTTTGGCTTTCCTGTCTCTTAGTGGGTACCTCCGTTCCACCTCTCGTGGTCGATCCTCAGTTACCTCAGTAACGTCCGACTCACAATCTTGAAACTCTTCATCCTCTGGTTCATGAATGGCTACTTCATGTTGAACAGGATTTTCAGCAAAACTCTCTTGTTCTTGTTCCACTCTAGGAACATTGGTTACATCATTCTCTTGTTGAGGATGCAAAACATCTGGTTTTACTGTATGCCTGATTATTTGTTCATCTTGTAGAAGTATTATTTCTGGTTCCTCTTGTAATTCTTCTTGTAGATTTTTGTATTTTTTATTCTCCAAAAATACAACATTTTTGGCCTTAAATATTTTTCCGGAAGTAGGATGCACGAGACGATACGCTTTTGCGTTATTATCGAAGCCTGTGTGGATAAGCTCTCTGCTTTTTACATCCCACTTAGTCCTTTTTTGATCAGGAATGTGCATAAACGCTTTGCACCCAAAAATTTTTAGCATGCTTAGGTCACACTTCCTCCCTGACCATTTCTCATCCGGAGTCATATTCTTCACCGCAATCGTTGGTGACTGGTTCTTTAGAAACACGGCGTGATGGACAGCTTCAGCCCAAAAACGTTTTTCTAATCCGGACTCATGTAGCATGGTTCTTGCTTTATCGCAGATGGTGCGATTGGCCCGTTCAGCTACGCCATTCTGCTCTGGCGTATATTCCACCGTCAGTTGATGCTGGATTCCGCAATTTTTCAGCAAGTTATCCATTCGCTTATTGACGTACTCGGTCCCGTTGTCAGTGCGCAGAATCTTAATTTTCTTGCCGCATTGATTTTCAGCAAACGCCTTAAAAACTATAAATTTTTCGAAAACTTCACTTTTTTGTTTCAAAAAATAAATAAAAGTTTTTCGCGTGAAATCGTCAATAAACGTCAAAAAATATCGGAACCCACTAATAGAAGGTATACTCATAGGTCCACACACGTCTGAGTGCACTAAACCTAAAGCTTCCGTAGCTCTCGTTGCATCAGTTTTACGAAACGGCTGTTTCGTCTGTTTTCCCATAATGCAAGATATACACTCCAGTTGAGAAGCAATATCAGGAAAACTTACCCCTGTTGCCATCTTATCTCTCAATAGTTTGAGGTTATGCATACCAAGATGTCCCATCCTCCGATGCCATAACATCTGCTGGTCATGCTCTGCTGTTGCTAGCGCAGAACCCCGCGAACAGCACTTAATTTTATAAATGCCTCGTTCTTCCACACCTTTCACAACAGGCTTACCTCGCACCTCACACTCATTGCTCTTGAAGATGTCACAACTTTTATCTGCAAATACTACCACATAACCCTTTTTCGCAATTGCATTCACACTCAATAAGTTAGAAGCTAACTTAGGTACATACGTAACGTCGCTGATTGTCAATCCTGACTCACATACTACCGTACCCTCACCTGCACCGAACACTTCATTACCATCTGCACAAGTCACTCTCAAAGACTTAGGAGTATCCTTTAAATTCTTGAACCAAGATTTGCGATTCGTCATATGTGTCGACGCTCCAGAATCGATGATCCAGTCTTCTGCTTGTGGAATTGACGTGCCGAACGCAAAATCTTGAAGAGCTTCCCTCTTCCCTTTTGGATTATCAGGACACTCATGTGCCTTGTGTGGTCCATTACAAATAAAGCAATTGATCTTTTGTTTGATCTTCTTCGGTGTACTCTTACCCTTATGCTTATTTGACAATAGTGCTGAAGTGAGTTGGCTTGCACTCGTGCTTGCCGAATAGGTATCCTCCATTTGAAAAAGCTTCGTTTTCACATAGTCGGTAGTAAGAACAACATTACTATTTTCTATGGCTAGTCTCATCGGTTGGAACTCTATGGTAAGGCCTTGGAGAAGTAAAGCGGCTAATAGCTCATCGTCAACTTCCTTTCCTAGGTCTTGAAGTTCCTGAGATACCATCATTACAGATGTGACATATTCCCTAACCGATGGGAATTGTTCCAGCTTCATGCTCACCAGCTTTGCAAGTAGTCGGCAGCGGTTATTAAGACCTTTGTCCTCGAACGCACTCATTAATGCTTCCCAAGCATCTTTCGCTGTTTTAGCTTTGCGTACATGCACCAAGCAATGAGGTCTAATCATCAAGCAAATCTTTGCTCTAGCTTTCTGGTCTTTTCTCAAACCCTCCACATCGGTCGTTTCAGGTGTAACTCTTGTATACTCCCACAAATCATCGTGTACAAGATATAACTCCATCAAAAACTTCCACGTGGCGTAATTGCTGTTGCCATCCAGTTTCTCTATAGATGGCAACCCTCTACTGCCTGAAGACTCCCTCTCTCTCTTGTTATCATTAGCCATCTCCCTACAAGTCTCTGGGCCCATAACCTGTTAGAGGTAGCAGAGCGTGGTTAAAATGTTGAATAATAAAAGCTTAGATAAAACTCGTATATTTTTCACATTTTCAACATTTTCAAGATGACATGACAGATGACATAGTACATAAAGTAAAAAGTAGAAAAAATAAATTTACTCTGAATAAAAAGATCGATATAAAACCATATACTCTTTTTATTCTAACAGTCCCTCCACCCTTAGATCCGCATCATTTGTCCATGACATGACAAACGAAGGGACGCCACGCCAATACGCAAAAGGCAGGGTTCCATGACAGGTATCTTACATTTGATGATTCTAAAATTCCGGAGGTTGGCGGGAAAATTCGTAAAGATCGTGTTGTGGATTTTTTATTATTTTCCAAAATTTGTGTTTCTTCGAGTGTTAATGTGTAATAATGGTGGATTATTAAATGTTAAGTGCTCGTTAACGTGTACAAGTGTGGATAAATGGTACAAAGTTGAAAAACATGACTTTCGTATTATCTCATCATCAAAGATTCAAAGATTCAAAGATTCAAAGATTTATTTTGCCAACTAAGTGTACATATTGGTGGTAGGTTATAAATATAGTTCTTACAAACTTAGTCGCCTTTTTCAGGCATTGCAAAATTATTGGACTTAATTAATTACAATTTAATATATTAATATTACATAAGTATTAAGCTTATACATCTAAAATAAACATAGTAGATCGCCGTATTAATTTTGGCGGAAATTTATTTTGATAATATAAAAACTACTGGATAATTTTAAAGTATAACATATTAATTAAAGTTTTTATTTCCATCATGAATATAGTAGCAAAATTATCTTATTTTAATTAAATTTATTCAGATTTGATTTAATATGTCCAATTTTATTAATTTCATTTAAATATTTTTTATATTTATTAATTGATTTAATACGTATTTTTTATTTAATTTATGCAATTTTAATTTATTTCATTATATTTTAATATAATTTATTACGATTTAATTTTATTTAGGTTTATTTTGAGCTTACATAGTATTTTAAATATTACTAACACATAGTGGAATAAAGCAGTCTGATTGAATAAAAGTTATTTTTATTGTATATGTTTTATTATTATTATTGTGTTTTATTTTTTGTACTTATTATGTTCCAAATATTCTTCAATTGTATAGAAGCATTTTTGGATTAGAAATGTTTTTAATTTTCTATTAAATATTGTCAATTTTGTTTCTAGTTTTATATCGGATGGTAAACTATTAAATATTCTGACTGCCATGTAATAGGGAATTAAATAGGAATTAAATATTCTGACTGCCATCCCCTCAGAAACCTAGTAAAGTTTCCATCACTTTACTAGGATACAAGTATAATATGTTCAATGATTACGACTGAAGGACAAGTATCCATGGTCATGAATAAATTGAAAAAAAAAAAAAAACTAAAATTCCATAATACGGCCCCTGGCTTCGTCTGCCGCAGGAGTGAGGTGCAGTACTGGCGGTGGCTCGGCATCCGCTGCGCCGGCTGGTGCGTGAACCGGCCGCTGGAGAAGCTGTACTGGCGCGGTGTGCTGAGGGCGCCCTACCTCGCCAAGACGCTGCTGGGAGAACCTGATGTAAGTCACCATCATCATCATCATCATTTCAGCCGAAACACATCCACTGCTGGACACAGACCTCCCCCAAGCATATGTTGGGGGGATATCACCACCATAATCACCACGCTTCGCAGGTGGGTTGGCGATCGCAGTTGGTTGGTTATATACTCGGAGAACGCTGCTGCCCATCCTCTGGTGAATCCCTTAGTCGCCTTTTACGACACTCATGAGAATCGCGTATATTATTTAAATTAGTTTTCCTGACGTTTCGAAAGCTTTGCAGCGTTGGTGGTCGCAGGAAGACTAAGATGACAAGCGTCTTTACAGATTTTTCTAGAAATTATTTTAATCTATCGTATAATTTTTTTCATTAATTAAAATCGTTTTGATGCACGCAGTAATCACTCACGGCTTGCTGTTTGCAGCACGTTACACTGTAAAAGATAATGACATTGTGAGTGATTACTGCGTTCATCGAAACAATTTTAAACAAAGCAGATGTGATTACGTCTCGATCCGCCAGATACTCAAACGACACTGAGCTGTAAGACGTTCTTAAAAGTCATTCTGTCGCTGTATTTCACCTTAGAGTGACAGTGACGGCAAGAGACTTAAGGGCCACTTCTTCTTCTATCGTGTCGACATGAGCTACATAATGATAATAGCTCAAGTCGTGGGGAAAAGATTAGCCAGTCAGCAATTTGGTAGCGGGGCTGACTGCCCAGGGTGCGCCGGACGATCAATTAACTATCGCCACACGAGGCTCTTTTAAGAGGCTGACAACACCTAAAAAATCAGACCTCTGCGGTCACTGTCGTTTCGTACAGAACTGAAAGAGAGGCAACGAGCCGAGGGACGTCGGATACGCCGCTCAACTTGAATGAAAATCATCATTTTTAATTTTTTTATAAAAATCTAAAAGCTTATTTGAAAAACAGAAACAACAAATGTTTAGATTATTGGCCTTCTCAAATGTTTTCTTAATTTTATTTATAATATTTAGTAAATAATAGAGATTGTTTGCTTTAAAGCTTGTTTTAAGAGGTTAGTTTACAATTCTTTTCTATCGAGAAAACTTCAAGAAAACGTGTTTTGGGCACAATACAGTTTCAGAAAATACGATCAAGATTAATATTTTTTTTTTCATTGCCACAAACTGGATAGATACAGCTAAAAATGTTTTTAAAAGAAGCCTATTTGGGGTATTTGGCTGTTGTCAGCGTCTTAATGCATTTATAGGGCTACTTAAAATTGAGTTGCGTTTGAGTATTTGGGGTTTAGGGAGTAATACTCTTGCAAATATGCAAAATCGACATCATTTTAGTGGTAACACTCGCTTGAGCCCTGATGTATGCCCTAAACTCATCTTTTTTGTGACTTAAAACAAAAAATCGCCTTAATATCTAAAATGACGAAAATTACAGATCGACAAGCGATCAAACGAGAGAGACAGTTACAGCAGTTTGGACCGCGCCGGCTCGCTCGTAGACAAACTACTAGAGCCCGAGCGAAAGATGTCGTCCGGACAGAATTGATGATTTAATTTAAATTAAAACGAAAAATACTAATTTATTAACAGACTACATAGCTCGTTTTGCAATGTCGGAAAGTTTTTTAAATATTTTTTTTCCATGAAGAGGTTCTAATTTTTCTAACACGTTTTATTGGGTAACAAAATGGGAATCCGTATACTCATTACTCGAAAAATCTTAAAGTCTAGAGTTCAGCTTCGAAAAAATATCGCTAGGCATTAGCGTTGCCAGATGTCTCGCTTTTCCGTTTTTCAGCCTTCTCAGGACGCGGGTGGCCCAAAATCCCGCTTTCTCATCTGAAGTAGCCAATTTTGCGCGGTTTGCATTTAAAATGATCGGTCAGCGAAATAAGAACCGCACGAGGGGAGGAGGCGACTGTGAATTGTAACCACTGCTATGCATTTTTTTCATGACCCGATTTTTTCGCCCCAGTAAAGATTTTTCTTCCCAGTCCCGATATTTTGCGCCCCAGTCGAGATTTTTTCGTCCCAGTCTCGAATTTTTCGCCCCAGTCCCGATTTTCGTCCCAGTCCCGCTCTTTTACAAGCTTTTATTTAACTTGCCGTGTTTTCATCTAAGTCCTGATATTTGGAAAACCGGCCAAGAGCATGTCGGGCCATGCTCAGTATTATAGGGTTCCTTAAGTAGGTCTACAAACGAATCAAATCGAATATTAATCGTTGCTATTTTAGTTTTTGCAAACAGCGCCACCTAGTGCTAAATTTATGAAGCTAAATTTAAGAAGTGTGTTTCTTTTTCTGATTTTTTTAAATAGAAAGTAACTAAAGGAGCATTATTTGCTATGATAATTTTTCTCTAAGGTCAATGACCTATGAACTAGGACGTCTTAAGTATTTTTCAGTTTTCTCACTATAACTCAAAAATTTATAATCGCATTATACTCGAAATAATTTTAAAAGAGAGTTTTTATAAAGGTCTATCAATGTTGAAGACTATAAGTTTCTACGTTGCATAGTTTAGAAATGGCAGGGGGGGCGACACATTGCAAGCCACTTTGGCGAACTGTATTTCGCAGAGGGTATACCTGATAAAAAAGTTGTGTATGAAACATTACCTTCATTTTAGTAGACCTATTCAACGATACCCCACACGAGGGGGTGCAGCTAAAAAAATATTTTCATCGCCATTTCACATGTATGGGCGCCACCCCTAAAATACGTAATCAAAATTTTTTTTTTCTTTTAAAATTGAGATCTATATCTATTCCATTTTTTGCCAACATTTCATTTACTTATGTTTATAACTGTAGAAGTTATTAAGCGGTAAAGGATTAGGACAGACGGACAGACGGACAGACGGACGGACATGACGAAACTATAAGGGTTCCTTGTAGGACTTCGGAACCCTAAAAAACGGATCTGACAACGCTACTAGGCATACAGACTCAATGCCACTTTGCATTTTGTGATGCCTTGCCTCAGCCCGAGTCAGTTTAAATGCCTCCTCCTAATGGTGCTGATTCTGTTGTTTAAAAACTAATTCTTATCGTCTCAGTGGTCAAAATAACAAAAAAATAGTAAACTAATTTAATCTCATTATCCTCCAGTTTCTGAAAAGCTGATCAATGCAAAAATTTACTAATCCGCTGTCAAATCGTGTGTCAAGTGTCGTGATTGGTTGTTAGTATTTTTGCCGACCAATCACAAGAATCATTAGATTCGACAACAGACCAAATTGATCAGCTTTCAAGAAACCGAGGGTATGTCTCTTTCTAACTAAAAACATACGGTTAAAGATCTTTATTTTCTCAAAAGAATTACAAATTCACTTACAGAGAAAATATAAAAACTTAAAATAAAAGTAAACAATATGCCATTAAGCGTAGCTCAAAAAATAATGTAGGTATGCATTGCGAAGAGTAAAAACATTAGAAAAGGATAGAAGATTTTACTCCTATCTGTAGTCCACTTTCTTTATTTCTACTTGAGTTTAAGCTAGTTTCATAGCAGTGCGGACCGTCCGCGCGGTGCTCCGGAGCGGTGACACGCGTTTGGCGTTAGAACATCGTTTTACAGCGCTGCAGATTGCTCCGTACGGAACACGCTCCGCTCGGAGTCAATACGACCCGACCGTGCCCCATTAAACTCAACACTCGTTTCAGAGCACTGCGGACTCTACGCATGCGGGGGGCCCGCAGGCGGACAGTCCGTACGGACCGTACGCACTGATCTGCACCTAAGTCGCCATCTTTATGGGTCTACTATTTTCTCGTAAATTACAAAGGGCATACTTTTAATAATTTGACATTTCTTAATATTTTCTGTCCTTTTTCAATGTTGTTTGTAAGAAAGAGATGTAGTGTAAATAAAAATAGTTTAGTGCGTACAAAAGAATTGGCACCATTGTCTACTATAATCCCCTAAGGCCATAGATCGACTATGATCGGTTGAATATTCATGATCGGTTTCAGAAGCTTCGACTTTGCTTTGGCTTTCTTAAGTTATTGATTTAGTATTTTGAGTGTTAGTATAATAATAATAAAATATATCATAATTGAACTGTAAAATTATTCAAAACTGAGTTAAGAAGTCTGGTAACTAAGCTACATCGACTATACATCCCAACAGACGCCTATTTTTAAATGTAATGCGTACAATTAATTCTGTTAACTGGCTGAGGTACGAGGAAGCAGAATACTGCAATCCGATTGGCCCTACCAAGTCGGCTATTGGCTATTCACTAACGCAGAAGTATTAACGGCTGACATTAGTGGCCGAAACTGTTTTGAAGTTTTCTAGTGTTGAATAGTGGCGACCTATATCAAATCTATTAGTCGTAGATGTGTTGTCAGACATCTGGTGGCTATTATGAGGCATCTATTGGCTGTATGGTCAATTCTATGCTAATATTTGCAACTCTGTCAACTCAAGTTCATTTGTCTCGGCTTGCG
Source organism: Asteroscopus sphinx (assembly GCA_949699075.1). NCBI lineage: Eukaryota > Metazoa > Arthropoda > Insecta > Lepidoptera > Noctuidae > Asteroscopus > Asteroscopus sphinx. The sequence continues at coordinate 6,463,947 of OX453030.1, read as the reverse complement.
CAGGCATTCATGGCATTTAACATAATACCTCGCGATATCAAGCGGCTCTAGATTTCTTTCTGAATAAATTGATCAAATACATTATTTAAACCGTTGTGACATCACAAAACGTGCCTCATTATATTGTAATGGTGTACTAACTAACCAAATTATTAGTAGCTTAATCATTATTTAGAGTTTTAGAGTGTCACTTGATATTAAAACTAATTTTTGATTTGCTTCAAAAGGCGTTTACTCTGAATGGTAACACTTGTGAATTATTCTGGTCATTTAAAATTAGGGAATCTTTGATATATGACATATCAACGGTTTTCCGTTACGATTTCTAAGGAAACTGCTGCACCGCAGTATAGCTCCTATGCCTCCAAATATATTAAGTCCATGTTGTCCAAATACAAATACCAATCAGTTTCACTGAAGCTGTGTAAAAAGCGACTTCTTATTTATGGAATAGGAGTTTAAGGTCCAGCTAATGTTACCATTGCCCATAAAAACTGCAATATCACCTAGACTGTTTTGATGGTATTACATTTCGCGTTCGCCAAATTGAGACACGAAGATGGAAAGTCTCACGTGATTGTAATTTCACTGGCAAATTTCTTCATAGATCAACGAAACAGCGCGGCAAAGTCATGCGGTAGAAACGCCTCGCAAGATGAAAGACGCGGAGTAAGCAGCCTCGAGGCCTCGACGCAGCGGCGAGGCACCACACCTCGATTGGAGTCAGACTGCCTCGAGCGCAGCGGACTATAAATTATATAGGCAGTTTCATTATTAGGGCCTGTTTTCGCCGTTTATCTAATCCTGGCTTGTCCGAAGTTAGTTGAACTCATTTTTAAAACTCGCCGTGAGTTCGTGAAAGATCCCTCATCACAAGTTTGACAGTTGCGAATACTTAATACTTTAATCGAATTCGTTCATATATTAGTAGTTCTTCCACGTATCCGCTAGGTGCGCTACTAATTTATGAATGAAAACCCAACTTTGATGAACAACATAACATTACATGACGCCCACAGACCAGTAAACTTCAAGACTCCGTATAAACTATGTTTTGTATTCGAACGCAGTCGTAAAACGTTGGTGGGGTCAGGGGGCGGACGGCGCGTTATGATTGGCCGGCTCAAAAGTTCGGTGGTATGATTCCTTATTATTGGTGCCGCTCGCTGACTGAGTGACGTTCCGATTGGCGGAGGGACGTATGATATGCAGTGGTAGAGCATATGCGTTGTGACCGGGGGTGTCCAGCTAACCGGCGTCTAGAGGCTTACTGGTCTATGATGACGCCCAATGATATTCAATAGTACAGATATGTTACTTGCGCTCGATTCCTGTCAAACAAGGCGCCGAGCGTGACCTATGACAAAAAAAAAAAAAAAAAAAATGCCGTCGTGTGTGTACAGAAAGTGTTCCAATGATGACGCGAAAGTTACAGCTTACTTACTTTGTACCAGTTTATGTGTATTGTGCTGCCGCTGCGTGCGGAACATTTTTTGGTTTGTTTTCATGGGCGCCGGCAGGGGGGTGCCAGGGGGTGCACTTGCACCCCTTGGGAATCTCGGGATCAACAGGAATTATTGAAATAAAAAGCCGTCTGTTGGAAATCATTTTTTTATTCACAATAATTAGTAGGCAGTTATTACACAATTCTCATTTAAAAAGCAACTGCAGCTATTAACAATCATATACGGCAAAGATTGTAAGAAAACTAAAATCTGCACCACCTGGAAATTATTTCTGCCGGCGCCCATGTTTGTTTTGTTAGGGTATTACATTGTTACATATCTATACTTTTAAATATCTTTGGAAGGGGTTTCGTGTGATGTATAGTCATGTGGTGTATAGCCACATGTCGCCAGAAATAGATAAATTGGAATTTGATAAAACCGTTTGTAATGTCAAACACGTACTTGGGATATTTCTCGGGCACTCGTGAATTCTCGACCTGATTCTGCTCAGGTTTTCCGGTTATTTAAAGCTACATAAACGGTTACTGTTACGGTTACAGTAACTGATTTTTTATTTTCGCACCAGCATTATAACGCTGTGCGCCACAGAAACCGCGTTCCTCCTTTTACGATCTTTGTAGAATCTAAATTTTCGTTCAGCCCGTGATGCGGGAAACAGGTCCTGAGTCTTTCCAAAAGAGTCCTATTGCTATCCTTTTGCTGTCCGCGAGGCCGCCTTATGCCTCGTCGCTGCACTCGAGGCGTCTTGAGGTTTGTTTACCGTATTATATCATGAGATTATCGGCACAAAACGGGCCTTACCACATCGAAAATCGAAGCTAATTTAGCAAAATTTTATCGGTCATAAATAATATTGTGTATCTTTTTTATATTGGCTCCTAATTATATATTTTGTGTGTGTGTGTGTGTGTGTGTGTTTTGAATGATATTTTAACGAAGATCCTCGAAGTAGAAAAAAATAAGTTTTCCATATCATGCTTGTTTTTGTTCTGGAGATATTTTTTTTGAAATTTCACGGGATTATTTTCATTTATTTGTTTGGTATGTAGATAAATTCTCGATGTGGACAAATTCTAGTCGATAAATAATAACCATTTTCGATAAAAAGTAAAGTAATTGTTTTTTTAAATATTATTTTCCGGCGACCAAATAATCTCGCATTTTTATTCATTTTAAATCTAAAAAGGAATCTGCTTGCAAATCATTTATATAAATTCAGTAGTTTAGCCGTTGCTACTACACAGTTATGCTCGAAACAGATTTTTCTGTCTCTGGAATAAGTACAATTTCTAATTTTGTGACGATCACAGTTAATTTGTGCCGATAACCTCATTTATATACTAGGTACCGTGTACATATTTTTTTGTTTTAATGCAGTGTTTATTATTTATATGTGAAATTGTTATTTATTTTTTGTTATGTGAATATCCACAGATTACTGACTACGTATGTAAACAATGATTTTTATTTTACCTATTTGGTATCAGACGAAAAATATTTTTAAGTAAATTATAAGTATTATTTAATTTCAAATTGAGGCTTAGAAATTACAATTATTTATAAAGTAGTACCGTAAATTATTATTTTTTATGAAAACTATACGTTTCAGTTATTTTCGTGCATTTTGAGGTGCTTGCTTTTATTAAAAGTAAATATTTTAATTATGCAAATAATTGTTTGAAATTTGCTACATGCAATCATTTATTTAAATATGCAACGAATATATTGAACCCGCTTGTTCGTGGTCATTGTTTATCTCCATAGATTTCATAAATAAGGGAGATATGCCTTCAATGTCGCCGCTTTTCTCCCACCTATTTTACAAACAGAAACAAAAACAATTGGTACGGCGCACACTCTCATATTTTCTCACACACACCAAGAAACACACAGCAACACACAACTTACTAATTGTACACATGCGTCAAGTGGGCCTGCAGTGCTTTGAATCTGTGGGCGTTCCGTCGGCGATGTGATCATTTTGCGCATGTCGAAGCGTCAAGCGTTGTACCCAGTTGGCACATCTCCCTTGTTATTTGTCTCATTCTCAACTCAATATCCGAAGAGGAAAGAAAAATAATGTACCTATGAGTGGCAATAAAAAATTATGCATTGTATGGGAGGTACCTTTTCGGTGTTTTTTACGAAAAGCACTTTTTAAAATTATTATCAAAGTATAGTACAATTTTCTTGAGGTGGTTTTTTATTAGGTACCTACTTGTCATATCTATCGATGCATGCACCTTTTATTAACCTCTTTCAAGCTTACTCAATTCAAGCATACTAATTAAGTATGCTATATTAGATATCATATTTTACTGTTAAATAAAATAAATAAATCTTGAACTTCTTAGAATACCCTGTCCAAAGATTCAAAGATTCATTCAGGCATTGTGTTGTATTTTCTGGAAAAAATTATGCAATAATCTTGGACGGATAAAAAAGGCGGATGGAATCTCGCTAAACAATAAATAAAGCATCCATAGTACTCGCTTAAAAGTACGGGCCGGCCGGCACGCACACATTCACATCCATAGTATGCCAAAAAGCCGCGATTACGTAAAAAATCTAGTGTGACTGTAGTCATTGTGTTAGTGTCACAAATAAATTAACAGTAGTTAAAAATCTGGTGTGTTAAAATGCTTTCGAAATTATAGTGGGTTTAGGAAAAAATCAAGTGCTTCAGTCTTTGTTTAGCGAGATTCCGTCTGCCTTTTTTATTCGTCCGAGTCTTAGATATCATATTTTACTGTTAAATAAATGAAATAAATCTTGAAATTCTTAGAATAAGTCTTCCCTATCCTTTCAAGCATTGTGTTGTATTTCCTGGAAAAAATAATGCAATGTTATTAACGCAACCAAAAATGTGGCGTACCTTATGAGAGAGCACAGACCAGTAAGCTTAAAGACGCCGCTTACACAAAGTTTTGCATGAGAAAGCAGTCGTAAAATGTTGGCGGGGACCGGGAGGCGGACGGTGCGTTATGATTGGTCGGCTCAAAAGTTCGGTGGTACGATTCCATGTGATTGGTGCCGCTCGCTGACGGACTGACGTCCTGATTGGGCGTATCATATGCATTGCAACTGCATATGCGTTGTGACTGGGGGTGTCCGGCTGATTGACGTCTAGAGGCTTAGTAGTGGTCTGTGTGAGAGAGTAAGCGCCTGATAAATTATTTTGTTGCATATACTTGAATATTTTTTCTTTTTTCTTTTAAATTAAAGCTTGCATTAAAACTGCTTTAAAATAATTTAGTACATTGTAGGTAACTTTTCCCATGTAAAAATTTGTACGCAACCGTCCGATGCGCGTTTCGTTTTTTTAATACACGTGTAATTATTTACGTTTTAATTTAAAATTATATTTAGTAGATACATAAGTATTTACACCATTATTTGTCAATGTGAGTATTATTTTACCAAAAAATATATTTATTTAGTATTATTTGCACAAAATCTTGTCGTTAGGTTTATTATTTATTGTGGCCCTTCGCTTCTTGTTTTAATTCGTAATTTTACGCACCAATTGAGTCTGCTTTATGTAATATTTTACAATATCAAACTAATGATTCGGTATTTACCAAAAATTATTTTGGTTAATAATAAAATTGTTAACTTTGCATTTTTGTTTTGAATGAAATATAAAATAAAAAAGAAGAAAGAAAGAAAAATGATTTATTGCCACAACAAGTCGACATGCGGTAGGTGCACATAAAAACCAGTGTGCTTTATAGCACACGACTGAAGTAAAACTTAACTAGCTTATATCTCCCTCAATACTATTTCAATGAGAATAAAGGAATGGCGGCGCGGCGCGCGTACATCTGCCGGCGCTGTGTCGTGGCCTCGCTCCCCGCGTCCCGCACTACCCGCTCCGTTCGCCACAGTTTTTGTAACGCATTCCCAGCTTCCCCAAGTCAAGCGTGCGTAAAGAAGTTTTACTTCAAAAATAACTTGATTACTTCATAAGCTATGTTGATAGCTCAAAATCTATACCAATTTGAAACATGTTCAAATTAGATATAGATTTTATATTAATCTTTTTATATTTATCATAAACATCACAGCAGATTCAATTGGTAGGGCAATGTAAGGTTAATAATTAAAATACAGTGTAGTGATATTATATAGTTATCACAAAATAATAATTTTAAACTAGCTTATTTATTGAAATCTGTAGCTAAGCTAGTTTTAATGAAATCAAGGTGGAATAAAAAATCGTATGAGTGAGGAGATTTAAAAAAACAAGATGTAAGATTGAGCGGGGTAAGATTTTCCCAGGACTCCAGTAGATTTAATTTCTTTAGTTGTTTAGATATTTATGAAGTTTTTTTATCCTGATGTTTTAAATCTTTATGATTCATCATAAATAATTTATTGCAGATTTTTTTTTTACAGTATATCTCCTTAAATATGAGTACACTAATTTGTAAGTCTACATTTAAATGTCAAAGGAGTGATTTGGCGCTCGTACTAGGAAAGACCTGTATCACGAGCGCCGTCACCTTCCTCCAGACCAGGCAAGTAAATACAGTTTGCTTTATTAAAAATTAACCTTTAGGGATATACCCTTTTACTTTATCACGAGTAAGGGTGTAGAAAAAGATAATAAAATTTAACACTTTTTTTAAAATAATAATTAATTTTTATCCTGATGTTTTACGTTGATTATACTTTATTCACTATATTTTATTATCAAACTATTAAAATTAAAATTTAAAGTACCTACAGTTTAAAACATGTAAGTATGTGTGTCTTACTATTACTTCTCTACTATCGCCCGATATGAGCGCTTGGGAAAATGTTACCACTGTAAAAAAAGTAGCAAAACTAAGAAAGTCAAACTCTAGTATCACTATCTCAGCGAAGGTCCTTACCACTTTACTAAATGTACAAAGTACTCATTAAGTTGATGTCTGTGTGTATGACTGTACGATTTTTAGCTTGTTTATCTTAATAAATATGACTATACTATCATTTTGTTTTATTTATATCAGCCTATCAACCATTAAACGTCATTTTAAGGTAGGGTTGCCAGATCAAAAACAAGAAAATCCGGAAAAAAATCCGGACATTTTATTTAAATTTTTAATGGGTAGGGGTAGGTGAAGTTGAAGTAAAGAAATTCCGGACAACTTAGAATTCCCTCCGCATTTCGGAAAAAGGACGAAAGGAGATGTCCTGAAATGGTTTTGTAATAATCAAAAACTAACCCGGCTCAGTTAAATACATATATTTGTACACAGAGAAAATAATCACTACGTGTATTTGTATAGAGGTCAGGTGACCCGCATGCTCTGGCCTAATCTCTAATTTGGCTGTTCCGTGTCAAAATTGACAAAAACTTGCAATGACAGCAAGTTCGCGTTCAGTTATATCGCCCGACGTCGTCGGACGACGCTCGGAGCGTTCCTTAGGCGTTCGTTTGTATGATCGCTCTGAGTAACTGAACGACCAAAGTACGCTCCGGGCATTGTCGGACGATAATACTGAACGCGGCCCAGAAATAGATATTTGACAATTATTCAATCTGACAGATTATTCAATGTTAGAGGCTTCGTTCAGTTAATCGCCCGGAGCGTACTTTGGTCGTTCAGTTACCCAGAGCGATCATACAAACGAACGCTCCGAGCGTCATCCGACGACTTCGGACGATAATGCTGAATGCGACCCTGAGCGTTTTTTGGGCGTACGTTTTTTGTATGAACGACCAAAGTACGCTCTGGGCTTTGAGAAATTCTGAAAGACGGAAGACGCTCGGAGCGTTGTTTGGGTATTCGTTTGTATGTTGTTCGCTATGAGTAACTGAACGACTAAAGTTACGTTCCGTGTGTCGTCTGACGATATAAGTGAACGCAGCCTCGACATTAGGCCCAGCAATACCGCACGCGTTGCGATTAACCGCGCGTGGTTTTAAACCATATAGCGATTATAGCGTCATCTCGGGGTGTATTCATAATTATTTATGCACTTGTGTTTACCTACGCATTGAGCAACTATCGCGAGACCAAACTACCGCTCGAATTACGAGATGGTAAATTAATCTTATTTCATTCATCACTATGTATCAGACACTGGGTTTTAGTTTCAGTCTCAGAGCTATTATGTATGAGATATATACAAATGTACTCTGTGTGTATGAGTACGACGCGCGACGGTCACTGTATGTATACCTGCCTACTCCTTAAAAGAATAGGTGAGGTGTGACGATGACGTCATAACATGTTAGGTGTGTCAAAAGCAAAAATGACATCTAGGTACATAACATACGATTTATTTATTTATGCAAAACAAACAAATTATAAGAATTGAAAAGACAAATTATAACTAAATCATTGAAAATTAAATGTTGAAGAAATAGTGGCGAGATTCATTTTGTATTGATTTCTTACAACCGCAATAGGCAGAATGTGAACATCACATGCAATCCTGAATCAAATTATTTAAAACTACTGCAGTGAATTAAACGCTTTCATTAGGATTTATCGTATTGTGTACAACAGGCGCGCCTATTATATTTCTAATTTTTAAGCCTACCCAATGTATTATAAATAAATACATTTTTGTACAAATCCTGAATATTATCGCGCTCATCATGATAATTATCTCAAAATTCTATCACGAATCTGATCAATCAATATTTCCAGGAATTGTTTTTAGAGCAGCTTCGAAACGTAGTCATCAATTTTCCCTTCTGGTTACGTTCCAAACCTATAACAAAGACATTTTGAGCTTTACACTAGTTTTGTACTACTTACACTCGTGTGAAAATAAATCAAGCTATTTCGTCGTAATGTTACGAATGTTAGCAAGTTTCTAAGATGGAATGAAGTTTTGACAGGTGCCACCAACTTGAATTCGATGCAAAAGGCAGGCCAATCGAACCGAGATAAATGTAGGTCTTCGGGCCACATCTAAACTCTGAATTCTCAAAAGCAGCGTCAAAATATAAGTGAAGTATCAGTTCAATACGTTGTAGCATCAGTGCGAATACGCTATGCATTGAATAACGCTTGTAAATAGCTAGACAAACTCGAATATCTAACACTGATCGTGGTTAGGAACTGTCATGAGATCTAAGCTTATGTAACATTTTATGTCCGTGAAATAACGTTATAATTACCTGATAGCGATTGTTTACCTCCACCAGAAGGTAAGGGGTATAATTTTACTAATATTTATGCATCTAGTTGGTTGTGTTTCTGTAGTTAACCTTGAAATGCATCGTGTAGGTGTATGCCGGCCGTGTCCAGCTGTAACTCACTAACCAAATTAATCTTTTTATCACTAATGCTTCCTTTTTAACGTTTTTTGTAATTTAGATTATTGTTTTCGTAATTTTTAGTTATATTTTATCAGATATACTCTTGCACTACTTTCTGTCAGTCTCCTAGAAATGTCACGAGACTGCTGTTCCAGATTCAAACATATGTTTTCTCAAATATTTTGTGTAAAGAAGGAGGTGATATAGGTTTTATTCAGTACTTTTTTGTTGAACTTCATCAGGAAAGTTGTGCATGGCATTAATATTTTACCGTGTTTTTCATCATTTACTTTTATACTTTATATTTATCCATATAAATGTAAGGTGTAATAATAATAACATGTACATTGTACATAGCCGTCCATGCATCATTTGACAAAATGTATGGAACAGATGTTTTTAGAGATTTTAGGGTTGCCCCCATAGTAAAGGTTGTTTGATACATTCTATGGACCTTAGCTTAAAATGTTATATTTTATAGCTGGCTTTTCACTATGGCATAAATATAATATAAATTATATCCTGAAATATAAATTACATCCCTTGATTCGCAATGAGATATATATTTACGTGCAGTTTGATTGCACACGGACACAAACTGAGGGTGACGCGGCAGCATGAAACGGTGTGCGAGTTACAGGGCATAATATAAACATTTAGTCAGTCGAAAAACTATTTATAGTTTGGAATGTAATATAAGTGTAAAGGGTTTCATTTGATAGTGAGCAATAAAGCCGGTTTAAATTTATATTCAAATGAAACCTAATAAATAATTAAATAATTAAACTAGAGCCCAAACTCTTCAAATTTCTCTTTCAGCATTTAATTTATATTTCAATAATTTTATCTGATGACTGTATAAAAAAATTGTGTGTATATTACGTTACTTTTACATGATTTTTAAGATGAGATTAAGAATTGTTGATATCAATATCATATGCGTGCGTGATTCTATTGTTTATTCTATCTTTGATAAGATAACACCATGGCAACTATTCTATTTTTCCTGATTGTGTTAATTTTCCTTTTAATTTTTGACAATTTTTCCTTATGCTTAAAAAAAAAGGAAAACTTGAACATTCATCTTTAATTTTGTGTAGGCCTAGTAGTGTATATTTTATGATTGGTACCAGGGCATTGATAGCAAGGCGGAAGCTAGGGCTTTGGGTAGAAGGCGGTGTTATCCATTTATTTCGGGTTCACTATTCTGACATGCTCCAAGACACTTTTCTGGCCTGGCGGCAGCCATTCATATTTGCTATAATGGGCTGGCTCTCATAATATACAGCCAAAGGTACTCGGCTAGATCGAACCCAGATCCCAAATGCTATTCCAAAGTCGATATTTTGGTATGTTAGACCAGTGCTTTTCAAAGTGTGGACCGCGACCTCCTGAGGGGACGTTAACATTGTACAGGGGGGTCACAGTCACTTAGAAATTAAAAGTTGTATAGTTCTTAATAAGTTTTTTATTATAAATACCGGCGCCACCCGCACCGTCGCGTAGAGCGTGGGGTCACGGGCATTTAGTTTTATTAAAGGGGGTCACTCTATGGAAAAGATTATAAAACACTGTGTTAGACTTAGAAGTATGTCTGATGCCGCAGTCACCATGCTCAACAAATTTGTGTTTGCAGACACAGGAAAATCATTATCAGCCTTCCCATTTCTGATTTCCAAGCTGTTCAGCCGTCTTATTCACAACTGTCTGAAAGTAGTTCGAATCTGAGAGGAAAGTTACTAAACATGTTCTCTAAACGCTATTCACAAATCCGATATTGAAAACTTAACAGTTCTAGAAGAATCCAAGATGTCAGTTTACAGAAACTCCTTCCGAGAGCCATTCGCTATCAGAAAGCACTTGATGAGTAAATTATAAAGAACTATGAATAGTGTTTCTGAATCCGTTCCATTCTCAAATTTGTTTTGTTTCCTTTTCCGATCAACTTTCACTTTGGATATGGAAGCATTTCGGACATTTTAAATTAACACTGCTGATTCGTTTTTCTTATAGTGTACTCCATCCACAACCCAAATTCAAATATCTAAATTAAAACTTACTGGTAGGTAATGCAACTTATACTTAAGGTTACAACATATATCATTTATTTATTTATTTATTTATTAAATTTATGCACACACAGATAAATAAAATTAAAATACATAGAAATGAATAGTACAAAGGCACTGCTTATTTCTATAAGAAATTTCTTCCAGCAGACCTGCGAGAGGAAAATTTGAAGCAAAGAGATGTAGACACAGTGTGTCAAGTAATACTAATAAATATACATACCTACATATATATATATATACTCATACATAAACTAATATATAACGTAAAATAAATATGGTATAAAAAAATAAACATAGTCTAGGTATACCTACACAATATCAAAATAGAAATCATAATACATTACATAATTACGTACAACCTATGTGGATGAGGAAAGATAATGCTCTTTTACACGTTTTTTGAAGAATCATTGTTATTGATTCTCATTTTAAATAATGTCCATAGCATTATCCCCTAATTTTTCATAGTCAATTACTACTTTAATTTCTTTAGTTAATTTACAGAATATTTGAGAATAAAATATCTTCTAATTATGCAAATTCTAACTATTATCTATTATCCTCTAATTGGCCTTGATTTTATAATGCATTTAAAAATACTTAAGCCATACTTAAGTTAAATTATGTAGATAACATAATAATATACAATAGCATCACTAGTCAGTCGCCACTCACAATGCTGTCTTAGGGCTGAAATAAATAATAAATTACACTTTTTACACTATTTTTACACGTTAGACTTAGGTTGAAAATCTCATATGAATTTGTTTGAAATGGGTCAATAACCCATCTGCAGATTGATATTGATGAAAAGATTGCATCGGTTGGGTTATTGCTTGTTTCAAAAACAGAAGTTCTTTGTCTTTTTTTTTATTCATAATGGGCTTGCGTCTGACTGTCACCTCACCTATTGTATGCAGAATGGTCAATAGTTAATTTTATTTTTTGCTTCAACTTCCGTTAAACTAAATTCAATTTTCATTTTATCAAAATTTTTAACCTTGTTATAGTTGCCGGCACGAGTCGTGAGCACAGATTCCACTGCGTAAATGGTCGAATCACTGTTCACAGTACAGCAGATCAGAAACGGGCACTTGCATTGGCTTAAATATATGATAATGCATAACTTAATATACGTAGAAAACGGAATACTAGAACACGGTGACGACAGAGACTACAACGCAGGTACAATTTGTGCTCACGTCTCGTGCTGGGAACTATAGCATATCTTTCGTAGGTGGTAATAAGTAGTTATTGAACTTCAAATTTTCAGTTGAAATTCAGTCATAACAATTCAATGGTGTCTTTAGATATCCGATACAATTTGGAACCGTGCAACTAGAGCCTGACGTTTCAAAAGTGCCTGTAATTAGGATTATTTGAAATAAAAAATATTTGATTTTCAATACACGCAAAAGTGTCAGTACAACTCAATTTAATATTAATAATAATAAATATCTTCGGGATATTTTTACACAGCACCATCTAGTCCCAAACTAAGCAGAGCTTGTGATATGGGTACTAGACAATGGATATAACACTTATATACTGTTTTTTTTGTAAATACATACTTATAATACATAAGAAACACCCAGACCAACACAAACACTTATGTTCATCACACAAATATTTGTGTCCTATGGGAATCGAACCCACTACCTCGTGATCAGCAGTCCGACACTCGAACCACTAGACCACAGACGTCGTGGGATATTGGGAATTAGGAAGTGAGAAATAAATCTAGTAGGTACTAATAAATAAATCTAGTAGGTACTAATAAATAAATCTAGTAGGTACTAATAAATGAATCTAGTAGGTACTAATAAATTTATTTAACTATAGTTTCTACTACACACTGTCCTCTTGATTTGTTCTCACTGCAAAAACGATGGTGATGGGTGTGTTTTGTTTATACTTAGTATACTTACACATTATCTTTAATTACTTTAAAATGTTATCAACAAATATAAGTACACCCATTCAATATTTATCAGTTATGAAAACAAAATCAAGTAATAGATAATATGTTTATTATTAAATTGAGAATAATAATTTAAGTCACTACTAGTTAATTTGGCGTCATCAGTGCTTATATTTTTAACCGACTTCAAAAAAAGGAGGAGGTTATGTATTCCGCGGGCTTTTTTTTTTTTTTTTTTTTTTTTTCCTGTAGGTATGTACGCCGATTACTCCGAGATTTGTGGGCCGATTTACGTGGTTGTTTTTTTATTTGGTAGAGAAAGTCCGCGCGGTGGTCCCATATAAATTTTATTGACTTAGGTTGAGTAGTTTTTTAACTAGCTTCAATAAATCAGTTTATTTTAGCTTCGCCTATCTAGATGATCTGCTCATTGGTTCGTATTTCTGAGAATTCTTGGCCGATATGCGTGTTTTTTTCTCACGATAGTGATTGGACGTTTGGAAGAACATGAGCGAGATCTTTGCCCAGCAGTGGGATAGCAAAGGTTAATAAAAAATATATTCTCAAATTGGTTAAGTATATAAACATTTATGAATCAACCCTCAACTAAAAAGTATGAAATAAAAACTTTTTAACAAAAAATAAAACTGACTTCAAAAACCTTAACTAAAAAGTAAAAAATAATCATTGTATGTATTTTAAAATCTTAACATAAACAACATTTTGAAGGCGGCGCGTGATTTTCATGTAGGTACGTTCACATAAACTGTTTTTACTATAGATATTGCGCTCGACTGTACATTACATGACGCAAAGGGTCAACCACGCGCCGCCTTAAAAATGTTGTTTATGTTAATATTTTAAAATACATACAATGATTATTTTTTACTTTTTAGTCGTAGGTTTTTGAAGTCAGTTTTATTTTTTTCTAACTAGCTGTGTGTTGCAATGGCAATTTTTTTTGTCAAAAACACTTTGCGGTCTCGCGAACAACAACTTACCAGAGTTTCATCGCAATCGGATGAATGGTATAGGAACATTAGGAACGCATACGGGATAAACAGGGACAAGCAAAGAAACATTCATACGTGTATCAGAAATGCGTGATCATATTTTAAGAGCTCATTCAAGACAGCATAAATAAAACAACTTATAGTATGACGCATTTTTTTTTCGTAATTTCCGGGTTGACCCCGTAGTTGTTTGATAGCATTCCGTCATTGTTGTTGGTGCAATGTTCTCATCAGTATGAACAACTTTTACTATGGGACCAACCCTGAAATCGAAAAAAAAAAATCTGCTGATCCTTACATTTTGTAGATTTATATGAACACAATATGATATGCGTATGCAATGAAATATTGTATATTATTCGTGATCATATAGGACTTGCTAATTACGTGTAGAATTACTCTCGAGTCTTGTCTGACCTCTGATGTTAGATAATGTAATTTTCTCTTTATCTTGTGTCTTTATCAGTGTAAGAATGAATAATATTGTCGCTTCTCATGATTTAAATCCCCGAGTCGTTTATCAACGTTATCTATTGGAATAGAATTTATAAGACAACCTGTTCCTTCATCATCAGCCCATTACTATCCCACTGCTGGGCACAGCCCGTGTTCTCTTCTCAGAATGAGAATGTTAAGGCTGTAGTCCACCACGCTGGCCTAGTGCGGGTTGGTGGATTACACACACCATCGAGAACTGTATGGAGCACTCTCATGTGTGCAGGTTTCCGCACGATGTTTTTCCTTCATCGTTATAGCAAGTGATAGGGGTAAAAGTCAGCCATCCGCAGGAGACGACCTGGGCGTCGCAGGAGAGCCGACCTCCAGCCTGCCTGCCTGGTGGACTCGGGGTGGCCCGCCGCCTGACCAATTAAGGCCCGTGACGGTGACGCGTAGTGTTCCGCGCGCGCCAGTCTAGAGGAGGGTGCGGCCGATGTGGTTGCCGCATGAGGAGAAAGGGCTCGCCTTCTAGTGGCGAGCCGGGACCTGCCGGGGATGGTTGGGCGAATACGGGAGTTTCTCACGTCCCTGGCCAAGGGTCGTTAAAGGAACACTGTGGTGGTATTTTGTCGGTAAAAGTCCGACACTGGCTCCGCCTTCCCCGGGCGCAGTGCATCCATGAGGATTTGCTCCACGAAAAAAAAGATGCGGTCGGGGTTCGAACTCAGGCTCTCCTGCGTGGAAGGCTGGCGTTCGACCGCTAGCGAGCCTCCGTGATATAGATTCAATAACCATAAAATATTAACTCGTTTTTTTCTTCTTTCCAGGGTAAAAACAAAATCTCATCAAAATATTCACTATGTTACGACGCTGCTCCAAGCATTTACAGACCTTGTACCGAAGGCAGGGGCAAACCCTTCGGTTCCAGTCCTCACAGGCGCCCAAGGTCTTCGGGGCCCTGTCTCAGGCTGCCGCAAGGACCACCCAGCCCCGCGCCATCAGCGCAGCCCACAACCAAGTGGCAACTATCCACTTCACCAACCCACTCTTCGCTGAACAGGATGTGATGACCCCAGGCTTCCCCGATTCCGTCTCAGAAGGAGACGCGAAGATTGGAGACAAAAAAGTCGGCGACGCTGTTGCCGTCGACGAAGTCGTAATGGAAATTGAGACGGATAAGACCGCCTTGCCTGTCATGGCGCCTGCTAATGGTATCATCAAGGAGTTTTACGTTAAGGATGGAGATACCGTCAAGGCTGGACAAAAGCTGTTCAGGATAGAGTTGACTTCGGGTGGGCCACCGCCTAAGGCTGCAGCTGCACCAGAGCCCCCGAAGGAGGATGCTTCTCCGCCTCCGCCGGCCGCTGCGGCCACTCCCCCGCCTCCAGTAGCCGCAGCTCCTCTCCCACCGCCGCCACCTCAGGCCCCCGCTGCAGCCGCCCCTCGCGCAGCTGCGCCCATTTCCTCAATCCCTGTAGCAGCGATCCGCCACGCGCAATCTATTGAAACCGCGTCGGTGAAAGTCCCCCCCACAGACTACAGCAAGGAGATGGCTGGTACACGTACCGAGCAGCGCGTCAAAATGAATAGGATGCGTCAGCGTATCGCACAGCGCCTGAAGGAGGCTCAAAACACGAACGCAATGTTGACCACGTTCAACGAGATTGACATGTCTCATATAATGGCGTTCAGAAAGAAGAACCTTGACGCTTTCACCAAGAAACACGGCGTGAAACTCGGCCTTATGTCTCCCTTCGTGAAGGCAGCTGCCAACGCATTAATGGATCAGCCTGTAGTTAATGCAGTCATAGAAGAAACAGAGATCATATACCGCGACTACGTAGACATATCCGTTGCTGTCGCGACACCTAAAGGCTTAGTCGTGCCAGTAGTGAGAAACGTACAAAATATGACGTATGCCGATATAGAGTTGACCATTGCTGGTTTAGCAGAGAAAGCCAAGTCCGGCAAGCTAACGATCGAAGAGATGGATGGCGGCACTTTCACAATTAGCAATGGTGGTGTATTTGGTTCGTTGATGGGTACTCCTATTATAAATCCTCCTCAGTCAGCTATCCTGGGCATGCACGGTATCTTCGAACGTCCCATCGCGCTAAACGGTCAGGTTGTCATCAGGCCTATGATGTACATCGCGTTGACATACGACCACAGGCTCATTGATGGTCGCGAAGCCGTCATGTTCCTCAGAAAAATTAAGCAGGGTGTAGAAGACCCAGCGACGATCATCGCTGGCTTGTAAATAGTTAGTTTCGAACCTTCTGACCTAAAAACGAGCGAGTTACCATTAAGAAAGATTAAGAAAAACGCTGAACAAAAATTTGCGGGTCGGAGGGTAATTTGAAAAAAGAAAATCATGTAAATTATTCACAGGATTAATCAGTAGCGTCTTAGATGCAGAAGTGTATGCACGTGCGTTCGTCAGCTCCGACTTGTTTTGTTGTTTATTTATTGAAGTTCGCCTCGTATTCTGTATATGTATTATTTATGGTGTCTAAGTAATAATTGTCGAGAAGTACATAATGTTACCTATATGTGACGACATAAAGCCTCGTTTTATTTATTTTTTGTTTTAATTTAATTTCTTTATAAATTTTTCGGCACTCTTGTAGTCTTATCTACTAAAATTATGAATAAATAAATTTTATTTATCCTGTTTGAGAAAATTTAAGTATCCTAAATTATATTCTTTTGAAATAGAATGTTGTGCACAAATTATTTGCGTTCAAATCTCTGATACAAAATACGTGTTATTGTAATAACTTATAAGGGGTCATTGTACTCATCAGTATGAACAACTTACACTATGAGACCAACCCTGAAATCGCGAAAAAAATATCCGGTGTTCCTGGCATAAGTTCAGCACATATGACGTCTCATAACAGGCACTGATTTCTGTCAACATATCTATGAAATTTCACTTATGTAGGTCGCCACTATTCGTCACTTCTTCAAATCGGTTTCGACCACTTACAAAAAAAGTGCTATTGTGAAAAAGTGCCTTTCCATGGCTACAAAGAAAATAGGGAGAGGAAGACCTCAAACCACCTAGTTGACGAATATCCATAGGGATATGAAGAAGCTAGGCCTTAGGAAGGATGATGCCTACCAGCGGGAGAGATAGCGCCGCATGATTTGAAAAGCCGACCCCGAGTAACGGGAAAATGCGAGGACAAAGAGAGAAGGAGAGTTTCGGCTTCGACCACTTGTATGAGCCGTCAAAACTGCCGCGTTAGTGATTAGCCAATAGCCACCTTACTTCCTATATCTTCTTTATACCCTATATCTTCTCATGGGTGTCGTAAAAGGCGACTAAGGGATTCATCAGACGATTGGCAGCAGCGTTCTCTGAGTATTTAACCAACCAACTGCGATCGCCAACCCGCCTGCCAAGCGTGGCGGTTATGGCATATCCCGCCAAACTGCTTGGGGAGGCCTATGTCCAGCAGTGGACGTCTTTCGGCTGTAATCATGATGATGATATGTGCCATCAAAATTGCCGCGTTTGTGATTAGCCAATAGCCGCCTTGGTACAGCCAATCGGATTGTAGTAGCCGCCTCAGCTAGTGGCAGAATTTATTGTACGCATTATATTCAACATTAGGCATCTATGGGGCTGTATGGTCGAAGGTTCAGCACAAGGCCCTAAAAACTTCTAATTTTTAGAAGAGGCTCGTGCCCAGATGGATAACAATGAGCTGATTACGTAAAATTATTCACCAAGTAGCAAAGTCCATAAAAATAATTTGAAATAAGTTTAATATCACAAGAAAAACATGACTGACATGTCGCTAAATATCAAAATAAATAATAAGTATTATAGTTGTACTGAAAAACGTTTTTTTCGTATTATCACCTTTAAACGTGTTATCTACTGGGTGTCAGGGAAACGCTCCCAAACACAATCGAATATCAATAACCATTAGCCTTGTGTGATTTGGTATTTTGCAAACCCGCAATATAAAGCGTCCAAAACTCTGGAGCAATGCCGCGCGTGTCTAACCTACCTACGCTCGCTACGACACGGACTGCGTATGCGAGCGGATGTCGTTCACCCCTAGCGCCAGCTGATATTTTATTTGAATTACATTGCGAACTTTAAAAAATTAAGTAAATAAATAGGGTTTTTTAGCAAATCAGTTTTATTTAACTGCCCAAAGCTAGTTATGTATGAAATGCAAAAAAAAATAAAAAAAACTTAATTTTTTTGTGGTTTCGTATCAGTAATCACCAGCACTATCACCTATCTTCGTTTTTGGAAGCGTTTCCCTGACACCCAGCATATACTACTGCTTTGTAAAGAGCAAAGATTTGTTTGTTTGTAATCGATAAACTCTGAAACTACTGAACCGATTTTAATAATTCTTTCACCATTAGAAAGCTACTTTATCCAGAAGTAACATAGGCTAGGTATATTTTATTATAGTACGCGGGCGATGCCGCGGGAAAAGCTAGATTCGATATGTCTGTAATCACTCAACTGTGGTCGAGACCACGCTTGAGTAGAGATTTCTTTCCTATTTCAGGTTAAATTCGTGTGCTATGTTGTTGAATTGAAGTTTATAATAACCTTATTGGAATAAGACCGATGCTCAAGTAACGATTCTATCCTTTTAAGGGAATATAGCAGCGAAGTGGCAAATAGTACAATAAGATACAAGTGAGCTAAGTTGACTATTATACTCGAGGCTGGTTTGCAGCCCGAGCAGAAGGCGTGGGCGTAATGGAGCCGAGAGTCAATCTCACGCGTTTCATACGACGTTTTTCAACTACACTTGCGAGGAAAAAAACAGTAGGTACTCCGAACGAACTTGTGCATTCGTTTTGTTTTTGGTCTTAGAAAATACGATCATGTTTCTCACTTCCGCAAGGAACTCAAGTGGCTCCCGATTCGCCTTCGCAGGAACACTCGCATATTATGTCTCCTTTATAACACCCTTTACAATCCTAAATATCCTTCCTACTTACGAGAGCGTTTTTCTTTTTTCAAACCTGATGCTCCTTGCAGATCTCACCTTAAAAATCTTCTTAAATTTCAACCTCACAAAACGGATTTCTATTCTTATGCCTTCTCTGTGCATGCAGTAAGATTATGGAACTCACTCCCGCCTAAAATTCTCAATCCATATCTGTCTTCAAAAGACATGTTAAAGAGCATTACATTTCCTCATAATTTGTTATTGCATAATATTTATATCATATTTACCTACTTATACCTATATAATTTATATGTATTTATTTAAGTATCTATTGCTTTATTAGAACTAATTTTAAGTTTCCTATCTTTTTAACCGACTTCATTACACACTGTTGTCTACATTTCTTACTTATTTCTCCTCTCGCAGGTCTGCTGGTAGAAATTTCTTTGAAATAAGCAGTACCTACCTTTGTACTAAATAATGTTAATGCTGTCTCCTTTCATATGTTATTGTGTGTACATAAATTATAAATAAATAAACGAACCTACTCGGTTTCGCCTCGTACTTCCAATATTACTTGGTCGTCAATTGCTTCATTTCAGCCCTCGACAGTAATGTAATAATTATTTTAGAACGAAACTCAATGTGAAGCGATAAATTGTTAAATTGGGCAAGAAGCTCAAAAACCGGCCAAGTGTGAGTCGGACTCACGCAGTAAGGGTTTCGTACCACCCATCGACCTGATACCCCATAGAAACTGATTTAATTTACGAGAGTTTATCAAAAGACATCAACGATCTTACGCGAAATGTGAATTTTTGCATCTCTTTCTTCCGTAGTTACCACCACATATGTCTATGTTTGTGTTGTTTTTAGTATTTGTTGCTAAACTAAATAGTATGCACTAGAATCTGACGAAGTTTGACGCTGGTATGTATTACCGTTTTGAAGATAGAGCAGGAACAAAAACGTTAAAAATAATGCATGTTTTTCGAGGTTTATTTTATGGTGGTCCCCCTTTGGTTTTAGACTTTTTTTTGTTTTTAGTATTTGTCGCGATACCCCTCATAGCAACACATATTCTGTGAAAATTTCAACTGGTTTTCTATTACCGTTACAAAGATAAACAGACAAAAGACAAAGATAGACAGACGGACGGACGGACGGACAGAGTAGCGAGAGTAATAGGGTCCCGTTGGACCCTTTGGGTACGGAACCATAAAAATATGGTTTTAAAACGTCAGAAAAATAAAATATTGTTTACTTTAAAATTATTAAAAATACTGTTCATTTTATTTCTCAAAAAGGTTGGGAACCCTAATATTCTGTAATACTTTACACCACTGATTAATCGATACTATTATTTTCATTTATTTTCAGAACACACCATCCGAACTACCCATTCCACGACGAATATTGAAACAATCCTTTATTAAAGTAGAAAATAAATATTTTTTGTACTGTGTAATTTTAATTAGGTACTATGAAGTTTGAAACTATGTATACTTCACCGAGGGGGGCAGGGGGCCGCTGCTCCCCTCTAGAAACTCGAAAAATGTAATTAAATGCCGAGTAATTTATTGTCAGATTTATAATTCCTGCACGATGCGGTCTGAACCATACACTTATGTGCATGTCGTTGAATGTGAACACGGTTCCATATAATTATTTCGCGCTGTTAAAGTAGTGTATTTTTTACCTACAACATCTAACATCTGACAACGTCTGTGGTCTTGTGGTTCGAGGTTCAGACTGCTGATCACGAGGTCGTGGGTTCGATTCCCACAGGACACAAATATTTGTGTGATGAACATAATTGTTTGTGTTGGTCTAGGTGTTTCTTATGTATTACCTATAAGTATGTATTTACAAAAAAAATGTATATAGGTATTATATTCATTGTCTAGTACCCTTAGCACAAGCTCTGCTTAGTTTGTGACTAGATGGTGCTGTGTAAAATATGTCACAATTTTTTTTTTTAATCTTGCCCCCCCCACTGGCCCATTGGCTGCCTCCTTGGTTTAAGCAGGGCCGGATTAACCATTAGGCACGCGCACAAAAGCAATTGAACTTAATTTATATTTAAATAAGACCTTTTTGTTACCTGTGAACCACAAATAAATGATTTTGATTTTGATTTTGAAAAAGTTTCATTCAGTGAAAATTATATTGGAAAATTTGTATCCTCAAGTCTCTTAAGTATCTTTGTATTTGCAAGCGCGACTGCTGAGCGTGGGGTCCTGGATTCGATTCCTGGGTCGGGCAAAGTGTTATTGGGTTTTTTTCATTAGGAAATTCTCAGTAGCAGCCCGGATGGATTTGTGCCCGGTTAATGGCAATAGGCTCGCCCCCTATTACATGGGACTATAACATAACTGACGAAATGTGGGTGTGCTATAGGTACACCTCTGCCTACCCCTTAGGGGAAATACAGCCGTGATGTTATGTTATGTTATGTTGTATCCTCAATGACAGTAGGTACTTATTGGTGTCGATTCTCTTGTTCACAAACTAAACTTATTTTAAACTATCGCTCTCTTTTACTAAAAGTAGATACAAGAAAGGGATAGCAACCATTTTAGAAATGTCAAATTAGTTTACGTGTTACATTTCTTTGTATTTTAGTGGGCACGTTCCGAGATCACGACTAAACTTGTATGGAAAATTTAATTCCGTCTAATTTGACAGCTCTAAAATGATTGCCATCCCTTTCTTGTATCTACTATTTGTAAAAGAGAGCGATAGTTTAAAATACGTTTAGTTCGTGAACAAGAGAATCGACACCAGTGTTGCTTTTTTCGACGCATGCTTTTAGTTGATGAAATACTTCATAGTTACATACAGAACAGAACCATCTAGTATCTAGTAGTAGAACTAATAACATGGATGCCTTACGTAGCGTATTGTATGATAAACAAAAGTTCTGAAATGCTCTGTAATTGCGATTTGTGAGTTTTGCGACCGTGATCAACTTGAAAAGAGCTGATGATCTTCAAACGGCTGAAAAGGGGCCCCGAGAATTGCATTGCCTAAGGGCCCGACATGGTTAATCTGGCCCTGCATATACATTCCTCAAGCATATATTCAATTCATTGATCACAGTGGGCCTAGTACGAGTTTCACACTTACGAATACTTTCATCGATTTCGTCGACTTTCATTCATAAATCAGTAGCGCCCCTGGCGGATACGAGGAGGAACTACAGATTTATTAATGAAAGTCGACGAATACTTTGAAAGTATTCGTAAGTGTCAAACTCGTACTAGGCCCCCAGTTCCGTTGAGTTTAGCTTTATTTTATACTGTCACCTGTTTCAGTACTTGAGCAGAGATTTGATCTGTAATCACTCAAGTGTGGTCGAGACCATGCTTGAGTAGAGATTTCCTATTTCAGTTTAAATTCGTGTGCTATGTTGTTGAATTTACGTTTATAATTACCGTAGGTATTGGAATAAGATCGATGCTCAAGTAACGAATCAGTCGATTAAAGATCAAACTGTACTTGGGGAAAGTCCTATAATATGGAATGGACCTAAGGGTGGTAAATGCCAATGGTCAAATTTCTTTGTCCAATCTCTTTGTCCAATACAATATATTTCATGATAAGTGTTTTATTACATACAAGTACAACATTTAATGAAAATCATCCAATTTCTTTGATCAAAGTCACAATGGACAAATAAATTTGATGAGTGGCATACCACCACAGATGTAGATAGAATGGCCATGTGGGCAGGGCGCGCGTGGCAGCCAGGCACCATAGTGCAGGATATTTCAAAGCCTTATGACTTGTTTCTATAAATACTGTAACAAAAACTCGCAAAAACGCTTTATTGAGCTGTTTCTAACTGCAGAAACAAAAACTAAGGTGTAAGGCGTAGTTTGTTCGGAAAGTTGCCACGCATGAATAGCAAGTAAAATTGTGATTACAACCATTCTATCTATTTCTGTGCATACCACCCTGAGCTTGAGGCTTGATTTCACAGACCGTTGTTGTTGTTATGTGCAAAGGTAACCGCTTAACATCAGGTGGGCCTTTAGCTCGTTTCGCCATACTACACTATAAAAAAAAAGACTGACATTCTCGAAAACTCGTGACAGCTCGTGACATTCATGGTGACATTGTTTGAAATAAAGGTTTCCATGGAAACCCCATTTGTGTACAACACCACGTAATACGTAGACGGGTATTTTATAAGAATGAAATATTAAAATAAGATTTTATACGAACAGCTCGTATTTTTTGCATAGCTGTAGATAAAATTATATACTTATTTCAAATTCTAATGAAAATTTTCATATGTTCAGTGTATTTTGTCCCATAATTGTGTCAAGGTAAAGAATACTTGTCTAATTACTTATTCATGTGTGTTTTGCATTACCATGTGGAAGTTTGCACTGTCATTGATTTCTTTTGCGGTAAAGTAAGTTCTTTAACATCTAAGTTTAACATATATTTTTTCTGTTGGTGTAATACTGAAGCCTGCTGATACTTTGTTACCAAGCAGTATTTTCTTCAAATGTTCTTTAATTTAGCTAGAAGTAACAACGCCCACAGCCACCTGTGGGCGTTATTACTTTTACTTATGACAAATAACTAATGTTAATGAGTTCTACTTGCTTAAGTACTTAATGCGTAGTCTGTGTGCGTAGTTGTGTTTATTTTGTGTAGGTTTTTAATACTCAATCATTAATTTATAAGTAGGTCACTGGAAAATTTTATAGGTCATATTGCAACAACGAAATGAAATATTTATGAGCGCTAAACGTAGTTAATATGCTGTAGTTACTGCTAGTCTTTGATTTTGATTAATTTTTTGAAAAATGAATGAGTTTTCGTAATGATAGAGATATCAGAAAAATACACGCTAAGCCGACCCTAAATAAACTGGGAAAGGGCAGGAGGATGATGAAGATGATGAGAGTGTTTTCAGGAATTTAGCTTTACCTATAGAACTTAGACTTATTGAACGAGACTTAACAGAAGACTATCCATCGTTGCGAGATAGAGTTCAATTTAATACCATTACAGGTTTTAAATATTCAAATTTCCGCACATAACTGACTAGTGATTTTCATTGTAGTGAATAGGTACTAAGTGAAAATGTCGACAACAGCAAAAAAACCTAGCGAGCCTAAACTGAAGAGAGAGAAACAGACAAAAGACGATGCCACGAAAATATCTCAAGAAGAAAAACCCAAAAAGACTTCATACACTATCTCTACCCCAAGAAACTTTATTCAGAAAAGTACGACCGCCGATATTTACGGGCAAAAGAAAAAAACTCCTGTACAAAGCGCGAAAGCACCTAAAAAGTCCCCAAACACAGCATACTTGACCAAAAATGTATCACCAATGAAGGATCTACTCAAATCATCGCCTTCTTCGACCAATCAAATAAGTACCCGCAGTGAAAAACCCAAAATAGCTACCCCAAAAATGTTCGAGGCAAAAGCATCAAGATTTTCTGCCACACCCAGAGGCAAAGATTTTAACGTTACAGTAAACTCGCCAATCGTAAAACGAAAATTAAATATGGATATGGAAAAAGAAAAAAGTTTTGTAAAAGATAAAGCTCCTAATGAAAGGAAGGAAAGAGATAGAGAAAAGAGCTTTGTTAAGGAAGCCACAAAAGTGAGAAAAGAAAAGAGTTTCATAAAAGAAGGTACCAAAGATAAAAAGGAAAAAGATAGTGATAAAGTTATTTCTAAAGGAGACGCTGAAAGACAGCGGACTAAAACTAGGACTTTAGAAGAAAATGAAGTGAAAATGTTAACTACTCCAGTAGTGGACAATAATGTCGAAATGTTCAATTTGACGCAAAAGTTAAGTGCGAAACCCAAAGCCTTCTATATCGAGTTGGATGATGAAAAACCGAGTCAGAGTAAAAAGGTTAGCCATATTTTGTTTACCTATATATTCCTCTTTTACGTGACTGTTTCGCAGTAGCCCGCAAAATTATTGCAAATGGTAGCTCTTCACAAGGTGGATTGACGACATGGTTAAGGTCGTGGGAATCCGCTGGATGCGGGAAGCGCAGAACCGGTCGTTGTGGCGATGCTTGGGGGAGGCCTATGTCACAGAATATCTAATAGTACTAACGTACAGAACGGCCACTCAGCGGCCCCTGGCAATTTAAGATTCCTCGTCCGCGCCCCGCACGCAACCGCAGTCTGACGGCATCAATTGAGTCGGACTGCAATATTGCAATGGATGTCAATCGCCTGTCGCTATACAAGCACGCCATCTCTGTGAACTACTGAGAAGCGCTTGGAACCCAGTCGGCATTACGAGCGGCGAGCATCCCTAACCTACACGTGTGTGTGCGTTCGTATACAGACGTAATCTTGTGTATGTAGGTGCTGCTAGCATTTATATTGTATTGAGTGGCCGAGGTGTGCCTATGTCCTGTATTGGCCGTCTTTCGGCTGAAATGATGATGATAGTAGCTTTATTTCACGTTGTATATTGATCCAAATACGTTTCGCGTTACTTACTGGAGCAATCTTTTTTAGACACCAACAAACAAAGTCTCTAGCGATGAAGATGTGAGTTACGAAGACGACTTTGAGAGTTACGAGTCTGACTTCGATTCATATCACAGTTCAACACCTAGTGATCAGAATGGCAGTGATGAAGCAATTGATGAGCAAGGTGATGAGGATGATCACAATGATGATAGCGAGGCTGTTGAAACAATGAAGGAAGTTAAGGATGAAGAGAATATGCTGGATTCAGGTAAGAGTAGATTCAGGCCTTTGAAGAGTAATTTCATAACAAACTCACAAAAAAAAAACGATTTCTGTAGTAAAATAAACTTACCTCTTATCTTGATAAAAAAAGGAAATTCTGACGAGCAATTATAATTAAATTAATAATCTAATAGCCAAATGATGCGTTCTTTGGTTTCTTGAGCGAACCGGATCTTATCCAGTTAAATTAAATGCAAGAGCAAAAATATCCAACATATTGGCTTTAACATAGTTCATAGTTAGTTGGCGTACTATCCAAATGGATCGTGACTACGTGAAAATAGAACAAGTGCAATAAATATGTACGTACAGCTATTATACCTACTACACCTTACTCTGTTGTGGCTACTTGGAAGGGAAATACAAATAGGTCAACTAATTGTACAGAGATGTTTAATAATGTACCTATGCTACACTGTTGAGCAAGTGAACCGTTCATTGTCATTAAGGACCTTGCATTTTGCGTCTTTTAACAAAAAACAACGTGTAATACTGTAATATTGACGACCTCTGTGGTCTAGTGGTTCTAGTGTCGGACTGCTGATAACGAGGTCGTGGGTTCGATTCCCACAGGACACAAATATTTGTGTGATGAACATAAGTGTTTGTGTTGTCTGGGTGTTGCTTATGTATTATATGTATGTATTTACAAAAAAAAAAGTACTTATATAAGTATTATATCCATTGTCTAGTACCCATAGCGCAAGCTCTGCTTAGTTTGGGACTAGATGGTGCTGTGTAAAAATGTCCCAAAGATATTTATTATTATTTATTTATTTATTTAATATTAGCTATTAGATCATATCTACAGGAAAATTCTAAATCTGAATTACCGATTTTCAGGCAGTTTTGATCTCCGGGACCAGCGTTCAGCAAACAAATCGAAGGCAGCCGTCCTAGACTTTATTATAGAGACAGCGGAAGGCGGGGAGAAGCCTAGTTCGTTAACTGACGAGGGTTTCCAAGAGATGAGCAGCTCTAGTGCGGTATCCAGCATAAAGACGGTGCATATCGATGTGCTTGACAGGTAAGTCTTAGTAACATCATAAGGAGGCATTACAATTAAACCTGAGGATGCTCATGAGTCATGAGAGATTCCATCTGTTTCCATGTTCTTTGAAACACAATAATTTATAATGGAACTTACATTTTCAGACCTCTATTCATTGACTTCACAACATCAAAACAAAACAGACGAAAGAAACGGATAGGTGACAGATTAAGGCAACGTGCAAAAGATTTGCTTAGCATAATAACTTTACATGAAATGTCCTACAGTTTGTTCGAAATGAAACCGATTTCTTACGATTTGTATATGGCGACCTTCGGAAGATCAAATTATACCCAAATCGCTGTCCAAACCTTTGATGACGGCATTTCTGAAGAGATCCAAACAGAAGAGATTGAACTTGAACACAAATGGACACAACATCCAGTTGAATTTACGAAAAATGATATTTGTGTAAAACAAAAAGTCGAAAGTAGAAAATATAGTAAAAATATGGAAGATTATCTAACTAAATTCACATTTTTGACTACACCAAGTCTAGATGTAGAAAAAAATAATGTGATTAATTTGGATGAAAATTATAAAACAAATCCGTTACGAATTTATTTTGAACAGATAGATGGCGTCGGTCCCAGTGAAATGTTGCCATACGAAACATACAAATCTAAATTAAAAAAGAATACATATAATACTCATAGACTGGGAAAGTTTTTGAAGAAAATCGAAAGTAGAATTTGTAATGTTTTAAATACTAATAGCGGCAACACAGAGCTATCCGAATTGAATATTTCTAAATTTCCGTTCAGTAAAGGTTATGTTTCTATTTCTACTAAGCAAATAACATCTGGTAAGCTTTCATTTCTTAATAATACAAGGATTTCACAAATGTATTTTTCTGAAACAAAATCTAATTTGATAATGACTGTGCACAAGAAAACTCAGAATGCTGCCTTTAAAAAGTGTACAATATGTTTATGGGATATCAATGTTGCCACACGAGAGCCTGTAAAACTACTAACGGCCATAGACAATGTAACCATAGGAAGGTTAAGAGGTACTACTGATGGATACTTTACTGCAGCATTAGAAGACGGGTATGTAACATTTTACTAAGATATTTAACGCAAGTGTAAAGGTAGGTAAATCTCTAAAATTACTGATTTCAGTTCTATACATCTTTGGGACTTATCAGAAGAACCAACATGGCGAGATGATGTTGCCAATGAAATTAAACCTACTGATTTGGTAGAAGTAAACGATGGAGTTCTCACAGAGTTTGAGAAAGATCGGGAGTGGAACAAGAAGAATAATCATATTGGTTTAGATGCCGTGAGTAATCTTTAGTAGTGTGAAATATTTTGTACATAGGATTCGTCATGGTATCATTCTTCAGCGATGGCTTAATTTAGAACTTATCTCTTTCCAATCTTATCTTAAATTTGTGGTGCACTTCACTGCAATCAGTGAATCAAAATCAATAATCCCACAATTCTTTTGATTTAATCCTAGTAAGATTAGAAATAAATCCATTATAACATTAATTATAATTCCAGGAAAGTATACCTTGCGCACTACAATCGTGTGCCTACACGAACAGTGCATACAATATGAACAATAATGACGCGACCGACCGTATCGTTGGCTTAGAACTGACTGGTGACGCACATTCTATCGTCAGTCAGGAAGATGGACGGAGGATTGTGGGCCAGGTAATATAGCGGATTCATCATCATCAACATAAGCTATCCCAATTTATTGCTATACGTAATGCTTATCCCAGTCTCAAGTTTCGTACGATCACATGCTCATATAAAAAAACCCTCGTATGATCTGTCTCAAATAATAGTATTCTATTCTTTTGTCAAAAATGAGCGAAGCGAAGAACCTATTTCGATTGTAAAAAAACCTGTTGAATATTTATTTTAGATCGTATCACTACAAAGCATAGGAGCCCTAACGATATGGTCAATAGTACAACAAAAGTCTAAGACGATACCTCCAGATATTGGCAAGGCATTCTGGTCTAGAATGAAATTAGAGAAGAATCAAACGATATCCTTACTAGACCATCTCGACTTCCCAGTAAAGGAACCGCAAAATGGACAATCAAAATTAAACTTTAACTTGAACGCGGCAAAACGAAGAATGATGAACAGAAAACAAGAAAAAAGTATAATAAAAAAAGACGTTTCCCGCCCAAAATCCGCAATTAGTTTTGACTTTGACATTGACAGACCGCCTAGTGCTGCCAGTGCTAAAATTAAAAGAGTGTTGTCAGTGGAAAAAGATGTTTGTAAAAATTGGGAAAGTGGGGTTGTATGTGGTGATTTAAAAGTGATGAATTGGAAAGATCGTGATCATTACTTGATTGCTAAGAATTGCGGTGAAGTGTTGTGCTGTAAGAGAATTCTTGGAGCAGTTCGAGTCAACAAGTTTTGTGTTGCAAGTAAGTGTAACTTTTTTTGTAAATTTACCTAGGTTTTCTCTAAAGGTATTTCTAATTGTAGCAATATCGTAGTGGTTTACAGGAGTCAGTTACCATATTCCCCAAGTAAACATGTGGAATATAGTGACGGACTCCTATCTATGGAGAATATCCATTATTATTATATTATTAAGTAAGTCAGTCATCAGTAATAATATCGGCTTATAACTGTCCCACTGCACTTCTTTTATTTTCATACAGAGAAGCTATGTGATTGATTTCTGACCAGTCCAGGTTTTCTCACGACCTTTTATCAATTTAAAAGGAATACTTAAATTTATTCCTAGCTGATGCATCTTCAGTGACATGTCTTGAAGTATCACCACATCGACTGCCATATTTCCTAGCAGCCACCGATACTGGGAACATCAGCGTGTGTTCTTTACTTGAAAACAGGGTTCTACTTACATTGGATTGTAGGTGAGTTATTTATCTATAGATGATGAAATTTCTAATAAATATTTAATGTTATCGTCCGGTTGCAGCCTAAAGAGAATTGCCGGGTTACTTCATACAAACGGGGATTTAACCAGGATACACAGCGTATTGGGAAAAAACAGGTACTCTTTGGCGTCAAGCCGAGATCGAGGTCATTTCAGGGTATATCACGAATCCTGGACACACGGTTTTGATCATGACTTATCATCTTACGTTCATCTCTTATGTCGCATAAAATATCTAGGCTAGGGTTTTTTCCTGTGGATGTCGTTTAAACAAACATTTTGTGTTTTTTTCATTTTCGAATATATGGCCGTCTCTCCAGATGATTCTGAACTGCACACGTAGAAAACTTTCACCATATTTTAGCGATGATTATTATATGCGTTATAGAGTGTTCGTTTGTGTTCTAGGAACGTTCAGCCTCAAGATATTGAAAAGTACCAATCCGATCACAAAGGCCGCTACATCAGTAGTGTGTCGACTCGTTCTCATGGCCACAGCGAGATGAGAGGTTCTAGGGTAAGTTTCAGTACTATTAGTCTCAGGGCCGTCTCTAGTTTATCGGGCGCTGGGGTGCGAACCCAGCTCAGGCGTGCCCCAGCCATTTCAGCAGACCTCAAATGGTGTACTTTTGGCAAAACTTTAACCTTTAGTTATTTAGAAACTTATGGGCACAGTTTAACATAAGTACTAGATTGAGCGACGGATACGTCTGGAATTTTACGTGGGAGGCAGCAAAACCCAGTCCCGAATTAGGAGTTAACGTGTGTTACGGGTGCGAGGTGATTGCTCCGTCGCCCCACTAATAACATGCTTACATCAATCTTAGTAAAAAAATTGCAATTGAATCCCAATGTAGGTATGCCTGTATATAGAGAATAGATAGATAGATAGGATAATGCTTTATTGTACACCATGAAAATAGCATTAAACAGGAGCAACGTATAAATTACGGCTACATGGCGGTCTTTTCGTTAAATGCGATATCTTCCAGGCAACAGTTGCTACATACAGCGTGGGTTTGCCGCGGCATTGTATACAGTACAGGTACTACCCTCAAAATCTCGGCACCCACCCTTCAGAGGGCTGACGTCACCGACTTCAAGGCACCTCTGATGCTTCAGCGCCCGGGTTGAGACGGCCCTGACTAGACTAATATTATATGTCTGGACGTCTGCTATTAGAAATTATGCTACAGGAATTTTTGGGTGTCGTTAATGGCGTCATAAACAACGATCTTAACACAAACATCAGCATTTTTTTAAACCGCTGTACACGTGCTTTGTATACATCCTCGTCACAGGAATACTCGTCACAGAAATGTATTCTGGAATGCGGTGACATTGACGTAGTTAGTTCATACCTACCGAAAACAGGATGTTTCCTACTTCCCTTTTAAGATCCTCACGAATAACAAAGTTTAGTTTTTAGTTACCTAGTTTCTTTTTACGTAATCTGTAGCTGTTACTTTCCCTAACTGTACAAAATGAATGAAGAAACTGATGGTGCGCTTCATGAGCCGAGGAGGAACACTGGACATGGCCATAGGCTTTGGTGACGGAAGAGCAAGATCTGTTTATATACCCCCATGGATAAGTCACAGGAATGCTAATGTAATAAATATTTTTCTCGTAAAACTAGTACACAATCTGTAGGCCTCAAGAGTCAAGACCATTAAGCGCAGCGCTAGCCACATCGCAAGCTAAGCTAATTTAGCTTAGCTCACGCAGCTTCATGCAATCAATTATAAAAGTATGTATGAAAAGACGCCGCAACTTCGTGAGGTAAGCTAAGTTAGCTTAGCCCGTGGTGTGGCTAGCGCTTCATGATTGGAATACAGCAAGGTCCATGATGATTACCTTCGGGACCTTGGGCGCTAAGAGTGGTTCTCAAGGCGTCCAATAAGCAACCCTGTGGAGGACGACACGTCGTGGTCGCAACCTCTTGTTAGGGTAACATTGTTGATTCCTCGGGAAGTGCAACGCGTAGCACTGGAGGGTGGTCCACTGTAGTTCTCGGAGCTTCTCTATTTGTGATGAGGATGGACACCTTGTAGTTTTAGTCTGTAGGAGTCTGACGTACTCTGCCTTATACAGACGCAACCCATCCATGAGGATTTCCACCAGAAATAAAAAAATGGTCTACTATCATTATCTGAGACTATATCAGCAGTTGGTGAATTTCAACCACCATTCTACGGACCGAAATAAGTGTTAATATGTTAGGTTATCCTTTAAGGAAATTCTTAGGCTTACAAGCCTAATACATTACAGAACGTTCCTCAAGCGTTGATCACTGTTTAAAACTAGTTTTGAGTTGGGATTTAATTTTAGAACATTCCTCAAGCAGAGATTTATCATTGATTGAGATTGATCACAGTTCAGCTGAGTTTAGCTTTATTTTATACTGTAACCTATTTCGGTATTTGAGCAGAGATTTGATCTGTCATCACTCAAGTGTGGTCAAGACTACGCTTGAGTAGAGATTTCTTTCCTATTTCAGGTTATATTCGTGTGTTATGTTGTTGAAATGAAGTTTATAATTACCGTATTGGCATAAGACCGATGCTCAAGTAACGATTCTATCCTTAAGTAGTGTTCAGTTGATTGAAGATCAAACTGTACTTGAGGAACTTTCTGTAATATGGACCTTAATATAATAGCCGCCCTGTGTTGCCAAATAGGGAAAACTCCTGTAATGTGAAATTTGATATTATGTCCATCTATAAACTGTAGGTAAAAATTAGAGTTCACACTCTTCTATCTACATCTGCTTGTATCTTGTATCATAAAAGTGTGACGTTTTTTTTCCAGATGTCAGTAACGTCAGTATCCTGGTCTCGCATCAACCCTTGTTGTCTCTTCGTGTCGCTACAAGATGGCAGCATAGTCGAGTGGGAGTTGTCCTTTAGCGACATCTACGCTAAATGCGCGAACGAGGCCGCGGCAATCGCTTGCGCCGCTGGCGATAGTACACTGGTGAGCTTATTACTGTCCCACTGCTGAGCTGCCTCTTCTCAAATTGAGAAGAGCGTAGGCCTTAGTCAATTACACTCGTATGTGTGAATTTGCGGTCTACACTGGTAATCTTGGTTTATTCATTTATTGGTACAATACAAATACACTTTATTGTACACAAAATCAAGCTACATACATTATTTACATAAAACATATGTACAATACATATGGCAATAGGCTCGCCCACTGTTACATGGGACTATAACATAACTGGCGAAATGTGGGTGCACTATTACACCTCTGCCTACCCCTTCGGGGAAATACAGGCGTGATGTTAAGTTATGTTATATGTACAATAGGCAGTTTAATCATTCTCGGCGATTTTTTACCTAATACAAAATAGTTCCATGATTGCCAAGATTATTGAAGATTTAAAAATTTAACCGCCATTTTGTTTCCAGGCGCTGTTAACACCGGAAGGTGAGGTCCAAGTGCACAAATTAACAAATGAGCACAGGACCAAGGAGTTTTTGTTACTGTTCGAGAAATATGTGGCACTCTTGTAAATAATTAATTTTTAGATGTTTTGTACATAAAGCAATCACTGATCTCAAATAGTTGAATTTAGAATATTATAGGGTATAGAAATAGAAAAGATTTTTATTTATTGTTTATCTTCCAACTTGATCTTTTCAGGCGGGAATTGAAAGGCATTTTCTGCAGGTTTAGAACATTTACAGGTAAAGTAATAGAGGTATATTATATTAACTTTTCAACGCCACGGCGTCGTAAAGGTTTTTGTGCTTTCAGCGCCACGTCTTCTGTAGAAGACAAATACCTATTGTATGGAGATTAGAACAAAGTTATAAAGTGGTGGCGCTGAGGGCACAAAATCATTTGTCTTCTATAGGTGTCACTGGCGGTGACAAGGTTAAGAGTTTTACAAAATGTTAAAATCTGCTGTCGCTATCGACTATAGAAAAATATTAGCGCTCTTATTATAATATAGGATGGAGAAACGAGCTAAACGCCCACATGATGTTAATTCAATTCAATTCAATCGTTAATAGCGAATATAGGTAAGGTAGGTGTTACATGAATATTGTCATAAAAATAATTTTTGTGCAGCTATATTCTGCCATTTAGCATGCAACAGGAAATACACAATTCTACGCCAAGCTATTAACTGAAGCGTCTAAAGTTGGTCTAAAGCAATAAAGCATAATACATACGTCCAGAATAATACAATATCTTAATGTCAAAGTGAATATGAAAGCATGTCAAATGTAAATAATTGAAAGTGCTTTATCGTGATGTCAACGTAGATTTAATTTTTCATTACAAATATTTAACCACACTATAATATGCCTTGATAAAAAGAAACTGTTAGCTGTTATAGTTGCCGGCACGAGTCGTGAGCACAGATTCCACTACGTAAGTGGTCGAATCTCTGTTCACAGTACAACAGACCAGAAACTGGCACTTGCATTGGCTTAATTACATGATAATGCATAATTAAATATACGTAGAAAACGGAATACTAGAATACGGTGACGACAGAGACTATCACGCAGGTACAATTTGTGCTCACGTCTCGTGCCGGGAACTATAAGCAGTTACCTTTGCCCATAACGCTTGCAATAGCTGGGTTGTTGCCGAAATGGTACTGCAAGTCGCTATCACCAAACTGAGACATGAAGATGGAAAGTCTCATGGTGGAATTTGGTGATCTTGTATCCTGATCATTTATGGATATGAAAACAGGTTATAGAAAAAATGGTACTTTATAAACTACAGAAATCTCTTTCTACATAATAAACATAGAAATCTAAATAATAAGGTAATAGAAATGTTATCTACTGTCTTATACTACGGGAACGCATGTCAGCGGTTTTCCGCTACCAACACATAAATACGCAATCACGCCCACCATGTTTCTAGCATTCAATGCAAAATAAATTAAGCCAAAAACAAATTCCACTGCTAGATATGCTGCAAAATACAATTTTAGTGACTGCGTCCAAAAGAGCACTGATGATCATGCAAACTGTTCGCTCACTGGGTGTCCTAAAAGACGCCTTTGCCATTTCTATTACCTTTATTTAGATTTCTATGTTATTATACAAGATTTACACGAATCTCACACACGAAACAAATACCAGAACTTATTCAATCATTTGAAGAAGTACATAACACTACAAGACTACACTACACCACAAGTTCTGGCGAAGGAAAACCGGTACTGTAAAATGCCCTAACTTTGCCCACAAGCCCTACTTTGCCTAACGGCCAAAATTAATATCCAATCTATCCACGATTTGCCCTACTAGTGATAGGAATTTGACATAAGCACCATACAAAATATGTCAAATTTCTATCTCTAGTAGGGTAAATCGTGGATAGATTGGATATTAATTTTGGCCTTTAGGCAATAACTTAATTTTTACACGCTAACATTTGGTTCAGTTATAAAGTATTAGTACTTTATAACTGAACCAAATGTTAGCGTTGTCATAGTTTTTAAAGCTCCCCAAGTACGGAAATTATGGCTATTATAGTTTACTCAAAAAATAACTAGGCAAAGTAGGGCTTGTGGGCCAAGTTAGGGCTATTGACGGTATGTACCTAGAATGCTCCGTGAGGCTATTGAAATTAAAAAACATCCTAATTTTAATAGAGAAGATGGTTGGCAGCTACCACCTGTTTGGAACCCAGTTCTAAAAATAATCAAGTCTCAAACAGCACGCAACACTGTAAAAGATAATGATATTGTGAGTAATTACTGCGTGCATCGAAACGATTTTAATTAATAATACTTTACGGTAGTTTTTTTTTCTTTTTTTAAATTACTGTAAAGACGCTTGTCATCTTAGTCTACCTGCGACCACGAAATGCTGCAAAGCTTTCGAAACGTCAGGAAAACCAATTTAAATAATATACGCGATTTAATCAGGTTAAAGTTTGTTTTATTATAATACATAACACTAATTCCTTTTCTTCTTATTCGTCTTGTCCTTTTTACTCTTTCCTGTAAGTCTTCTAACACATGTTTTGATCGCAATAGTTACGAGTGCCGCCAGAGTTGCAAGCACGGCTAGCAATACCAGTACTACGTCGATCATCCAACGCTCATACCAACTGTACTTTAAAGACAAGGAGCGGAGGTGGTGTGCTCCTGAGGACAAACAATTTGGTTCATATTATATTGAAAAAAATGAAAACCTTTTAAGGGGTCATTGTACTCATCAGTATGAACAACTTTTACTACGGGACCAACACTGAAATAGCGTAAAAATAATCAGTTGTTCCCTACATTTGTGTTCACATAAATCGACAAATAATGTCCTCCCAGCCGAATTTCGGTCACGGCGGCCAAGCTCAATGGAGACTAGCTATCTGCGCAGGACATATTATACTGCACAAGTGTGTGCGCAAACACAGGTGCACTCTCTATTCCCTCACTCCCATAATCCGATGGGACCGCAATTCGACACGACCGGAGAGAGATCAGGCGCAGGACCGACGGCTTTACGTGCTCTCCGAGGCACGAAGGGGTCTCGATGTGTAACGAAACGGTCACCCATCCACAGACTGACCGCGGCTAGTGCAGCTTAACCTTGCAGATCGTACAATCCACACGCTTGCTACTTAGCCACGAGCCCCTAAAAAATAGACAAAACGGCTGTATTATTTTTCGCGATTTCAGGGTTGGTCCCAATTCCCAAAGTAAAAGTTGTTCATACTGACGAGTACAATGACCCCTTAAGAGGTTTTCAGTTATTTCAATAACACGTTGCATGCTCTTAGGCTCTCACACGGGGTCTACTCGCTTTTCACAAACGATTCGCAAAAACGCATTGCGAAAATTGCAGCTGCTACCTATATCGCATCTGTTTTCGAGAACCTTGTTTTGATTGCCAATTAGGTACTACTTTATGGTTACAAGAGCAAAATCTCCAAAAAAAAGCCATCGAATTCACTTGAGCAGCTTCTGGGCGAGCTGTCTCACCTTCAACATAATGGTCGCAGCGGTATTTTATATACAACATGTTGATCTGTATTCGTGACATATTTAAGGAGGTGACTATACCACTGATACTGAACATGTAACAAAAAAAAAAACAAAAAAAAATATATTTGTAAACAAAAAAAATCCCTTCATGTGTTGCGTGCGACAAAAGCGATGCGTGCGAAACCACCAAAACAAATTGCAGGTATTTCCACCCTTTGACAATGCCGCCGAACCGACGACTTATTTTCAGAGTCGTTCGGGGTTTATTCTCAAACCCTCGCTATGTTTCTAAGTGTAAATTGGGTATTAAATAATCGTAGAATTTTTCAAGTATTTTTAGATGACTAAGCACATTATTTATCATTTGCTCTAGAAATATGGCACGGCTACAGATCAACATCTTGTATAGCCATTTGGGAGGCGTCCACGTCACATATCCAACCAGCTGTCTAATTGCGTAACTCACTCGCGATCGCAATCATCTGGATTTCAATGTTCATTGCTCTGTGTGTTTTGACAATTCATCATATTGACAACTACGTACCACGCAATGAATATTGCTGTAATTTCAAAATGAAAGCTGATGTCAATATGAATGCATTACACAATTACCCATTGATGTAGATATTTGAGTGGACACCGTTTTTAAAAACGGTTCGTTTTAGACCCGATTGCGCCCACGCAATGTGGACTGTTGAAAAGCTCGTACACCTTTAGTGTCAACACACAAAACTGCGAAGCGATGTCGCATCGCAGAAATCTACGAGCTCACACGACGCTTCGCAAAAACTTGCCACACGATTCGCGTCGTGTATTCCTGCGATATATGAATGGTTACCATGGTTCCCCGAACTATGGCTAGCAAGACGCCTTGTCGCATGAAATCGCATCGCATTGCATCGTAGCTATTCGCGTCGCAGTTTTCTGCATTTCAAATTCGCTTCGTGCCACTTCGCAGTTTTGTGTGTTGAACTGTTGACCCTTAAACATAACATAACATAACATCACGCCTGTATTTCCCCGAAGGGGTAGGCAGAGGTGTAATAGTACACCCACATTTCGCCAGTTATGTTATAGTCCCATGTAATAGGGGGCGAGCCTATTGCCATTAACCGGCCACAGATCCAGACTCCGGGCTGCTACTGAGAATTTATTAATGAAAAAACCCAATAACACTTTGCCCGACCCGGGGAATCGAACCCACCCTGACCCTTTAACATGGGCTTATCAAAAATTTGTAGACAAGCAAGGAAGACGGTCTTACCTTGGCTTTCAATGGCGAGTTCCACGTAGTAGGAGATCAGCCGTGATGGGGGAACGGGGCGCGCGCGGAATATCTTAGACAAATACTGAGCTTTGTTGTAGTAACTGGAATTAGATTAGACATTTTTTAAATTCTCTCTCTCCACTAAGCCGTTTAAAAAAAAACTCGTCATAAACCAGAGTAGCAGTGGCAGTAGTCTAGATTTGTGAGTCCTTTCAGCTACAATACATCGTAATAATTTCCTAGGTTTTAGCGATCACTACACATTATAATAAATCAAGTTTAACCGGATTATATCGCGTATATTATGCAAAGCTGCAAAGCTTACGAAACGTCAGAAAAACCAATTTAAATAATATACGCGATATAATCCGGTTGAACTTGTTTTTTTTTATACAGTACAATGTGTTATTGAAATAACTCAAAAACTCCTAAGGGGTCATTGTACTCATCAGTGTGAACAACTTTTACCTACAATGAGACCAACCCTGAAATCGCGAAAAAAATCAGCTGATCCCTACATTTGTGTTCACATAAATCGACAAAATGTAGGAATCAGCTGTTTATTTTGCGATTTCAGGGTTGGTCCCATAATAAAAGTTGTTCATAATGATGAGTACAATGACCCCTTAAGAGGTTTTCAGTTATTTCAATAACACGTTGTATAGTCTGAACGGACTCGCAAACCTACTGCGCCAGAGATACGTAGTATCTCTAAGTAGACTGTGCTGCAACCGAATTTTCTGCACGATTCTCATACGCATTAGACAATCATACTTTGCGTTCAGACTTCTTGTCGGTCGGCTTTTTATCACTATGGGGCCAACCCTGAAATAGCAAAAAAAAAAGACGTGTGGCACTCTGAGACTGCCGCGGTAAAGCTATTGCATAGCATTTTTTAGGTAAATACAAAGAGGAGGTGCCCTAACGCCGAAACTCTAAGCAGGCATGAGTCACTAGATTGCGGGGCGAAGAGGGGGATTACGCATGCGCAGTAACGCCGATACAACCAATGCCACCTAGAGGCGATTTGCAGAACTAAAGAGACAAGCGTGATATTTCAAAAAGTCATTAAAAGTTCTGTTATTCATCGATAGATGGCAAAACTAAAAAGTATCACCCATTATAGAAATGTCTTTGGTATCACCGCTGTGCCGGTCGGAGTGGGGGGTGTTAGGTTATTTTCGTTACGGAATTTCTGGATTCAGTCTCCCTCCACGCTCAAGCCCCGCGATAGAAGCTATGCAATAGCTTAAAAAAAAACTACTGTTCCTTACATTTTGTCGATTTATGTAATAAAGAATGACCTATTTTAAAAAGAGTATATCCATGAAGTTGATGATGAAGATGAAAGAAGCTACTTACCATGGTATAATAAGATGTTTCACCAGGTATTCTCTTCCCGCAATGACAGCGCGATGCCTCCAAGCTACGTCACGATCAGTGCTGCCATTGATTGATATCTTCAATATACTTAAGGAGATTTTTGTTCATAATGAATATAAAATAAATTCCTAACTAGCCTAACTATTTGTTATCTCGTGTTATTCATCTAATTAGTTAATAAAGGAAACTATATTAAATTACTAGTTAAAAAGTGATTCTTTATAGAAGAAAGTAAATGAAAAAATGCATTTTGCTCAGGTAATTTATTTTCACAAAGTGGCAGCACATCAAACAGACAAGTGTCACGCTAACAGCCCGCTATTGGCTCCACGGCCGATGACGTAGTACGGAGGCAATCACGTGACCTAGCTGTCACGGGAAGAGACTACCTGGTGTTATTATACCATGCTACTTACTAGCTTCTTTCATCGTTGAGTTGCACGGTTCCAAATTGTGGGTCCTATGGAGAAGAACGGCGAGAAACTTCATGTTTATACTCTTTTTAAAATAGGTTATTCTTTATTACATCAAATTCATTCAAAAGAATCGAAAGAATTTGAATAAGGTTGTATACGAATTAGGGTACTGTTACACGTAATTAAAGGTAATTTACTCACGTATCATTATTGAGCAACTCGTGCAGCGTAACCTCGAGTTCTTCTACCATGTCAGCGTGGAAGTTGACTCTTAGCGCGTAGCCAGCACGTCTAGCCCGCTCAGCATTGGCCGACTGGTCTCCGAATACTGGTACCGCTAAGATAGGCACACCAGCATGTACTGCTTCCAGCGTGCTGAGTTGACCACCGTGAGTTATAAACAGGCGCACGTTCTTGTGAGCTAAGGAAGGAATAAATCCCCAGTTTCAGAATACGAAATTGTTTTCATCTTCTTTTCAGTCTGTACAGCTTTATCATGCTTACCACTAAAGAGTGGAATTCTTTGCCGGCTTTTTCTGTGTTTCCCGGTTCTTCTTCTGTCGTGTCGACATGAGCTACATAATGATAATAGCTCATGTTGTGGTGTAAAGATTAGCCAGTCAGCAGGTTGGTAGCGGGGCTGACTGCCCAGGGTGCGCCGGACGGTCAATTAAACATCGTCACTCGTGGAGGCTCTTTTAATGCACCCCACAGGCAGGACACACTGGTTGAAGACCCAAGTTTTCAAACTTTGCGGTATTTAATAGCATTAGACATTTAAAATTTGTTCTTTGTGGTGCCGGACGTAAAGAATAGCACCGTAAAAAGGCAAGTAAGGGATTCACCAGAGGATGGGCAGCAGTGGCGTGCATTGCATATAGGCAATTAGGCAATACCTACTGCCTTCCTCATTCAAATTCAATAGTGGTGTAAGTTATTATCTTTTTTTCAGAGTACGATGATTACTGATCTTAAAATAGACCTATTAATGCTAAATTAATCTTCCTACATCAAAAAATCAATAACATACACCACAATTAAATTCAAGTGAAGTAAGCCAATGCACGCCACTGATGGGCAGCAGCGTTCTCTGAGTATTTAACCAACCAACTGCGATCGCCAACCCGCCTGCCAAGCGTGGTGATTATGGCATATTCCCTCCCTTTGGGGGAGGCCTATGTCCAGCAGTGGACGTCTTTTGGCTAAAATGATGAAAAGACATTTAAAAAAAGCATTTTTTGTAGTTACCTATCACGCTCGCCTGTGGCAGCCAAGGTTTGACATGCACATTAGGCGGTAGGTCTTTAAGTGGCTCCTCGAATTTCCAGAGCACAGTGTGTGGAAGCGCGGCGAACATGCGCAGTAGGCCAGCACGCGTGTGAGGTTCCAGCGCCGCCGAGCGCACCACCGAGCCCATGCTGAAATAGATCACGCCCTGAGGAGACTTGTCCAGCAGGTCTTGGAGGTCCTGGAAAATTTGATAGATTCGTAAAGAGGTCTTGAAAAGTCTTGATATACAATTTAGTAAGTAATAATAAATATATTTTTTTGAAATATCTGTAAAGACACTTGTCATCTTA
This sequence comes from Asteroscopus sphinx, assembly GCA_949699075.1. Lineage (NCBI taxonomy): Eukaryota > Metazoa > Arthropoda > Insecta > Lepidoptera > Noctuidae > Asteroscopus > Asteroscopus sphinx. Next base: position 6,422,531 of record OX453030.1, on the reverse strand, counting down.
CGGGCAAAATTAATATCCAATCTATCCCAAAGACATTTCTATACGTAACTCTATGATCTATCCACGATTTGCCCTACTAGAGATAGGAATTTGACATAAGCTACATGCAAAATGTATCAAATTTCTATCTCTAGTAGGGTAAATCGTGGATCGATTGGATATTAATTTTGGCCGTTAGTCTACCTGCGACCACTAAATGCTGCAAAGCTTTCGAAACGTCAGGAAAACCAATTTAAATAATATACGCGATTTAATCCGGTTAAACTTTGTGTTATTATAATCTTTTACAGTCTTATGAGAAAGTGCCTAATATCCTGTCATCAACGTTCAGGTATTTTCCCAAATATGTGATAAATTATTTTGAGAAAAGAGGTAGGGACCTTGGGGGCCTCTTAACTGAAACCTGAAAAGGTCTCTTGTGAGTTGTGAGTCTTGTGACACCTCTTGCAATGTTACAAAACCAAATAATCGAGTAATAGGCAATGTGTTACGGGTTGGTTTCAGTCATACAAACAGCCTATTGCAGTCTACTGCTAGACATAGGCCTCTCCCAAATTGCGCCACAACACTCTTGGTCCTCTGCCTTCCGCATCCAGTCCCCCCAGCTACTTTCATCAGGTCGTCGGTCCACCTGGCTGGGGGGCGTCTTACACTACGTTTTCTAATTTGCGGTCTCCACTCAAGGACTCGTCTGCTCCAGTGGCCATCGGTCCTTCGACAGATATGGCCTGCCCACTGCCACTTCAGCTTACTGATCCTAAAGGCTATGTCAGACGTCTACTCGTTACACTTTTATTTTTATTTATTTCCTATTGGGCTTGCGTTTGATCGCCACCTTACCTGATGTTGCGCAGTAGACGATGGTACACGTTTGTCCAGCAAAAACTTATTCACTCGAGCTTTGAAGACCACCACATCACACACTTATAGGGAAACATAGGCTTATGTCTACTCTAAAGATATTTCCTTCATACCTTGGGCAACGGTGGTGGATTATCATCAATATGATAACCAGCGATGTTCAACACATTTGCCGGCAGACTAACAGCTGGAGCTATGGACTCGTGCGAGTTGACCAGCAGGATCGAGACGTTGTGCTGAGCCTCGTGGAATGGGGGGAGAGGCACGCCGCGAGCTGCTGCTAAAGGAGCGAAGACCGACTCGTAGATGGCTGCCCTACGAGGTTCGTCAAACCTGGAGAGTATATAGGGAATTTTTAAGATCATCATCGTCAAAGTTTCTGGTTGGTTTCCGCTTTGTCTCTTCTTCAAGATTTTATGGGCAAGATCATGCATAATTTCTAAAACATTATGCCGGTGATTATCTGTTTTTTTTTGCTGTTGTTAAAGTGTTGTAATCTGGAAATCCAGATATTGAAGTAATGAGCTGACGTCCAGACAATTCTGAAAAGAATTAAGGTATTCTTTTCTTATTAATGAGAGTGTATATGATTAGTGTTTAAATAGTTGATAAGTAAAGTTAAGTTAAGTTCTCAATAGTGAGTAGTCCATACAGTTTATTTTTCAAGTCGCCTCACCCCCCATGGGTCAGACTACGCTCCCAAGGGGTCACTCTACGCCCCCAAGTGGTTGGGAAACACTGATCTAGACCTTCTTTTTAGCGTGTCGATGCCTATCTCAACTGTGTTGGCCCAGAACTTAGCCACGAGTACTAAATGTTAGTAGATAGTGTCCAGAAGTTCTCCTAGACTTGATACTTAACGAGGCATTCGAGTGGCATACTTACCATCCATCCACAGTCATGAGAAAATAAAAGAGTCCATTCAGCATCCGTCTGGGGACACTCATGGGCGTCTCACAGTCATTGAACATCAGCGGCACGGTGGGAATGGACCGGACCTCGTCCACCAAAGCCTCCAGGTTCGGATGGATTCCTATAGAGCTGAGCAAGATCCAGGGGACTTGCTGAATGGCTGCGTAGCTGGAAAGAAGGATATTTGGGTTAAATTATTAGTTTCGTCGAGAACCTTTTTTATTTTCGGGTGGAAATCCACATGGATACCCTCCGTCTGGGGAGGACTCATGTCGGACTCTTACCGACTTAAAACGACACGGATGGTGACCTCTGCACAAAATAGAGGAGCTCTAGGTACCACACTCGCTCTGTATACTTGTTTCGTCAATCTCCTCTCGTCCATCCTCTCTATATGTCCAAACCATCTTAAAATACCTTTCTCAATCTTTGTCACTACATCTTCTTTCACTGCACAACGTATAGTTGTTTATAACTTATGCTATTCTCAAAACTAACTTTGTAAGATAGTGTTAGTCACTCAACATCATCGTTCATCATTTCAGCCAAAAGAAGTCCAATGCTGGACCTAGGCCTCCCCCAAGCATATGTTGGGGGGATATGCCATAATCGCCATTCTTGGCAGGCGGGTTGGCGATCGCAGTTGGTTGGTTAAATACTCAGAGAATGCTGTTGCCCATCCTCTGGTGAATCCCTTAGTCGCCTTTACACCCATGAGAAGATATAGGTTAGTCACTCACCCAGACTCAAAATCATTCATGAACCATGAGGACACGACAGCATCGAACTGCTGTTCCACCAGCAACTTCTTCAAGTCCGGATTCTCTGCAGCCGTGAGGGAGATGTTGCGGGCGAACGTCCTGATGATGGTTAAGCCCATGTTTTCCGGCTTTGTCATGTCGACGGCTGTGAACGAGATAAGCATCGTGGATTTGTTTTATTGATATTAATTTGTTCAAACCATAATTAGAACATTCGTAGTAGCGTAGTAGAGCTAGAACATACATATTATTATTTATTTATATTTTATATAAGATAAGATAGGATAAGATAAGATAAGATAGGCTAAGATACGATACGATACGATAAAATAAGATAAGATAAGATAAAAGAAGATAAGATTAGATAAAATAAGATAAGATAAGATTAAAAGATAAGATTTAAGATAAATGTTTATTTCTCGCCACAATATTTCACTTAAAATAACATTTATTGTATTATTAGTATTAAGATGAGATTTATTTCTCACCACAATACAATTTGGTATTAGTATTATTATTGGTGAGTAATATTCGTTGTTTGTACCTATTTGTAATTTGTTGTAAGCCAAACGGTCGTTGTTGTAATTAATTATTATTGCATGTAATAATTATTTTATCATTTTAACGCATTTACGCATGCGAAGCGAAATCTAACGATTTAAATTGTGGAAAGAAAAAATCGCTCACGAGCAGGATTCGAACCTGCGACTCCTGGCTCAGTACGTCAGTGCTTTAGCTACTAAGCTACCGTGAACACTGCTCGTGATATCGAAATTAACCTCCACTTTTTGTACGTCTTTCGGTGACGTCAGCGATATCTTATTAAGGTGAATGCTACAGGGTAGCCCGCGAAATTCAAAATTTCTGGCGTTTTTTGCAAATTGTAGCTTTATTTCTTGTTGTATATCGGTCGAAATATGATTGGCGGAAATAATAACAATATATCTACTGAATAATACTCATAAAAAATATTAACTAAGCTCTATAAGCTGTACGAGCTCGATAATATTAATTTACGATCAAATTATCGATTTTCGAGCTTGTAGAGCTTATAGAGCTAGGTTTTTATTTTTTATGAGTATCATTCAATAGATATATTGTTATTACTACCGCAAATCATATTTCGATTTATACACAACGCGAAATACAACTACAATTTGCAAAAAACACAAGAAATTTTGAATTTCGCGGGCTACCCTGTAGCATTCACCTTAAGTAACGTTGGCTAACTTTGCAGTTAATTGAAATTCGTATAGATATGCCTACCCTTACTAATTATTTTATTATTTTAACGCATTTACGCATGCGAAGCGAAATCCAACGATTTAAATTGTGGATTGAAAAATCGCTCACGAGCAGGATTCGAACCTGCGACTCCTGGCTCAATTCAATCTGGCTCCTGAATTTGAAATAATTAATTAGTGGCTTAAGTACAATTTAAATCGTTGGATGTAATTAATAATCTGGACACAAACGATTTAATTATTAATATGAATTAATTAATTAATATTATTAATTTATTTTTTATTTGTAAGTGTTTACTGTACACCATTTATGTGAAATAATTTTTTTTTTACTTTTTTTTTTTTTCATTTATCCGTCGGTCTCGGTTGCCTTACGAATATCTATGGCAGTCATTACGGGTAGTCAGAAGCCCGAAACTCTGACAGCTGATCTAACTAGGATGTTGGTATTACCCGGTCACTGGGTTTCGGGGGTATGATAGTAGTCGCTCCGTTTAAAAGGCTCGGAGGAAGAAGGAGACCGAGAGCACAGCCGAGTAGACATGGGGAACTCAACAAAAATGAGTGAGCTGCAACTCAGCTCACGGTTCACGTGTGTGAGCCGGAGCTGTGAATCGGCTCACAGAGCAGCTCAATTTGTATTGAACTATGTTTTCGGGACTTGTCGCGCACAATTAAATCAAAATATAACAAACATTTTGACTAACCTCGACGTTTCGGTCAAGTTGAATTGGCCGTGGTCACGAGCAGACTCAATTTGTGTCTCTGTCTACTTCGAGTTATGATCTGTGACGCGAGTCGCTGAGCTTACAGAGAGTTCGATCTATTTGAGCTGTGCTGGATCGCTTACTCTGCGACTCGCCTGATCTATCGCCTCACCTGCTCACCGTTTCAAACAGGTTTTTTTTTATATGAACGTCTTTTATCTCCCGTGCAACAAAGGATGTCGCACAGATAGATACTTTTATTGGAGCCGTAAGCTGCGTATTTTTTCATTGATCTGCAGCTCAACAGCTCAAGTTTGTTGATTTGAATATTTTAACCGGTTCTGAGCTGAGTTACACACCATTACAACCGCGAGAGATCTATGTATGACACGAATTGTTTGCCTAGCCGTCATGTCGAACTGCCTCCAGGGCAGAGTCCCCAGTGTGCCGCACCTTAAGGTGGGCACTGACGACGTAACCATTCCGACGTCGTTTTAATGACCACTTCCAACAAAAAGACGTCCTATTTTTTAGCACACTGACGATCAATCCATCGCGTATACGTTCTTGGTTCTAGAATTTCATCAACGCGCTCACGTCATTGTAGGTACTTGATAGAAATACAGGTAAACTAAATGCGTGAACTACTTGCACATAGCCAAAAGTTTCGATGTTGCAAAAATGCGGGCCGAGTATCTGCATCCTTCACTTGCGGCGGCCACAGACGTACTAGAGATGCTACGCATGCGGCGGCGCAACGCGGAATGAAATAAAAATGGACGTAGTTTTGCACATTCACGGAGCGTTTCTACATCTTCCGGGTGGCGTAGTGCAAGTTTTTCGCATTGACGATCACTCCAAAACCACAACGCGATGACGTCCAAGGGGCGTGGCTTGGTGGATTTCTACCCGATTGGAATTCCACAGCCAGGACGTCGTTTTAAAAATAGTATACATTTTCAACATTCACGGACAGATTTTGGAATATAACCACGCCATTCGTACGGTTGGAAGCATCGTCAGTGGCCACCTTTAAAGGCGCTCAACGCCCTCCTGGTTGCTAACCCTGAATGTGATGTGTTTGCGGACGGATGGAATCAAATTTTGCGAGTATGTCGGATGTTTTGTGAGAGAATGTATGCTAAGGTGTCCACTGTTCCATGTTAAGGTATTTGTCATATATGTAAATTGTAATATCATCGTTATATCTTGTATAGTTTCTATGTTAATTAATGTAATTGGTTTTTGTACCGTGTTAATTAACTATAAATAAATAAATATGGTTGTCTGGAAGAGATTGCCTTGTGCGATAAGACCGCCCATTGTACTTACTTAATCTTTCTGTAAACTATTGTCTTTGTTTTCGTTTGGTGTAATGTACAATAAAGAATATAATAAATAAATAATATGTCCAGCAATGAACAGCGATGAAATGAATTGATTGAGAATCTTACCGTCAATAATCGCCCGGGTAGCAGCAAGATCTATGATTGTCAGGTTGACCACAGCTTTCTTCGGAAACGGTGTGGCCCAAGTGACCTAGAAATATTTTTGATGTTATTTACAAAGTCTTTAGTGTTATGTGTAGCCTTTTTTTTTTGAGATGGAGAAAATGCCTACCACATCCACACCATTTGTATTTCTTTTCTATACATGCTGAAATTTGAATCGCTTATTTCCCGAAAAGGGGTAATTGTATTCATCATTATGATTCGAACAACTTTTACTATGGAACCAACCCTGAAATCGCGAAAAAAAATCAGTTGGTCCCTACATTTGTGTTCACTTAAATCAAATTCAAAATTAAAATTATTCATTTGCTAGATTATGGTATTATATCTACTTCTGTAAGGTGACTTATGATTACTTTCAGCATAGCGATAAAATAAAAAAAAAAAAAAAATATAATAAATCAAAATCGATAAAATGTAGGGACCACCTGATAATTTTTTCGCGATTTCAGGGTTGGTCCCATAGTAAAAGTTGTTCATAATGATGAGTAGGTACAATTACCCCATTTCGGGAAATAAGCGATTTTTTTTTTTTTTTTTTTTTTTTTCAGTAGCATGTACAATCTACAATTATATCTTACGTTGGGGTCTCCTTTTAAGTATGGATAATACCTGTGCTAGGAGGCCCCGCTCTTCTTAACAAGTTTAGTTGTGGTAGTATTGTGCATACGTAGACGTTTACAACAAAAGGAAAACAATACAAAATTAATTAATTATTTTTCTACATAACTATAAAAAACAAAAACAAGGAGTTCGTTTGTGTGAATGTGTGGCGTGTGTGAGTAAGGTGTTTGTTCGTGTAGGGCGTGTGAGTGAGGTATTTTTGTGTAGGGCTCATGAGTGAGATGTGTATATGTGGGGGGGATGTAATGGGTGTGGTGTATGTGTGGGGTACCCGAGATCATTAAGGTAGTGCAAATGTGTGTGAAGTCTAGAGATGTATGTGAGAGTGGTGTTATGTGTGCGTGATGGTGTAATTTAACTTTACGAGTTTATATGTTCAGAAGGCGAAACGAAACCAGATGAATTCTCACATTTAGCTTATGTAATAGTTTGTAAGAGAGTTTCAGTCTCATCATAGGTCAAAGCTTTGAGCCAGCTTATTAAAGACTTTTTACACTCCTTATAAGTCATGGGATAAATATTTAATTGCTTATTGATTTTATTGTACAGGGAAGCAGATTGTCTGAGGTACTGTCTTTTAGCGTACGATGAGTTAGCAGGAACTAACGGGGCCACAAGATCTTTCCTTCTTTTTTTGAGGACCCTGGGGTCATAGGGAAGAGTTTTATGGAGTTTTACAACAACATTTAAAATGTATAGTTTCCTCACTGTAAGAAGATCACTTAGCGCATAAAGGTTTATAGTAGGGAATCTGTAGGGTTTAAAATACATCACCTTTAGCAAAGCCCTTTGTGCGCGCTCAAGTTCTAGAAATTTAATTTTAGTAGCCCCACCCCACACAGATACACAGTATGCTAGGACAGACTGGGCCAGAGAAACGTATATTTGCTTTAAGAGGGTCTTTGAGGTAACATGTCTCAACGTTTTAAAAATCCAAATGAGTTTTTTCTTGTTCTGGCCATGACCATTTCTGTGTGTAAATGCCAAGATAGCCGCTGGTCCACCATTATACCCAGATACTTAATATTGGAGACTTTTGTGATCTGATTGCAAGAACAATTAGTGCTAAGGTGATTATCACAATTACGGATTCTTAAGATATGATTAGGTCCAGGTTGGGTGTTGTTGTATTTTGTAAATGCAATATAATTCGTTGTGGAGGTATTTAGTGTCAGTAGATTAGAATTTAGCCAGTTAGCAATCGTGACAAGCCCCTTTTCAGCGACTTTGTACACAGAATCCCACGTATTACTACTGAAAGCAACAGCTGTGTCATCTGCGTAGGAGAAGATGCGCCCATTCTCAAGTTCAATTTTACAAATATTATTGATATAAATTAAAATAGAGTCGGGCCCAGCACACTGCCTTGCGGGACACCGAAGCTCACATTAGAGTCCTCGCTAAGGTACTTTCCGATTTTTAAACGTTGCTTTCTATTTAAGAGATAATCTTTTAGTAGGGCTAAAGGAGTTCCTCTCACGCCTATATTCTCTAAACTACGCACAAGGATGGGAACAGAGACGGTATCGAAAGCCTTTTTTAGGTCCAGAAAAACAGTCAGACACTTTTTTCCTTTATCCACTTGGTCAACAATATGAGAAGTTAAAGCTGAAATAGCATCTTCCGTCGATAAACCCTGCCTAAAACCGAATTGGGAATGAGAGATGATGTCAAATTTATTTAAGTAATTTATTAATTTAGTATTGATAAGCTTCTCAATAATTTTGGAAATTGCTGGTAAAACCGAGATAGGTCTATAGTTATTCGCATCGCCTCTGTCACCACCCTTGTGCACAGGCGTAATAATGGCTTGTTTTAGAGCGGCTGGAAAAACTCCCTTTCCAAAACATAGATTTGCTAGATTGGAAATTATTGGTACCACCACTTCATGGGCAGCTTTTAAGAATTTAGTAGATATATTATCCCAACCTGGACTGCTCTCAGATTTGAGACCCATTAACACGCTGTGCACTTCCCTAGGATCAGTTTCTAACAGCACAAAGGATGAGACCTGAGTACTCCCTGAGTTATAAGTGATATGATCCCGCGATGGATAGGCAGATATAATACTTTCAGCCAAAGTTTTCCCAATATTAGAAAACTAGTTATTCACATGATTCAAATCTCAACATTTATATAAAATATAGGCGAGTACCACTATAAAATAACAGGTAACACTATAAAATATTATTAACAATGACACAATAAATTGCAATTTTATTATTAAGGGGAATGTAGCAGCCAAGTGGCGCCCCCATCAGTAAACCAACCACATGGTGTGATTGCCAAGCTGATGATTAAGGCCATGGTATAATAAACCCAGGTAGTCTCTTCCCGTGACAGCTAGGTCACGTGATTGCCTCCGTACTACGTCATCGGCCGTGGAGCCAATAGCGGGCTGTTAGCGTGACACTTGTCAGTTTGATGTGCTGCCACTTTGTGAAAATAAATTACCCGAACAAAATGCATTTTTTCATTTACTTTCTTCTATAAAGAATCACTTTTTAACTAGTAATTTAATATAGTTTCCTTTATTAACTATTTAGATGAATAACACGAGATAACAAATAGGCTAGTTAGGAATTTATTTTATATTCATTATGAACAAAAATCTCCTTAAGTATATTGAAGATATCAATCAATGGCAGCACTGATCGTGACGTAGCTAGAAGGCATCGCGCTGTCATTGCGGGAAGAGAATACCTGGTGAAACATCTTATTATACCATGATTAAGGCAATGTTAACACATGCCAATTAATTTCCACAAATCTGTAATATTATCTTTTATGTTATCAAATTTGTACGCCTATCAAAGAAAAACATAGTTATACTGGATTATTTATTAATTAACACCATGTCTTGTACATCATATGTTTGACAAATAAATAATTTTGAATTTTTAACGGATTTCTTAAAAATGGGTAAACAATTTGTGACTTTTTAAATAATATATTATCAAACTATTGACAACTATTTAACAATTGAGATTTAAAATTATACCGTAAACATGTAACTAGAAATAATATGATAGGTATCTTGGTCTATGGGTATGACATATTATAAAATGGATGTAGATAACCTAATGTTAAAAATTATTTATTAGATTTGAAAATGTATACCTAGTGCTGTGTTAGATTACCCAACAATGTTTGCATGCCCTCAGGCGGAATATTATGTACCAATACAATTTTTTTTTACCATCTGTGTATCAATATTCACGCAAGTAAAGAATTGAAAAAAAAAAAAACAAAAAAATTCAAATCGATTTTCAATTTTTTAATAATTTCATATCTATCATTGCTATGGAACCTATTATTTATTAGTATGTTGCTGTGCCCTTACCGGGTTTCATGTTGAAACCATATAAGTACCTACAGGACTTATAAATGTAACACCTATGTACACACATGAATGCAATAAAAGTTTTGAGTTTGAGTTTAAGGTTGAATTTGAAAAAAAAAAAAAAATTTGACTGTTCTATGTAGCAGAAAGACTATAGACAATTTTCAGCAGTGAACTCTTACAGGCTGATATAAAGAATCCAATAAATACATACCTCATGTCCAGCCTTCAACAACGCTTGCACCACTCCATTCGCCAGATGATCGCTACTCTTCGTTGGGGCGGGGAACACACACAGAATCTTGTACGCAAGCCCACTGGATATGCACAACAGCAGAACTGGTACAGCCAACTTCATGGTGAGCAGCTATTGTGTCTTCGGGTCATGCAGCTTTGAACTTGTTTAACCCTTTATTTGGCAAAAAAAAAAAACATTTTGAATTGATACAAATACTAAAATAGGAATGTGTAGAGCCTAAATATGCGCAGAAAAATTGTAAAAAAAATCTAGGGTTTTCAGTTTTCCTGAAAAATCATGTATGCTACTACATACATTGCCAAGTGGGTAAAGAAATATGTATTCATTTGAATGTATGTTGGGACATACCTTACCAAAACCAGTAAGAATAAAAATCATAAATATGTATTGTAACTTTAATTAAAAACAAACATAAATCAAACCTCTTTATAAAAATGAGTTGATGGACATACATTATGAAAGCAAAGTAGCGGGTATAATGGCTCTGCAACACTGTGATTGGCAGTTAATGCTGGAAGTAACCCCAGAAACTACTCATTTTTGAAAATGATAAATTAGTTGACAATTCCTGGGTTTACTTCCGGTAACGAAACATAGCCGGACTTGGCATTTGCTGCAAATGACAGTCGTGAGCTTAGAGCATAACCTGCACCGACCCTGAGATGTCATGGTCATGAAATGACCCACATTGTCAAATCGCGAGGACTCAACGGGAACTGGCTGTATCGCTTTTTGTGGTCGTTTTTTGATGTCGAGTGGGTCAATCACAGTACGTTTATTCTTTTTGAGTCCTTCATAGATTTCGTACCTAAAAGCCTTCAAGGGCATAGCCTTTATTTTTATTTTAGTACAATCATTTCTGTAAGAAAGCCATGCATTGTTGATGCATATATCAAGCAGCTGGGCAAATATGCCGATATACCAACGTCGTGTCTTGAAAGGAGTTCTGTATAGCGAGATAAGCATATCCGCCAAATCTACACCACCCATATGTTTATTATACTCTTTGACCACTTGTGGACAATTGACTTCAACTTTTTGTTTGGCCTCTTTGCAGTAGCGTTTGATTTTCTCTACCGGTTCTGTACCTACATAAGTACTGACCAACGTTACGACTTTGTTGTCATTCCAACGTACAACTGCCAGGCGATTTTTGTCACAAACTGCTTGGTCATAAGCTCCTCGAGGCTTTTTCTTCATTTCTTTTTCCGTACGTAAAACTGCATCTGCTCCTCTCAGTCTATTTTTTCTGATGGTGCCCAATCCGAAAATGCCGTAGTTTTCTCTCAGTATGTAGAAGAGTTCTGGGCATGAAAAAAAATTGTCGCAGAATACAAAAGCTGGTATTTTTTTTATACTTTTGCACAAAGCAATGACTACTTGAGCTCCAAAGCCTAGCGACAATTCTTCTTCTGTGAAATTATGGAACCTGAAAGTGTCCTCTCCTCTGTACAGGATAAAATCGTAGATCATACCTGATACTCCAGCTCTGACATAGTTTTTGAAACCCCATTTATTGGGTTTGTCTTTCATGTATTGGCGTCTCTTGCCGGCCTTAGTCCCTTTGTAAGGAATCATCATTTCGTCGATGCTGAACTTGGTCTCGACTTCTTGAGCTAAACAATTTGCTCTTATTTTTTCAACTATGGGCCTAATCTTGTGATACCTGTCACTAATATCAGTGCTATTGTCGACGAAATGAAGGTATCTTCGAATTTTTTGGTACCTTTTTATGGGCATTAGATCTGCAACTAAACCGAATCTATATTGCAGACTCCAATAGTCTGTATATGAAGGCATGGACACGACCCCCATGATGATGTGAATAGCCAGAAAATCGCGAAGTTCGTCTTCAACTAATTCAATCAATCGTCCGGTTTTTTCCACTGAATACGCATTTGTTTGTTCTACAATGTCAGTTATAACGTCTGGGGAAAAAAACTTGTAAAAATAGTCCAAGGGAATAGTAGGTGTCTGAGAATCGATTTCTGGTACATCGTCCACAGTTGCTTTGTGTCGAAAAACAGCAGCCCTTTTCCATTTATAGCACAGAACGAACTTTTTGATTCTGCGTGAGCGTTTAGCAACAGGAACCGTCGGTCTTTTCGATCGTGTTTTTCTAGTTAGACGATTTGTCAATGTAGAGGATGTAGTGGGGGTGCTAGGTATGGACACTGAAGGTTGTGCAGGCGAAGCTAGTGATGCAGAAGTGACTTGAGATACAGGATTTAGAGTAGCAGGAGTGGCAGGAGTTGCAGGCGTGGCAGGGGTTGCAGGCAATGTTGGAATGTCGCTTATTATCGGAATAGTACTGCAATCGGGCTCAAGCGATGTATTCGGGTATACTTCTTGGAATACAGGCGTAAGCCGAACATTCTCATCGGTTGAGGTTTCATCATCGGAATGTAATATATTCAGTCTTTCTAAGGAACTCGCAATAGATGGGACTGGGGAAGATGAGTCTGAATGCGGAACTTGAGAGCCCAATAATTCATCATCGACGTCAGACGCATTACCATCATCAGAGAGTGCATTTTCAGTAGGGATCAAAGCTAAAATTCTACCACCTCGTGTTAGTAGCGCGTGCTGTAAAGAAAAAAAAGCTTGCATACACCAAAACTCAAGCCCAAGCAAACAAAAACCCATAAATCGCAAAAAAAAATATCACAAAAAGAAATCAAATAAATTGGCAATGTATGCTGTGACATACAGATTCGTTATGCAGTGATTCATTACTAAGTTGGCAATGTATGCTGTGGCATACAGGTTCGTTATGTAGTAATTCATTACTAAGTTGGCAATGTATGTCACGGCATACAAAGTTTATTATCAAATAAAACAACAAATATCCACAAATATTGCCAAAATTATAACAGTGAACACTTTACTATAATGTCAAAATCGAATTATTAGTGTTTTATTAGAAATTTACGAGGAAAAAGTAATAAAAAAACAAATAAATACCTTAGTGAGCACAGCTGGCTTCTTTCGGGCAGACATTTTAAAAAAAAGTGACAGCACCAGTGTTGCTAACACTCAAAAACATTTTTTTTTATAAAGTGTGACTAGTTTATGAGAATAAATATTAATAATTATATTGAAATCATAATATTTCTTTAACACTTTTTTTTTTTTTTAAGTTTGTATGGCACAGCATATAATACCAAATTAAGGGTTGGGCAATTCTCTGAACTGTGAATTAGACAGGTTTTTCGTTAGATAACATATGTTTTTAAATATTTTATGCTTATATATTTATTGAATATTGCTCTTATAGTAGTGCTCCATTAAGGCCTGTACTTATTTTTTCGTTTAATATTATAACATTTTAGTAATTGACTTATAAACATCCGAAATCTAATTAATATGGCGCGTCCAAACTCACAATTTATCAATATAAGTCATTCAAACTTTAAGTATGCAATGTATTCATTGAATCAATGCACTTGCAACGATACTTCAAATATGTGCCTGTAATTTTCCACTTGTTATAGTTTATTTCATAATAAACAATTGTATTTAGAGAAGTTTTTAAAATGTCCAATCGTTTAAGCATAATTTCTATGGCTCATGCTTTCTCTAAGTTTCTACAAAAACCGTCTAACGTAACAGCCGACTCGATTCTACATTCGTTTCCTGTCATTTGCTGCCGCGCTAACGTGAAGTAAGGATGTGTCTGTGCCACTCGAGTAGTGAATTAAACACGATAATATTATCGATTCTGGATTTTGTAAGGTAAGTGGTCTCATTTTTATGGTCATGTTTTAATATAGAAAAACTTACAGGATATTACCGAAATAACATGACCAAAAATCAAAGAAGTTTTATAAGGCTGCTATGTATTTATTGCTCTTTAGCTGTGTTACGATCTAAAGATAAATTAATTTCAATAAATATATCTCATTTATCAGGCTCTAATTTTTCTGTATTTTTCTGGCGAATTTGCGGCAGATAAATGATTTAGGGTCCAGGTAAATGTGATATTTAGCTATATTATGGGCTATTCTACCAAAAACTGATTGTTGTACTGTATTTTTCATGTAATACGAAATGGAGAAGGTAAAGAAGCAGAAGACGGAAGAAAGACTTTTGAAAAAACGATTGCAGAGAGGCGAAGATATAACCGTATTAAGAATGACGAAAATTTATGGAAAGAAAAGCAAAAGGCCGACAATCTCAGATATCTTAGACGTAAGGAAGACAAAAAGCAACTAAGCATTCAGAAATTTCACCAAGACAACAGAGAATTCAAAGAAAGAGATGGAGGAAGAATTTTACCGCTTACTATTTAAGAAAAAAGAACACAAGAACATTTCTCAGTTGATTGCAAATAATACTCCCTCTAAAAGTGAACATGGATTTGACATTGAACTTGTTCGACAAGAAAAAGTTGATTTATCGCCCCTTCAATTTTATCTGACTTAAAAAATATTTGTAAACCTACATCACCCATTAATCAAGATAGACAAGTCGCATCATGTATTTTGTGTCCTCATGGAAAGCACCTAGATTTTTGCAAACAGCCTTCAAGTAACACTAATGATGTTGTTGTACCATTAGCGGAATTTATTAGTTTATTACGTAAACAAGGCTGGACTAATATTCAAAATACAAACGATCAGAAAGGATTCGTGTCTCAAACGGGCACAGAATAAAAAAAACTAATGTGCTTTAGAGCACACGACTGAAGTAAAACTTCACTAACTTATACCTCTAGTAAGTAATGTTGATTGTTTGTTTGGCGCCGACTCATAATAAGTTATTTACATTAGTTTAGGTAGGAGAATAGTTATTAAGACTAAAAAGCTTCATGAAATTTTTCGCTTTTCAGTTTCCGTTTTCGTCAGTTAAATTTTTTGTTAAAAAGTTTAATTTTTAATTTTTTTGTGGCTAAAATCTAACTCCAGCTCTCCATTATGTTGTAGTGTCTAGAACTACATTCATGTGTGCCAAGTTTCACCAGAATCGGTTAACAGGTAAGAATTCAGTGGGTGAACAAGTGAACAAGCACTCATCCCCTGTTTTCCTACTCTTAGGGGTGGATTTTGATTTTTAATTAAATTATTAAATTAATTTGAATGGGACCAACTTCAAAATATACCCTATATATTAAAATAAGAATCATCAAAATCGGACTACTCTGTAAAAAGATATGCGTGGCCATAAAAAAAAAAAAAATACGCTTCGAATTAAGAACCTCCTCCTTTTTTTTCGTCGGGTAAAAATGTATCATAATCATTATCAATATTTTAGAAAAATCAATAATGCTCAAGCGAATAAGCCCTATTTTGTTATAATTTGAAAATTAAAATTAACTTCATTAAATGGTAAATTACCATTACATAAGCTCAATATTTTATTGGATAGAGATATACGTTGGTGAACCTACTAAATGCAGGTTTTCAATTATTTTCAATTAATGTTGATTTAAAATCAAGTCTGTGCCAGACTGTGATTTATTGATTAAAACAAATGATTGATGGAACTATGCCCGAGTTTATTATTTATCATTTTACTAATTTATATGTACCCTATTCCTCATTTATCTGATCACATCTCATTCAGCTGGTAATGAAAATTTTCAATGAGCTATATCTCATTAACCAACGAGTCAATTTAAGTGCCTTTAGTAGCATTCAGTTTCTTGATGTTATCACTTTTATATGACTAAGGTAAATTGTGCAAAAATACATAAAAAAAAATTACCATATAAATTATGCAAAAACATCACATAATGGAGAATTGCCCGGTTAAAGAGAAAAAAAAAAGAGTGTGCTTTAGACCGAAGTAAAACTTCACAAAAAAAAAAATTGTGCTCGCACCTCTCTCTCTTGCCCCTACAGTAATATACGAAACGTAACTCCTCTCTTTCTATCTTCACTAACTTATATCTCCCTCTCAACTTTCGTTCACCTCGCCCGATCAGACTTTTCGTAACGCATTAACCAGCTTACTCCCCAAGTCAAGCGTTCGTAAAGAAGTTTTACTTTAAAAGAATATTGTGGGTTCCTAATGATAGAGGCAGGGAAAACAGTCCCTACCTGATATTAATAAGCTGTTGATTGACGGCCAAAATTATTAATAAAATATCCATGGCCGAATAAAAAAAGGCGGACGGAATCTCGCTACACAATAAGTGAATCAGCCATAGAAAGACGGCTCGCTTAAAAGTACGGGCTGTCACGCATATATTCACATCCATAGTAAGACAAAAAGCCGCGCACAAATAAAATCTCACAAATTAAATAACGATCTGGTGTATTAAAATGATGTCGAAATTATAGTGGGTTTATGAAAAAATTAAGTGCTTTCAATCTTTTCTTAGTGAGATTCCGTCCGCCTTTTTTTATTCGTCCGAAAAAATATCAGTTGATTTTTAATTCTACTTAGATGAAAAGGTGGGATTTTGGGCGTCTCGCTCTGGGTGTTGGCGGGATGCGTCCTAAGAGGACTGAAAAACGGGATGGTGCTGGCGGGATGCATCGTCAGAGGACTGAAAAAGTCAGATACAAGAAAATATCGCTAGTACCTTATGATGATGAATCTTGCATCAGATAATATACAGATGATATATTTAAAATACATAATTCGCCAGATTATCCTCGTTTAAGTAAGTACATAGCAAGAAACGTATCCAAGGCCGGGCGACTGACAACGTTCGCGGCCATTCATAAAAAAACGAATAACAAAAAGTTGTAGATACGTTAAATCATTAAAAACTGAACACAGCAAACCTTAAGGGGCTCCCCACAGCTAAGTGGCGCCCCCATTAGTAAAATAATAATTACGTGCTGAGTACATCATTTGTCGAAAATCTGGTTACACAGAATTGATGTAAATGTACTGTAGTTTAATCAGAAACTCTGTAAAATATAGTTAGCTGTGGTTACACATAGAAATAATGCTAAAAGTGGCAGTTTTTCGCATTTTTATGAATGCATTAATGAACGTAGATAAAGCGAAAGAGGTGTGTCAGGATCGTAGCAGGTGGAAATCCATA
The DNA here is from genome assembly GCA_949699075.1 of Asteroscopus sphinx. Classification (NCBI taxonomy): domain Eukaryota; kingdom Metazoa; phylum Arthropoda; class Insecta; order Lepidoptera; family Noctuidae; genus Asteroscopus; species Asteroscopus sphinx. Next base: position 6,405,309 of record OX453030.1, on the reverse strand, counting down.
GTCTCTGCCTACCCCAATGGGAAACAGGCGTGAAATCTTTCTTTCTTTCTTTCTTTCTTTGATTATATGTATGTATGTACAACTACAGCGAACTATGTTTTACAGAGTTAATAGTTTCTGATTAAAATCTAAACTATCAGGGATCTGGAGGTACTCAAAAAATCGACAACTGACTTACTTTAATAAGAAATACACACAAAACTGCACCATAAAAACATTATATAACACAACTGTATCAAAACATATTAAGTATTTAATGTTCACGAGGTTCCCATGTGACTGATAAAATGTTTATTATTTTTTAAATAGAGATTAGTATGTGTATTAACTGATAAACACAGGTGTCGATTATTTTAATACTAATTATAGCTAAGGCCATGCACACCGATTTTTTATCTCGCGATTTTTATTCGCGCTGTTTTTATTGAAGTATAACTTCTTTAGGCACGCTTGACTTGGGGATAAGCTGGTGATTGCGTTACGAAAAGTGAGGCGAACGGAGGGGGTAGTGCTGGACGCGGGGAGCGAGGCGCGCTAGGCCGGCCACAACACAGCGCCGGCAGATGAATGCGCGCCGCGCCGCCATTCCTTTGTTCTCATTGAAATAGTATTGAGGGAGATGCAAGTTAGTGAAGTTTTATTTCAGTAGTGTGGTCTAAAGCACACTTGTTTTTTTTCGCGCTCTGAGAATTTGTTCCACGGCGATTTTTAACCGCGAGTGCAGGCCTGCCTTTGATTCCATGCGTTACAGATTTTGCGAAAAAAAATCGGCCGAGTGAAAATCACAGTGCGGGCATGGCCTAACGGCGTCATCCGCGCGTATTTCGGCTTATCACAGAAATACCTCTATGTTATCGCGCATCAGTGGTGGATCTAGGATTTTGATTTGGGGGGGGACTTGACCCAGCTGAGGGTAGGCTTTATCAAGATAAAAAGTAAATAAATAATAAAAATAAATATTTTTGGGAAATTTTTTATACAACCATCTAGTCCCAAATTAAGCAGAGCTTGTGCTATGGGCACTAGACAATGGATATAATAATTATATACTTTTTTTGTAAATACATACTTATAATACATAAGAAACACCCAGACCAACACAAACACTTATGTTCATCACACAAATATTTGTGTCCTGTGGGAATCGAACCACTAGACTCTAGACCACAGACGTCGTTCATTCTGTTAGAAAACTAGATACAGATTCCTAATCGTAGCCTAGCTTAAGGTGAATGCTACAGGGTAGCCCGCGAAATTCAAAATTTCATGCGTTTTTTGCTAATTGTAGCTCTGTTTTGAGTTGTATGTCAATCAAAATACGATTTGCGGTAGTAATAACAATATATCTACTGAATAATACTTATAAAAAATATAAACCTAGTTTTACAAGCTATAGAAGCTCGATAATCGTTAATTTGATCGTAAATTAATATAATCGAGCTTGTACAGCTTATAGAGGTAGGTTAATATTTTTTTTATGAGTATTATTCAGTAGATTTATTGTTGTTACTACCGCGAATCATATTAAGAATTATACACAACGCGAAATACAACTACAATTTGCAAAAAACGCAAAAAAAAAATGAATTTCGCGGGTTACCCTATAGCATTCACCTTAAGGCCCAGAACGCCGCGGAATGAGAGTGAGCGCGATGCAAAATACGAGGCTTGCCGGGAAGGAGTAGTGCGGCATGAAGTTGACGCCATTCCGAATGAAAGTGCATTTAAGCGAAAAAAAAATATTATTCAGAAAATATGTGTATTTTCGATAAAATGGCTTAGTAAAATTATTTCAAAATAATAAAACAATATTTAGGTAAAATATCATACCAAAATACCAATATATGTTGGATATATTTAGGAAACTGTTAGAAAATAAACAGTTTTCGAGGTATGTTTGGATTTTTTATGATCGAGCCAAATAAGTGCATTCATGTTTTGGACTTAATAATATTGTCACGCCTATCCTTGAGTAACACGTATTTTAATTTCAGTACCATAGAGCGAGTAGTTTTTGAGCGGGATTCGCATTAGTTTGTTGAATTACGGGATTCGGCCCCTTAATAGTTTTTTGTTTATTTTAGAATCATTTCTAGAGGAACTATAGTTAGCTTCGTACAATATTTGACATTAATTCTAAGTAGATTCTTCTTTTATTTGTATTTTGTTAAAAGAATTACATTCTTTTAAAGTGAGCGGCATGTTCCGTACCGGAATAGAGAACAGTAAACTGCAACTGTAAGGATAAGTGATGAAAATTTTACTGTAGGTAGTGTAGGAATAAGAAAGTAGGTTCATATCAAGTTTAATTTTAGATATGTCAGGGGTGGATCCAGATGCTTTGGGAGCGGGGCTTGAGCCCCTTAGCCCCAAACTCCGTAAGCAGCGGCAGCACGATACACATAAACTAGAACAAAGGAATATTTTTTTTATAAAAATTCATTGGTACAAAGTAATTAAGTTGATTACTTCAAGTAACTTTCGCGTCATAATTGGAACACTTCTGTGCCACAGAAATTGATAGAATGGCCAAGTGGGCAGGGCTCGCGCGCCAGCGTGCTCTGCACCATGGTGCAGTGCATTTCAAAGCCTGTCTCAGTACGCCTTATGACTTGTTTCTGTAAATACTGTAACATAAACCCGCAAAAATGCCTTGTTTCTAACTGCAGAAACTAAAGCTGTAAACACATTTGATTAAAGTTAATTTTAAAAAATTTATGACGTCAATATGGGAGGCGTAGTTTGTTCAAAAGTTGCCACGCATGAATCGCAAGTAAAATTGAGATTAAAAACATTCTATCTTTTTCTGTGTTCTGTACACACACGCCGGCAAATTAGTTTTTTTGTCACCGGTCACGCTCGTCGCCTCACTTGACGCCGATTAATAGAAAAACGTCATAATTAGGACGTTTTCGAGTCTTCAGATTGCGAGCCCAAGTAACATATCTGTACTTTTAAATATCATTGATCCTAATTGAAAAAGCTGTTAAAACTCAAGTAAATTATAATCTGTGTTACACGGAGTATCAATCGCTTTACACGTAATTACAGAGAGTATTCCTTTATAATAAATAATAAACACCACAATATAGTACCTATGGTAAATCATTAATAATTACTAATACATTTACGCTAGTAAAGCACTAAAAATATTCTCACTAAAAGTGGATTTGTCGGACACCTAATGTGTTAAAAAACATGTATATTTAAAATCTTCTGTACCATATCCTTGCGAATAAATATCTTTATCTCTTTATCTTTGCTTTGAGAAGATAATGTAAAAATTGAGATAAAGAAATATAAAAATTTCAATCGGGAAGATGGATATAGGTTGTCCTCCTCGTGGAATCCGGTAATCGAGAAGTGTTCGCGTCGTGGTATGTCTACAAGTATGTCCGCCGAAACTGTCAGCATTGTGTGTCGTGATTCAGCATATCTTGTTACGGACAGCGACGTTACGAAAAACCAACCGCGGGTAGTTCGAGAAAACACCCGCTGCTCAAGACGATGACACCCACATACTTCAGTCTGCTCGTGACCACGGCCAATGCAACTTGACCGAAACGTCGAGGTTAGTCAAAATGCTTGTTATATTTTGATTTAATTGTGCGCGACAAGTCCCGTAAACTTAGTTCAATATAAGATAATGTAATACATATATCACGTCTACGCGAGGCCAAATGACCGATTAAACTGCTTTTCAAACGCAGTGATTACCTATATTCTCTTAGGTCACACCTCGGACACTCCATACAATATAAATGCTAGCACCACCTACATACACAAGATTACGTCTGTATACGAATGCACCAGTGGCGTGCATTGCATATAGGCAATTAGGCAGTATCCAGTACCTACTCCATTCAAATTCAATAGTGGTGTAAGTTATTATCTTTTTTTCAAAGTACGATGATTATTTATCATTTATTAGACCTATTAATACTAAATTATTCTGCCTACATACAAAAATCAATAACTTACACCACAATTAAATTCAAATTAAATAGGCCACTGCACGCCACTGGAATGCACATACACGTGTAGGTTAGGGATGCTCGCCGCTCGTAATGGCGACTGGGTCCCAAGCGCTTCTCAGTAGTTCTCAGAGATGGCGTGCTTGTATAGCGACTGGCGATTGACATCCATTGCAATCTTGCAGTCCAATTGCCGTCAAACTGCGGGCGCGTTTGGGGCGCGGGCGAGGAATCTAAAATTGGCGGGGGGCGGTGAGTGGCCGTTCTGTACGTTAATAGTACACACGGCTACACATCAAGCTGTACATTCCCAGTATAAGCTGACCTCGCATCGGTTTTCCTTAGAACGCGAGGTCAGCCTTTACTGGTTTTGTACAGCTTGATGTGTAGCCGTGTGTACCTACTATTAGATATTATGTGCTTTAGGTGCTGGACAAACACAGAGACTTTAGTATTGTATCGGACACAGGAAACGGTAACTGGTATTGCTTTTTCTTATGAGAAGTAGGTACCTACTTATGTAAAATTTATCTAGAATGGAATCCAGCTCAATCGAGACGAGTGATTGATAGCGCGTTTATGTCTTTTGTTCGCAAATTTTAATGCTGCCCGCGTAGCACTGAGCTGGGTTCAATGAAATAAAAATAAATGAATAAATATTTTTGGGACTTTTTACGCATCAGCATCTAGTCCCAAACTAAGCAGAGCTTGAACTATGGGTACTAGACAACGGATATAATACTAAGATACATTTTTTTTATAATACATAAGAATCACCCAGACCAACACAAAAAAAATGATATTGTTTATTTGTTCATAACACATAGTTAATAAAAAAAGTAGACGAAGTGTTGCGAACAATCATAACAACATAACAATTATAGTGAAGCCAAAAAAAATTGTGCTCCTTCGTGTACAACCAGCGCTCACGCACACACATGCACCTCAATACCTCAAACCGTGCGCACCCCTTTCAGTACACATGTCGCGGCATCGTCCAGTAAAAATAAAATAAAATAAAAATCTTTTATTTGCACCTTAAAGTGTACATACATAAGGTTATTATACGTGTTATTGAAATATCTGAAAACCTATTAAGGGGTCATTGTACTCATCAATAAGAACAACTTTTTTTATGGGACAAACACTGAAATCGCGAAAAAAAATCTGTTGTTCCCTTAATTTTGGGTGTTTGTGCTTATGTATTATAAGTATGTATTTACAACAAAAAAAAGTATTTAAGTATTATATCCATTGTCTAGTACCCATAGTACAAGCTCTGCTTAGTTTGGGACTAGATGGGGCTGTGTAAAAATGTCCCAAAAATATTTATTATTTATTTATTTATTTATTTTGTCGGTTTATGTGAACACAAATGTATGAGAAAACTGATTTTTTTTTCGCGATTTCAGGTTTGGTCCCACAGTAAAAGTTGTTCATACTGATGAGTACAATGACCCCTTAAGAGGTTTTCAGTTGTATATGTATATAACACAGGATTAAAAACAATAGGCCAAAGGTAGTAATAGATCATCGCCAAAGCAAATATCTTTCGGTTGCATGGTGTATGCGTGAGTGCTGGTTGTACACGAAGGAGCAAGGTTTTTTATGGCTTCACTATGATTGTTTGTAGCACTTCGTCTATATTTTTACTGTCTGTGTACGGGACTCGATAGCGTAACAGTCCCGTACTGTACGGGACGTATGACAACCCTACCTACCTGCAAGCAGGATAATTCCTAGTGAGGTTCAACGTTTTTAGGGTTCCGTACTCAAAGGGTGCCAAACGGGACCCTATTACTCTCGCTACGCTATCCATCCGTCCGTCCGTCCTTCCATCCGTCTGTCCGTCCGTCCGTCTGTCTGTCACAAGGCTGTATCTTTGTACTGTAATAGATAACCAGTTGAAATTTTCAGAGAATGTGTTACTATGGTGCCTATCACAAATCACAAATACTAAAAATAAAAAAAGTCTAAAACCAAAGGGGACAACCATACAAGAAACCTCGAAAAACATGCTTTTTCGTTTTTGTTCCTGCTCTATCTTTAAAACGGTGATACGCACCAGCGTCAAACTTCTCTGGTTATAGCACATATTATGAAGTTTAGCAACAAATACTAAAAATAGGGCAAACATAGACATATGTGGTGGTACCTGCGTAAGAAAACTGTACCTAACACCAAAATTACATGTGTACACAAATAAACATTTTGATTTTGAAAGAGATGCAAAAAATCATATTACGCGCACGGTGCGTTGATGTCATTTGATGAACTCTCGTAAATTAAATTAGTTTCTAATGTGATATCAGGTCGATGGGTGGTACGGAATCCTTACTGCGCGAGTCCGACTCGCACTTGGCTGGTTTTTTTTAAAGCCATAATGGGTAAATATATATTTTTGCTAGATGACCAAACGTGTTTATGTGTGCGTATAATATGTGCGACCGAAGATTTGAGTGTGTTCATAAAAAGAGTGAGGTCCATAGGTAGACGGCGTTACTATTTTTAGTACAAGGAAAATTGTAGGCACAAATTGTGTTTTAATGATCGGTTAAAACTTAGCCGCCATTACCTGTGAATCCTGTGTACTGTAATGGTACAGTCTATCATCGAACGCGATCGACGAGTCGATGGCCTAGAAAAGTATCTACGCGGATAGTGCCATGCAGATAAAATGTGTGAAAACCTTAATTTTGTACAAACAACATATTATTGAATTAACTCAAAACCTAAAGCTAGTTTGTTCAGAATCGAGAGAAGCATCCATTACACTACTTTTTAACATAGGTTAATTGTTACCAAAAAAATATTTTCATACCATGCCGAGTCTAAAAATTCATACGACGACGCGGCACTGAGCGCAAAGGCGAGTGAGACCTAGTAAAAAAGTGTGATGGAATATTTTGGGTAACATTTGTTTCTTAAAACTATTAAAACTTAACTTAATTTTAAGAGGTTATTCACCTCCCGACACAGTAGCGTCGAGAGCGTCGCACGTTCGTGAATATGAATCCTAGCGCTATGAATCGAATAGAGTGACCATGATACCAAAAATTACAAATATCTTCTACAATAATAAATGAAAATTAATAATTACTTTCCAAATCAATTTATTATAATAAAAACTAGTTGGGGTGTCTGAGGTTTTGAGATATTCCAATAACACGTTGTATTTAATTAAAAGTGCAATCAATTTGATGAATATGTCTTTTTCTTTCGTAGTACGTACCTAGGTAAGATTGGCAGTCAACCACTTGCTGTTGCTCTCCAAGGGCGTCGTCTGCCAATGGGCGAAGGGGGGCAGATAGATAAAATGAATTGTAGTAGGTAAGATAAATACAATTTGTAAAGTTTTAATCGTTTACTACAAGAAAAAAAATCTTAATTAAAACATAATCTTCTTGGGTTTTTGTGATTTTTTTGACTTCTTTATTATTAAACATAGAATCCTATCCTACCAATATTATAAACGTGAAAGTTTGTGAGGATCGATAAATAAAAATAAATAAAATCATTTTATTTCAGGCAAATTCACCCATAGTTATAAGTTAAATTTTTTTAAATTATTATTTATTTATTAGACAACAAGGATCCACGTGTTAGTAACAAATGACTTAAAACTATGTTAGTGTTATGTAGTAGGTAGGTATCTGACAACTTGTCTTCAATACTATAACCAATTCAATATAATTAAATCACTTCTGCCTAACCAACACATGCATGAAGTGATTTAGGATTGGCGAATCAAACTTAGATAATAACATATTCAGGATGCTATTAGGACTTGACCGCGTTCTCTCTAAAAGCGAGGCCGTCTTAATCCTCACTATGCCATAAAAATCATGAACACGCGCCAGAGCAAACATGTTAGAGGCACTACAAAAACGCGGCAGCCCCAAAAGCATCCTAAAGCTGTTATTATATTGGACCCTCAGGGCATCCAGTGTTTTTTGCGTGTAGCTGGCCCACAAGCTGCTTGTGTAGAAGGTTTGACAGTAAGCTTTAAACAACGTAATTTTAACTTCCTTACTACAACAAGCAAACCTGCGCACCAGCATATTGCTTCTCACAGCTAAGTTAAGTAGTCTTTTATTTTAAATTAATACTAACAAGAACATCAAATACGTAATTAGAATAGCATAAATAATTTTAAAAATACATTAAATTAAGTTTTTATATTAAATTTTAAGTTAAATACGGCAAGAAACAGCTAAAATTGAAAATATTTTATTGATTTTTTTTTATTTAAATTCCCCATTATTGTTATCGGGTATTCTTAAATCAATGGAATTCTAATATCTTAAAGCAAAAATTTAAATGGTTTATCGATAACGTTTATTAAAACTCATTTTCAAATCCAAATTGAATTCATCGATCCTGTCAGAGGAAAAAAAGGAATCGCATATTTAAATGTAAACTGCACCAACAAAAATTTGAAGAACAACGACGACGACTCGTACATCGACAATACGACAACGCTTCCTCCACTCCTGCCAGCCGTGTCGCAAAGTCGAAGGGTGCAGACAAGACTAAGAATAAGAAAAGCCTGTCTCGGCGCGGCTGCGCCAACCCATCGCGGCTGCGCCTCAGGACCAGTACTGACAGCGTCACTTTTAATTTGTTATATTATTTTGTCATTGTATGTTGTGTTTGTTGTAAATGGGTGAATTTCCTAAATGACTTATTTTTTTGTCTTCGGTGAAATTAGTATTTGAAAAAAGGAATATTGTTCTGAATTTTTTTTTTAGTATTCAATAGGTAGTTATTGGGTTGTGGCAAAAATATAATTTGCCTAGGACTATTAAAAAAGATAGAAATAAATACATAAACCTCTATTTTTTTCAAATCGGTGCTGTCTCTCTACTTTTTTTACAAACAAAAAAGCTTATACACTAATAAAAATAAGTAAGTTTAAGTATATAACTTATTCTATTTCATAGAATATTAGTTTTGTTATTAATATATAGCATATTTTATAACATAATTAACGATTATTATTACTGAGAGGCACAAACGTACTTGTCCTGCAAAATGTTCTCATATCGCTGGACAAAAGTAATTTAAACCTAACTTTACATCGACGAGTCCGACAGCGTCCCCACCCCAATTTTATTTCCCTCGTTAGTGTCTGCTAGTGCGCAGTCAGGACAAATGTGTGTCAAATCGCTGCATATTCCCGCCAATAATGTAAGTAAGTCATTTAAGTTGCTCCCGGACAATTATTTTATATTATCGGTGGTTGTATTTTTCTAGTGTAATGAGTAGTTTTATTTTTGTTGTTTGGTTCTAACAGAGGTAGTAAGTGAATTAGCTTCAATTACTGTTATTGAATTTATCCTAGATATTATGGTTTTTTTCTAATTTTCTAAAATGTGTGTTTTTTCTCACGTCGCTGTTCTCATATCGCTGTAATCGGTGGTCTTTATTACCACCGATGTGATCATTTACACCGAAATGATAAGAAAAAATCAATCGGTGTCTTATATCTAATATCGGTGTTTTGATCCATGATCAACGCACAGTTTTGTCACATCGGTGGATTGCTTTATCATATCGGTAGATCATTTTATCATCTCGGTGAGTCGTTTTATCATATCGGTAGATCCCGTGTCATTTCGTTAAGTATACAAAGAAACAATGGAACATACAAACATACATACAAACACATACATTATATACATACATACCTACATACAAACATTCATACATACATACTTACCTACATAGACTGCCAAAATCATTACCACGATACCACTGGGTAGTACATGTATAAATGTATTATTAGGGGAGGTCTGTATTCGGTAATGTACGTCTATAGGCTGAGGTGATGATGGTGAGGTGGAGCAATTGAACGCATTAAGGGTTCCTCTAGAAAATATTTTCTAGTTAAAAAATAGTAAGTACATAATAATAAATAACAAAATAATAAATAGATAAAAAGAAAACATCATAATAGCTTAATTTTGTTTAAGAATGCCGAGGCCAAAACTAAAAGAGGAGGAGAAAAGAGAGAGAAAGAGGTTGCTGGAAAGAATATGAAAAGCTAAACTCAAAAGCGATCCTGTGTTAAGAGAGATCCTGCTCTTCCAAGAGACGAGCATTTAAGAAAAGATAGAGAACGTTTAGCTAGACGAAAGGCAGCCGGACTTATCCCAACCCGAAGCCAAATGACTGCACATGCACGTAGCATTGCAAAAAAAAAACCGAATCAGTTCCCGTGCATATTATCAGAGGAAAAAAGCTAAGGCAAATGTTATCAGAAACAACCAAACAAGTGTTTCAGTGACCAATGACGTAACAGAGTAGCCACCGAAAAATCGAGATAATAAGCCTGGTATTTCTCCTACCTACCTACCTAGGTACCTACTAACTATTTACTTTTTGATGTTCAAAGGTGGATAGATTATCATATCGCTGGATATGTACATCATTTCGGTGGATAAACTTATCATATCGGTGTACAGAAAAAATAATCGGTGCCGGTTTGTGATATCGGTGGAAACCAGAATTCAAACTGAATTTTCTCCTTAGTCTTAAGTGATACGTTGATGATATTAAATTTGGGGATATTTGATATCCTAAAGATTACATAAAACCTGAAAAATATACAAAAAATATATAAATGAAAAAGTTCACCGATATGATAAAAAAAATTGGCATTTGTTGAAATTCACCCAAATATTAGTGTTTTATGGTGAAAGTTTATTTATATGTTCAATGATGACGGCAGCAGCGATGCTGATAGAAGCGCCAGTCAACCTTTGTCATCGCTGGATGTCCTGGTTCGATGTCCTCATTGCCCCCAGGCACGCTTTTTCAAAGGTAAGCGGGGCCTGAGTGTGCATTTCGGGAAGGTCCACAAGCCCCGGAATGCACCTCCTAACACCATCCCGACACCGACTTCAATCCCACCATCAACTATACCCACTACATACCCGTTTTGGAAAAGTATTTCAAAATTAAAAAACTCTGTTCCTGTTCTGAAGCGGGTTCCCCGCGGCGCAAGACCCTCAGTTGCACAAAATTTAGCAGGATGTGTCCGTCTTGCCGCTCGGGAGAACTCGCAGCGTGCCTGGGAACAACTACTCACCTTCCCCTATAGGATCCTGCATGTCCAGAAAAATTTGGCAAACGGGAAAACTTTAACGGCCCAAATTAAAGAAAATTGTAATCTTTTGTCCCAAAATTTCGAATCAAAATTCCCGGAACAAGTTTTCTGCTCATCTAGAGGCACAACATGCCAACATGTAGAATCGAAGCTAAGTTTAGGTGATATTAGAGGAGCGGCCAGGATACTTTTTAGTAGTGATGTGGTCGCACCATGCTCTCCAGATACTCTTGCAGCTCTGGAGAGCAAACATCCTACTCCAGTAGATGACCTTTCTTTTCCCGAACCTCCTGATTCAGACTCCGATACACTTATTATTACAGCTCGGGAAGTGGTCGCAGCCATAGGCTCCTTCCGAAGTGGCTCCGCTGGCGGTCTTGACGGCCTGACGCCACAACACTTGAAGGACCTCACCTGTGCAAGCGCCGGGCAAGCTGGTGAATCACTTTTGAAGGAGCTTACGGCTCTGACCAACTTAATGCTCTCCGGAAATGTGCACGAGGCCATCATCGACATTTTGTACGGGGCAAATTTATGTGCTCTGCGCAAAAAAGATGGCGGCATTCGTCCCATTGCCGTGGGAAGCACCTACCGTCGTATGGCAGCCAAAATTTGCTGTAAATATTATAGTGAAACTGTTTCGGATAAATTCCAGCCCCTGCAGCTAGGATTTGGTTCAAAAGGGGGCTGTGAAGCTGCCGTACACGCCTTGTCAACCTATCTAAATTATGGGAAAGGTGAGGTCATCCTAAAGGTTGACATAAATAATGCTTTTAACTCTGTTAATAGGGACACCTTGCTGGCAGAAGTTAAAAAATAAACACCGAAAATTTATAGTTACCTTTGGCAATGTTATAGATATCCAACAAAATTACTTTACAAGGACAACCTTTTAGAATCAGCAGTTGGCTGTCAACAAGGTGACCCCCTCGGGCCAGTGATTTTTAGTTTGGCCATCCATCCAATAATTAGACAACTAAATTCCAAATTTAATGTGTGGTATCTGGATGACGGAACTCTAGGAGGCGATGTTAATACTGTGTTACAAGACCTTAAATTTTTAAAGGAACAATTTAGAAACATAGGCTTAGATCTCAACACTTCCAAATGCGAAATTTTCTTATCCGACAACATCGATCAAAAACTAACCTTTCAACAGTTTAACGAAATAGCCCCAAATATAAATATTACGGGAAAAAAATCTTTACGCCTCCTAGGGTCCCCAATTTTAGATGATTCTTTCTCAACTTTCATAGAAGAAAAAATCCAAAATTTCAACGACATTTCGGACCGACTTCTTAAAATTAGTATGCATTCGGCCATGACTATCATTCGTTATTGTTGTTTCTGCCCGAAATTTACGTATATACTCCGCTCTTCTCGTCTATGGAAGCACGGCCAACTTTTAGAAAAAATTGACAAAATTATACATAATAGTTTAACCTCCATCTTGAATGTGGCCTTGGACGACCGCGCATGGGTTCAGGCTACTCTGCCTATCCGTTTTGGTGGCCTTGGCGTCCGCAAAATTACTAGTATAAGTCTACCGGCATTCTTATCCTCGGTTCACAGTACCGAAAAATTAACCAGGAAAATCCTATCCTCCACACTGGTTGATTTTGAGGTATCGTGCTTAACCGATGCTGTGAATGCTTGGAAAATCGCTTGCCCGAATACGGACACGCCCGTCAACACATTTTCCCAGAGACAGTGGGATGAGCCGCTCTGTGGTGTGATACGGAACGATCTTATTAATACGTCAATCACAACCGCCGAGCGTGCTCGCCTGCTGGCTGTGGGCGAATGGGAGTCGGGCCTATGGCTTCAGGCGCTTCCGTCGTCCAACATAGGCACAATGCTGGACGACACCACCTTCAGACTCGCTGCATGCCTTCGTTTAGGTGCTCCCTGCTGTGCTCCGCATCGCTGCAACTGTGGTGAAGCTGTCGACTGCCTCGGACACCACGGCTTGTCTTGCAGCAGAAGTGCAGGTCGTATAGCACGGCACGCCAATATAAACGACATTATCCGTCGTGCTCTTGTCACCGCCGGCGTTCCAGCTATTTTAGAACCAAGCGGCTTGGCACGTGACGATGGCAAGAGACCAGATGGTATGTCTTTGTTACCATGGAAGATGGGTAAGTCTCTGGTGTGGGACGCAACGTGCGCCGACACCCTTGCGCCATCCCATCTTCCTAGCTCGGCAAGCTGTGCTGGCGCTGCCGCTGCCGCTGCAGAGAACCTCAAACGGCGAAAATATAATAACTTAGTTAGTAACAATTATATTTTCGAGCCGTTTGGGGTAGAAACCCTCGGGTCGTGGGGTCCGAGTGCCCACCTTTTATTTAGAAATATTTCTAGGCGGTTAGTCGACACTTCACGTGACCAGAAGGCTGGCCTTTACTTTGGTCAAAGATTAAGCATTGCCATACAACGCGGCAATGCTGCCAGTCTTCTGGGCACGTTACCAGTTGAAAGCGTCGCGGAGGGATATTTTGATACTCCTTTTTAGTTTTTAGCTTTAGGTGTAGTTTTATTTAAGGTTTTTTTATTTTTAAATAATGTATTTTAAGTTAAATACTTGTATTTGTTGTCAAAATTAAAAAATAAGAAACAGTACAGGTACATAATTAAAATATGGATGTATGGATGTTTGTTAGTCTTTCACGCAAAAACTACTGTATGGATTTTAATGAAATTTGGCATACAGATAGAACATAACTCGGATTAACATATAAGATACTTTTTATTCCGGGAAGATGAACAATTCCCGAGGGATGCGCGATAAACGATATTCACGCGGGCGAAGTCGCGGGCACAGGCTAGTTTAAAATGTTTTAGAATAGAATAGAATAGTATTTATTTAGGTTCAAGTCTCAGGGGCCCGCCTGCTCCCCCCGGCGACACCCATGTTACTCATGTTGTTATATTTAGTGGTAGATCGCCGAAGTTTGAGTACCCCTGCATTAAGTCATTGAATACACTATAGTTAGGTATAGATAGATAGAATATACTTTATTGTACACCATGAAAATAGTAGTAAACAGGAACAACGTACAAATTATGGGTACATGGGCGGTCTTATCGCTAAAAGCGATATCTTCCAGACAACCTTTGGATGGACAAAGAAGACATAAGATCTAGATAATGGGGGCAGTCCGTGGCGTACTACTAAACTAAAATAAATAAATAGCACAAAATATATTACACATATAGGTATCATAAATATATATAATATATATATAAATAATCTTACAATTTAGAATAGAGATTGGATACATAGGCAATGTCTTAATAAATTACAATTTATTTGGAAAGGTAGTATTCTTTAACTAATTTTTGAAATGAAAACAGTGACTGAGCTCGCCGTATAGACACAGGTAACTCATTCCACAGACGCACAGCCTGAACAGTAAAAGATTTATCATAAAATTTTGTAGAATGCATTGGCATCAGAAGCCCCAAGTTTTCCGATGATCTTAAGTATCGTGTATGTGTGTCATGAAGGAACTTGAAACGTTCTTTGAGATAAAGGGGGGTCTTGGGATTAAACAGAATACTGTAGAGAAGTGATAAAATATGGGTATTCCGGCGAAGACGTATAGGGAGCCACTTGAGCTTAGTGCGGAATTCGGAGACATGATCATATTTGCGTAAGCCAAATATAAATCTGATACAAACATTTTGAAGTCGCTCAAGCTTATTTAGTTGTGCCTCAGTAAGATCTAAATAGCTGGCATCGGCATAGTCAAGAATAGGGAGAAGGAGGGATTGAGCAAGCGCCGTTTTGGTAGCAGTAGGGAGAAAATTGCGTAGTCGTCTCAAGGACCACGCTGACGCAAATAATTTACGACTGACTTCCTGCATCTGATGATTCCAAGAGAGATTTTTGTCAATATAAATTCCAAGATTCTTGACTGAATCACTTAAAGGTATTGTGGTACCATCAAATACAATTGGAGGAAATTGTGACCAATCAATTCTGGAAGTCATCCCAGGGCTGCCAACAACAATGACTTGGGTCTTGGTAGGGTTCACCTTTAGTCCATGAGCAATACTCCACTCAGATATTCGTGCTAGATCTGTGTTCACCATTTTAACAGCCTCCGACAACTCTTCTAAAGGAGCCTGTGAATAAATTTGTAGGTCATCTGCATAGAGGTGGTAGGATGATAGAAGTTGATTTGAAATTGAGTTAATAAATATTGCGAAAAGTAAAGGAGAAAGAACGCCCCCCTGTGGTACGCCGGCAGAAGTATTACACCATGAGGACAGAGTACCATCAATGCAAATACGTTGCCGACGGCCACACAGGTAACTACGAAACCAATAAATTGCCGTTGGAGATATGTTGAGAGAGCGAAGTATGCCAAGCAGGATATCGAAATCGACGGTTTTAAAGGCATTACTAAAGTCAAGTAAGGAAAGTACCGTCAGATTTCCATTTTCCATACCTATCCTGATGTCATCCGTAATGTGAACTAAGGCTGAGACTGTACTATGTCTTGGACGAAACCCGGATTGGAAAGGATTAAGGAGGTTGTTTTTACAAAGGAAAGTACTAAGCTGGTTGTGGATAAGGCGTTCGAGGACCTTGGAGAGGAATGGTAATATGGATATTGGGCGGTATTCAGAAAACGATATAGGATTAGATTTTTTGGGCAAAGGGGTTATTTGGGCATCCTTCCATATAGATGGAAAAACGCCACAGGATGTGGAGTAGTTCAGGATATGGCAGATAACGGGGAGGATTTCGTCAAGGATAGGGAGTATCATCTTACGGCTGACACAGTCACTTCCAACAGCGTTGGACGTTATTGATACAATGCTCTTCTTAACATCACAAGCAGAGAATTGATTAAAGACAAATTGTGTGTAATCGGGAGTTGGAAGAGATGAAAGATTATTTAATGTGTTGGCTTTAATAGTCCTATTGCAATTGGACGAAGAGGAGAAATGTTGATTTAGCAACTCGATATTTAAGTCTTTGGGGATAGAATCTTGGTATAGTTTTAAATTATTAAAAAAATCAATAGGTACTCACATAAACACGGTACGGCGCATAATAATACAAATGACCCAAAGTTGTTTCTCTTTTACGTAAAAAAATATATCAATTTACTCAAAAAAAAAAAAAAAAAAACAAGTACCTAAGCAATATTGTTTCCAATAAGGGATAGTAATAAGGGGCTCGTGGATAAGTAAGAACCGTGTGGATTGTACGATCTGCGAGGTTAAGCTGCACTAGCCGCGGTCAGTCTGTGGATGGGTGACCGTTTCGTTACACATCGAGACCCCTTCGTGCCTCGGAGAGCACGTAAAGCCGTCGGTCCTGCGCCTGTTCTCTCTCCGGTCGTGTCGAATTGCCGTCCCATCGGATTATGAGAGTGAGGGAATAGAGAGTGCACCTGTGTTTGCGCACACACTTGTGCACTATAATATGTCTCGCGCAGATAGAAAGAAAATATTTATTTCAGTCTCGGTACAGGCGAGAGTCTTCGGCGTATGGAGTCCCACATGGGACTCTCCGCCAACTAAGCCCGGTTAAGCAGAAATGGTATTTCGGTCCCACCTGCGAGAATCCAGTCGAAAAAAAAAAAAAAAAAAAAATACAGGCGAGAGAAAAAAAAACTCAACAAAAAACAAAAAAAAATATTAACAATAAACTTAAAATTGAGTCATGCCTGTATGAGACTAAAAAAGGCCCAGACTAAATGGCTAGTCTCTGTTGATATTGGCCGCCGTGACCGAAATTCGGCCGGGAGGACATTATTATTATTATGTTTCACATAACTAACGAGAATAAAGTGATGTAAATTCTCTTTTACTTAAATCATGCTATGAGATTTTGCAAATTGCACAACAATAATAATGAATTACCTGTGTATCTATTTGTATTGTATGATCTAGTAATTCCTACACAGATAATAAAGCCTAAAATACTCTACACCTAAGATAAGGGTGATTCAGATTTAATTTTCGGCCTGCTATCACGGTGTAAAATCCACTTTTTACACGCTCGATTTTTATAACTTTTATGTAACTTTTTTTTTAAACCAGCCTGATTGGTCCTAGTTAAATAGGATGGTGGCAGCCGGCGGGTCCGTTCGTTATGACCCCGGTTCCAATTGCCCCCGTTCTTTTTGCACCCGATTCTGTTTACATAACATAATCAGCCCATTACTGTCCTACTGCTGGGCACGGGCCTCTTCTTAGTATAAGAAGGTTAAGGCCTTAGTCCACCACGCTGGCCTAGTGCGGGTTGGCGGACTACACACACCAAGTCAAGAAGCCAAGACTACACACAGGCAAGCGTTCAACCACTAGGCTATCACTGCTACGATTCTGTTTAAGTACGATAAATTTGATTCAGACCAATTTTTAATTAAATGTACTGGCAGACACAAACATGTTTTTACTAAAATAATAAAATATTGGATGTTTAATGCCTGCTATGAAAATAATTTGAAAAATAATGAACTTAATGTAAAATAATGGTTTGGTAGTCGAAGTAGAAGTATTTTTTAATCATTTATCAATCATTTTGTTGCACTAAGTTCAATATATTGCAATTTAAAAAAAACCGGCCAAGTGCGAGTCGGACTCGCGCAGTAAGGGTTCCGTACCTCTCAACGACCTGATACCCCATAAAACTGATTAAACTTACTAGAGTTTAACAAAAGACCAACGTACAGTGCGCGAAATATGTATTTTTGCATGTCTTTCTTACGCAGGTACCACCACATATGATGTTTATCTTATTTTTAGTATTTGTCGCTAAACAACATAATATGCACTATAATCTGACCAAGTTTGACGCTGGTATATTTTACCGTTTTAAAGATAGAGCAGGAACAAAAACGTTGAAAAAAATGCTTGTTTTTTGAGGTTTCTTGTATGGGGATGGGGACCCCCTTTGGTTTTATACTTTTTTTTGTTTTTATTATTTGTCGTGATACACCTCATAGCAACACATATTCTGAGAAAATTTCAATCGGTTGCCTATTATCGTTCAAAAGATACAGCCCTGTGACAGACAGACGGAAGGACCGACGGACGGACGGATGGACGGACGGACGGACAGCGTAGCGAGAGTAATAGGGTCCCGTTTGGCACCCTTCGGGTACGGAAACCTAAAAAAACTAGCTAGTCGAAATAAAATTTTAACAAAATTATAACAATCGCAAACATGGAAAGTCTAAGTAGTTCCTACCTAATAAATACCTAAATCACAGCTCCTTTTAGTAATTTTTTTTATAAAAGGTGTTAAAAAATAAAATAAAATGCTGAAACGTTAGTAATGTCTCCTCAAATACAATACCCGGATATAACCGTAGAAATGTAAACACGGCTGAACAGTCCAATAGTGATGTAATTCAGTGTCAATGCCACCAGCATATAATCATCAAGGCTTACTCAATTGAGCACAGTCAAGGTTGTTCCTTCGCGTTGGACAGACAGACGCGCGCGATCAATATAGATTCGGTGTTTACGAACTAGATTCATAAAACGAACACGCTACGAATTTTTGTAGTGTTTGATTTTTTTGAATTTATTTAAGTAGTGGATTAAAAACTTTTTTGTAGTGTTTTAAATGTGAAAAAAAAAACAAAAGAAAATGTGAGTTTTTTTTTCAGTTGTTGTGTGTTTACTTTGCGTAATCGTAATTATTTTTTATAACAACAAAATGGTGAACTTTATGTCGTAGTAGCCTCTGACTATGTCCGTGGCTTCGCCCACGTATAATTGCATATAAATTTGGATGTTATTTCATCAACTCAGCCTATCGCAGTCCATTGCTGGATAAAGGCCTCTCCCAGCTTGCGACATAACACTTGGTCCTCTGCCTTCCGCATCCAGTCGCCCCCAGCCACCTTCAGGTCATCGGTCCACCTGGCGGGGGGCACCCAATACTGCGTTTGCCAATTTGCGGTCTCCACTCAAGGACTCGTCTGCTCCAGCGGCCATCGGTTCTTCGACAGACATGGCCAGCTCACTGCTACTTCAGCTTACTGATCCTACAAGCTATGTCGGTCACTACGGTTCTTCTCCAGATAATCTTGTTTACGGATTTTATCCTTCAAAGAAACTCTAAGCATTGCACGCTCCTTAACGGCCAAAATTAATATCCAATCTATCTACGATTTTCCCTACTAGAGATAGTAATTTGACATAAGCTCCATACAAAATATGTCAAATTTCTATCTCTAGTAGGGTAAATCGTGGATAGATAGGATATTAATTTTGGCCGTTAATAGATAGATAGATATCCTTAGATATGGATGTTATTTGCATAGATTTAATTATTAGTTGCATAAGTTATACATGCTCAAATTTTAATGGCTTTTTTCTCGAAAAGGGGTCATTATGAACAATTTATACTATGGGACCAAAACACAAATCGCGAAAAAAAATCAGCTAGTCCTTACATTTTATCGATTTAAGTGAACACACAGGGACCGACTGATTATTTATTTGCGGTTTCAGGGTTAGTCCTTAAGTAAAAGTTGTTCATAGTGATGAGTACAATGACCCCTTTTCGGGAAAAAAACCATTAAAATTTCAGCATGTAGGTATAGTGTATACATTAATATTTATGGCGCGCCTTAATAGATTTTTGTTTGAGTGAGATATACCAGGCCCCTCAGAAAGTATTGCGAAAAAATGTTTTTATATATGGGAGACTGGCCAGTTATAATGTTTTTCGAAAATATGATTATTTATAAGTAAAAATAAGTAAGTTCCAATTTCAAAATTTTCCTCCACATTTTTTGCGAGTTAATTCAAAGTATTGTGTCTCACTGAAATATGGATCTGCGCCGGGAACATTTTAGAGCTATGATTTTATACGATTTCAAGTGTCGCCTGAAACCGGATGAATCGTACGATAGACTTCAAATGGCATTCATGGATGAAGGCCCTTCCAAGGCAACCGTGTATCGTTGGTATAACGAATTCAAGCGCGGTCGACCAACTTTGGGGGATGACGAAAGAAGCGGTCGCCCTTTGACGGCTGTTACCGAAGAAAACGTGCTAGCAGTGAAAAATTTAATCCAAGACAATAGGCGAATTACATATCAGGAGATTCAACACATATTGAAGATTGGATCGGGAAGCGTTCACGAGATTCTACACAGCCATCTTCGCGTGAGGAGGATAGTATCACGCTGGGTGCCGCACAACCTCACCGATGCTCAGAAGCAGGCCCGGGTGGAATGGTGCCGTGATATGCTTAACAAATTTGAAGCAGGCTCGTCTCGGCGTGTTTACGACATCGTTACAGGTGATGAGTCCTGGATTTATCAATACGACCCAGAAACCAAGCGCCAGTCGACTGTTTGGGTGTTTCAAAATGAGCCAACGCCTACCAAAGTGAAGCGATCTAGAAGCGGGGGTAAGATTTTGATCGCTAGCTTTTTTAATTTGACTGGCCACTTGGTATCAATTCCCTTACGGGATCAAAGAAGCATTAATGCCGAATGGTATACTACCAAATGTTTGCCAGAAGTTTTCTCTGTTATAAGCAACAAGTGACCAAACACAGGGCTCCGCGGGCTACTGCTCCACCACGACAATGCACCTGCGCACACCGCACTCAAAACGAGGGACTTCCTGGACAGCACGCCAGTCAAACTCCTGGGTCACCCTCCTTACAGCCCTGATCTAGCACCGTGTGACTTCTTTTTATTCCCAAAAATAAAAAATCAGCTCAAAGGGATACAATTTTCGTCGCCGGAAGATGCGCTGGCTGCGTTCGAGCAGGCTGTAAACGAGGTGTCTGCGGCGGACTGGAAAAAGTGTTTTGAAAACTGGTTTAGGCGCATGAATCTTTGTATAGAGGCTGGTGGAAAGTACTTTGAAAAGATTTGATAAAAATATATGTACGTATAGAACAATTTTTTTTAGTTTCGCAAAACTTTCTGAGTGTCCCACGTACTAATACGTAGCAAGTACTTGAAATAATGGTTTATAAAGCATCAACAAGCTATTTTTAGCTCGGTGTTGATACCTACTCCATACAGTGAATCATGATGACGGGCGGACGAGCCTGGGGGTCTACTCGCGTTCGACGATATTCGATCAATCGTATCGTTCATCGCACAATTTGCTACTCCGGTCAACCATCGTTCCCATATCGCATGCGATGATCGTGTTTTGACGTTTGTTTCTATGTTCTCTGATCAATTTCATACGACAGTCAACAATAGTCTATCTTTATTGTGCCTTTTTTATGTGCCTATCTTTATTGTGTAGGTATCAGTCGGAACGAAAGTTCGTACTTCGTTTGTCGTTCGTCAAACGCGAGTAGGCCCCCAGTCCACTTGTCCGCACGTCTGAATGTGCTCCCGTATTCTAGTCTCTAATCTTAAAATACAAGGATAATTTTAAATTGAACTCGTTGCGCCCGTCCCGTACCCGCCCGTGCTAATGTGGATACACCTTAATATTTGTAAATATTTTAAATCAGAATAACAATATTTATCCGAGATAAGTGATAGTGATGCTTCTGATATCATTGTTATTATTAATTCTCGCACGTATTTCTGATTAGTGGACATTTGTGAAAATTTATCATTATCAGAGAGTTTGGAGATGAATTATTGACAATTGACATGTTATGTTATGAACTGTTCTTCCGTATTATAAACTAATGGTAGATTGCCATAATAAGCCCATTATTGCCCCATTGCTAAGGACGAGCCTCTGCTCAGAATAGGGTTTAGGTCTTACCCCCAAATACTCAAAATATTCAAAAGTCGTTCTGTCGCTACGGTGCACCTTAGAGTGACCTCAGACCAGCAATTTTTTTGTTGGTCTGTGAGAGTAATAATAATAATCGTTTATTTCCAAAATAAGAATTCTGATGAACGTTGATCTCCAAACTAGGTTAACCTGTATTTTGGGGACCACCTTCCTTAGTTAAATTATACGCTGATCACGAGAAATATTTGTGTGATGAACATAAGTGTTTGTGTTGGTCTGGGTGTTTCTTATGTATTATAAGTATGTATTTACAAAAAAAAAAGTATCTAAGTATCATATCCATTGTCTAGTATCCATAGCACAAGCTCTGCTTAGTTTGGGACTAGATGGTGCTGTGTAAAAATGTCCCAAAAATATTTATTTATTTATACAAATTGTGACATAGTATACATTAAAACATAATAAATAGTGATAGATACCTACATAGTTTGACATTAATTTGATTTTACAAAGTTATTAACATAACATAACATAACATAACAACATAACATCACGCCTGTATTTCCCCGAAGGGGTAGGCAGAGGTGTATAGTACACCCACATTTCGCCAGTTATATTATAGTCCCATGTAATAGGGGGCGAGCCTATTGCCATTGACCGGGCACAAATCCAGACTCCAGGCTGCTACTGAGAATTTCCTAATGAAAAAACCCAATAACACCCTATTTATTGCCTGACCCGGGAATCGAACCCAGGACCCCACGCTCAGCAGTCGCGCTTGCAACCACTAGACCAACGAGGCAGTCAAAAAAGTTACAAAAAAAAAGTTACAAAGTTATTAATAGTAATGAAAGCATGCAATGCATATATGGGTGTTACATATGTATGCGCGTGAGTGGATGGAGTGTGTACGTGTAGGGGTCGTGTAGATGTGAGGGTTGGGGTGTGTGTAGGGGGTGAAGGTGCGTGTGTATTTAGGGGATTTGGAGGTGAGAGTGACAATTTTTCAGTGACAGCATGAGATGCATTTGAGTATTTGAGGATTAGTCTACAAACCTGGCCTGGCCTTGCAATGTAGGTTGGCAGAATCCACACGCAATCGAGATCTTTTAGTAGCCCTCTCAGAAGTGCAGCCCCCCTAGCCAACGAATGACTTTTTCGTTGAGATATGTCATTCCCATACATTTTGATTGTTTTCTATAGCGTTGACGATTGTAGATTGTCAACTTGGCTAGGGGGGCAGGTTTCCTCACACTCACGATGTTTTTATTCACCAAATTCTGGTCCACACATAACATATATAATTCGAAAAAACCGTGGTGTGGATCGGGAAGTTGGGATCAAATTCAGACCTTCAGGTAGGTAATCTACGCGCTCAACCACTAGGCTTGCATAAGCCAGGGTATTTAACAAATTGAACCGACTTTGAAACCAAAACTGCGAAAATATATGATATCAATTCAAACTTGGAATATATGGCTGCCATTTCATGACGTCACGTAACATCAAGGTCTCTCCTAGTCCGCGCTAATCTTTTGTAATCAACTCTGACTCTGTCATTATTTATCTTACTCGCTTCCGTGGTTTTTGTAGTAAAATAAGTTAACTATTAGCTAGTTTTTACTGACATTATCAATAATGTTATAGAAATAAAGCAGTAAATAGGTATTATATGATCGTATTAATAAAAAACTCTTATAAGGAGGAAGTATCTTATAAGGATTTTAGTGCAGCTTAAAGCAGTAGTAGGAATAACTATACCACCGTAGGTACCTATTTCTGCCCACAGACATAATAAAAAATATAGACTAAGTGCTGCGAACAACCATAGTGAAGCCAACACAAACCGTGCTCCTTCATGTACAACCAGTGCTCACGCACACACATGCACCTTAAACCATGCTCACCCCTCTCAGTTCACATGTCGCCGCATCTTCCAGTAAGCATCGCGAAAACAAATATCCTTCAGGTGCATGGTGTGTACGTGAGCACTGGTTGTACATGAAGGAGCACGGTTTTTATTGGCTTCACTATGGTTGTTCGCAGCACTTGGTCTATATTTTTTACTATGTCTGTGTTTCTGCCGCCAAACAGTGATGCTTGTATTGCTGTGTTCCACAATCAGTATGACGTATACGTATGTGATTTGCAGTACCATTTAGGCAACAACCTAATTAGTATTGCAGTTGTTATGGGCAAAGGTAACCACTTAAAATCAGGTGGGCCTTTAGCTCGTTTCACCATCAGTACATCATGAAAAAAAACTGGTCAAAATGTAATGAACTGATAAAGCCAACATGAGCTGGCTTCACTCTGACCAGACTAAGACTAATTTATTATTCTAAGCCCGGAATTATCTTTAGGTCATGCAAATACTTTTTCGTGGGAGAATCTAATCCGCTACACATTCCACAGCCACTGCGGACATCGTGTTGTCAAGTTTTTATCGGACATATACACTTACACTACATCCATATACACTTACACTACATCCATATACACTTACACTACATCCATATACACTTACACTACATCCATATACATGCTGAAATTTGAATGGCTTATTTCCCGAAAAGGGGTTATTGTACTCATCATTATGAAAAACTTTTACTATGGGACCAACCCTGAAATCGCGAAAAAAAAATCAGTTGGTCCCTATATTTGTGTTCACTTAAATCGATAAAATGTAGGGACCACCTGATATTGTTTTCACGATTTCAGGGTTAGTCCCATAGTAAAAGTTGTTCATAATGACGAGTACAATGACCCCTTTTCGGGAAATAAGCGATTCAAATTTCAGCGTGTATAGTCAAAGCTATCGGCTGACGAAACATTGAAATATGTTACAAATTCAATCAATCAAATAAAGGGTGACATCTTTGATAATATCTGATAATTACTATATTGGTACTGCTGTCATCCAATCAATAAAAACCGACAGAATTTGGAATAAAGATTGAGTTATTTGTTTTTGCTTTTCAATTAAAATATAAGCTGACAGTTTCACAACCAAATCACTAACATTTTAGTTTTTAAACATTTTACAAACATATTTTTTAAACATTTTAAATACAATATCATCATCATCATCATCAACTCAGCCTATTGCAGTCCACTGCTGGACATAGGCCTCTCCCAAATTGCGCCACGACACTCGGTCCTCTGCCTTCCGCATCCATTCCCCCCTAGTTACATTCATCAGGTGTAGGGCACCCCCCAGCTAGGTGGACCGACGACCAATCAACTCAGCCTATCGCAGTCCACTGCTGGACATAGGCCTCTCCCAAGTTGCGCCACAACACTCGGTCCTCTGCCTTCCGCATCCAGTCCCCCCCAGCTACGTTCTTCAGGTCGTCGGTCCACCTGGCGGGGGGGCACCCTACGCTGCGTTTGCCGATTCGCGGTCTCCACTCAAGGACTCGTCTGCTCCAGCGGCCATCGGCCCTTCGACAGACATGGCCAGCCCACTGCCACTTCAGCTTACTGATCCTACAAGCTATGTCGGTCATTCCGGTTCTTTTCCGGATAATCTCGTTACGGATTTTATCCTTCAAAGAAACTCCAAGCATAGCTCGCTCCATAGCTCGCTGAGCGACTTTGAATTTGTGGACTAGCCTAACTGTCAGTGTCCACGTCTCGGCACCGTAAGTCATGACAGACAGGACGCACTGGTTGAAGACCTTTGTCTTCAAACTTTGCGGTATAGGCCACGAGAAAACTTTTTGAAAATCTGTCTCGAACGGGATTTAATTGGGTTTCAAAATTGGCACGGACGAAGTTGCAGGCGGTCGCTCGGGGTGCAATCAAATATCATCCAAAAGTTTAATAGTGACACTAACGGCCAAAATTAATATCCAATCTATCCACGATTTACCCTACTAGAGATAGAAATTTATAATTACTAATTACTAATTATTAATTTTTAATTACTTATGTATTATAATATATTAATAGTATGTATTAATAAAAAATAAAAAAAGTACACTTATAAGTATTATATCCATTATCTAGTACCCATAGCACAAGCTCTGCTTAGTTTGGGACTAGATGGTGCTGTGTAAAAAAAAAAAAAAAAATTGACATATTTTGTATGGAGCTTATGTCAAACTCCTATCTCTAGTAGGACAAGTCGTGGATAGATTGGATATTAATTTTGGCCGTTAAACGTACGGTAAACCACATATCGATGGTATCAAAACCATTTTAAATGAAACTGGCTTAAAGGTGGTGTTCATCAACGTTAATCCTCTGATTAAACAGCTGTTACTCGAAAAGTGTACTAGAATTTTAGGTAAACGCTCGCTTAACCAGAGAATTATCGTTGGTGAAATCAAGCCTTAGTATGTAAGTTTCATACACAATAGGCTCTGCTTATTGGTGTTGTAACCACATCGATATGTACTTGACTGTACATCCAGCGCACCCTGGGAAGTCACCTTCGCTACCATACTACCTTGCTGACTATAGCTTATATATTTTCCACGAAGAGAAGAAGCTTCCTTTAGCATTGTGGTCATGTTGAGGACTTCTGCTCTTTAAGTCCTCCGTTTGATACGGAGGGAAGTGTTATCTAACTTTCTTCCTACTCCTTCTAACTTATTTTATGATTAATACATTGCGAGTTTGGAGACAGTTCAATCATTTCTTTGGGATGCGTCAAGGTTTATTGTTTCTGCGTTTTTCAGGTTGGTCGCCATTGTAGATCCTGGCTTAGAAGTTGCAGTGGTTAGGAATGTGTTGCAGGCTTGTCCTCAAATTGTCCTTCAAATACTTTGAACAATTCATTGTTCATCTACTGGGTGCAATGACTAGAGTAATATTAGGGAATATTACCTTCATCAAACCTAGCTTTTTCTTTTCGAATGGGCTCTCGTAGGTGGGACCGAAGTCCCATTTCTGCTTAACCGGACTTAGTTGGCGGAGAGTCCCATGTGGGACTCCATTCGCCGAAGGTTTTTTCCCTACATACTTACAAACTAGATGCGCGCGGCATCAATACCGCGCGCAAGCGGGCGCCCCCCGAGGGGGGGGCTCGAACCTCGCTGGGGCATTGCAGGGGGACCCCGCAGTTCCTATGTCCCCCTAGCAGCCGTTGCTGCATCGAATTGGTTTCCTCGAAAGTAGCGGACTTTCGGTCCCTATCGGGTGACGTGCTAAACGCCGTGAAGCGGCAAGCCTCGCCGGCGAGGCTAAGACCTACCTAGAAAACCTAACCAGTGGCTACGCAATAGCCTGCTCCTAGGAACTACTCTAGAGCATAGGGCCGGTCTCGCGTGACGAGATTATCTCCGGTTGCTTACACCGTGAGGGCGTCCCCAGGGGGGAGCTCGGACCTCGACTCAGGGTGCAGCAGGGGGACCCCGCCACTGATCCCCCCAGCAGCCGGTGCTGCGTCGGCATGTGTTTCTGTTTCTCGAGAGTCGGACTCTCGGATTCTGTGTGTGTGTCGCGTCGGTCCTCGCCGGCGGGGACGATATTTTGGACGACGGCGTCGGAGTGTGCTTGTACTTTTATCTGACTCCTGGAGGAGTGTAATAGCGTCATCGGGCTCAAAATCAAACCTAGCAAATGTTTGTTAATATATATATACATTATAATGGAAATATTTTATAATCATACCTGTCTCAAGTACACTTCAGTCTTATATAAAATTTACAGCAGTGTGTAGAGTGATTAGATGGTAAAATAGGTACGCCTGTTTGAATTAGAACTTGTTTTTATATCTTACTGATAACAAGCCATGGTCGAGACAGATACGCATAATAATAAACTTTTCGAGACATAAATGTGATAATATTACGCAAGAATTAGTAGAAATTTCAAAATACTACATGCGTAAGTAAGTTTTATTTATAGCCCCTTATTTTGATTACTCCTCAGCCATGGAAGCAATCTTTTCGTTATGCACTAGACGCAAATAAGTAAGTCGCGACACAATGACGCAACCTATTTCCTTTGTGCTTATTTAAAAGCAATTTATAGTGTTACTATAACTAACTACTTAAGCTTTTGCTCTTGTGTTATATAAAACTCATCTCAATCTTTCCATTAAGCCCAATATCCATATTTTACACAATTCCAGATTTGATTCTATCGAAGTTTGTTAATCGAATCTTGCTGCAATTTTTCGTTTGCTTTTTGTGTGTAGTCTCCCAAAACAGGTTTTCAGGTAGTTTATATCGACCTCTACCTTTTTTGTAGACGTCATGGTCTAGCATGAGGAATTCAGACGTTAAGAAAGTAATTATTTATTTTATAATGTTTGTTTTTGAAAAGTTCGAACTGTTTAGATAGTATAGGTTCCCACTTAGTATTATTGTGTTGCCTTTAAGGATGACAAGAAGAAAAAAAAGTTGGCAGGTTTTTGTACTTTTGTTTGTTAGGTCAAACACAGATCAATGGTATACCTTTGCTGTAAGGAGGGAACCTTCAAAGACTGCCAGCCTCATGTAGGTCAGAGGCCAAAGTTTGTGGGTTTTTACCCACTAAAACCTGCCCGGAGGCCGTCTTCAGCACTATAAGAGGGGACTCTGGCAATTATTATGCCTCCGGAGTTCTGCTTATGCTACACCTGTAAGGCACGTCTTGAGGGAGACTTTTTGTCACCCTGTACACCTTCCCAGTGAGGTGGCACGTGGCCACTGCATGCCACTGCCATTCCAGATGTCACTTAGGAAACACTCAGAGCCCCCACTTTGAATGCCCGTGACCTCTATGTCAATGGTAACTAGCTAAACCATTATAAGTAGAACTGCTTAGTATGTAAGTTTTAGAAAAGACAGGCTCTGCTTATTCACCATCGGTATGTGCTTGAATGTACAATTATTATTACCTATTATTAAGAGCATGTACTGTACCACTGCAGGGCAAAGGCCTCCCTACTCTCCTTCCACCTCTCTCTGTCTGTGGCCAGGACCAGATAAGGACCAGTCTCTCCGTCTGGGTCTGCCGCGTTGGCGTTTGCCATTTGTGGGGGGCCCATTGGATCGTACGTTTGGCCCATTGGTCGTCTGTCATGCGGCAGATGTGTCCAGCTCAGTTTTTTTTAAACGTTTATTAATTAAATCAATTTAAGTTACTTGGTGATAACAAGTATATACCATACAAACCATCGCGGGTTTAACAGTTCGACTTCAGCATGGCAGCTTTCCGAGTTACATCAGTTTTTTTTG
Source organism: Asteroscopus sphinx (assembly GCA_949699075.1). NCBI lineage: Eukaryota > Metazoa > Arthropoda > Insecta > Lepidoptera > Noctuidae > Asteroscopus > Asteroscopus sphinx. The sequence goes on along the minus strand of OX453030.1, from coordinate 6,376,348 downwards.
TCCTGGAACGGATGATTGTATTCCTAATCCGGTCAACAAGGTTAATTCCCAGAATACTCCGTTCCATTGCTCCCTGGCAAACCTCGAGCGTGGTCCTCTGCTGAATTGTCAAAGACCATGTTTGAGAACCATATGTGAGGATGGGAAGAATGCGTACGTCCATGAGTCTCTTCTTAAGGGAGAGAGGAAGGTCAGGATTTGAATGTACAAGCTCACCTTTAATGCTGACTGATCCAAGCGTAAACCAGAAAAAATTTAAAGAATTCTTAGCTATCTCATTTATTATTTATTGCTTCCTTTTCCAGAAACAATGAAGCTCATTTTCCTGCTGTTTGCGACGATATCCAGCGCATTCGGATACCACATCCTGGTCGCGATCCCAACGCCTTCACACAGCCACAACCAACTCGGAAAGGGTTTGGTCGATGCTTTGCTTAATGCTGGACATGAGGTAAGGTCCCATTTCTTCACAGTACCCGGTAAATAATAGGTCTTACTGCAATTTTTTTTCTTGTATAGAATAGCGTAAAGAGCTAAAAGAAGCGCTTGACTTTGTCCAAAACAATTGCAATACCACTTGCTCTGTTGCCTAAATGGTATTGCAATTCACATTTGTCAAACTGAGACATAAAATGAACAGTCTCATGTGATTGTAATATCATCGGCACCCGTACAGCGATGCACACATTATTACTGTTTGGTGGCAGAAATGGTTACAGTTAAAAGCACCGAGTACATTGTAATTTTTTTAAAGCAACTTATACAGTTGCAATAGCTACTTCGAGATTTGCTTATTTTTCAATAGTATGTTTATTTACTAGACTGAATTTTATATCTACTTTTTCGACAAAATGGTTTGCTTATGTAAAACCTAAAATACATGAAACCTAAATTTTATGTTTATTGTTAATGTGTTATTTTTAGTTTTTTTTCTCGCCTGTACCGAGACTGAAATAAAAAAATTCTTTCTTTCTTTTTTATTTTACCTTTTTAAACCTTAAATTAAATGATTTAATGAGCCTCCACGAGTGACGATATATAATTGATCGTCCGGCGTACCCTGGGCAGTCAGCCCTGCTACCAACCTGCTGACTGGCTAATCTTTACCCCACGACATGAGCTCTTATCATTATGTAGCTCATGTCGACACGATAGAAGAAGAAGAATAACCTTAAATTAATAAAAACATATCATTAAATTATTTTATTATTTTAACGCATTTTACGCATGCGAAACGAATTCTAAAGATATAAATTGTGGAAAGAAAAAATCGCTCACGAGCAGGATTCGAACCTGCGACTCCTGGCTCAGTACGCCAGTGCTGCGCGTGTGTGTTCGAATCCTGCTCGTGAGCGATTTTTTCTTTCCACAATTTATATCATATCATTAAATTTTTCAGATAACATGGATAACACCTTACCCAGAGAAGGCTGGCAAGAATCTGCCGAAGACATTACATCTCATTGATATTAGTGTAGTCAAGACATACGTAGCAGGTATGTGAATATACATCAAGACTGTGACTGGTTGAACGAGGGACTTATTGAAAGAGGATGTGTAGTACCTTATTTTTTTTAAATCATTCATAATCATGACGACGTCTGTGGTCTAGTGGTTCGAGTGTCGGACTGCTGATCACGAGGTCGTGGGTTCAATTCCCACAGGACACAAATATTTGTGATATTTATAAGTATTTGTGTTGGTCTGGGTGTTTATTATCTTATGTATAATAAGTATGTATTTACGAAAAAAAACCTTAAACAAGTATTATATCCATTGTCTAGTACCCATAGTACAAGCTCTGCTTAGTTTGGGACTAGATGGTGCTGTGTAAAAATGTCCGAAAAATATTTATATTTTTATTAATGGGTACTAGACAATGGATATAATACTTAGATACATTTTTTTTTGTATGTACGTAGTTACGTACATACTAGGTCCCCTATGACCCTTCTAGGATCTTCTCATGGATGTCGTAAAAGGCGACTAAGGGATTCGCCAGAGGATGGGCAGCAGCGTTCTCTGAGTATTTAACCAACCAACTGCGATCGCCAACCCGCCTGCTAAGCGTGGCGATTATGGCATATCCCCCCAAAGTGCTTCGGGAGGCCTATATAGAGCAGTGGACGTCTTTCGGCTGAAATTATGATGATGATGACATACTATGTACAAGGTATAGGAAAAGAAGGGGAAATCTCCCGTTCCGTTCGAGAAGTGCGCACAAGGTTTAATTGATCTCAGGTTGCCAACCTTATGATAATTTTTATTTTATTTACCATATTGTCCATTGGCCCTTTTTATCCACGGGGCCCTGGGCTACAGCCCTAAATGCCCTTATATAGATCCGCCCCTAAGCCAGTTCAAAACCGACTACTAAAATAGACTTATATACTTACTCTTTCTGACCTTCAGACATAGACATGACTCAACCCAAGAACATGGCGGGCGGCATCAGTTTTGTGAAGCAGTTTGCTGACAACGTGACTCTTGAGATGCTGGCCACCCCGGCAGTTAGGGAGGTGCTGATTAAGAAGCAGTTCGATGCTGTGATCACTGAGGTTTTCTTCTGTGATATGCTTGCTGGGTGAGTTTGGAGAACGTCTTCCTATTTATAGTCTATGTCAATCCAATTAAATAGAAAGGTAAACAAATGCAATTTCGGTAAAAATATCACCCACTCACTCACTTAATGGAATTAGTAACACATTCATCCGTATTTTGAAGGTTTCAACTTGATAGCTCACCACTTTATCCAAGAATATTAGTTTGATTTCATTATTAAATTATTTTTGGAAATTCAATCGATAGTCTGCTTGCTACAAGAAAAACAACTTATAAGGTTCTAAAAGGTCCCAAAAAAAAGCATATATGTATTTCTAACCCATTCAATGAATCGAATACTTACTTACTCCTCTGGCTCAGCGACCCAAAGCGAGTCATGGCCTCCGAAACGAGATCTCTCCACTTTCCTCGATCCTGCGCGATATCTCGCCAGTTGGTAGCTTGAAGCCCACGTAGATCAGCCTCCACAGCATCTCCCCAGCGATATCTGGGGCATCCTACTGGTCTACGTCCGGTTGGTTGGCCCAGATACGCTTTCTTGGCTCCTCAGTCCCCCCCATGCGTTCGACGTGGCCGAGCCACCGCAAACGTTATACTTTGATTACCCCAATGATATTAGGCTCGTCCACTAGCTCTTCGATTTCGGCATTCTTCCGGACATAAATCGAGTTGAATCATTTAATAAATTAATTGATTTGTAATTGGCACTTGAATCGGACATCACTCAATTCTCTATGGTCGGGTTAATAACCCGTTTGTTTACCTTTTTATTTAATTGGATTGACATAGACTTTAGTTACATAATTTTTTTGTAAAAATCTGTGACTCTTTATTCTGTACCTACTTACTTATACCAGAAACTCTAGACATACGTCTACGCACCAAATATGTCTTCAAGATCAAAAAATATCACGTTGTATTTCCAGTATCGCAGCCGTCCAGCAAGCGCCCTGGATTCTATTGAGTGCCATCCAGATGAACCCCGGCCTAGAGGCTCAGATTGACGAGGTTCGCTCCATTGCGACTGTGCCCCTGATGTTCAATAACAGTCCCATGCCTATGAAGTTTCTCAGTAGGGCACTCAACGCCATTATGTTCATGGGAATGAATGTTTTTAACTGGTAAGTCATTATAGTGAGATAAGTTAACAGTTAGCCTTTAGCCTACATACAACTAGTTAGGTATACATTTACTAAAGTATTTACAAACTAAAAAACAATACAAAATTACGTACCTATACTTGCACAAAAAAAAAAACCTTAAAATCATACTGAGAGAAATTCAAGTTATGTGATCTAGAAAGAGAGAGAGGACGCTGTTCAAGAACTAGTATCTTCCCTCTAGTGTTCTGAGGACCTTCCCGTCACAGATAGATCATGTGACTGAACTTAACTTAACTTAACTTAACTTATAACACCATTTTGTACCCATTTTAGCAAATCAATAAAATTTAATTGAACTTATCTGCGTCATATCTGCTGTTGGGCTCTTGTATATAAGCTAACTTGCGTGTAAACTCTGCTTGCGCGATGTAGGATAGTTCTCATGTCACCGAATAGATGTCGCTACATCATACATAACATAATCAGCTCATTACTGTCCCATAGCTGGGCACGGGTCTCTTCTCAGTATGAGAAGGCTAAGGCCTTAGTCTACCACGCTGGCCTAGTGCGGGTTGGCTACACACACCATTGAGAACTGTATGGAGCACTCTCAGGTGTGCAGGTTTCCTCAAGATGTTTTCCTTCACCGTTAAAGCAAGTGATCATCGAATATAATTCCACACATGAATTCGAAAAGCAGTGATAGCCTAGCGGTTGAACGCTTGCCTTCCATGCAGGAGGGTGTGAGTTCGATCCCGGCCCCCACCTCTGACTTTTCGATATAATCGTATAAAATAATCGTAAACTTTCCTTTTCCAAGGTTCGACCGCCCCAAAACGATCAGCCTCTACGAGAAAGCCTTCGGTCCTCTGGCCGCCGCCCGTGGCCTCACCTTGCCTCCTTTCGAGGATGCGTTCCACAACGTGTCAATAGTTCTGGTCAACTCCCACGAGTCTTTATCGCCGACTTTCAGCACCCCGCCTAATGTGGTCAACATTGCTGGGTACCATATCGATGAGAATCCTCCGCCGCTGCCGAAGGTATGTATTTTAAAAGGAAATAAGTATTTTGTCAGTAGTTTTACATAGTTATTTTATTATTGCATTATAGCATTTACGCATGCGAAGCGAAATTTTACGATTTAAATTGTGGAAAGAAAAAATCGCTCACGAGCAGGATTCGAACATGCGACTCCTGGCTCAGTACGCCAGTGCTTTAGCCATTAAGCTACCTACCGTGAACACTGCTCATGGTATCGAGCGTAAGGCGTGCTTAGGCGTCAAAGTATTCCTCCACATCGCTGTCATCTGGAAAAGTGCCCAGAAGACTGGCAGCGTTGCCACGATGAATGGCAACGCTTGAGGTTACCTGAGTGTAATAAATGGAGATATTACGTTTTACAAGTTAGAGTAGGATTTGTGGCGCGACTTTGAATCATTTAGTAATGATCTTTCGACATCAGCTAAGGTAAAAATAAAGTGATATATATTAAATCTAGTACTGGCGCTACGTAGAGTCTGGTTATTAGTCTAGAAGTTCAAATTTTCAAAAAATGTATTTAATAGTCAGGGACCAGGGTGGGTCAGTATAAATGATTAGGACTTAAACGGCATAAACTTTAATAAAAAAATATAAGACACAATAATACAACGTCCTTCATTACAAGTTTTATTAGAAGTCTGTCGACATGACCAGTCAGGTCTGCAATCTAAGCGCGACTCTCGGCAAATATCCTAATTGGTCGGCGTGAGGCGCATACGCGGTGCGTTCGGATACACGTTAGCGTGTTATGAAAATAACGCATTGGCGCTTTACCTCGAAATATGCGATGGGGTTCCGTACATTTGCTATAATTTCCATTTATTCCAGGACCTCCAAGACCTGCTGGACAAGTCTCCTCAGGGCGTGATCTACTTCAGCATGGGCTCGGTAGTGCGTTCAGCGGCACTACAGCCGCGGACGCGCGCCGATCTACTGCGCATGTTCGCCGCACTACCATACACCGTGCTCTGGAAGTTCGAGGAACCGCTCAAAGATCTGCCACCTAATGTGCATGTTAGGCCTTGGTTGCCGCAGCCAAGCATTCTAGGTATCTAACTTATATTAACACATTACATTTTTACATGTTCCGTGTGGTGACGGACGTAAAGAATTGCACCACCCTTATCTCTTCTCATGGGTGTCGTAAAAGGCAACTAAGGTATTCACCAGAGAATGGGCAGCAGCGTTCTCTGAGTATTTTACCAACTAACTGCGATCGCTAAACCGCCTGCCAAGCGTGGCGATTATGGCAAACAAACTACTTGGGGGAGGCCTATGTCCAGCAGTGGACGTCTTTCGGCTGAAATGATGATGATGACATGTTTTACGTTAAAATATCAGTTCATTGCAGTGGTGTAGCTATGTAACCAAGGGCCCTGGGGCACATATTAAATATTAGTTACTACCCGGGGTAAAAATTTATAGTCGAAAATTCTTTATTCAATTAGGATGTTTTGTAACTTTTTCGAACACTGTTCATGGAAGCCGAAGGGGCCCTTGAGCTTGGGGGCCCCGGGGCACTGCCCCGCCTAGCCCTACGGTAGCTACGCACTGGTTCATTGGCAGTTTCTGAATTCTCTTGAGACGTTCGGACTGGAATCAGGAATTTGAATTTGAGTCCGATTCCTGGTTGTTATCATCCCAATTGGTTATAACTGGTGCTACATAGAAAGCATTGATGATTCTCGGAGTGATGATGAGGATGATTCTTAGAAAAACGTTTGTGAAGAGCCTTATGGTGTATTTGGCTGGCCTTTCCATCAAAGCACCTTGCGTACATACATACATACATACATATTATCACGCCTGTTTCCCATTGGGGCAGGCAGAGACTATCGATCCTGACACGCCTCTTCCGCTTCATCTACGTCCATTAACCTCGTCATGCATGCTCGTCGGTTTAGAGAACTCTCAACCTGGCATTTTTAGACAACGTCCGCGATTTGATCGCGATACGTTCGCCGAGGTCGTCCCCTTCCAACTCTTCCATTATAATAACCTTGCGTACGTTCGCTATAAATATCAAAATGGTATACGTTGAACCCTAGCATCTACATCTGTATTAACAATTTTTTCTTCAAAAGACACACTTGCACAAGAGACGAAAGGAGCTGCTGGTCCAAAAACATACATTACCATGTTCTGTTGAAGACAATTACTGTTTTATCCACAGCCCACCCCAATGTACGTCTCTTTATAACTCACGGTGGTCAGCTGAGTGCGTTAGAGGCAGTATATGCTGGAGTGCCAGTGCTAGCCGTCCCAGTCTTCGGAGACCAGCCCTCGAATGCTGAGCGTGCAAAACGAAGCGGATACGCGTTAAGAGTTGACTTCAGCGCAGACATGACGCCAGAACTCGAGGTCAAGTTGAAGGAGATACTCAGTAATGATCAGTAAGTGCTTTTTGTTACTACCTATTTCTTTATACGAGAAGACTTTTATTCTATTTAGTTGTCTTTCCCGGTGTGATAATAATCTAAAAGTAAATACAGATGGTTCACATTCCAAGCCGACTGCAAGATGTACATAGTTGGCCCCTACAAAACGTAGTTAGACCTTCTTTTATTTCGGGTAGAAATCCTCACATATCCTCCGTCCGAAGAAGGCGGAGGGATATGATGGACTCCTACCGATTCAAACCACGTAGTGGCCATCCTCAGCATAAAATAGAGGAGCTCCAGGAACTTCATTGGACCGCACCGGTGTCCCTATAGTGCCTAGCCTTTGGCATATCCCGGGAAAACAATATAGTTTCCCTCACAGCATCACGTGACCACCACGTGCTGTTGTCCTCCTCATTGCATCGTGACAGCTTGGCAAACGCAAAGTCACTTTTTCCGCTGTAATAAAGTTTTTGTATTGTATATTTTAATGCGGTTGTACAGACTCAATGCTATCTTCACAAAAAATCCAGGTGAAATGAAGTTCGCTGCGCCCCTACCTCAAATTTTTGTCCATTTAATTCTTGATGTATACTGAGTAGTTACTACAAGTCAATGTTATTTCAGATACATGAAGCGCGTGAAGCACCTATCCAAGCTGTTCCGCGCTCGTCCGCTGTCGCCCGCCAAGCTCATTAAGCACTACGTGGAGCTAGCTATTGAGACCAAAGGTATGATATACATTACATAACCAGCCCATTACTGTCCCACTGCTGGGCACGGGCCTCTTCTCAGTATGAGAAAGGTATGATATACTTCAAACATTTTCGTAATCTGCCGATTAGTCCCAGGGTCCTCGGTTTATCCATGAATAGATTGAGGAAAAGTCCTTGAACTGTGCTCTGGCCAACTTTAGTATATCGCGTGGCCATGTATTTGCGGTCTCCTTGATGGCCCTATACATGTAATTAGCAAATCGAGTTCCCGTCATTTAAGAAACACTCCCAATTGACCAACGTTGGCGATGTTTCTTTTTGCAAAGAAGAAAAACTTTTATTTGGCACAGGACAGTGACAGCACAACAATAACATCAATAAAATTACTTAAATTAGACATGGGTAAACATGAAGTTGCAAAGAGTTCAGAACTTGGCCCTACTAGTAGCCTAAGGTGCTGGCGACTCAAATTAGGTAACAAGACTTAACTGTGAACGGTGCATTATACTACAAAATTCTGGCTTGATGGACTGGCAGCAGAAATAAATAATCATTCTTATTCAAAGATTTAAACTTCAGAAACTCATATTTTTGTTTGAAACGGGTCGCAGATTGAGGAAGCACTATTTTCATGCAATCTCTCTCATTAGTACCAGTGATCGAGTATCTATTATAAAGATTGCAATCTGGTAGGCTGACTCTAAAGGACCATTTAATCGCTGAAAAACTTTTTTTCATCCTTAATATTCAACCGCCTGCTAGATTTTACACCTCTTGAGAACTTTTAAGCCACTACAGATCTTTAACCAATATGATCTTTTTTACAGGAGCATACCACCTACGTTCTCTATCATTAAAGTACAAATGGTATGAGAGATGGATGTTGGACATTGTCCTCGCTTTGATCGCAGTCCTCGCAGTACTCATCGGCCTAGTTACGTTCTTGATCAAGACCTGCATAAGAAAAGTGACGGGGAAAAGTAAAGTGGAGAAACTCAGTAAGAAGAAGAAGAATTAGGGTTAAGTTTAGTTTTTGTATATAGTTTAAGTAAAGATTAATTTTGATAATGTTTGTGTTTTATTTAATTGAAGCCTTATTTCTTTATTTTTCAAAGTTTTTCAGTCATTTAGGCCCATAGAAAATATATAGATTTGTATTGTATTGTACAAAAACAATATGCAATAATAATTGTCATAATACCACAAGATACCACAGATATTAATAAATGACTTATGTTTATTGTTACTTAAATATTTATAACATAATATTATCTAACACACGTGGCTTCGCTCCCGTGTTTTCTTCAAACAAACTTGCAACTCCTATTTAACCCCCATAATAATAATTTTCAAAATTCCTTCCTTAGTGCTCACCTACGTTATCTAAGGATATATCTATAGAAAAAAAATAACAAAAGTGGCAGTTTTTCGCACTTTTTCTGTCTACAACTACAGCGAACTACAACTTACAGAGTTAATAGTTTCTGATTAAACTACAGTTCCTGTACTTCAATAGTTAAAAACGCATTTTCGATAATTTATGTATTCAGCGAGTAATAATTATTTTACTGATGGGGGCGTCACTTGGCTGCTACATGCGCCTTAAGTAGATGGATTAGTTACCATTAAGACGCTGACAACAACCAAATACCCCAAATAGGCTTCTTTTAAAAACATTTTTTGCTGTATCTATTCAGTTTGTGGCAGTGAAAAGAATATATATTAATCTTGATCGTATTTTCTGAAACTGTATTGTGCCCAAAACACGTTTTCTTGAAGTTTTCTCGATAGAAAAGAATTGTAAACTAACCTCTTAAAATATGCTTTAAAGCAAACAATCTCTATTCTTTACTAAATATCTATATCTATCTATATCTATCTATATTCTATATATACATACATATAATATATAATAATAATATAATTAATTAATACATATAATAAGAATGTAAGTCTGCCGTGTCTGTACAATGTATATTTTTGCAAAAAAAATTATAGGGAGGAATAAGAATAAGTAATAAAATAAATTTCGAGTTTTTTTTTATGTTTGTCTGTTTGTTTGAACGCGCATCACGTTAAAACTACTGGATTTATTTTAATACATATATATACATACATACATACATATACATATACATACATATAATAAGAATGTAAGTCTGCCGTGTCTGTACAATGTATATTTTTGCAAAAAAAATTATAGGGAGGAATAAGAATAAGTAATAAAATAAATTTCGAGTTTTTTTTTAATGTTTGTCTGTTTGTCTGTTTGTTTGAACGCGCATCACGTTAAAACTACTGGATTTATTTGAAATCATTTGTAACATAATTATTGGGCATATTTTGAAGTTACACTTAGTCTTTATTTGATAAAAATCGGTTCACTCTATCAGAAGTTATGTCAATTTAAAGTGTACCAGAAAGTAAGTTTGCTAACATGTAGCGGTACTATTACCCAATAACAGGTAGCGCTAAGGCTGAGGGCACGAAACGAGCGGTGGCCGGCGATGAATAAAATGGATGAATGACATTAGTTGTAAGAGGTTGTAAGTAATGAAATGTTTAAAATAATGTTAATATTAATTTTGAACGAATCCAAATTGACCGCAGCCACGCGCGCCCTCGTCGTACCGCGTCGCCTGTTCCGGCTCAATCTGGCGTGATTTGTGATTTTTTATTGTTAATTTGCTTTCAGGCAAAAAAAAATACATTTACTTTTACAGAGTAATACCAGGCAGGTATGTGCCAACGACTTAGTAACATCATAATTATTATTTACAAAAAAATATAACTTTTGCGCACACCTGTAAGGAAACAAAAGCCGAAATTCAGTTGGACCTCCATTGTTTTAGATGAGTGGGTGTACGGTCATAAATTAAGTCGGTACTTTTGAGTGCATAAAACAATGACTACTTTACTTATCTATACGTGGGACACTCAGAAAGTTTTGCGAAACTAAAAAAAATTGTTCTATACGTACATATATTTTTATCAAATCTTTTTAAAGTACTTTCCACCAGCCTCTATACAAAGATTCATGCGCCTAAACCAGTTTTCAAAACACTTTTTCCAGTCCGCCGCAGACACCTCGTTTACAGCCTGCTCGAACGCAGCCAGCGCATCTTCCGGCGACGAAAATTGTATCCCTTTGAGCTGATTTTTTATTTTTGGGAATAAAAAGAAGTCACACGGTGCTAGATCAGGGCTGTAAGGAGGGTGACCCAGGAGTTTGACTGGCGTGCTGTCCAGGAAGTCCCTCGTTTTGAGTGCGGTGTGCGCAGGTGCATTGTCGTGGTGGAGCAGTAGCCCGCGGAGCCCTGTGTTTGGTCGCTTGTTGCTTATAACAGAGAAAACTTCTGGCAAACATTTGGTAGTATACCATTCGGCATTAATGCTTCTTTGATCCCGTAAGGGAATTGATACCAAGTGGCCAGTCAAATTAAAAAAGCTAGCGATCAAAATCTTACCCCCGCTTCTAGATCGCTTCACTTTGGTAGGCGTTGGCTCATTTTGAAACACCCAAACAGTTGACTGGCGCTTGGTTTCTGGGTCGTATTGATAAATCCAGGACTCATCACCTGTAACGATGTCGTAAACACGCCGAGACGAGCCTGCTTCAAATTTGTTAAGCATATCACGGCACCATTCCACCCGGGCCTGCTTCTGAGCATCGGTGAGGTTGTGCGGCACCCAGCGTGATACTATCCTCCTCACGCGAAGATGGCTGTGTAGAATCTCGTGAACGCTTCCCGATCCAATCTTCAATATGTGTTGAATCTCCTGATATGTAATTCGCCTATTGTCTTGGATTAAATTTTTCACTGCTAGCACGTTTTCTTCGGTAACAGCCGTCAAAGGGCGACCGCTTCTTTCGTCATCCCCCAAAGTTGGTCGACCGCGCTTGAATTCGTTATACCAACGATACACGGTTGCCTTGGAAGGGCCTTCATCCATGAATGCCATTTGAAGTCTATCGTACGATTCATCCGGTTTCAGGCGACACTTGAAATCGTATAAAATGATAGCTCTAAAATGTTCCCGGCGCAGATCCATATTTCAGTGAGACACAATACTTTGAATTAACTCGCAAAAAATGTGGAGGGAAATTTTGAAATTGGAACTTACTTATTTTTACTTATAAATAATCATATTTTCGAAAAACATTATAACTGGCCAGTCTCCCATATATAAAAACTTTTTTTCGCAATACTTTCTGAGGGGCCTGGTACATATAATAAAATCGCTATGAAGAAAAAACTGAAAAATGTTTTTTTTTTTATGATAATTGCTACGCTTATAGGAACAATAAATTGCAATTTTTAGAGTTCCTGCCTGTTTTTAATAGATAAACGCCAAAACTACTGGTGAATTAGTTGAAATTTGGCAAAAATTACCGTTACACACCGGCTCAGGTTATTTATAGTCTGCAAATCATCACGCTTTTTTGCATGGGAGGTGATTTATACAACATTATGTCTAGCTATGTCTTCAAATCAAATCAAATCAAAATTCTTTATTTGTCTCAAATTATTACCAGTAACATAAAATTGAGGCAGTCCCAGTAAGTAATAAATAATACTTGTGTTATTTTCTATTGTTATATTATGTCGTTAGTACCGTGTAATTTTCATTAATATTCCCTACGATCTGTGTAACAATTATTCAATGTTATAGGTACCTACAACGTGTTATTGATATAACTAAAAACCTCTTAAGGGCTCAATGTACTTATCAGTATAAACAACTTTTACTAGTGGACTAATCCTGAAATCGCGAAAAAAATATCAGCTGATCCTTACATTTTATCGATTCATGTGAACAAAACTGACTCGACTACCTCGTTGGTCTTGTGGTCGCAAGCGCGACTGCTGAGCGTGGGGTCCTGGGTTCGATTCCCGGGTCGTCATAGTGTTATTGGGTTTTTTCATTAAGAAATTCTCAGTAGCAGCCCGGAGTATGGATTTGTGCCCGGTTAATGGCAATAGGCTCGCCCCCTATTACATGGGACTATAACATAACTGGCGAAATGTGGGTGTACTATACACCTTTGCCTAACCCTTCGGGGAAATACAGGTGTGATGTTATGTTATGTTATGTGAACAAAAATATAAGGGACACCTGATATTTTTTTCCTGATTTCAGGGTTGGTAAAAGTTATTTTATTATTTTTAACGTATTTTTACGCATGCGAAAGCGAAATCTAAAGATTTAAATTGTGGAAAGAAAAAATCAAGTCGATCAAATCCTGCTCGTGAGTGATTTTTTCTTTCCACAATTTAAATCTTTGGTAAAAGTTGTTCATACTGATGAGTACTATGACCCCTTAAAAGGTTTTCAGTTATTTTAATAACACATTGTAGAAACTGAACGCTACTCACTCATAGATGGCGCTTTGTTCAAAACTCCACGTTTTCAGACTTACAAAAAATAAATACCAAAACATGACCTAAACGTGAAAGGTAAAGGTTAAACAAATGAAAAAAAAATAAAAAAAGTATCTATCATGGTATAAGATGTTTCACCTCTTATTATACCATGGTACCTATCTATTTAGTATTGCTGAATGCTTTGAGATGAATTGTATTTTTGCTATTTGGCAATAGATGGCGGACTGTACACGGTTTTGAGCATTTTGTGTATAAGTTTATGTGATAAATCTAAGTCAATTCAAGGTGGTTTAGTGGCTTATTATGATGATAAAATTAATCATAGTGTTGGACCGATTCTAGCATCGTGCTCTTCTGTAACAAGAAGGCGATAGGGTACCCCCTGAAATAAAAGCGGAGCGGTATCGCAGTGTGACGACCACGGGCGGAGCGCACAGAGTACTGTAATATGGCCGACCAGTTTAGTAGTAGTAGAGCTCCTTTGTGAAAGAGCTCATCCGAGGAAGTACTACCACCGTATCTACTTCTCCGCCAAATAATGATGCTTGCATTGTTGTGTTTCGGTCTGAAGGGTACGGGTGCCGGTGAAATTACAATCACATGAGACTTTCCATCTTCATATCTCAGTTTGGCGAACCAACTTGCGGTACCATTTAGGTACATTTAGGCATTTACAGCCTAGGTGGTATTGAAGTTGTTATGGGCAAAGGTAACCGCTTAACATCAGGTGGGCCTTTAGCTCGTTTCGCCAACCTCTACCATAAAAAAAAAAACCGGCCAAGAGCATGTCGGGCCATGCTCAGTATTATAGGGTTCCTTAAGTAGGTCTAAATACAAACGAATCAAATCGAATATTAATCATTGCTATTTTAGTTTTAGCAAACAGTTCCAAGAACGTGGCTGGGGGGACTGGATGCGGAAGGCAGAGGACCGAGCGTTGTGGCGCAACTTGGGAGAGGCCTATGTCCAGCAGTGGACTGCGATAGGCTGAGTTGATTGTTGATTGAAACATCGCCACCTAGCGCTAAATTTAAGAAGTGTGTCATATCAATGTAACACAAAGATTCTATTTGTGATTTTTTGTGAGAAAACATAAACTTAAAAATAAAAGTAAACAATATGCCATTAAGCGTAACTCAAAAAATAAAGTATGCATTGCGTTGAATTTGCTTGCAAAATATAATATTGATACTTATCTAAATATCTAATACTTTTGGCCTACCAAAACAAAACAGAAGTGGGTAGTTTTACACAAGGAGCAGTGGAGTTGTGAATGAGCGGCGCGGTTAGGTCGCGTTGCATTAGCGTGTTTATTAAGGCCTATTCTATAGTGTGGTTCCATAGGTAGGACCAGGATCATAGAAGTCGAAACCATGGGCGGCGTGATGAGAAGACCGAGCTCGAGAGTGGTGCTGTTGATGCCAGGAGAAAGGCGAATCCAGAGGTTAGTGCAACGCACGAGTGAGAGAATGTTGGCGGTAGGGTTACTGTCGGCGATAGGGTACCCCCTGAACACAGACCAGCTGCCTTACTCTTGAAAATAATTCCGATCTATTGGCATTGGATTAATGTCAATTCGTACTTTTAAATGCAAAATTTGTAATTAATTGGTTTAAAATTCAATGTTTTTAGAATTAATTAAAACTTTTTAGAATTAAAATTGTGTATTGTGTATATTTTTAATCAAGAATACCCATTAATTCTTATCACTTTTTGACATTGGTATTGGATTGATATTGGAATTATTTTCAAGAGTAAGGCCACAGGAAGCCTCAAGACGCCGCATGAACAACGTTTTGCATGCGAACACAGTCGTAAAATGTTGGCGGGGGCCGGGGTGCGGACGGCGCGTTATGATTGGTCGGCTCAAAAGTTCGGAGGTATGATTGTTGCCGCTCGCTGACGGAGTGACGTTCCGATTGGCGGCGGGGCGTATGATATGCAGTGGTACTGCATATGCTTGGTGACCGGGGGTATCCGGCTAATCGGCGTTTAGAGGCTTACTGGTCTATGCCCCTGAAACAAAAGCGGAGCGGCATCGCAGTGTGACGACACGGGCCAGTCAGCACGCAAAATTGTAAAAATGTCACGCCGCACGCGTAAATTTTATCAATGTTGTAAATAATTTAGGTAAAGATTAACATGTTGCGATTCTTTTCTAAACATTAAATATCAAAATCTACCTAGAACAAGCTAGGTTTAGAATCTTGTTAGAATCTGATAAGAATTGTTGAAGTTATTGAGGTTTTTGGTACAAATTGATAAGAGATTATAGAGATTAGATTAGGTTTAGAAAGGTAAGGTTTTTTATGGTTTCTGGTAGGATTAACTTTATAGTCTTTTATTTTGATAGTACCTATTCCCTGTTTAATAGTACATTATGATACAAGTGAGCTAAGTTGACTAATAGACTCGAGGCTGGATTGCAGCCCGAGCCGAAGGCGAGGGCGTAATGGAGCCGAGAGTATAATAGTCAATGCTCACGCGTGTCATACGACGTTTTTCAACACACTTGCGAGGAAAAAAACATAAATTACACATTTTAGACAAATAATAAATTTGTGAAAAATGATAAAAATGGCGCGCGGACCGCGCGGTGACATACAGCTATGCGCGCGCAGGTGGTCGAAGGAAACCGCCATACAGCCTAATATAAAAATATTATAAATTGTTTTTTTTATTTATATTACAAATTAATATTAATTTGTTGACAAAAATTAATAATTTGATGAAATGAAATGTTTATATAGCATATTTTAATTAATACAGTTGATTTATTCCCAAAAATGTTTAATTTAGTTCAGGCATAAAAACTCTTTGCTGCGATTTAAAAATAAACTGTAAAGTAAAAAGCACTAGTGCAATAATATAATGAAAAACCGGCCAAGAGCATGTCGGGCCATGCTCAGTATTATAGGGTTCCTTAAGTAGGTGTTACAAATAAATCAAATCGAATATTAATCACGGCTATTTTAGTTTTTGCAATAGACGGCAGCATTGGCGACTCAGAGAGTGATGTCAGTAGCCGGTAGATGGCGCTATACAGTGCCAAATGTAATACACGGCACTTGACGGCAGCATTGGCGACCCAGAGAGTGTTGTACGACGCCGCTAGATGGCACCAAATTTAAGAAGCGTGTCGTCAACATAACACAAAGTTACTTTTTGTGATTTTTTCAAATAGAAAGTAGCTAAAGGAGCATTATTTGCTATGATCATTTTTCTCTAAGGTACCTTTGAACTAGGACGTTTTAAGTATTTTTCAGTTTTCTGTCTATAACTCAAAAAATTATAATCACATTATACTCAAAATAATTTTAAAAGAGAGTTTTTACAAAGGTCTATCAATGTGGAAGATTATAAGTTTCTACGTTGTATAGTTTAGAAATGGCAGGGGGGGACACACATTGCAAGCCACTTTGGCGGGCTATATTTCGCAGATGGTGCACCTGATAAAAAAGTGATGTATCAAACATTACCTTCATTTTAGTAGACCTATTCAATGATATCCCACACGAGGGGATGCAGCGAAATTGTTTTTTTTTTCCCCATTTCACATGTATGGGCGCCACCCCTAAAGAACGTAAAAACTATTTTTTTATTCTTTTAAAATTGAGATCTATATGCAGACTATTTTTTAACAAAATTTCATTTACTTATGTTTATAACTGTAGAAGTTATTAAGCTGTAAAGGATTAGGACAGACGGACAGACGGACAGACGGACAGACGGACAGACGGACAGACGGACGGACATGACGAAACTATAAGGGTTCCTTGTAGGACTTCGGAACCCTAAAAAGCACGCGTGCGTTATAAGCCACATTATGAACCTAAAAGCGATGCAATAAGAGCCACTTTACGAGCAAGTGTGTTGAAAAAAGGTTTTAAAGGCCACTGTACTATTGAGTTGTTTTTGATAAGTTATTTTATTGTAAATGTTTTGTTGTAAGTTGAAATATGTGATCACAAATGTAGGGATGTACCCCTCCCCACCACCCCCCACCCTTCCTTGATTCGACGTCAATTAATCCGAAGTCCTACCTGTCATCTGCAAACATACACCAAAAGAAGACAAATCATTCCAAAAAAAAAACCGAGTATTAATTTGAACATTAAGAAATAAATATCATGACAGTAGATGTTCCTATTTGACGTTTATTTTTGACATTTAGGAAGGATATTGAAACTAGATCGAAAGTGTATTTTGAACGATTAAAATTATAAGAATTGGGCCTCATGTACATACATACATACATAACCAGCCCATTACTGTCCCACTGCTGGGCAAAGGCCTCTTCTCAGTGCGAGAAAGCTAAGGCCTTAGTCTACCACGCTAGCCTAGTGCGGGTTGGCGAACTACACACACCATTGAGAACTGTATGGAGCACTCTCAGTGGGCCTCATGTAAATAATATTAAATATTTTGGGACATTTTACACAGCACCATCTAGTCCCGAACTAAGCAGAGTTTGTAATATGGGTACTAGACAATGGATATAATAGTTACTTATGTACCTATTTTTTTTTGTACATGCATACTTATAATATAAAATACATAAGAAACACCCAGACCAACATAAACACTTATGTTCATCACACAAATATTTGTGTTCTGTGGGAATTGAACCCACGACCTCGTGATCAGCAGTTCGACACTCGAACCACTAGACCACAGACGTCAACGTGTATTGTAGTATCTCAGAGAATATACCAATGTAGTATCGATACGAGCGCAGATTGGCAGAATATAATATTATTATTATTAAAATTATCGGCAATATTCCTATCATCTGTTACCTACGCCGTCAATGTGTGATAGATAGCATGCGAAAGGCTTAACAATTTTATTGACAGTGCCAGAATTTAGCTTAGTAGTAGTAGTAAGTTTTTTATGCTTCATATCTAATGCAATGTTTTCCTTATCTATTTAACAATGATTTCGTTGACAACAGTTTAGGGCGCGTTTAAAAATAAAACCGGCCAAGAGCATGTCGGGCCATGCTCAGTATTATATGTTATAGTTCCCGGCACGAGACGTGAGCACAAATTGTACCAGCGTAGTAGTCTCTGTCGTCACTGTATTCTAGTATTCCGTTTTCTACATATATTCAATTATGCATTATCATGTAATTAAGCCAATGCAAGTGCCTGTTTCTGATTTGTTGTACTGTGAACAGAGATTCGACCACTTACGCAGTGGAATCTGTGCTCACGACTCGTGCCGGCAACTATACAAATAAATCAAATCGAATATTAATCATGGCTACTTTAGTTTTTGTAATAGACGGCAGCAATGGCGTGGCGACTCAGAGAGTGTTGTTAGTAGCCGCTAGATGGCACCAAGTTTAAGAAGTGTGTCATGTCAACATAACACAAAGTTACTTTTTGTGATTTATTCAAATTTAAAGTAGCTAAAGGAGCATTATTTGCTAAGATAATTTTTCTCTAAGGTCAATGACCTTTGAACTAGGACGTTTTAAATATTTTTCAGTTTTCTCTCTATAAATCAAGAATTTATAATCACATTATACTCGAAATAATTTTAAAAGATAGTTTTTACAAAGGTCTATCAATGTGGAAGATTATAACGAGATATAGACCAAAAGATACCGACCCGTTTCTACGTCGCATAGTTTAGAAATGGCAGGGGACACATTGCAAGCCACTTTGGCGGGCTATATTTCGCAGATGGTACACCTGATAAAAAAGTGATGTATGAAACATTACCTTCATTTTAGTAGACCTATTCAATGACACACGAGGGGGTGCAGCGAAAAAAAAATTTTCATCCCCATTCCACATGTATGGGCACCACCCCTAAAATACGTAATTACGATTTTTTTATTCTTTTAAAATTGAGATCTATATCTAGACTATTTTTCAACAAAATTTCATATAATTATGTTTATAACTGTAGAAGTTATTAAGCTGTAAAGGATTAGGACAGACGGACAGACGAACGGACGGACGGACATGACGAAACTATAAGGGTTCCTTGTAGGACTACGGAACCCTAAAAAGCGTAAGTATAAAATCATAACACGCTGTCCGAGCCTATACAACGTTACTTTTTGCGATCGCAATTTGCGAAACTAGTTTGTTCAGAATAATAACCAGGAGAATCGATTGGCATAGTTTTTATGCCATGTTACATTTTAACTAAAACATTTTTTATAAAATAGGTAATGAAACACCTCTTTCTCGTGATTTATGTTCACTCGTTGTTTTTAGAATTCTGGGTACCTATGGATTCTGTTTAGTGACCGACCGAAACTAGATTTTCAGTCGAAACCGAAAACATAACCGAATTTCGGCTTCTATTTTAGTTTGGGCCGAAACCGAAACCGAAAGTTATGTAGACATGTTGAACCTTTCACATATTATAGTTCACGATGATTGTTTGTTTCTACAGACAGTTAATCTTGTTTAAATCTACGTAACTTTTGAATAATACCTATCTTATTTGTTTAAATATCAATTCGAATAAGTTATAGTTAGAATTTCATTATTAACGCCATTGCATTACGGAAATAATAATCAAAACAAACTTGAACAACTAGATCCTATTATGCGTGAAGAAACACTATTAAAATCGCCAGAGGCCGAACTGAAGGTCAACTGGTGAAGCTATACGCGCCCGAAGTAAGCCGAACATGATCCAAGAATTGAGAATACACGAATATCGGCGGGGCCGATGTTTTAGCTGGTTTTTGGCCGAAACCGAAACAAAGGTCGAACCTAGATTTTTTGACCGAAACCGAAACAAAGGTCGAACCTAGATTTTTTGACCGAAACCGAAACAGTCAGTAATTGTGGTGGCTTATATCTATTGTGCTTATATTGACATTGAATTGAAGGGTTATCTTGTCAACTACCAAAAACAAAATTGGTTAGATTAGAACAAACGACTTTTCAATCGCCAGCCCAGCAACAATGCTGAATATGTTACTAAACTTTAAAATACAACACCCAGAATACCCAGATCATCATTCATCATCATTTCAGCCGAAAGACGTCCACTGCTGGACATAGGCCTCCCCCAAGCATCGCCACAACGACCGGTCCTGTTCCTTCCGCATCCAGCGGATTCCCGCAACCTTCACCAGGTCGTCGGTCCACCTTGTGAGGGGCCTACCCACGCTGCGCCTTCCAGTACGCGGGCGCCACTCCAGAACTTTACTGCCCCATCGGCTATCTGTTCTGCGAGCAATGTGCCCCGCCCACTGCCACTTAAGCTTGGCAATTCTCCTGCGAATCTCCTCGTTTCTGAATATAAATGATACCCGGATACAAACTTAGAAATGTAGACATGCCTTATCGACCCAATAGTCAATGTCAATGACACCAGTATAATCATCACGGTTTATCAAATTGATTGAACACAATCAAGGTTGTTCCTTCGCATTGGATAGACGCGCGCGATCAATATTGCGAATACATCCATAAAACACACACGAATCGCGAATGTACGTGTTTTGAATTTTTATAAGTAGTTAAAACTTGTTTGTGGTGTTATAGATGTGTGAAAAAAATAATAGATAAAGAATATGTGAGTTTGTTTTTACAGTGTTTTTAATAATTATGTTTACTTCGCGTAATTGTGTGCGTAATAAATAAAATGCTGAACTTTAAGTTCTTTGGGTTGTGATATTTGCTTAGTTTTAAATTTATTGATGTCACATAATCCCATTGATATTCATGGCGCACCCACAAAGGCACGTATGACAGAAAGTTCCTCAAGCGTTGATCACTGTTTCAAACTAGATTTGAGTTGGGATTTCATTTTAGAACATGCCTCAAGTAGAGATTTATTGGTCACAGTTCAGCTGAGTTTAGTTCTATTTTATACCGTCACCTGTTTCGGTATTTGAGCAGAGATTTGATCTGTAATAATTTTAGTGTGTCCAGACTACGCTTGAGTAGAGATTTCTATTCTATTTCAGGTCAAATTCGTGTGCTATGTTGTTAAAGTTTATAATTACCGTGTTGGAATAAGACCGATACCTATTCGAGTAACGATTCTATCCTCAAGTAGTGATGAAGTTTAAATTGTACTTGAGGAGCCTTCTGTAATGCGGGCCTAAGTGCTGCGAACAATCTGAGTGAAGCCAAAGAAAACTATGCTCCTTCGTGTACAACCAGCGCTCACGCACACACTATGCACCTGAAGGATATTTGCTTTCGCGATGCTTACTGGACGATGCCGCGACATGTGTACTGAGAGGAGTGAGCACGGTTAGAGCTGCATGTGTGTGCGTGAGCGCTGGCTGTACACGAAGGAGAATGGTTTTTTTGGCTTCACTAAGATTGTTCGCAGCACTTAGTTTATATTTTTTGCTATGTTAGTTTGTATTTATATATTTTATAGAGTATGACTCAGGAGTATGACATAATACTAACAGGAAATATAAAATTTTCTATTTCTATTAAAACAAGTTTAACCAAATTAGATCGCGTTGGTATATTAATAAATTCGGTTTTTATATTTATATTTCAAATTAGATATTATTATTACTATTGTCTCAAATTTTTATGTGCCACCGAAGTCATCCAAACAATGAGACGACTGACAATGACCGAGTTTGTTTTTTTTTTTTTTTTTTTGTTCTCGCAGGTGGTGCCGAGGTACCATTTCTGCTTAACCGGGCTAGTTGGCGGAGAGTCCCATGTGGGACTCCATTCGCCGAAAGTTTTCCCTAATCCTACACTTAAAACTAAAATCGCGGTTGCAATACCGCATAAGGGCGTCTCCCAAGGGGGACCTCGGCTTACTGGGGCATTGCAGGGGGACCCCGCCGTTCCTATGTCCCCCTGGCAGCCGTTGCTGCATCAGGAATGAATTTCTCGAAAGTGCGGACTTTCGGTTTATCGGGTGTGTGTGTGTGACGCGCTAGTCGCGAATCGCCGTTAATCGGCAAGCCTCGCCGGCGAGCCTAAGACCTACCTAAACCTAACCAGTGGCTATTAAGCCTACTCCTAGGAACTACTCTAGAGCATAGGGCCGGTCTCGCGTGGCGAGATTATCTCCGGTTGCGACACCATGAGGGCGTCCCCAGTGGGGACCTCGGACCTCGACTCAGGGTGCTGCTGGGGGACCCCGCCACCGGTCCCCCCAGCAGCCGCTGCTGCATCGTGTTCTGTTTCTCGAGAGTCGGACTCTCGGTATCTGTGTGGGTGTCGCGTCGGTCCTCGCCGGCGGGGACGATATTTAGGACGACGGCGTCGGAGTGTGCTTGTATTTTTATCTGACTCCTGGAGGAGGGTTATTTCATCATCGGGTTCGATGAGTGTGTGTCTGGGACGACGAATTTTGCTGATGGCTGATGGCTGGTATAGGGTGGCCGCCACGACCAAGGGATTGGGATGATTGGGAGCGGAATCGAAATAGCGTTTAGAGACACGCTGGAAATACTGCTTGATGGTCGGCAGTTTGAGGTCTAAGTGGAGTTGGACATTGCGTATGTACCATGGAGCGCCTATGGCCTTTCGCATGAATCGGTTTTGAGACCGAGATTTTTGTTAGTTTTCCATTTATAGCCGCGGCACGCTATGATGGAGTTTTTGACGTTTGCCTGCTCATGAAGATCCGTAAATATTGACAGCTACGTATGAAGGCACAATTGCCGTACTTTATTGTCAATAGTGATGCACTGCTACAGCAATATAATTATTCGAATTTCGAATCTATTATTCAAATTCAAATTCTATTTATTTCTACTGTTTTTTATGTAAGTCACAGAAAATTTGACTAAATACCGATTAAACAAAATGGCTAGACGTTATGTTTATTGAATAATTTGATAAATTATTTACTTTATATAGATATTATTCATAATAGCTAGTTGGAGTTGGTCAAAGTAATAAACCTGGTCCCAATCACTAATAATTTGAAATGTGTCACAAAACTATTGTACGCTGACACAGATCACACGTTATATTTATATTATTATACCTTTGTAATACAGTTATTAAAACTAGTATCTATCTGAAGATTTTGTATCGTTTCTATCAAGACTATTTACAGAAAATGTCAAAAAACGCCATCATAGCGTGCCGCGGGTATAACGTTTGAGTGAGACATTACAAATACGTAGCAGGTACCTACTTGTAATAATGATTTAAAGAGAAAAAGAGATAACAAACCGAATCGATCGACAACTGGTTATCGTGTGGTTCTGAATCGGGGGGCTGGAACGATATCGTATCGATCCAATCCAAGATGTCAACTGAAATAGGTTGACAGTTCCCAGGGCCGGCCCCTAGGGTAGAGCGAGAGAAGCCACTCTAGGAACTAAGTGGAAAAGTTCTTTGTTGCCCACAAAGTCGGAAAGACTTCCACAAGCGAAATTCATTTTCCTAATTCTAGGGCCGCACACATCGCGAAGACATTCGTGCAATAAAACTTCGTCTTCGGCCTACGCCGAATGTGCAATTGTGCATGGCATACATTATGGCTTAGCGGTTAAAGTGACTGCTGTACTGAACCGAGTCCCAGGTTAGAATCGTGCTCGGTTACGACTTCGATGCATGCATGTGACAAGTTGCGCTGAACGATGTTTTATCGCGATAATCCCAAACATACACGAGTTTACGCGACAAAACACGAGCCAAAAAATAAAAAATACTACTAGTAACTACCTACCTATGTTCTACCTTAGACCAACTTTTCTGTTGATCTAAGTGTTCTACAAATAAAATATTTGAATTTGAAAACAAAATGGACGACGCGGCCGCTCTATTTTTTATGGCGGCAAATAATTATTTGCTACAATTATTGTTGTCAAAAAAACGGGTTCCATAATATCGACTCTGCCTCGTTATTTATTATAATTTCTAATTTTTTGTCAGTAATTCTTCAATCCATTAAACACGCCAGAAGTATTACCTATAGGTACAAGTTGTTGATCTGTAACCGTGCCATATTTCTAGAGCAAATGATAAATAATGTGCTTAGTCATCTAAAAACACTTAAAAAATTCTATACCCAAATTTTCACTTAGAAACAAGCGAGGGTTTGAGAATAAATCCCAAACGACTCTGAAAATAAGTCATCGGTGGCATTGTCAAAGGATTTCCACCTGCAAATTGTTTTGGTGGTTTCACACCCATCGATTTTGTGTCACACGCGACATATAACTGACCACCTTGAGCTTCTTGGCGTGTCACTAACATCCACCCTAAACTTCGGCTCATACATAGAGTCCAAGGCTCAACTTGGTGCCAAAAAGCTGGGCATCCTCTCTAAGGTGAGACGGTACTTCACACCTGAACAGCTGCTCAATTTGTACCAAGCACAAGTTCGGTCCTGTATGGAGTACTGCTCTCATCTCTGTGATGGCTCGGCTAAATATCAACTGGCGGCTCTCGAGTCGATTGAGAGGCGCGCCTCTTGGCGTTGGCAACGATGCGCTGGTCGATGCCAAACTACAAAGTCTCGAGCATCGGCGCAGAGTTGCTAGCCTATCGGTTTTTTATCGAATGCATTTCGGTGAGTGTGCGTTGGAATTGCACAATTTAATTCCCCCAAGCCCTTTCCATTATCGGACGACCAGACGCACGGCGATGCGCCACCGTTATATGGTAGATATTCCACCCTTACTCACGAACCGATTTGCTAATAGCTTTATCATGCGTACCGCCAAAGAGTGGAATTCCTTGCGTCAGTGTTTCCCGAGAAATATAATCTGGTGGTCTTCAAGACTCGAGTGAATAGGTTTTAGCTGGGCAAGCGTGTACCATCGTCGACCACACCATCGCTTAACATCAGGTGAGGTGGCGGTCAAAAGCAAGCCCGTTAAGAAAAAAAAAAAAAAAAAAAAAATTGTTTGTTTACAAATAGGTATTTAAACAAAAAAAAATTTTTTTGGTAATGATTTTTTTATTGATTCGTGTTCAGTATCAGTGGTATAGTCACCTCCTGAAATATGGCATGAATCCAGATCAACATGTTGTATAGGTATTATCTAATTTACGCCGACACGTGAGCTACATTTCATGTCTGTGCGCTGAGGCGCCGACTGAAGTATGTCAAGTGTGACCGCGAAAGCGAAGTTTATCGCGATAAAATCCTTTGATGTGCCAGAATTTACCGACAGCGGAGTGAAGTTTCTTCGTCTTCACCCAATAG
The DNA here is from genome assembly GCA_949699075.1 of Asteroscopus sphinx. Taxonomy (NCBI): domain Eukaryota; kingdom Metazoa; phylum Arthropoda; class Insecta; order Lepidoptera; family Noctuidae; genus Asteroscopus; species Asteroscopus sphinx. Next base: position 6,351,029 of record OX453030.1, on the reverse strand, counting down.
CGAAGCCGAAGACGTAGCCACATACCTACATCGCGATGACATGACGTGAATATTCGGGTTATCGCGATGAGTGCGACCTCGGCATATAAGAAAAACTTTTTAACAAAAAATAAAACCGACTTCAAAAACCTTAACTAAAAAAAAAAAAAAAACCCGCGGAATACATAACCTCCTCCTTTTTTTGAAGTCGGTTAAAAAGTAGAAAATAATCATTATATGCATTTTAAAATCTTAACATAAACAACATTTTTAAGGCGGCGCGTGGTTGACCCTTTGCGTCATGTAATGTACAGTCGAGCGCAATATCTATAGTAAAAACAGTTTATGTGAACGTACATGAAATCACGCGCCGCCTTCAAAATGTTGTTTATGTTAAGATTTTAAAATACATATAATGATTATTTTTTACTTTTTAGTTAAGGTTTTTGAAGTTGGTTTTATTTTTTGTTAAAAAGTTTTTATTTCATACTTTTTAGTTGAGGGTTAATTCATAAATGTTTATGTAACCAATTTGAGAATATATTTTTTATTAACCTTTGCTATCCCACAGCTGGGCAAAGGTCTCGCTCATGTTCTTCCAAACGTCCAATCACTATCGTGAAAAAAAAAACACGCATATCGGCCAAGAATTCTCAGAAAAACGAACCAATGAGCAGATCATCTAGATAGGCGAAGCTAAAATAAACTGATTTATTGAAGCTAGTTAAAAAACGACTAAACCTATGTTGAGGACAACCCAAGGATATGATAAAAGAAACGAACGATCTGTTGAAAGGCACTTGCCATATGTATTAAAAATGAAAGTACACTCGTTCCTACGTAGCTCTGTTCTAGGCGACTAATACGTTATTCTTTCTTCAGGCTTCAGGGTTCAGGACGTCAGGATCAGTTCTTCATAGGTTGAGGTCTTGATCTGAAGCGTAGAACGAGTGACGATCGAATGAAATATTGCCCACACAAAATGCCGTTTTTTTTTTTTTTTCGAATTGATTACTCACAGGAAGCACTATAGTGCTCTTTCTGCTTAACCGGGCTTTGGGGGCGGAGAGTCCCGTTAGGGACTCCATCCGCCGAAATATTTTACTAACTACTAACTTACATACTAATTTCGCGGTTGCAATGCCGCATAAGGGCGTCCCCCAGGGAAGGGCTCGGACCTCGGCTTAGGGCATTGTTGGGGGACACCGCCGCTACGTCCCCCGGCAGCCGGTGCTGCATCGGAAAAAGTTTTCTCGAAAGCGACGGACTTTCGGTATAACGGGGGGAGACGCGTTTCGCGAATCACCGTTAAGCGGCAAGCCTCGCCGGCGAGGGCTAGGACCTACCTAGTCCTAACTGGTCGGCGATCAAAACTGCTCATAGCGCGGTTTAGAGTAGGAATGGAAGCGAGCGAGAGCATAACCGGTCTCGCGTAACGAGATTGTCTCCGGTTGCGACACCGTGAGGGCGTCCCCAGGTGGGGAGCTCGACCTCGGCTCACGGTGCAGCTGGGGATTCCCCGCCACTGGTCCCCCCAGCAGCCGCTGCTGCATCGTGTTGGGTTTCTCGAGAGTCGGACTCTCGGCATCTGTGTGGGTGTCGCGTCGGTCCCCTCCGGTGGGGACGAAATTTAGGACGACGGCGTCTGATGGTGCTAGTAATTTTGTTTGACTCCTGAAGGAGGGTGATGTCGTCATCGGATTCGATGAGCACGTGTCTCGGTCTGCGAGTTTTGCTAATGGAGAGTGGTTTATAATCAGTGGCCGCCGCAACCAAAGGGTTAGGATGATTAGGGGCGGTGTCGAAATAGCGTTTGGAAGCACGCTTGAAGTACTGCCTGACGGTCGGCAGTTTTAGGTCAACATGGAGTTGGGCGTTACGGAGATACCATGGGGCGCCCACGGCCTTTCGCATAAATCGGTTTTGGATGGCTTGAAGGGGATGAATTCTTCCTGGCTTGACGTGTGCGAACACAACGCTAGCATAGGAGAAAATGGGTCGGACACAAGAAGTGTAAATTCGTATTTTGAGGTTAATGGCTAGCTTGCTGCGCGCATTTAACATGGAATGCAAACGTCCGAGGACGAATTTGGCACGATTACGTACCCTGCGAATGTGAGATCTGAAGGTCAGTCTACGGTCAAGGATTACTCCCAGGTACTTGGCTTCCGGTTGCCAAGGGATCTTTTTGCCAAACATAGAGACAGGTATATGATTTTGAGAGCGGTATTGGGTCAGACGTCTCTTGTCAAATAGAACGGCTGTACTTTTTTCTGGATTAACTTCGATTCTCCATTTCCGAAACCATTCTCCGAGGGTGTTGGCCGCGGACTGGAGGGTACGAGAAATGATGCTATGAGAGGACCCGGTGTAGTAGACTGCCGTGTCGTCGGCAAAGAGGGCTAGACGAGCCTTGCCGCACTTGGGGATGTCGCTGGTGTACAGTGAGAACAGGAGGGGGGAGAGCACGGAGCCTTGCGGCACGCCGGCAAGAATGGGGTGAGGGGAGGAGAGAGCTCCCTCAATACGATAGCGAAAGGAACGGTTTGACAAAAAGTCTCGTATGATGAGCACGAGACGGTCTGGCACTTTTTTGGAGTACAGCTTATATAATAAGCCGTTGTGCCATACTTTGTCAAAGGCCTTTGCCACGTCGAAAAATAGCGTTCCGGTCATACGACCACGCACGAAGCCTGCACTGATATGTTCTACGAGTCGGTGCAGCTGGTTGACACAACAGTGTTTCGTGCGAAAGCCGAACTGTTCGTCGGGTAGTAGTTTATTAGAGTCGACAAAATCTTTTAGTCGCTTGTAAATAAGCTTTTCATAGATTTTACCGAAGACATTTAGTAGGCTAATTGGCCGATAGCTATTCGGCTCTGCTTTTGGCTTGCCCGGTTTGGGAATTCCAATTACCGCGGCTTGTTTCCAGGCCTGGGGAAAGATGTTGTTACTTAATGCCGCGTTAAAGATGGCGGTCATTAGGACGATGAGGGCGGCAGGGAACCGTTTGATTACCTTATTGGTAATGCCGTCTAAACCTGGGGCTTTTTTCGGTTTAAGATCCTTGACTATAGAGAGAACCTCATCGGGGGTGATCGGTGGGATCGGGTCGTCGGGGTCTTCTACTGGGGGGAGGGTGGACCTACGCTCCACCTCAGAGTTTACCATTTCCAGGTGAAATTTGTCTACTGGGAGTGTGCTAGGGGTGCACTGGGACTCCAAACTGTCGGCCAGGCACTCGGCTTTGTCGCTATCCTCAAAGGCCGGCCTTTGGTTGGGTCGATTAAGGGGGGGCATGGTAACAATGGTTTCGCTTTTAAGTTTGCGCTGAAGGTCCCAAAAGGCAGTGTGACTCGGACGGATCTCGCTGAGCTCCTTGTCCCAACGATCCTCACGGACCTCTTTAACGCGTCTCTTTACAGCACGCTGTAAGGATCGCATGAAGGCACGATTGGCATCGTTGGGAAAAGTGTCATAGGCACGGATGGCCGCGTTCTTCTCGCACCTCAATTCATTTACATCGTCCGGCAACCTCCAACGCCGGTCATCCGGTATTGGAACCTGCCGTGAGCATTCACTCACTACGGACTGCACATGATTGGTGAGCGAGTCGATCGCGTTCATCGTGTCCGCGACCGAAACGATATCGTCGGGTACAGTGTCAAGGTGAACAGATGAGGTAGATTTGAGGCGTTCCTCGAGTCTCCTCCAGTCAGTTATTGTTTTAGTCGGGGGGGGCATGCTGGGATCCGGGGGGCCACCCCGGGGACCCAGTTGTAAAATGACAGGACGGTGGTCTGAATCTAATTCTTGGTATACCTCAATCGAGCATATTGCCAAGTTAACATTTTTGAGGAGGGCTATGTCTAGAATGTCGGGACGGTCTTTAACATTGTCGGGATAGTGAGTGGGACGCATCGGTGCGATAACGTCAAAGAACAATTTGTTACTGAGCGTTTCTAAGCGAACACCAGCTGGGTTATTGGCGACACAGCACCATGAACGATGTTTGGCGTTTAAATCGCCTGCTATTATAACAGAATTACTGAGATCGAAAAGGGCTTTGAGGTCATCCTCGAGTGGCCCAATGGGTCTATTACTTGATCTGTAGGCCGAGGCTATGGTTATGGGTTGATGACCCGTCATACCTATACGACAGATTGAAGTCTCCAAGCAGTGTAGCTCGGGGGGGTCAATGGGAATACAGTAAAGCGAGTTACGGTAGTAAATAGCCGTCCCTCCCATGGCGGCGTATGACCTATCATTTCTGATCAGTCTATAGTTGGCTATGTTTGGGTTACGGCAGTGTGGTTTAAGGAGAGACTCTTGAATGAGTAAGATATCTAATTGATGGTCACGCAAAAAGATCGCTACCTCTTCGCGTTGACCGCTAATGCCACGGGCATTAAAGAATCCTATATTAAGGGAACGGGGTTTGATTCTACGTGCTACTTTTATATTATCCATTATAATAATTATTAATCAGCAGAAATGTGGGCATAGATATCCTGGTATCTTGAGATTGCCTGGAGGCGCAGAAAGGGGTTTCCTTCTGATTCCTTCCATAAGCGAAGGAACGCGTCGACTCTTGTTTCTCCTGAAGAGGGGAGTGGGTACTGCGGAGGTACCAGTCGAGGTAAATTCTGAGATTGGGGCCTTCCTTGGTGGGGGGCTTTCCACGGGGCCTTAATCGCGGGCACCTTAGCAGGTGTAGTTGCGTTGAGAGCGGGTGCGGGGACTGTAATGTCCATTAGCGCTGGGGGGGCGGGGGCCGCGGGGGCTAAACGAGAGGGGGGGAGGGGCGGGAATTGGCTCTGCTGGCCTCCCCTGTTAAACCAGGGGTTGGGCCCAGTTGGGCCCACGTGTTTTACGTTGGGTCCTAGAGGCCCGTGATTGTTTATCATCGGGCCCAAATTATGCCCATGTGGGCCAAGGTGATTGGGGGAGGGCCCATGAGGGCCGGGTTGGTTGGGGGTTTGCCCGGGAGGACCTCTACGGAAGGAGGGCTGATAGGGGGTGTAGGGGTTAGGGGCTCCGAAGGAGGGGGCTTCCCTACCCATACGTCCGGAGGCACGTTTCGCCAATTTGGCGTTTTTTGTTTTAGGTGCTTTCGGGCATCCGCGATAACTCGCCGGATGTCCCGTTTGACCGCAGAGTACACAGCTGGGGGGCTCTGTGCACTGGTCCCTTTCTTTGGGACGCTCGCACTCCCTTGTGCCGTGATCACCCAGGCACTTGACGCACCTAGGCTTAGCGTAGCAATTACGCTGTGAGTGGCCATATAGTTGGCAACGGTGGCACTGCCCAGGCTGGCTGGACTTGTGTGGGCGCTCTAACTTTATGCCTGTTAGGTTGCATAACGATTTTATATTAAAAATGGCCTTTGCGTTCTCACCGGGCTCACAAATAACCAGGACCATCTCATATGGGTCCCCGTGTCTGCCACGGAACATGCGGTGGACTTCAGCGGCAGGGATGTCTTGTGACTTAAGGTCACTCAGCACATCGGAGGTGGGAATTTCCGTAGGAATTCCTCTGACCACCACTCTAAGTAGGCGGTCCTCCGGGAGAGCGTATGTGTGGAACGATACGCCACGGTCACGCAGCAACTTGGTGAAGCTGCGGAAGTCGCTGGGGGTAGGCACTTGAACCTTAATACCCTGTTGGGTAGTGCGGGCACTGGTGTACATGATCTGACGATCAGTACACCATTTGGACACTTCGGTCCATTTCGCCTTATCCTGAATGAATAAGGGAGGCGGGGTGGGCGTTTTCCTCTGAGAAGCGGAGGGGGGCGTGCCGCGGGGGGAAGCGGGCCTGCTGCCCTGCGGGGAGGAGTCTGAGGCGTGATGGGGGGGGGCCGGGGCGGAGTTGTTCTCCGATGTTTTTGGGGCCTTTTTGGGGACGTGAGCGTCGGCCTTGGCCTTGCGCGCTCTCTTTTTTCCTTTACCCACAACTGTGGTAAAGGTATCGGGATGATCGGTGGGAGCCTCACTATCTGAGGACATCTCCTGGTCTATTGGGTCCGATTGTGAATCCGGGTTGAGGGACGGGGGGGGGGTGGGGATGGGCGAGGGGGTACGGTCCCTGTAGTCCGGGCTGGTATATCGCCTAAGTGGACTACGGGAGGACCCCAAAGGTTCGCGGTTCCGGGGCGGCGATGTCGAGCGACTGCGCGCCGAAAGCAGCTCATCGTCGTCACTATTGGGGGGGGGGCGTCTACGCCTTAGTTGGGGAGCAGGCGGGGGCGACTCCGGGGAGTCGGGTAATCCCGCATCGGGGAATAAGTTACCGTATTTTTTGATTATGTAAGGGTCCTTGAAGAGGACGGTCTTTAAAATGCGAAGGAACTCGGCATCAGTCATCATTGGATGACTATACCGAGAACCCTTTTCGAAAGATTTAAAGGATGCGTTAAGCGCGGCCTACATAAGACTAAAACTAACAAAATACGCACACGACGACGAGCGTACTAAACGTAAACAAAAAACGGTAACTATCGTAACCTAAGCTAAAAACGTAATCCCGGGTGGGTGTTCCCGGGAGTGTGTAAACCCTCCCCGTCGGGTGTAGACGGGGAGGTTGTGTGCCTACTGGCGAGCCCTAAGCTTGAATCCTGTTGCCAATCTCAATGTGCGAACAGGTCCCTAAGTCACTAGTGCAATGGGTAAAAACCCTTAGTGAGTGCTAAATGGGACGAAACGGGGTTGCCACACAAAATGCCGCTTATTCACCCGCTTAAGTAGTATTCAGCGGGGCACAAGTGGCGCGTAGTGCGCCCTGCGGCTGCTCTGTTCTTCCAACATTTTTACAAGTCATAGCTAGTTGTAGTTATGTATGGCTTATGACCTGTGATTGGTTCATGGTTTATGACTCATCAAACTGTGATTGGCTGATGATCTGTACCTAGCTATAGTGTGATTATAGCTAGATTTCATGCCCTTGTTACTTTGTGCATAACGTTTCAGCTGTGTTAGCACAAGTTTTCAGTTACATTAATTAAGTTCAGGCTTGCGTCCGCAACAGTCTCCCCCCGGCATAGCCTCGCGAGCCTCCCTTCTGGTCGAGGACGATAAGCCTTCTTACTGGCCTTCTAAAAATGCCACCCCGAGTTCGCACATCCGCACTCCGCACAACACCGTCCGTACCTACTATCGCGCGCACAACAAGGCCCCGCGGCCACACATTCCGCGGTAATAAGCCGTCAGCGATTATGACGACATTGCCTTCTTTAATTTGTTCAGCGTGATTAGATCTGACGTCACCGCGCGGTGTCAGTGTCGGTAGATACTCTTTCATCCATCTTGCCCAGAATCGATCTGCCAGCGCTTGGGCCGCTCGCCAAGCGCGTTTATCAGCTACGTCACAAGTTCCAGTGACCGGTAGCCCTGCTGATGACCCCAACAGGAAATGATTCGGCGTTAACGCTTCCGCGTCTTCCGGGTTCACAGATACGTGAGTGAGTGGTCGCGAGTTCAATATGTTCTCTATTTCAGCCATTACCGTTATTAATGTTTCTTCCTTTGGCATTCGTTCTTTCAATATTACAGCGAGGGCTGTTTTCACGCTACGTATGAGCCGCTCCCAGGCTCCCCCCTGGTTTGGTGCACCAGGGTCGATGAAACGCCAATCGGTTTCCTTATTAAGGGCGTAATCCTTAAGTTCAGTCGCCCATTCTTTGTAAGCGTTTTTTAGTTCGACGTCAGCTCCACGGAAGTTCGTACCGTTGTCTGACATTATTGTGCGTGGCCATCCACGGCGCGCGGCCATTCTTCTAAGGGCCATGATCGCACTGTCAGTACTGAGACTCGGTAACAGTTCTATATGCACGGCCCTAGTTACCAAACAGGTAAATAACATGCCCCAGCGTTTTTCTCTACGTCTTCCTATAGTGATCGTCATGGGACCGAAACAATCAACACCGCTGCGAGTAAAAGGGCGAGCGTATGCATCAAGCCTTTCGCAGGGTAAGTTTCCTTTCACCGGTATAGGTGGCGCTTTACGTCGCATGCGACACACGATGCATTCGTTCAGCACAGCGCGCACACTCGTTCGTAATCGTAATATCCAAAATCGCTGACGCAGGTTATTGACTACGTGCTCTCGGCCTGCATGCCCATTCTTCTCATGTTCACGCTTTATAAGTAGGCGCGCAAGTGGATGCCTGCCGTCTAAGATCGGTGGCCTCTTCCTGTACTCTGGTACATTCGCTGCGTTGATTCGTCCGTTCAGTCGAATAATTTTATTTTCATACACCGGGTCTAGCTTGCTGAGCCGGCTCGATCTCTCAACGCTTTTTCCTGACGTCAATCTCTTAATTTCTTCAGAGAAACTGTCACGTTGCGAATCTCGTATAAGCATTAGTTCGGCTTCTTCGAGATGACGCACGTCCATCGTTGTCGCGCGTTTACGACATTTTTCTATAAAGAGCAACACGCTTGCCATAGCGCGCAATGCTCGATCATATGAGGAGAATCGTTTCAGGTCCATAACGTTCTCCTCGCCTCTAACATGGGCTACTGTTTCTTCCTCGCCCTGGTTCTCTTCGCTCGGCCACTGTTCTTCCGGTTCGCGTAAGAAGGCCGGTCCGATGAACCATCGATCGTGTTTATTGAGGCTCGTTCTGCCATATCTAGTTGCGTCATCAGCTACGTTCTGAGCGGTCGGCACCCAGCGCCATCGTTCAGCGGGGGTAAGTTCGGCTATCTCGCTCAGCCGATGCGCAACATATGGCGTATATCTCGCAGAGTTGAATGCAAGCTTATTGGTCTCTGGCGACCACATCATACCCAGCGTCTTGCCATAGGTATGGGTGTGCATTCGCACCTAGTTCCTTCGGGGCGTTAGCCTTATCCTGTTCTAGGATATGAGCGAGTAAGTGTGGACGATTCGAATTCCACCCGGCGAGTTCAAAGCCGGCTCGCTCATGAATGCGCTGCACCTCTTTGATCGTGAGGGCGGCGCTTTCTTCAGTTTCAAAACTGTAGACCCAATCATCCATGTAATGGTTCATTGTTATTGCATAGAGGGCGTGCGGGTGCGCGTCTTGACATTCCTCAGCGTTTCTGTTTCTAACGCTGTGAGCTAGGAAGGGTGAACTCCGAGCGCCAAATATCATAGAATTCATCACGTATTTCTGAGGCGGGCTTTTTCGGTCATCACCACGCCACAAAAATCGTTGCGCTGCTTTGTCTTCTGGTCGTATTTTGACTCGCAAGAACATTTCGCGTATGTCTGCCGCTATAGCAATTGGCTTCTCTCTGAATCGGAACAATATTCCGTAAAGCGTGTTCAACATATCGGGCCCGGCGAGCAGTTCGTCGTTCAGACAGCGCCCGCCTGTACTCGCGGCTGCGTCGAAGACAAGGCGCACTTTTCCTGGTTTGTTCGGATTGGTCACAGCGAAATGTGGGAGGAGCCAATCAATTGCGCTGTCGTCTGTGTCCTCGACTCGAGTTGCATAACCCTTCGCCAACAAGTTGTCAACTTGTGACGTGTATGCTCTGCGAAATTCCGTGTTTCGATCCATTTTACGTTCCATCGAGCGCAATCTGCTTAGGGCCATATTATAACTAGGCGGCAGGCGAGTATCGTCTGTACGCCATGGCAGGCCGACTTCGTAACGTCCGTCGACCAATCGCGCTGTTCTATTGAATATTTCTTTAGCGCGCTCGTCTTCCTTCACAGGTTTATTTTTGGATGATATTCCGAGCGCATCGATCTTAAAATGTTCTGTGATTAGTTCATGTAGTTCATCATCATGATCAAATCGTTCTCTATGCTGAGGCGCACGTATGTGCAGTACTGTAGCGCCATCTATCGGGTCTTCCTTCGCCACTATCGTTCCTGGCACCGTACCGTGCACTACCCATCCTAGCATAGTTAGTGATGCGGCCGGCTCGTTCCATTCTCCGGTCAGGAGTTTTCGCGATACTATTAAGTGCCAATGGTCTGCACCTATTAGTATGCGCGGTCTTGCTTGTCCATAGCAGACCTCGTTCTGTGGTAGCTGTTTCAAGTGTTCATAGTTCAAACACTCAGCTGCGATCGCTTGACTGGTAATGTTGAGACTCTTGACGGTTCGCGCCTGTATTGGATGGAAGCTAGTTCGTGCTCCCCGTATCTCCAATGACACGCTCTGACTCTCGGGTTCTTGCCGCGTTGCAGTTAATCCATGCAAACGCAGCGCGCATTTCGTTCCTTGCGCGTTCACTGCTCTAGCGATTTCCTCATCGATCAAGGTTATCGTAGATCCCTCATCGAGTAGGGCGTGAGTTTCAACTTCCAGTCCATCGGGCCCTCTTATCGTGATAGGGCATATTTTTAATAACACCGCGCCAGCTGACATTACGGTGTTAGCCGAGGCGGTGATCTCTTGATCGTTCTGTTCGCCTCCTGGCGCGGCTTGCGGTGCGCTGTGTAGCAATACATGATGAGGATGGCGACACTCATCTATACCGCATTTCTTTGCGGTACAACTGGCACGGCGGTGACGGCTATTCAAGCAACGAAAACATACGCGTGCTTCTTTTGCCCATTCCCACCTCTGTGGTAATGTCATCGCTTCCAGTTTCCTACATTTCACCGTATCATGTTCGGCCCCGCAACATAGACACATCTTTACGTTTTTATTTTCGGTTGCAGTGTACGCAGCTCCGCCTCGCTTCTTGCCTTCCTGGCGTTTAGACGAACTACTGGTCTTAGCTGCTGGCGTATTACGTGCTGGCTCCTTTGTCGAGCTTCCTGCAGCGGAGTACGCGAATCGTACGGCACGGTCAGCCTCTCTCATGAGGAAACGAGACAGCGTAACAATCTCAGGTTCGCTGCGACTTCCATACTCTTCTGCGTAGTCGCACCATCTCGCTCTAATATGCGGACTTAATTTTTCTGTAACTTGCCGGGCCAACATAGGATTCTGTAGGTACCCCTTCTCATCTATACAAGTGAGTACACTGACTATATTCTGAAGCCGTATCGCAAACGCGTTCAGTTCGCTAGCTGTTGTTCCGGGTCGCGGTAACTTTCTTAAGTCGTCCAGCGTTTTATCAATAATGATCTCAGGGCGGCCGTAATACTGTTCAAGTGTCTGCATTATAATTGCGGGATCGGCAGCTGTGCACAATAAAGCTGCTACTGTTTCACGTGCTTCACCTCGTACACATGTTCGGAGACGTGCCAGGTTCTCAGCTTTTGTATAGCTATACATTTTGGTCGAATCTCGCATCGCTGCTTGGAATAGTAGCCATTCGTTCGGCGCGCCGTTGAAGACAGGCAGTTCTTGCGCTTGTCTAGGCGGCGGGCGTTTCAAGGCCATTCGTTCTAAGACCTCGGCTAATCTATCTATTCCTCGTTCTCGGGACCGTGCTGGCGTAGGTGATCTGTCTCGTCTCGGATTGGGCGTAGGTGATCGGTTGCGCCGCGGAGTGTCGATCGTGACTCCTCTTTGTTCTTGCGGCGGTGGCGCATATCTATAAAAAGAGTGGTGTGATCGTTGCCCTTCGTTCTCGCGCTGGTAACACAATGTGGCTCCGTTGTCGTCATGTTCGATACGTCGTCGTTCGTTCTGCGGTGCGCGCTCGGTACGTTCCCCCTGTGGTTCGCACAGGGCCGAGACGCGGACCGCTGATGACATGTCTTCATATGACGTCATGTGGGGTCGTTCTTCCCTTTTGGGTTGTGTGTTATTTAGCCAATCAGCGATTCGGTTGTCCACTTCTATTGTTTCACGGGCGATGACGCTCTCGCGGTCAGTCTCCTCCCGTATAGTGGCGACGTCCAAAGCTAGCCTTTTCTTGATAAGTGCTGCTTCTAATTGCAGCTCTTTTCTCTGGATCTCGGCTAGACGTTCCTGGGCTTCGAATTCAGCTAATCTTATTCGGGCAACAGCGCTGGCAGTTGATCTCTGAGAGCGCACGGACGGCGCCCTCGATCTCCTCTCTTCTCTAGTATCAGGCGCAGCGGCGGCGGTGGTGGCGGCGGCGCGTGACCTTATTGCGGCTATGCTGGGGTCTATTTGTGAGGGTAACGCGGGCACGCGGGGGTTCGGTTCGGCATGCGCGCGCGACGTGGTAGCGGTTTGTGCGGACGCGGACGCGGATGCTTGTGCGGACGGGGACGCGGGGGGGTCTTCGTACACTCTTGCTGTCCTCTCCTCAGCTGCTTGGCTTCTTGTAGTCGGCATCTTCGGCATTTGACGCCCCTAACAGCCCTATCAATCCTTTTGGAGGGCCCGGGTTTAACCAGGATATGCTCCGCCAGGGATGGATACGTGCAGGATTGGACAGGTGGGATCTACCCAGCAGAGGATTGTGCGCACTGTGGGGTGCTCAGGGCCGGTGGGAATACCCGGACCCGTCAGCAGTGCCTACAGTCCGGCCCCCACACCACGCACGACCTTACCGGCGTAGTGTACTGGTTCGGTTCGCGCCTTGAAAAAGGCGCTCTTGATGAACCGGTGGTATCGCACAATACCACACCGCCTTGTTCGGCGTTTACTCTGGCCTCCACCGTTTGACACCGTTAGGTGGCAGAGACACAGAGCCGCGGTCCACCCGCTAAGAAATAGTGACACGTTTTAGACGATCTTTACGTTCGAAGACCACCAGCTGATGCTCGCAGACACGGTCTTTCCTCTTGAGCTCCCGGCGCGAACGTTGACTTGATCTTCACGTTCTTGAGCTCCCGGCACCGTGTTCGTTCTTGGTCTTGGATCTTGAATCTTGCTATTGAATCTTCAATCTTGCTATTGAATCTTCGATCTTGCTATTGATTCTTCGATCCGGCTTCTGAAGGACCAGAAAACTTGGGCTGTTGAGGACAACCCAAGGATATGATAAAAGAAACGAACGATCTGTTGAAAGGCACTTGCCATATGTATTAAAAATGAAAGTACACTCGTTCCTACGTAGCTCTGTTCTAGGCGACTAATACGTTATTCTTTCTTCAGGCTTCAGGGTTCAGGACGTCAGGATCAGTTCTTCATAGGTTGAGGTCTTGATCTGAAGCGTAGAACGAGTGACGATCGAATGAAATATTGCCCACACAAAATGCCTTTTTTTTTTTTTTTTTTTCGAATGGGCTCTCGCAGGTGGGACCGAAGTCCCATTTCTGCTTAACCGGACTTAGTTGGCGGAGAGTCCCATGTGGGACTCCATTCGCCGAAGGTTTTTTCCCTACATACTTACAAACTAGATGCGCGCGGCATCAATACCGCGCGTAAGCGGGCACCCCCCGAGGGGGGGGCTCGAACCTCGCTGGGGCATTGCAGGGGGACCCCGCAGTTCCTATGTCCCCCTAGCAGCCGTTGCTGCATCGAATTGGTTTCCTCGAAAGTAGCGGACTTTCGGTCCCTATCGGGTGACGTGCTAAACGCCGTGAAGCGGCAAGCCTCGCCGGCGAGGCTAAGACCTACCTAGAAAACCTAACCAGTGGCTACGCAATAGCCTGCTCCTAGGAACTACTCTAGAGCATAGGGCCGGTCTCGCGTGACGAGATTATCTCCGGTTGCTTACACCGTGAGGGCGTCCCCAGGGGGGAGCTCGGACCTCGACTCAGGGTGCAGCAGGGGGACCCCGCCACTGATCCCCCCAGCAGCCGGTGCTGCGTCGGCATGTGTTTCTGTTTCTCGAGAGTCGGACTCTCGGATTCTGTGTGTGTGTCGCGTCGGTCCTCGCCGGCGGGGACGATATTTTGGACGACGGCGTCGGAGTGTGCTTGTACTTTTATCTGACTCCTGGAGGAGTGTAATAGCGTCATCGGGCTCAATGAGTGTGTGTCTGGGACGTCAGGTTTTGCTAATAGCAGATGGCTGGTAGACGGTGGCCGCCACGACCAAGGGGTTGGGGTGCTTGGGAGCGGAATCGAAATAGCGTTTTGAGACACGCTTGAAAAACTGCTTGATGGTCGGCAGTTTGAGGTCTAGGTGGAGGTCGACATTGCGTACGTACCAGGGGGCGCCTACGGCCCTTCGCATGAAACGGTTTTGGAGGGTTTGGAGTATGTGAATTCTCACCGGCTTAACGTGTGCGAACACAACGCTAGCATAGGCGAGTATGGGGCGGATACAGGTGGTGTATATCCTTACTTTGAGAGGAGTGGGCAACTTACTGTGCGCATTGAGTAGGGGGTGGAGACGTCCGAGGACGAAGGCGGCACGGTTTTTCACCTTGCGGATATGCGGTCTGAAAGTCAGTCTACGGTCAAGGATCACGCCAAGGTATTTGGCTTCTCGTTGCCATGGGATCTGTTTTCCGAACATTGAGACTGGTACGCTTAATTCTTTACGATACTGTGACAGGGGTCTCTTATCGAAGAGGACCGCTGCACTTTTTTCGGGATTGACTTCGATTCTCCATTTCCGGAACCAGTCACCTAGGGTGTTGGCCGCGGATTGGAGGGTACGAGAAATAGCGACATGGCTCCTGCCGGAGTAATAGATTGCCGTGTCGTCGGCGAAAAGGGCAATACGGGCTGCACCGCATTTTGGAATATCGCTGGTGTACAGCGTGAACAGTAGGGGGGAGAGCACGGAGCCTTGTGGCACACCGGCGTGAATGGGATGGGGGGAGGAGAGAGCCCCTTCTATGCGATAGCAAAAGGTACGATTCGATAAGTAGTCTCGGATGATGAGCACGAGACGATGTGGCACATTCATAGTGTACAGCTTATATAATAAGCCGTTGTGCCACACTTTATCGAAAGCCTTTGCTACGTCGAAAAAGAGAGTACCGGTCATTTGACCGCGTACGAAGCCTGCACTGATGTGTTCTACAATGCGGTGCAGTTGATTAACGCAGCAGTGCTTTGTACGAAAGCCAAACTGCTCGTCGGGAAGGAGTTTATTTGAGTCGGCGAAATCTTTGAGTCGCTTATAAATAAGCTTCTCGTAGATTTTACCGAAGACATTGAGGAGACTAATCGGCCGGTAACTACTCGGCTCGGCTTTTGGTTTGCCCGGTTTTGAAATACCGATTACCGTAGCCTGTTTCCAAGCCTGGGGAAAGATGTTGTTTTTAAATGCCGCATTGAAGATGACGGTCATTAGAGCGATTAGGGTGGCAGGGAAACGTTTCAACACCTTATTGGTGATGCCGTCTGCGCCGGGGGCTTTTTTGGGCTTAAGATCCTTGACTATAGAGAGAACTTCGTCAGGGGTGATCGGTGGGAGCGGGTCATCAGGGTCATCTATTGGGGGGGGGGGGAGGGCTGACCTACGCTCTACTTCTGAATTAACCTTGTCAAGGTGGGTTTGGCTTACGGGAAGCGTACTGAGAGTGCATTGAGACTCCAAGCTGTCGGCTAAGCATTCGGCTTTTTCGTCATCATCAAAGGCCGGCCTTTGATTGGGTCGATTTAGGGGGGGCATAGCTGCCGTGGTCTCGCATTTGAGTTTGCGTTGAAGTGCCCAGAAGGCTAAATGAGACGGTTGGATTTCGCTGACTTCCTTGTCCCAGCGATCCTCCCGTACCTGAGCTACACGTCTTTTTACAGTATTCTGCAAAGAGCGCATATGGGCACGGTTGGCTTCGTTGGGAAAAGCGTCATAGGCACGGATGGCCGCGTTCCTCTCGGTCCTCAACTCATTTACATCGTCCGGCAGTTTCAGACGCTGGTCATACAGCATCGGAACCTGCCGTGAGCATTCGCCCACTACGGACTGCACATGGTTGGTGAGCGAGGTGATCGCGGCCACCGTATCCGCGACTGTCTCGATGGAGTCAGGGATTGAATCTAGTTGGGGGGATGAGGTAGATTTGAGGCGGTCCTCTAGTCTCCTCCAATCGGTTATTGTTTTAGTTAAGGGTGGAGTACCGGGATCCGAGGGACCACCTCGGGGACCCAGTTGAATGATCACAGGTCGGTGATCTGAGTCTAATTCTTGAATTACCTCGATAGAGCGAATACCGAGGTTTACGCGCTTTAAGAGGGCTATATCTAGGATGTCGGGCCGTTGCCCTACTGTGTCGGGAAAGTGAGTGGGACGCATCGGGGCGATGACGTCAAAGGAAAGTCTGTCGCTAAGTGCTTCTAATTGAACACCAGCGGTGTTATTGGAGACACAGCTCCATGAGCAATGTTTGGCGTTTAGATCGCCTGCTATAATTACAGAATTACTAAGATCGAGTAAGGATTTTAGGTCGTCCTCGAGCAGACTCGCGGGTTTGTTTGAGGACCTATAGGCCGAGACTATGGTGATGGGCTGGTGCCCTGTCATGCCTAGGCGACAGATTGAAGCCTCCAGGCATGCTAGCTCTGGGGGATCAATGGGGATGCAATATAAAGAATTGCGGTAATAGATTAGCGTTCCGCCTAGTGCGGTGTACGTTCTGTCGTTTCTAATCAGCCTATAATTGGCTATGTTGGGATTACGACAGTGGGGTTTGAGAAAGGACTCTTGAACGAGTAATATGTCAAGTTGGTGCTCACGCAAGAAGACAGCTATGTCATCGCGTTGACCACTAATGCCTCGGGCATTAAAGAAGCCTAAATTTAGGGAACGGGGTTTGAATCTTTTGGGTGGGGCCGTATTATACATTATAATTGGAATTAAGTATTCTATAGATGTCTTGGTACTTGGTAAGTACCTGAAGGCGCTGCTCGTGGATGCCTTGGGTAAAGGCCCAGAGTCTAGAGTAGGCGTCAATACGGGTTTCCCCTGACTGGGGTTCGAGGTATTCTCTCGGCAGAAGGCCGGGGTAGTTTACCGGAGGGGGGGTTCTCATGGGGGGGGGGGCTTTAGCTGCTGGTGCAGTTTTGGGCCTGAGAGAAGGTGCGGGGATGGGTAAGTTCATCAGCGCGGGGGGCTCTGAGGCCGGGGGCGCGAGACGAGAGGTCGGAAGAGGTGGGTATTGGGGCTTTTGATTACCCTTAAACCAGGGGTTGGGCCCGAGTGGGCCGTGGAAATTAGGGGAGGGCCCGAGTGGGCCTCTAGGGTTTGGTGGTTGGTAATGGAGGGGGGCTGCGTAGGAGGGGGCTTCCCTCGCAACGCGGTCGGAGGCGCGTTTTGCCGTTTTGGCGTTGCGCATTTTGGGGGCTTTGGGGCATCCGCGATAGTTTGCTGGATGCCCGGCTTTGCGGCAAAGGACACAGCTAGGGGGCTCCGTGCACTGGTCCCTCTCCTTGGGACGCTCGCACTCGGTAGTCCCGTGATCGCCTAGGCACTTAACGCACCTGGGCTTTGCGTAGCAGTTACGCTGGGAGTGACCATACAGCTGGCAACGGTGGCATTGACCAGGCTGGTTCGACTTGTGGGGGCGCTCGACCGTGATGCCTGATAAATTGCATACGGTCTTTATATTATAGATGTTTTTGGCGTTTTCGCCAGGGTGGCAAATGACAAGGACCATGTTATAGGGTTCCCCGTGCTTACCACGGAACATACGGTGGGTTATTGCAACCGGGATCCCTTGACGATCGAGGTCGGCGTGCACTTCCGTGCAGCTGACTTCGGACGGAATCCCTCGGATCACAACTCTAAGGAGTCGGTCCTCTGGGAGTGCGTAGGTGTGAAAAGACACACCACGCTCGCGTAGCAACCTGGTAAGGTTGCGGTAATCAGTGGGGGTGGGGACAACTACTTTAATGCCCTGCTGTGTGGGGCGGGCACTAGTGAAATTTATCTTATTTTGATTGCACCAGTCGGATATCCTGGTCCAATATTCCTTATCCTGGATGAATAAGGGAGGCGGGATGGGCACCTTCTTCTGGGAAGGTGAGGTATGTTCCTGAGGGGAGGGGGGCCTGTTATCCTGCGAGGAGGAGTGACGGCGGGACGGGGGGTAGGGGCCGGGGCAGGGTTTGCCTCGGAGAGTTTTAAAGATTTTGAGGCGAGAGCCTCGGCCTTGTTTGTTTTTCGGCCGCGTTTTTTACCTTTGCCCACTACCGTGGTAAAGGCACCGGCCTCGTCTGAGTTGACCTCACTGTCCGAAGACATCTCTTGGTCTGATGGGATTGGGGAGCGATCAGGATATTGAGTGGGGGCTGGGGTGGGGAGAGGTGAGGGGGTACGGTCCTTATGGTCCAGGCTGGCTGAACGCCTAGGCGGACCTCGCGGAGACCTCGGCCTCTCCTCATCACTGTCGGAACGGGCGGGGCGCCTATTCCTCCTTAGGGGCGGGGGGGTATCGGGCGACTCTGGAGAGTCGGGGACGTCAGGTTGTTTGGCGGCAAAAGCGCTGCCAAACAAGTCGCCATAGTTGGCGATAAAGGTGGGGTCCTTGAAGAGGACGTTTTTTAGGATGCTGAGAAACTCGGCATCAGACACCATCATATAGATGGTGACTAAGCCAAGCCTAGCAACAACGAGAGGGGGAGAAAATTAGTGGCGTACTAACATGGGGGTTTGCTCCTCGGGTGGGTGTTCCCGGGAGTGTGTTCAAACCCTCCCCGTCGGGTATAGACGGGGAGGTTGTGTGCCTACTGGTGAGCCCTAAGCTTGCACTCCTGATTGCCAGTCTTAATGTGCAACCAGGTCCCTAAGTCTCTAGTGTGCAATGGGTGTAAACCCCTAGAGAATGCTAGATAGGACGAAACGGGGGTAAGCTAGGGAAGACTAGGAGATCCCCCAAGGCCTTCTGGCCCTAGCTTCTTCCAATTTTGCTTTGCCCTTAAGGAGCGCAGCTGGCGTGTCGGGTCAACGCCCCTCGGTTTGTTATCACCGTTAGGTATCCACCGAGAACCACAGTAAATAAGTGGGTTTTTTCCTGAAGGGACACTACGTTTTTGACGAAACTCTGTCTAAAGAGACAAAAGCGCGCCCGCTGTCTTGAAAAAGACAGCGAATGTGCTTATCGGGCTGCAGTCGGCGGGGCGACTGCGGAGGGCGCTACGGTGAGCCGTAGCGAAAAATATTCGAGCACTTAATTCGTCACGAGAGGACGGAGCGGAGCAGCACGACCTCTCGGGGCGAGTGTCAGAGCGTGAATGATGTACGACAAAATGCCTTTTTTTTTTTTTTTTTTTTTTTTCGAATGGGCTCTCGCAGGTGGGACCGAAGTCCCATTTCTGCTTAACCGGACTTAGTTGGCGGAGAGTCCCATGTGGGACTCCATTCGCCGAAGGTTTTTTCCCTACATACTTACAAACTTGATGCGCGCGGCATCAATACCGCGCATAATCGGGCGGGCGCCCCCCAAGGGGGGGGCTCGAACCTCGCTAGGGCATTGCAGGGGGACCCCGCAGTTCCTATGTCCCCCTAGCAGCCGTTGCTGCATCGAATTGGTTACCTCGAAAGTAGCGGACTTTCGGTCCCTATCGGGTGACGTGCTAAACGCCGTGAAGCGGCAAGCCTCGCCGGCGAGGCTAAGACCTACCTAGAAAACCTAACCAGTGGCTACGCAATAGCCTGCTCCTAGGAACTACTCTAGAGCATAGGGCCGGTCTCGCGTGACGAGATTATCTCCGGTTGCTTACACCGTGAGGGCGTCCCCAGGGGGGAGCTCGGACCTCGACTCAGGGTGCAGCAGGGGGACCCCGCCACTGATCCCCCCAGCAGCCGGTGCTGCGTCGGCATGTGTTTCTGTTTCTCGAGAGTCGGACTCTCGGATTCTGTGTGTGTGTCGCGTCGGTCCTCGCCGGCGGGGACGATATTTTGGACGACGGCGTCGGAGTGTGCTTGTACTTTTATCTGACTCCTGGAGGAGTGTAATAGCGTCATCGGGCTCAATGAGTGTGTGTCTGGGACGTCGGGTTTTGCTAATAGCAGATGGCTGGTAGACGGTGGCCGCCACGACCAAGGGGTTGGGGTGCTTGGGAGCGGAATCGAAATAGCGTTTTGAGACACGCTTGAAAAACTGCTTGATGGTCGGCAGTTTGAGGTCTAGGTGGAGGTCGACATTGCGTACGTACCAGGGGGCGCCTACGGCCCTTCGCATGAAACGGTTTTGGAGGGTTTGGAGTATGTGAATTCTCACCGGCTTAACGTGTGCGAACACAACGCTAGCATAGGCGAGTATGGGGCGGATACAGGTGGTGTATATCCTTACTTTGAGAGGAGTGGGCAACTTACTGTGCGCATTGAGTAGGGGGTGGAGACGTCCGAGGACGAAGGCGGCACGGTTTTTCACCTTGCGGATATGCGGTCTGAAAGTCAGTCTACGGTCAAGGATCACGCCAAGGTATTTGGCTTCTCGTTGCCATGGGATCTGTTTTCCGAACATTGAGACTGGTACGCTTAATTCTTTACGATACTGTGACAGGGGTCTCTTATCGAAGAGGACCGCTGCACTTTTTTCGGGATTGACTTCGATTCTCCATTTCCGGAACCAGTCACCTAGGGTGATGGCCGCGGATTGGAGGGTACGAGAAATAGCGACATGGCTCCTGCCGGAGTAATAGATTGCCGTGTCGTCGGCGAAAAGGGCAATACGGGCTGCACCGCATTTTGGAATATCGCTGGTGTACAGCGTGAGCAGTAGGGGGGAGAGCACGGAGCCTTGTGGCACACCGGCGTGAATGGGATGGGGGGAGGAGAGAGCCCCTTCTATGCGATAGCAAAAGGTACGATTCGATAAGTAGTCTCGGATGATGAGCACGAGACGATGTGGCACATTCATAGTGTACAGCTTATATAATAAGCCGTTGTGCCACACTTTATCGAAAGCCTTTGCTACGTCGAAAAAGAGAGTACCGGTCATTTGACCGCGTACGAAGCCTGCACTGATGTGTTCTACAATGCGGTGCAGTTGATTAACGCAGCAGTGCTTTGTACGAAAGCCAAACTGCTCGTCGGGAAGGAGTTTATTTGAGTCGGCGAAATCTTTGAGTCGCTTATAAATAAGCTTCTCGTAGATTTTACCGAAGACATTGAGGAGACTAATCGGCCGGTAACTACTCGGCTCGGCTTTTGGTTTGCCCGGTTTTGAAATACCGATTACCGTAGCCTGTTTCCAAGCCTGGGGAAAGATGTTGTTTTTAAATGCCGCATTGAAGATGACGGTCATTAGAGCGATTAGGGTGGCAGGGAAACGTTTCAACACCTTATTGGTGATGCCGTCTGCGCCGGGGGCTTTTTTGGGCTTAAGATCCTTGACTATAGAGAGAACTTCGTCAGGGGTGATCGGTGGGAGCGGGTCATCAGGGTCATCTATTGGGGGGGGGGGGAGGGCTGACCTACGCTCTACTTCTGAATTAACCTTGTCAAGGTGGGTTTGGCTTACGGGAAGCGTACTGAGAGTGCATTGAGACTCTAAGCTGTCGGCTAAGCATTCGGCTTTTTCGTCATCATCAAAGGCCGGCCTTTGATTGGGTCGATTTAGGGGGGGACAAAATGCCGCTTATTCACCCGCTTAAGTAGTATTCAGCGGGGCACAAGTGGCGCGTAGTGCGCCCTGCGGCTGCTCTGTTCTTCCAACATTTTTACAAGTCATAGCTAGTTGTAGTTATGTATGGCTTATGACCTGTGATTGGTTCATGGTTTATGACTCATCAAACTGTGATTGGCTGATGATCTGTACCTAGCTATAGTGTGATTATAGCTAGATTTCATGCCCTTGTTACTTTGTGCATAACGTTTCAGCTGTGTTAGCACAAGTTTTCAGTTACATTAATTAAGTTCAGGCTTGCGTCCGCAACAACCTAAGTCAATAAAATTTATATGGGACCACCGCATGGACTTTATCTACCAAATAAAAAAACAACCACGTAAATCAGCCCACAAATCTCGGAGTAATCGGTGTACATACATGAAAAAAAAAAAAAAAAAAAAAACCCGCGGAATACATAACCTCCTTTTTTTGAAGTCGGTTAAAAACAGACAATATTTCGTGCTCGCTACTCGCTGGGTAGGGCCCCCATAAGATGGACCGGTAAAAGTCGTGGGAATCAACTGGGTGCGGAATGCTTGGGGGAGGCTACGGAATAAAAAAACAAGGCCTCCCCCAAGCATTCCGCACCCAGTTGATTCCCACGACTTTTACCAGATAGTCGGTCCATCTTATGGGGGCCCTACCCATCGAGTAGCGAGCACGAAATATTGTCTGTTTTCTTATATGCCGAGGTCGCACTTAGTTCCATGGGGGAGGCCATGTCCAGCAGTGGACGTCTTTCGGCTGAAATGATGATGACTATAGCGAGTCATCGCTCGCTTTAATGCTATATTAAATTTTTTAATTAAGGGAACCTGCAAAAATCTGATTCATCATCATCATCATCATTTCAGCCGAAAGACGTCCACTGCTCGTCGTCTCCCCCAAGCAGTTTGGTGGGATTAAATTAAAAATCTGGTTACGAGAAGAGAATGAGTCGACAGCTCGGTTTGCGTGAAGACAAAAACTGAATTTTTAGATCCAGCTATTTTCAGATTTTCTAATTTTAAATGTCATTTTGCATGTTTATTGATTAATTTGTTAATCTAAAAAACCGGCCAAGAGCATGTCGGGCCATGCTCAGTATTATAGGGTTCCTTAAGTAGGTGTAATTACAAACGAATCAAATCGAATATTAATCATGGCTATTTTAGTTTTTGCAATAATCGGCAGCATTCGCGACTCAGAGCGTGTTGTTAGTAGCGCCATCTAGCGATAAATTCAAGAAGCCAAATTTAAGAAGTGTCATGTCAAAGTTACTTTTTGTTATTTTTTCAAATATAAAGTAGCTAAAGGAGCATTATTTGCCATGATCATTTTTCTCTAAGATCAATGACCTTTGAACTAGGACGTTTTAAGTATTTTTCAGTTTTCTCTCTGTAACTCAAAAAAATATAATCACATTATACTCGATATAACTTTAAAAGAGAGTTTTCACAAAGGTCTATCAATGTGGAAGATTATAACTTTCTACGATGCATAGTTTAGAAATGGCAGGGGGGGGACACACATTGCAAGCCACTTTGGCGGGTTATATTTCGCAGATGGTACACCTGATGAAAAAGTGGTGTATGAAACATTACCTTCATTTTACTAGACCTATTCAATGATACCCCACACGAGGGGGTGCAGCGAAAATTTTTTTTTTATCCCCATTTAACATGTATGGACGCCACCCCTAAAATACATAAAAACGATTTTTTCATTCTTTTATAATTGAGATCTATATGTAGACTATTTTTTAACAAAATTTCATTTACTTATGTTTATAACTGTAGAAGTTATTAAGCTGTAAAGGATTAGGACAGACGGACAGACGGACAGACGGACGGACATGACGAAACTATAAGGGTTCCTTGTAGGTCTTCGGAACCCTAAAAAGGTTGACAAGAATTCATGAATCGAGGGTCTCGCAGTAAATACCACCCAGCGCCTCCAAAGGGTCGCTTTTGGGTACAGTATGATTTATTTAAAAAAATATTGTACTGAACAGACAAATATACAGAAAAGAAAACAAGTTTATAAAACAGTAGTAGTAGTGGAGCTCCTTTGTGAAGGATCTCGTCGGAAGTACTACCACCGTACCTAGTTCTACCGCCAAACAGTAATGCTTGCATTGCTGTGTTCCGGTGTGTAGGGTACGGGAGCCGGTGAAATTACAATCACATGAGACTTTCTATCTTCATGTCTCAGTTTGGCGAACCGACTCATAATGAATTAAGAAACAGCCTAGTTGGTATTGCAGTTGTTATGGGAAAAGGTAGCCGCTTAACATCAGGCCTTTAGCTCGTTTCACCACCCTATACAACGAGTACCTAACAAAAACCCTGTTGTTCCTGTGAGGTACGTTATCAGAATCGATATTCATACGTAAGGACACAACTCATTTGGAAAAATTCTTCAATAAAAATAATCATATTAAATATTAAATCATTATTAAAAGGGATTATATCACTTTCAATTTACAATTAATAATGATTTAATATTTAATTTGATTTTAAAATAATCATATTAAATATTAAATCATTATTAAAAGGGATTATATCACTTTCAATTTACAATTAATAATGATTTAATATTTAATTTGATTTTTTTTTCCTTCGAGGGAGGCCTTTGTCCAGCAGTGGACGATTTTCGGCTGAAATGATGATGATGATGATTTTTTTTGAAGAGTTTTTCCAAATGAGTTGTGTCTTTACGTATGAATATCGAATCTGATAACGTACCTCACAGGAACAACACGGGTTTTTGTTACATATTGTATACCTACCTAATAAAAAACCTGTTTTTTAATAAAGAATTCTGGACCATGGCATCTCATTTATTATTTCTTGCTTCCTTTCCAGAGACAATGAAGCTCATTTTCCTGCTGTTTGCGACGATATCCAGCGCATTCGGGTACCACATCCTGATCGCGATCCCCGTACCTTCACTGAGCCACAACCAGCTCGGGAAGGGTCTGGTCGACGCTTTGCTCGATGCTGGACATGAGGTAAGGGCCCAAAGAGGGTAAGGATACCGTAACGAACTAAAGGCCCAGTTATGCATATATATATACTACTCGTACTCTGTCAAGAAAGTACCGGGAAAAGATCAATAATACACAAAATGTTAGTTATTCATCCAAATTTATAAGACCATGATAAGACCTGCTGTCCTGTATGGATCGGAATATTGGGGTACGAAAGGAATTAATGAAAGGCAAGTGCATGCAGCTGAGATGAGAATGTTAAGAGGAATGTGTGGTGTAACGAGAATGGATAGGATAAGGAATGAATATGTAAGAGGGAGTCTGAAAGTAGCGCCAGTGACAGAGAATTTAAGTAGCAACAGACTATCATGGTATGGACATGTGATGAGGAGGAATGAGGAGCATGTTACGAGGAAAGTTTTAAGTATGAATGTTGATGTCTATAAGAAAGGAGGGTGACCGAAGAAAAAATGGATGGATTGTGTGAAAGATGATATGAATAGAAAGTGAACACGGAGATGACGGCTGATAGAGATGTATGGAAGAAAAAAACATGCTGCGCCGACCCCAAATAAATTGGGATAAGGGCAGGAGGATGATGATTCATCCAAATTTATTTTATTGCCTTCAAAGTATGCTCCTTCAGAAACGATACACTTACGCCAAAGAATAATCCAATCATCAAAACATTCTTGAAACGCTTTTTCCGGAATTGAGTTGAGTTCTCGCCGCGAATTCTCTTTTCTGTCTTCCACCGAATGAAAACGGGTGCCACGAAGTGGTAATCTGAGTTTAGGAAAAAGAAAGAAGTCAGCTGGAGCCATATCTGGTGAATAAGGTGGTTGCTCGATGGTATTTATTGAGTTTTTGGTCAAAAATTCGTTCACAATGATGGCCTTGTGCGAAGGCGAAATTCAGGTCTTTTGGGACTAGCCGAGCGGCAACATGTTTCATACCCAAGTGATTATTAAAAGTGGTACGGATCGACTCGTGAGACAAAGAAAGTTCAGCGGCTCTCTCTCAAACTTGAATGAGGATTTTCAGTCACTATTCCCTTCACTTTTGCGATGTTAACTTCAGTTGAAGTCGTTGATGGCCTACCAGAGCGCGACGCAAATCTTCCATCACATCTCGACCGCTTCTGAACGCTTTGTATTGAACACTCATTAGTACGTGTTTTTGATACAGTCGATTCACCGTAAGCCTTATGTAACATTTTCAGTGACTCCAAACACGAAATTCCATTGGCGATGCAAAATTCAAGACAAACTCTTTGTTCGATGTTTTTGTCCATTATGAAATTCGCAATACACACTAGATATGATCTAACTAAAAACAGCACTGTATTTAATCTAAATAACAGATGCAACTCAAACTCCGCGCCCAAATGGAAAACAGTTGTGCCAATCTAACAACAAAAAAAAAACAAAACTGAATTTGGAACCATAAAAAAATCATCCATTCTCGATACTTTCTTGACTGACAGAATGTATACAACGACTTTTTGTTTACGCAATTTGAGAAACTATAGGTAGTTCGTTCGGAATCTCCAGGAGTATCGATTGGGATAGCTTTTATACCATGTTACATTATAACCAAAAATAAATTTTGAAACTCAATTTGATTATTATGGTTAAATTCAGTACATCAGCGGATCGTGAAAAGGTCTTTATAGTCAAGGAAGTTCATCTCGATTAGTTTCCGGGCATCAGGTAGTCCCTGCATGACATTCTTCACTATTTCGGCTACCAACTCGGGGACACTCAGTGACTAGAAAAGCATGTAATCTTGAAAAAAAAAATATCCCATTCGATTCTCCTCGTGATTGTGAAAAAACTAGTTTCTCAAATTGAGTTACAAAAAAGTAAAGTTGTACAATATTTCAATGCTCGGAGATCGACCTCGCTGCTGCCGTATCAAATTTGCGTTATCTCAAATAACCTATATAGTTTTGAGATATCACCGTTACAAGCTTTTTTTTTCAGATAATTGCGATTATCTTAAATGTTTTAAAACTACTTTTTATTGTTTTGTTTAATTATCGTCTGCCTTAGAGTTACAAAGTAATACAGCATAGAGTGATTGTTTCATTCAAAGTTCCGCATAAACTTGAAGCACAAAAACAATCGATATGTACCCACAAGTGGCACAATGAACGTAGCCTTTTAAGGCCAACTTGAATTTGCTTCACTCCGCGTGTGACTGCGGTTCCAAGCCCAATTATACTAAGGCAGATAAGTGTAGGTAGTGATCGCGAAAAATAACTTGACTTTGAGTTTAAGTAGTGCAATTTATAGATCAAGTTAGTTATGAGTTTATGTTTACATCTTTAGAATGTTTTTGTTATGTATACCACTGAACAAATAAAAAAAAAAAAAAAAAAAAAAAAAAAAAAAAAGTGTTTTTGAGATATTGTCAATAACGGAGATAGGTGTGACAAGCCCTCTTACATTGGTTGTTACGCAGGGCTTGTATGATACAATATGAATTACCCGCAACAATTAAATGTAGTATGGAATGTTTTGGAAACAGAAAAAAATACTCATCTAGTACCTACACAAATTTTTAAATGTATTAAAAGGGATTCTTATAAATGTGAGTCAAATAAAATGAACTTTAATAAAGTTAAAACTGACTTCAGAAGGATAAAATAATTTGTGTGAATGTTTAGAATGCACGTAGGAAGCAGGTGCCTTTTATTAAAGAAAAAATTGCCACCGACTTCATAAACGGTTTACACATTTTTTTTTGTTTTTATTAAATTTATGCACACACAGAAATAATAATAGAATACATTATTTTATTCTTTTTAACAGTGGCACAGTAGGTATTGCTAAAGCAGTACTGAAACTACGTACGAACGCTCGAAATGGCGCACTCACGCGACGCACGCCTCAATAACACCCCTTAGCGGGTTTTTGTTGATCTACTGTGACTCTGGCGAAGTAACATGACCGTACCACTCCCTCTAGCGTCCAAGCTGAACTTTTTAACAACAGACTTGTCGATAAAGCGGTGTGCTTGTACGAACCACACTTTTAAAAAAACCTTTTTAAACCAAAGTTTTCATTTCCTTTTTCAGATAACATGGATGTCTCCGTACCCAGAGAAGGCTGGCAAGAATCTTCCGAAGGCATTGCATCTCATTGACATAAGTGCTGTACTGAAACACGGTAAATTAAATATGATACATCATGACTGCGTTAAATAAGGGACGAATTGAAGGAGGATGTTCAGTATCTGATTCTGGTCCCAAATACAACATGTTGATCTGTATTCGTGCCATATTTGAGGAGGTGAGTATACCACTGATATTGAACACGAAGCAAAAAAATAAAAATACAAAATAAAATTATATACCTATTTGTAAACAAACAAATTCCCGCCGTGTGTTGCGTGCGACACAAAAACGATACGTGCAAAACCACCAAAATAATTTGCAGGTATCCAGAGTAGACATTACGAACAAAAAATATCGCGCAACTTGCTGGCCGCGGAGCACGCGCTGTGTGAGCGTGGCTAAGCGAGTGAGAGTGCAGGTGCTCTAAAACGTGCTACAAACATTTTGTTCGAGATGTCTTCTCTAGTACGTAGTACATATTACCTCAGTGGTATTTCCATCCTTTGACAATGCCGCCGATGACTTATTTTCAGTCGTTCGGGATTTATTCTCATGTTTCTAAGTGAAAATTTGGGTATTAAATAATCGTAGAATTTTTCAAGTATTTGTAAATGACTAAGCACATTATTTATCATTTGCTCTAGAAATATGGCACGGTTACAGATAAACATCTTGTAGGTATGTATGTAAAGGATAGATGGAATGATTTTCTAAATAACACCAGTAATCAGTATATTTATTTGCATGGATATGGTAAATACAGGTCTTATAAATCATTGGTGTTACAATCATATTCTGCCATGTGTGGCGTACAAATAGTACTTAGGTAGGTATATAAAATAAAAATATTTTTTATTTTAGTACGAATCGACGTTAGGGTCAAAACACAAAACTGCGATTCTGCACTATGCGAATTTGCAGAAAACTGCGACGCGAATTGCATCGATGCATCGATGCGATACAATGCTATTTTATTCGGCAAGGCGTCTTTTTGGCCATAGTTCGGGAACTATGGTAACCATTCATAATTCATACTTATTTATTTATTTTGTTTTAGGAAAGCTTACAGACAAATAAAAACCTATAAATAACATAGTATAGGTAAGAACATTTGCTAATTACAAGCTTCCACATATTATAGACACACAGCTATTAAAGTGATTTGTATCGAATTTAAGAATACAATTTGATATTTTTATATATCACAAGAATGCGTGACGTCAATCATTTATTTATTTATTTACCACAATCACCACTTATGCTAGTGGAGTGTATAGGACACTCCCAATCCAATGCGGTAGTGTAGTCCTTAATTATGCAAAGCAAAACGTAACACACAATGTAACTTTTTGTGAAATGATTCAGAGAGCAAATCAATTCTCTCAATAACATAGACAAGGCGCGCATCATGGGCGCTATACCGAGCAAATTAGTTCGTCCGCGCGGAGCTGCCATTAATTGCGGGCGGCATACGTAGTATCTCTATGTAGTCTCATAGTCTGTGCAGTGGCGGATATACACATTTGCCGCCTGTAGGCTATTCAAATCTTGCTGCCCCTACCGACCTCTAAAAGTGTCAGTTCTTTTTTTTTTGCTGCGAGGAGGAAACCTTCATAAGGCTGCCGCCGGCCTCATGAGGGACGGAGGCCGGGGTGTGTGGGATTCTTGCCCACTAAAATTCCCCCAGTGCCCGTCTACAGCATGGATTATTTTTACAATCCAATGATTTGGTTAAGATTGCACATGAAATTGTTTTGGGTATGGATTTTTGGATATTTCTGAGCTAATAAAACCTCAATCATGGTTCAGAGTGTCATCTTAGGGTTATATAAGTGGTGAAATATATTACATGTTGAATTGTTTGTGTGGACCTAATAACTAATAACATCTAAGTAAATCTTGTTTAATTTATGTAAGACAAAAAATATTTGGCCCTAAAATTGCCGCCCCTAAAATCTGCCGCCCTAGGCTCCAGTCTACTTAGCCTGCTGGTAAATCCGCCACTGAGTCTGTGATTGCGGCCATATTATATTCTCTTTGATTGCGGCCCCCGCCGCCGCCCCACGTAATCGTGTCGAAGCTTCGTGCGAGCTCGTCTTTGAGAATATACCATTACACGTCTTTGAGATATATTCTAAAAGGAGCTCGTAGACTTCTACAATGCGACATTGCATCGCAGTTTTGTGTTTCGATCCTTAGTCCAATGATAACAGATCACTATTATTTTCGAGAGTAATGGCGTTTGTGCACTCACTCGTATTTAATTCGTATTCGTATTTTCGGATTATTATTATTTCGGACACTGAGGTAATATGTACTACGTACTAGAGAACACCGTGACACCTCGAATCGAATATTTGTAACACGTTTTAGAGCTCCTGCACTCTCACTCACTTAGCCACGCTCGCACCGCGCGTGCTGCGCGGCCAGCAAGTTGCGCGATATTTTTTGTTCGTAATGAAATGAAATGAAATCGTTTATTTTCCAGATGATTACATCCAATAATTAATTAAGTATAACAATGGCCGTCTGGCTTACAAATATATAAATATATACAAACAACGAATACATACAAATTAGGTGATCGGCGTGTGATAGGACTGCCACTTTTGATGTAGGGGGCTGTAGTCCCAGTCACGCACTGCGGCCACCAAAGAATTTGCGGAACGATACACGGCGGTTCGTGCGGCGGCCGAGCGGCTCCTTAACAGCGCCTGCCAGCCGGCACGCGGCCCGCGGTGAATGTGCATGTCACTCGCGCTGCAGCACCGCGGCAGTCGATAAATCGCGCGCCACGCGTCGTTATACTGCACCCGCATGTCACTCAGTGCAGCCTTTGTGTAGTTGGTCCAGCTCGACTGTGTACACACTGGTGCAGTAACTGGTGAACAGCTGTGCCTTCATGACGTCGCTACAACGGCTGAACCGCCTGGCTAGCATGTTGCCACGCACTGAGGTGGCGCGACGCTGTCTTT
This sequence comes from Asteroscopus sphinx, assembly GCA_949699075.1. NCBI lineage: Eukaryota > Metazoa > Arthropoda > Insecta > Lepidoptera > Noctuidae > Asteroscopus > Asteroscopus sphinx. The sequence continues at coordinate 6,320,678 of OX453030.1, read as the reverse complement.
CTATGTCGGCGTGGTCGGATAGGTCGGCTGTTATTATATGGCCTAAATATTTGACCGTGGTGACTTTTACAAGCGCGGTGCCGTAAAGTTTAAGTGGTGGTAGGTCCGGCCAGCTGTTCGGGCTGTCGAATACCATGTACACAGATTTGTCTGCATTATACTTCATGTTGTGGTGTTCTGCGTATTTCTCACACTCTGCCAACAACTTGCGCATCGCCGATATCGATGGCGCTAGAAGTACCATATCATCGGCATATGCAATGTGGTTTACAAAGGTACCGTTAATCGAGCAGCCTACACCTGTTTGATTGAGTATGTCCGATAGCTCATCCATGTAGAGGTTGAATAGTGCAGGGGACATGCTTCCACCTTGTCTTACTCCACATTTAAAGCCGGAGGGCGCTGACAGCTCGTTCTTCCATCGGACTCGATTTTTCTGCTGTAGGTACCAGTTTTTCAGCACCCGCACTATTTGGTCGGGAACCTCACGATCCGACAGCTTTCGCCAAAGCAGGTCATGGTCAACGCGGTCAAATGCCTTGCTGAGATCTAGATAGCAGGCTATTACTGAGGTGCTCCTACTTTTATAATATCCTACAACCTGCTTGAGTACATAAATCGCAGTACTAGTTAATACGTGGCTTTTAAAGCCGTATTGGCAGTCTGAAGATTCTATAAAAGGAGCCACTTGTTTGTGTAAAATTTTCTCCAGCAATCTGGCTACGATATTCGCTAGTGCGATAGGGCGATAGTTACTAGCGCTGTAATGTAATGTCTACTCTAGTACGTAGTACATACACAGTGATTTCGGATCAGTTTTTATGATGTTCGTAAAAACACATGAAATAACATTCATATGAATCGAAAACGAATCGAATACGAGTGAGTGTACAAACTCCCTAATAGATCCGTTCAAAACTGACTAAAATAAATTAAACTTATGTGACTCTTTTTGACTTTCAGATGTAGACATGACTCAACCTAAGTACATTGCGGGTGGCGCCACCTTCCTGAAGGAGTTTTCCCACAGGGTGACTCTTGAAATGCTGGCCGTCCCGGCAGCCAGGAAGGTGCTGGTTGAGAAACAGTTCGATGCTGTGATTACCGAGATGTTCTACTGTGATATGCTTGCTGGGTGAGTTTGGAGAATGATTTTAGTGGAAAGAAAAAAGTCTGCAGTCCTTGTAGGTACTTACAAAACCAAATACGCGCCTCCTCCCCGTTCTCCTAAAATCACTACACCCCCTTCTTGCATGTCAGGATAAAACTACAAGGAGCCGATGACGTGTGGCCGTTGGGTCTTTAGCGATTATGAATGGTCCGAATGGATGTAGGGGCTCACATCAAGCAATCTCTGAGATTTTTCCATCCGAAGTCGGAAAATATCAAAACAATCTTAAAACTGCTATAAATCGAATACAAATGACTTTCAGGGTTCATTTTTGTTGCAAATGAGCTCTAGTATAACCCCTTTCATGGAATAGGTCAAATTACAAATCAACCAGTATAAACTTACTGCAGCACTTGATGAGGGGATTTGCCAAAATAAAAAAGGAAAGTTCCAACATCCAACATATTACATTTATGAACACGCACCAGTTTGTTTTTGTCTTTTATATTTGACACAAAATGTAAATTATATAAGTAAATTATAATTTTATTATATTTTATATTACTAGCCTATGCCCACGACTTCACCCGCGTGAATGCCGTTTATCGCGCATCCCTCGGGAACTGCTCATCTGTCCGGGATAAAAAGTAGCCTATATGTTAATCCGGGCTATGTTCTATCTGTATACCAAATTTGATTAAAATTGGTCCAGCCGTTCTTGTGTTATAAATGATGTAACTGACCCGACTTAGTTTTATATATTAAGACTAAGATATCTGATCAAGCTAAAACGCCATTAGGTACAGACATTTCTAAAATATCGCGTTATATTTTCAGCATCGCAGCCGTCCAGCAAGCACCCTGGATTCTACTGAACGCTCTCCAGATGAACCCCGACTTAGAAGTTCAGGTCGACGAGGCTCGCTCCATTGCCACCACCCCCCTGATGTTCAATTATAGTCCCACGCCTATGAATTTCTATAACAGAGCACTCAATGCCTACATGTTTATGAAAATGACTGTTTTTAACTGGTAAGTTATGTTAATATGATAAGAGAATTTCAAGTAGTCTAGAACTCTAGAGGGCCATGTTCAATTTGCTCATGGTATAATGTCTTCCTGACTGAATTTCGTTCACGGCGGCCAATCTAAACGAAGACTAATAGCCATCTGCGCGAGACATATTTTATTTTATTTTATTTATTCAGGGACAATAAACAGCTACAATACGTGGGACACTCAGAAAGTTTTGCGAAACTAAAAAAAATTGTTCTATACGTACATATATTTTTATCAAATCTTTTCAAAGTACTTTCCACCAGCCTCTATACAAAGATTCATGCGCCTAAACCAGTTTTCAAAACACTTTTTCCAGTCCGCCGCAGACACCTCGTTTACAGCCTGCTCGAACGCAGCCAGCGCATCTTCCGGCGACGAAAATTGTATCCCTTTGAGCTGATTTTTTATTTTTGGGAATAAAAAGAAGTCACACGGTGCTAGATCAGGGCTGTAAGGAGGGTGACCCAGGAGTTTGACTGGTGTGCTGTCCAGGAAGTCCCTCGTTTTGAGTGCGGTGTGCGCAGGTGCATTGTCGTGGTGGAGCAGTAGCCCGCGGAGCCCTGTGTTTGGTCGCTTGTTGCTTATAACAGAGAAAACTTCTGGCAAACATTTGGTAGTATACCATTCGGCATTAATGCTTCTTTGATCCCGTAAGGGAATTGATACCAAGTGGCCAGTCAAATTAAAAAAGCTAGCGATCAAAATCTTACCCCCGCTTCTAGATCGCTTCACTTTGGTAGGCGTTGGCTCATTTTGAAACACCCAAACAGTCGACTGGCGCTTGGTTTCTGGGTCGTATTGATAAATCCAGGACTCATCACCTGTAACGATGTCGTAAACACGCCGAGACGAGCCTGCTTCAAATTTGTTAAGCATATCACGGCACCATTCCACCCGGGCCTGCTTCTGAGCATCGGTGAGGTTGTGCGGCACCCAGCGTGATACTATCCTCCTCACGCGAAGATGGCTGTGTAGAATCTCGTGAACGCTTCCCGATCCAATCTTCAATATGTGTTGAATCTCCTGATATGTAATTCGCCTATTGTCTTGGATTAAATTTTTCACTGCTAGCACGTTTTCTTCGGTAACAGCCGTCAAAGGGCGACCGCTTCTTTCGTCATCCCCCAAAGTTGGTCGACCGCGCTTGAATTCGTTATACCAACGATACACGGTTGCCTTGGAAGGGCCTTCATCCATGAATGCCATTTGAAGTCTATCGTACGATTCATCCGGTTTCAGGCGACACTTGAAATCGTATAAAATCATAGCTCTAAAATGTTCCCGGCGCAGATCCATATTTCAGTGAGACACAATACTTTGAATTAACTCGCAAAAAATGTGGAGGGAAATTTTGAAATTGGAACTTACTTATTTTTACTTATAAATAATCATATTTTCGAAAAACATTATAACTGGCCAGTCTCCCATATATAAAAACTTTTTTTCGCAATACTTTCTGAGGGGCCTGGTACATATATTGGTATATAGAAAAACTTACTGTTAGTTGTTTTTACAATATTGTATCCCACTACATTATCCACATATTAACAAAAAATGTATGGCAAATAGTGCCACTAAAAGAGCATTACATTAAGTTATAACATCATTAAATTTAAGTACAAATATATATAATAATTATTTAAATTACATAGTTTTTTTTACAAAAATTACTAAATTAGACATAAATTGGACAAAGATTTACTTAATAATTATGGACAAAGATTTACTTAATAATTATGGACAAACATATTCCGTCTGAATTTTGATTTAGAGCATACAAAAATATCAATATCAATAAAATTGTGATTATAAGATTCTACCATTCGGCGAATAGGGCAGCGCAATCCAGAGTTTGTTCGACAGAAATTGACAGCAAACAGGGTACCTGCACGGACACTACGCTTATTAACAGTACGGGGGACAGCATAACATAACTTGCTCGTGAGGTCAATTGAATCAATGTTATTATGTACAATGCCATGTAGTACATTGGCCTCTAATAACTTACGTCTGGATTCCAATGTAAGCAAATTATACTTGTGTAGCAATTGTGAGTACGACAAATACGCTCTGTAACACCTGTAGTGCATGGCACGAAGGAACTTACGCTGGACTTTATCGATCTCATCTATATATTTCCGATAAAATGGGTTCCATATTGGTACGGCATATTCTAGCTGTGATCGTACAAGCGTCTTGAATAAGTAAAGGTAAGTAGATGACCGTTTGAACTCAGTAGACGACCTCATGACAAATCCGTACATCTTGAATGAGTTATTTACAATTTTTTTTACATGTTCATTTAGGGATAACTTATCATCAAGTAGCACGCCTAGATCTCTTACTAGTCTGACATTACTCAACGAGGTATTACACAATCTATAATTCATCTTGATAATTGATATATTTTTTGTGAAATTAACATAACAACACTTAGGGATACTCAGATGCAGTTTATTGTCAAGACAATATTCCGTAAGCCTATCCAGATCATCTTGAAACAACAGGCAGTCTTCAACATTCTGAACAGTTTTATAAGCCTTTAGGTCATCGGCGTACAGAAGAAATTTGGTATATTTAAAGCATTTATTAATGTCATTTATGTATAAGTTAAATAATAATGGTCCAAGTATAGATCCTTGTGGAACACCGGAAGTTATAGAAACCGTGCCAGACTGATAACCATTCAAGACTACCTTCTGTGTTCTGTTTTTGATATAAGACGAGAACCAGCGCAGTAGGTTCCCCCGTATGCCATTGTACGCTATTTTATTTAATAGAATTTCATGATCGACCTTGTCAAAGGCCTTTTTGAAGTCTGTGTAGACGGCATCAACTTGCAACCGTCTGTCAACATTTTCAAAAAGAAAATTGGAGAAAATCAGTAGATTTGAAATTGTTGATCGCCGCTGAACAAACCCATGTTGTTCCGGGATGATGACACTATGCAGGATTGGATAAATTGCATTATGCACGAGTCTTTCAAAAAGTTTTGACAAGGTCGAAAGAATCGAAATAGGCCGATAATGCTCAACGTCATCTTTCGAGCCATCTTTATGTACGGGCGTGATATTAGCCCGTTTCCATATATTATAGTGCACAAGAGTGTGCGTAAACACAGGTGCACTCTCTATTCCCTCTCTCTCATAATCGAAGAATACAAGGTAGACCAAGAAAAAAGTATACTGATCAAATAAAAAAAACGGCATTTTTTATTCTCCGTATGCAAACATTTGCCTGGGTGAAGGAGTTGGCATTGGGGCATTGGACAGAGCAAAATTTTAATTGCTACATTGGGAAATGCTGGCACCTAAGCTAAGTTATGAGTGATTAGTAGATAGGCCATCACGAAACTGTTTGATGAGCGTAGTGGCTTTGGCAACAGTTTTATAAACCATTCTTTGTATAGGCTTATTAATGGTGGATCGAAACCTGGCCTATGTTATAATAATGATTCAGCCATAGTGTAGTGTCATCTAAAATCAAAAATAAGAATGATATAAGGTAATCTTGAACTTTCCTTTTCCTAGGTTGGACCGACCCAATACGATCAGCCTCTACGAGAAAACCTTCGGTCCTCTGGCTGCCGCCCGTGGCCTCCCCTTGCCTCCTTTCGAGGATGCTTTCCACAACGTGTCGATAGTTCTGGTCAACTCCCACGAGTCTTTGTCGCCGACGTTTAGCACCCCGCCTAATGTGGTCAACATTGCTGGGTACCATATCGATGAGAATCCTCCACCGCTGCCGAAGGTATGTAGTATAGAGAATGAAGTGTTTTGACTTTAGAATGGTTTGGTATAGTATTGTGTGTACTGTTTCTTTGCTAGCATTGTATTGTTTTAAACCTGCCTAAACATTCTGGTTTTATCATCTGGGATTTTTTGCCGTGGGGAAATCTTTATTAACGCGCTTCACCCGGGGAATGTGGAGCCAGTGTCGGACTCTTACCGAATAGAACCAACACGGTGTTCTTCTAATTACCTTTGGACGGGGACGTGGGATAGACTCTGCATTTGCCCACCACCCCCGATAGGTCCCGGCCGTCACAGTTCGCCACTAGTGAGAGAGCCCCTTCTTCCCGTGTGGCCTATCGTCAGCCACACCCTCCTCAGTGGTGCACGCAGAACAGTGCGTACAACTATCACGTGCCTTGAGTTGTTGGGCATTGAACTACCCCAATTTTACCACCTGCAGGCCCCTATCATACCGTAATTTTATAGAGCTTTTGTTCTTCGTAATCCGGTGAAGACCACGGTTCCAAAAGGAAGCGCGAGAATACAACCGCAGCGTCCCTGCTCCTCCACTGTGTTCTCTGCTAATATCAGAGGGACACGCGGAGCAACGCCCCATTGACCCAGATCGGGCTCCTTCCATGCCAAAATATTCACCACGGGGGAGTTATTGCCCAGGGTTCACCGGCGTGGCCCAACAAACTGCTTTTCGTTCCAATCGTATTAAGAAAGACCAAGCAACACGACCGAATTTTGGGTCTTGGTCTCAATTCTAGAGTTTTCTCGTGCAACCGCTGGTATCCATTCTTGTAAGTATCCTGCACATGCCCACATTTTCCCTTTTGTAGAAGCCATCACGTCACTCAGTTTAGTAAAATCGTCGTCAAAAGAATTAAATTTAAAAATATTTACTAAATGAAATCTTTCTACATTTGCGAAAGAAAGTCATCATGAAGTATGAAATTATTTAGATTTTTCCGAATTCTCAGTGCCTTAAAACATAGGTTACTCTGTGAAGCAGGATTCTTACCTTCAGATACACAGGATGAGATAGAGTATTCTGGGTTAATAATGAAAGATAAGATTCATAATATATATAAGCGGTAAAATAAGAGCCATCATTTTATTTGCTGGGGAAGACAGCAGTACGTGGTGGTCGCGTGCTACTGTAGGGAAAAATATTGTTTTTCCCGGGACGTGCCAAAGGCATAGCACTAGAGGGGCACCGGCGCGGTCCAATGGAGTTCCCGGAGCTCCTCTATTTTGTGCAGAGGATGGCCACCGTGTGGTTTTAGTCGGTAAGAGTCCGACATACCCCTCCGCCATCCCCAGACGGAGGGTATCCATGAGGATTTCCACCCGAAAACAAAAAAACAAAAAAAAGGTACATCATGTGACATGTTTTAAATTGGGAGAAGCTTAAGTCCATTAATATATTGTACGCAGAAAATTTTGCTAATGGCGTCAGGAACAGCTAGCTGGCCTATTTCTCTGATTGGAAAAACTCTATCATATTTTCCAGGACCTACAAGACCTGCTGGACAAGTCCCCTCAGGGCGTGATCTACTTCAGCATGGGCTCAGTAGTGCGCTCGGCAGCGCTACAGCCGCGCACGCGCGCCGATCTACTGCGCATGTTCGCCGCACTACCGTATACTGTGCTCTGGAAGTTCGAGGAGCCACTCACCGATCTGCCGCCTAATGTGCATGTAAGGCCTTGGTTGCCGCAGCCTAGCATTCTAGGTAAAACATTTTCTTTTCCACTTTAGACAACGGTTAAAACGTCACAAACTTTCAAGATTGAAAAGTTAAAACTAGCAGTAGTTCGAAGGGACGTAGCGTATGCATTGATCATCATCATCATCATTTCAGCCGAAAGACGTCCACTGCTGGACATAGGCCTCCACCAAGCATTGCCACAACGACCGGTCCTGCGCCTTCCGCATCCAGCGGATTCCCGTGACCTTCACCAGGTCGTCGGTCCACCTTGTGGGGGGCCTACCCACGCTGCGTCTTCCAGTACGCGGTCGCCACTCCAGAACTTTACTGCCCCATCGGCCATCCATTGCATTTTCCATTGTTTTTTTTCTCCAGTGCATCGTATGATTGGAGAAAAAAATCAGGAGTCAAACACAATCAATCAATCAAATAATTTATTCGCCACACAAGGCACCTTCTATTTAATGCTCAACTACCAACACAACGCCTAAAGAGCCGCTACAGTTCCCTTAAATCAACAGAAACTCTACAAGGTTCTCCAGCTCGAGGCTCGTCGAAAGCTGTGGCTGGAAAAAAACCTCTGCCGGCGCTGAGTGGTGATGTCCTCCCGGCTGAATTTCGGTCATCAATTTAGCCGAAAGACGTCCACTGCTGGACTAGGCCTCCCACAATGGGGAGGATATCGCCATAATCGCCACGCTTGGCAGGCGGGTTGGCGATCGCAGTTGGTTGGTTACATACTCAAAGAACGCTGCTGCCCATCGTCTGGTGAATCCCTTAGTCGCTTTGTACGATACCCATGAGAATTTCGGTCACGACGGCCAATCTCAACGGAGACTAGACATATGTCCGGGATATATTATACTGCCCAAGGGTGTGCGCAAACACAGGTGCACTCTCTATTCCCTCACTCTCATAATCCGACGGGACGGCAATCCGACACGACCGGAGAGAGATCAGGCGCAGGACCGATGACCTTACGTGTTCTCTGAGGCACGGGGGTGTAGCACCGCCAACTTCCTGACTCCAGGCTGCTAATAAGAATGATTGTCTTTAACAATAAGCGAAAGAACATGTATAAGTTACAATTATAACATAGGTGCATTAATTTGTGCTATTGACCTTAATGACTGTTTTATCCTCAACCGGTGTGACCTAGGTCTTCAATCAGTGCGTCCTGTCTGTCATGACTTACGGTGCCGAGACGTGGACACTGACAGTTGGGCTAGTCCACATATTCAAAGTCGCTCAGCGAGCTATGGAGCGAGCTATGCTTGGAGTTTCTTTGAAGGATAAAATCCGTAACGAGATTGTCCAGAGAAGAACCGGAGTGACTGACATAGCTTGTAGAATTAGTAAGCTGAAGTGTCAGTGGGCTGGTCATGTCTTTCGAAGGGCCGATGGCAGCTGGAGCAGACGAGTCTTTGAGTGGAGACCGCGAATCGGCAAACGCAGTGTAGAACGCCCCCCAGTCAGGTAGACCGACGACTTGATGAAAGTAGCTGAGGGAATGCGGAACGCAGAAGACCGAGTGTTGTGGCGCAATTTGGGAGAGGCCTATGTCCAGCAGTGGACTGCGATAGGCTGAGTTGATGATGATGACTGTTTTATCCACAGCCCATCCTAACGTTCGTCTCTTCATAACTCACGGCGGTCAGCTGAGTGCGTTAGAGGCAGTACGTGCTGGCGTCCCAATGCTGGCTGTGCCAGTCTTCGGAGACCAGCCGTCGAACGCTGAGCGAGCAAGACGGGATGGTTACGCGCTAAGAGTTGACTTCCACGCAGACCTGACGCCAGAACTGGAAGTGAAGCTGAAGGAGATGCTCAATAATGACCAGTAAGTGTTTTTTTTTTTTGGTTTTTGTTCATTATTCAATGGAATAAGAAGAGGTATTTCGCCAACCCTAAGTAATTTAGGACCTGTGGGGTAATTGTGTAATGCATTCACATTGACATCAGCTTTCATTTTGAAATTACAGCAATATTCATTGCGCGGTACGTAGTTGTCAATATGACGGATTGTCAAAACACACAGAGCAATGAACATTGAAATCCAGATGATTGCGATCGCGAGTGAGTTACGCAATTCGGCAGCAGTAGGGCAATTGTGTAACTGCATCGCAATCAACAAAATGTCGATTTTGACGTTTGAATCTGGAAAAATGATATAATTCGAATTGCGTAACTACAAAACTGTTGATTACGATGTCGGAGGGATTCATCATGAAATTGAATGAATGATAGAGCTTAAAACGCATACTTGCAGCAGCTCACTTGCATAACGAAACGTGATCTAACATACATGACGTCATTTACATCGCAATGGATTTCCCTCCTGACGTCATTTAAGTACTTCATAATAAAGTCGCTCTATGTCGTTACACAATTCCAATGTTTGATTGCGATGTTATCAACATCGTCTTCAATTTTACATCAAAATTAAACTGTCAAATGAGTTCAACCGATCATTAGATTTATGATTTTTATTAAAAAAATTACACTAGTATAACATAAATAAATAATATACGCGATATAATCCGGTTAAACTTTGTTTTATTATAATATAACATACTTTTAGTTTATCCCAAACATTGACATTTTATTTAAATACACTTTCCAACACTCAGACATTTTGGTCCTTCGAACCGGATTCTTTCGAGTTTGCTGAGTACCTAGCTTAAACTTTAGTCCTAGTTCTTAAAATGAACTGAATAGTTACTACAAATCAATGTTATTTCAGATACACGAAGCGTGTGAAGCACCTGTCCAAGCTGTTCCGCGCTCGTCCGCTGTCGCCCTCCCAGCTCATTAAGCACTACGTGGAGCTAGCTATTGAGACCAAAGGTACGTTTTGCTAATTTACTTACTAGGCTTTGTAGTAGTAGAGCTCCTTTGTGAAAGAGTTCGTCCGGGGAAATACTACAACCGTACCTACTTCTCCGCCAAATAGTGATGCTTGCATTGCTGTGTTTTGGTCTGAAGGGTACGGGTGCCGTGAAATTACAATCACATGAGACTTTTCATCTTCATGTCTCAGTTTGGCGAACCGACTTGCGATACCATTAAGGCAACAGTCTAGTTGGTATTGCAGTTGTTATGGGCAAAAGTCCGGCACCACACGGACTAGTCCGTGTGGTGCCGGACTTAAAGAATAGCACCACCCTTATCTCTTCTCATGGGTGTCGTAAAAGGCGACTAAGGGATTCACCAGCGGATGGGCAGCAGCGTTCTCTGAGTATTTAACCAACCAACTGCGATCGCCAACCCGCCTGCCAAGCGTGGCGATTATTGCATATCCCCCCCTTAATTGGGGGAGGCCTATGTCCAGTAGTGGACGTCTTTCGGCTGAAATGATGATGATGATGATGGGCAAAGGTAACCGCTTAACATCAGGTGGGCCTTTAGTTCGTTTCACCATCCTATACAATAAATAAAACACACAGCATCTTCCCGCGGAGTATACCTTCCATGGTCCACTTGGAAGTCACTCAACCGACTTCGAACCCAGGAGGGAAGATGTAATTGTAATCTTGGTGGTTTCCACCACGGAATTTTGGAATTCATGTGTGGATCAGAATTTTATTATCACTGCTTTAACAGTGAAGGAAAACATGGTGAGGAAACCTGCACACCTGAGAGTGCTCCATAAAGTTCTCGATGGTGTTTGTAGTACAACAACCCGCAGTAGGCCGGCGTGGTAGACCAAGGCTTTCTCATTCTGAAAAGAGGCATTGCATTTGGGGATCATGTCACCCACGTCCGTACGAGAGTACCCTTTTCCGAATCCCTACACGTGATCCCTGGGTGGTGCAAATCAGGTGACATACTGGTGGTAGGCCACGGCCAACGGCATGCGACCGCCCACCGGGCAAAGAAGACGATGCCCGGTGTAGCCACTTGAGAGGATGAGTCGAAATATTTCACTGCCATCTTCTCACCTTTGCTGGGCAAGCGTGTACCAACGTCGATCGCACCATCGCTTAACATCAGGTGAGACGGCGGTCAAACGCGTACCTACGTATCGCAAGGGAATGGTTTAACCTTCAAACTGCCTAAGATTAACCAATCTGTTCTCTTTCACAGGAGCATACCACCTCCGTTCTCTATCATTAAAGTACAAATGGTATGAGCGATGGATGTTGGACATTTTCCTCGCTTTGATCGCAGTCCTCGCAGTACTCATCGCCCTAGTAACTTTCTTGATCAAGACCTGCATAAGAAAAGTTACGGGGAAGAGTAAAGCGAAGAAAGTCAGTCACAAGAAGAAGAATTAGGATTAAGTTTAGTTTTTGTTGATAGTTTAAGTAAAGGTTATTTTTTATTACCTACCTATGTTTGTGTTTTATTTAACTTATGTCTTATTTAGTTTTTTCGGTCGTTTAGGCCCATAGATAATACATAAAACATTATGTGATAATGTACCTAAAATATTATATATAAATACCGTTATGTAGTACGTTAATTACCTACAAACTATAGTTAACAATTTAAGATTTTTATTATAGAAACTGTGAACGCTACTCACTCATAGAAGGCGCGTGTTTCAAAATCGACATTTTAGACGGACAAAAAATAAATAAATTATATACGTTAATCAAAATAAAAAAGCAAATAATAAACTAGTTATTTTAAAGCTGAATGCTTTGAGTTGAATTGTAGTTTTGCTATTCGGCAATAGATGGCGGTATGTGTACGGCTTCGAGCATTTCGTGCATGGGTTTATAACATTGAATTAAGAATCCTATGGAAGTGGCCCATTCTTCTATATCCACCTAGTTTATACAAATATCTATTAAATCGTTATTTAATTATGAAACTATTCTTTGTCTCTTGTTAACCAACGTGTTATGTCGTCTGGTGAAAGAGATCGCATGCTATTTGTATATTCTCTGTTTGGCAACATCTTTACGGGATGTCAAAATACCTACGCCGCGTGGCAACCCCGCTTACCCCGCAATGTGGCCCATAGTACATGAGCTGTCAAGTAAATAAACTAGGGCTGTTGATATTTTTTAAATATCAGATTTTCGATCTATCGATATTTTTAAATATACAATCGGAGTTAGATTTATTGAAAAAAAAAAGATATTTCGATATATTGGCCAAATTTCATGATTCTAGGTCAATGCGAAGTACCCTATAGGTTTTTTATGTGAGTTTGCGAGTATCAAAATGTGACATAGCCGTATGATTGCCTTGACCTAGAAGTTTGATTTTTTATGTCCTAGGGACAGCCGAACTTAGTATTTGATATAATTGCATTATTTATTACTACTTGAAAATGATTTTAATCAGCACACAACTCTGGTACGAAACACGAGCAACGATATCGATACTTTTTAGTTTTGATTATTTACTTCCCTAGCTATGGCCACCATAACGGTGGCCCGGATATTGTAGGTATACCACGCTTATTTCGTAGGTATTACTGGTCCATAGGTACAAGTCAATGGTTTATAGGAGAAATCTATGTCCAGTCAAGGAGGTTTTGTGGCTTATACCTAAATACTTAAATTGCCTTCTGGGAAAAGGCCTTCGCCCAGCAGTGGGACAATGTGCTGATTATGTGTTATTACCTATATCAGAATAGCACAGACCAGTACCTAAGCCTCGAATAGTTATAAAATAACGAAGACATAAATTAAAATTTGTAGTATCTTAGTTTCTGGTCAAGTGTTATACGCCGTGAAATTTTTATTGTTTTACATCGGTGGCCTAGTTAACGAGCTCATAATTGCGAACAACTTTTACTGTGGATCAACCCTGAAATAGTAAAGAAAACCGGCCAAGGGCAAGTCGGGCCATGCTCAGTATTATAGGGTTCCTAATTACAAACGAATCAAATCGAATATTAATCATTGCTATTTTAGTTTTTGCAAACAGCGCCACCTAGCGCTGAATTTAAGAAGTGTGTCATATCAATATAAGACAAAGTTACTTTTTGTGATTTTTTTAAATAGGTAGTAACTAAAGGAGCATTATTTGCTATTACAATTTTTCTCTAAGGTCACCTACCTACCTGTTACCTATGAACTAGGACGTCTTAAGTATTTTGCAGTTTTCTTATTATAACTCAAAAATTTATAATCACATTATACTCGAAATAATTTTAAAAGAGAGTTTTTGTAAAGGTTTATCAATGTGGAAGATTATAAGTTTCTACGTTGCATAGCTTAGAAATGGCAGGGGGGACACATTGTAAGCCACTTTGGCGAGTTGTATTTCACAGATGGTATACCTGATAAAAAAGTTGTGTATGAAACATTACCTTCATTTTAGTAGACCTATTCAATGATACCCCAGACGAGGGGGTGCAGCGAAATTTTCATCCCCATTTCACATGTTTGGGCGCCACCCCTAAAATACGTAATCAAGATTTTTTTATTCTTTTAGAATTGAGATCTATATCCAGACCATTTTTGAACAAAATTTCATTTACTTATGTTTATAACTGTAGAAGTTATTAAGCTGTAAAGGATTAGGACAGACGGAACTATAAGGGTTCCTTGTAGGACTACGGAACCCTAAAAAACAGCTGTAAGTACCCTACAAAATTATCGAAACCCTCGAAAAAATACATACAATATGTAACAAAAACCCTGTTGTTCCTGTGAGGTACGTTATCAGAATCGATATTCATACGTAAGGACACAACTCTTTTGGAAAAACTTCAATAAAAATAATAGCATAGAAATGTCGTTGGTCTGTATTTAAGCAAATCCTGAAGGGAAGCCGGTGGAAATCGTGTTATATGGACCCTTCGCCACTGGTACCTACATTAACTGGGCCACCGATATAAGGCGACAAAAATGTCATGGTGTAATATATGAACCTAGTATATTTCGATCTCACCCTGCTTACCCATAAAGATATAGCCGGTAAAACATGGAGGTTAGAACACAGCACTCTCTTTGCACTCGTGTGTCAGATGCAGGATGCACAATTGATGACATCCCTGCATTCTATGTAGGGTTGGCCAAATTCAGATCCCACTAATAATAATAAAATATGAAAGTTTGTGGAGATGTATGGATGTTTGCTACTTGATTACGCATAAAACGCTGAACGAATTTGGATCAAATTTAGTACTCAGATTAATAAGATAGACCATGCTCTAGAATAACATACAGAATTTTTATCGACATACCTATTACGCATAGCGAGAGCAAGCCGCGGGCATCAGCGAGTTTAGAGAAAATCAATGTTTTTTTTTACAGTGTGGTGTTTCTTGCAAATAAATCGCCAGTGTCGAGTTTTATCGCAAATCTTATGCATTTGTTAACAACAATGAGGCATCCTTGACGTGTTCTGTGTTCACGATCATTTTTTCACAATTTGGCACCTTACACTGAAATGTGAGCGGTACAAGTTATAAGCGATTGGCGATTTGGCGATTGGCTAAGGAAGGATGACAACGACCTTTATAAAAAAACGTTGAAGTAGTTTGTCTAAAATGCTAGTAGACATTCATTTATGATTATTTTCTAAATACTTTATTTATTTGGCTCTTTAACAATGAGTACACTGTACATGAAAAAATTAACACATTTCAAACTTAATCTAAGTGGCCCATTACTTACAGAAGAGCATCGCATACATTAAGCGCAATTAATATGAATACCAAAATTAGTTACATAAAACAACAAACTTACAGTGATGCAAATAAAGTGGACCATTTATAGTCTGTATGAAATCAAAACAAATGACTTTCACGCATTTTTTTTTTATTAAGTGAATTTAAATATGTACGAATAATCAATTTATCACTGAATGTCCATAACAGCTTTTTTTTACTTCCAGAGTTTAATAATAATAATCGTTCAAGGACTTGATGCAGAAATCAGTACTCCTTGATACGACGCGTATTGTTAGGAGGTTCCTTTCTCTAGAGCCTTGACCAAGGGTAGCGGGGCCCTGGGGCCTTACTCCCGACTGGTTCGAGCTCTGAACCAAATCGAGCTAAAGTCAATTCCTAGAAAAATTCAGTACGATTTGAGACTCACTCGAATTCAAATTCGATTGATACAGCACTCGATCCAGTCGAGAGGAAAGCCCCTGTATCTACCCAAAACCGGTAGGCCACAATTTTTATATTTTTAATGTTTAAATATATTTAATAATAAAAAATAATTTATTAAAAGCACAGCCATACAACTTACATAAGAAATCTTAATACTTAATTATAAGGGAAACTGTCATCATTGTCTGCTGTCTCTCAAACTAAGTAAAAAACCTGTATCTTGAGAGACAGTGTTTTGCTATTTCAAAGCACAACCTGTGTACGACAGTTTGGATATTAACAGTATTATGTGTATTTAAAAATATAATTTATATTATATAAATTTAACTGAATAAAGGAGAGGCTAAGGCGTCACCTTAAATGAAACACGTACAACGAATCGCTACCGCTTATGCCAAATGCACATTACCTTGGTTCTGACACCTAGCGATCGTTCGAACTCATAATATGACCGGTACTGTTGACTACGATTTATGGTATATTTATTTAGGTTACTATAATTATTTGCACAGCTTGAGGGCCTCCGAAGAGGCAGTGGCAGCGCCAGCACAGCCAGCAGGGTTAGAAAGATGTGATGAAGCAAGGGTTTCGATGTATGTTGCGTCCCACACAAGTGATCTACGCATCTTTCATGGAAATCAACATGCCATCTGGTCTCTTCCCATCATCTCGGAACAAGCCTTTGGCTTTTAATACAGCTGGCATGCCGGGGCCGGCGGTGGCAAGAGCACGACGAATAATATAATTAATGCTGGCGTGCCGTGCTATACGCCCTGCAACAGGACAGGCCATGGTGTCCTAGGATATCTACAGGTTTACCGCGGTGGCAACGGTGCACAGTGTGGATCTACACAAGGAGCGCCCAAGCGTAGGCATGTAGTGAGCCGGGGTGCTGGCCAGAAAACCTCCACGTGTGCCTGACGGCTGCTTGTCCTTCTGGACACGTCTGGAGGGAACGGCAGTCGTTTGGCCGGTGCATCCTGGGCACGGGCAATAAAAACCTTTCCAAGGTTTAACCTTCGGGGGATTTTATTGCCTGTGGCGAATATTCTGGCGCGGGAGGGGCCCGTTCTGGGCCAGTGGGGAGTTGCTCACACTGCCACTGGGCAGACAGCGGGGGGACTGTCTTTCCCTGCCCCCGTCGATCTCGTAACCCCAGGAGTGCCCACTGAGTAGTGTTCTCGCACCTCTTGGGACCGAGGGTCTTGGCTTCACCGCCCGGACCGTGAGGAAGAAAACCTCTATAAAAAAATACGGGACGGGTAGGGCCTGCGAGCAGTAGACTCGGGGTAGTCAGCTGCCCGACCAGCAGCTGGCGTAGCTGGCACAGCCGGCGTAGTTGGCGCAGATGGTAAAGACCCATGGGCCATGGGGTGACCTCATGAGGTGAGGTTGCGTGCAGTGTTCCGTGTGCGCCGCCTAGGAGGGTGCGGCCAACGTTAGGCCGCACGGGGAGAAGGGGCTCGCCTGCTTGTGGCGGGCCAGGACCTGTCGGGGGTGGTTGTGTGAATACTCACGGGTTCCCACGCCCCCGGCTAAGGTAGTTGAAGGAACACCGTGGTGGTTTTAGTCGGTAAGAGTCTGACACGGGCTCCGCCTACCCCGGGCGGAGTGCGTCCATGAGGATTTCCCCACGGAAAAAAAAAAAACAAAAAAAAGGCATGTAGTGAGCCGATGAGGTCAGCAATTGGGTCGCGTTGCGGGGGTCTGATGAATCTAATTTTCTCAGACTGGAAGCTGACCCTAACATATTGTTACGACGGAGGGTTAAGCAGAGTGGACTGAAATACTTCAACCTCGATTTTCCTGGACTTAGAGACGTTTTCAGCAGGCTGAAATGCATTTTCAGTCCGTATCAGAGGAGGCTCTATCACATACCAAAGAATCGAAATTTTGACTAAGTTGCCGTTGTTTTCAGGCGCCTGAAACATGTTTTCAGGCCGTTTCAGGAGCCAACAAATCCGATGCCGACATTTCCTGAAAACTCATTTTCAGGCGTTTTCAGGACCCCTTATGGCCATTTGACACCCACATGTAAAATTGTTGAAGAATGAGCGAGATAGAGCTAAATATCAGACAAGGATAGACGAAGAACCTTCTGGAAGAGAGTGAGCAGGATAGAGCTAATATAAGACAAGGATAGACGAGATTCGACAAGCTTCGAGAACATTCCATTCTAGAAGTGAGTGAGTGAGATAGAGGATAGATGAGGTTCGACGAGGTTCGAGAACTTTCTATTTCGAGAATGTGCAAGTGAGAAAGAGTTATCTTATGACAAGGATAGATGACGTTCGAGGACTTTCCAGTACCACGACTCGCGGCCTATATAAACGGCGCAGCTGAGCGCCAGTGGAGTTCAGTTGGAGTTCAGTTTGGATCAAGCGATACAAGCGATAACATCGAAGCGATATTCGGAGCGATTTAACTAGTAACTTTGTGTGTTAATAAGCGATTCAGTGTAATTGTTCAGTAATAAAGTGTTCTCTACGCATTTAATCGGCTTTCTATCTATATACGAACCCCCAGCTCGTAACAGTTGGTGTCAGAAGTGGGATAGAAAATGCCGATTACGCCAAGAGAGGAGGAACCGACTGGTAATGAATCGCCGAGTCGGATGCAGACGAGACAGTTAACGGCAAGACAGACAGCTCAGGACGCATCAAGAACTATGAGTCAGGAGGAGGTCGTCCAACAGGGACCTCAGCCTCAAGGTGGGAATAACGATATTACCAGCTTATTCAATTTGATGCAGCAAATGGCAAGAATGCAGGAAGAGCAATTACGAGAAACACGCGAACTAGTTACAAGGCAGAAAGAGCAAGTACGCGAAACACGCGAACTAGTTACAAGGCAGAAAGAGCAAGTACGCGAAACACGCGAACAAGCCACAAGGCAGGAAGAGCAAGTACGCAGACAGGAAGAGCAAGCCGCAAGGCAAGAAGAGCGGTTCTGTAGAATGGAGAAGATATTTGAGCGAGGAGCAATATTGGAGGAACTCTATCTTTCTTTTAAAAATAAACAAGATGAGGTAGAGATTAAGGTTGATCAAGCTGTCGTTAGTGAAGCAGACATATCCGAACAAGATGATGCCAATAAGAGCTAGGAATCGGACGATGACGAATATGAAGCAAATGATGGTGAAGATGAAGTTAACATGTGTCAAGAAACTGAAGATGACTCAGAAGATACAGATGGCACGTTCAACCCGAGCGGGTCGGAGGAGGACGATAGCAACTTCTACCCGGAGGTGGGCAAGGGAGTGGTGGGCGCCACACAGCGCCGCAAGTCGCTGAGCCGCTGCCGCTCCGATGGCGAGCCCGCCAAGCGCGGCCGCAAGGTCAAGGGCAAGAAGGGATGGCCAAGTAACCTGAGTCACGGTCGAAAAGCAGAGTCAAACAGCGAAGAAGAAAGTAAAAAGTCGGAGAATGAGAGCGAGAACGAGTCCGGAAGCGATACAAAGGAGTCCGAGCAGGAGCTCAAGTCGAAGCGTGGGCGGACAGCGGCAGCAGCACCGGCACTCGTGGCGAGAGGCCGCAAGGGTGCCCTGGCTAAGAATGTCAACGCTAAGGCCACGCCCGTCAAGCGGAAAGCACTCACACCACCTGCACAGAAGAAGGCACCCGCTGCCAAAGACGCGGGGCCACCAGCGAAGAAGAACAAGAAGGCTTCCTCAGACAAGAAGTACGGCGAGGGCAGCGTGAAACTCAAGGAAGAAGGTAGCGCCGAGGAGTCCAACACGCCCGTCGACGAGAAGACCAAGTGGCCGTCCACTGACGAAGAGATCAAGACGTATGACCCTGGAGGGTGCAAACCTAATTGGGATGGGCCGTCACGAAGATCAACGATGTCACCTATTGAATTCGAAGGACGGACGCAATCAACCGAAGATTGTACACATTGATCGACTGGCCCGGTACTACGGAGATAATGATGCTCGGGACGAGCATGTCTTAGGAGGGGGTAGTGTTACGACGGAGGGTTAAGCAGAGTGGACTGAAATACTTCAACCTCGATTTTCCTGGACTTAGAGACGTTTTCAGCAGGCTGAAATGCATTTTCAGTCCGTATCAGAGGAGGCTCTATCACATACCAAAGAATCGAAATTTTGACTAAGTTGCCGTTGTTTTCAGGCGCCTGAAACATGTTTTCAGGCCGTTTCAGGAGCCAACAAATCCGATGCCGACATTTCCTGAAAACTCATTTTCAGGCGTTTTCAGGACCCCTTATGGCCATTTGACACCCACATGTAAAATTGTTGAAGAATGAGCGAGATAGAGCTAAATATCAGACAAGGATAGACGAAGAACCTTCTGGAAGAGAGTGAGCAGGATAGAGCTAATATAAGACAAGGATAGACGAGATTCGACAAGCTTCGAGAACATTCCATTCTAGAAGTGAGTGAGTGAGATAGAGGATAGATGAGGTTCGACGAGGTTCGAGAACTTTCTATTTCGAGAATGTGCAAGTGAGAAAGAGTTATCTTATGACAAGGATAGATGACGTTCGAGGACTTTCCAGTACCACGACTCGCGGCCTATATAAACGGCGCAGCTGAGCGCCAGTGGAGTTCAGTTGGAGTTCAGTTTGGATCAAGCGATACAAGCGATAACATCGAAGCGATATTCGGAGCGATTTAACTAGTAACTTTGTGTGTTAATAAGCGATTCAGTGTAATTGTTCAGTAATAAAGTGTTCTCTACGCATTTAATCGGCTTTCTATCTATATACGAACCCCCAGCTCGTAACAATATGAAGTTATGAAAAGGCCAGGAGGACGACAGAAGAAAAATATTAACGTAAAAGTCGTTTCAATCTTTACCCTCCAAGTGTGTCTCCACGACTGACAGTACCTCAGGCTGCCTTGTTGCTGGTTGGCTGATTACTCACACCAAACTATTAGCAAGTGCATGATATTCAAATTCTGATTCGCACATGAATTCGAAAAGTTGGAGGTGCGGCTCGCGGGACCGAACTTCACTACAGTATGGTTTTTTTTAATCTACCGTACAATTTTTATTAATTAAGTAAAAACAACGTAGCTAAGCAACGACTGCGCGGATTGTACGATCTGCAAGGTTAAGCTGCACTTGCCGCGGTCAGTCTGTGGATGGGTGACCGTTTCGTTATACCTCGAAACCCCTCCGTGCCTCGGAGAGCACGTTAAGCTGTCGGTCCCGGTTGTCATACGAATATCTATGGCAGTCGTTACGGGTAGTCAGAAGCCTGAAAGTCTGACAACTGGTCTAACCTCCGAATGTCAGTATTACCCAGTAACTGGGTTGCGGGGGTCTGATGGCAGTCGCTCCGTGTAAAATACTGATGTTCAGCCGCATCTGGCTAGACTGGAAGCCGACCCTAATATAATTGGGAAAAGGCTCGGAGGATGATGTTGATGATGAAGTAAAAAAATAAAAAAATATTATTATACACGTGCAGCCTGTGGGTTCATCATTACAGTCGAAAGACGTCCACTACTGGACATAGGCCTCCCCCAATTAAGGGGGGGATATGCCATAATCGCCACGCTTGGCAGGCGGGTTGGCGATCGGGCGATTGGGTTGGCCTGTGGGTTAGTTATACTCAAAAATCGTAAAGCGCCCTTCGTATACAATATAACAACGCGTTCCGGGTGTTAATGGGGCTGTCCCGTTTCTGTAGCGCATCAAGGATGTTTACTGAAGCCCGCGTCGATTGTTTCTACGCTACGATGCGAAAAAGATGCGCCTCCCTGGTGCGCCGGGTGCGGGCCAGCCCCAACGTTATACTGCGCTGTATAGCAAGCAGGCTTGACTGCTTGTGTGTAAATCGCTGCTGCAAGCTTTCAACCTCGGTGCTGAGCTTGTAGCAGGGATTTGCATATCAGTGCGGTTTAGGTTAAGTGCATAGGATAGGAATACTAACATAGTTATTAAGTAATATTGTTACTAACACAGTGAGTCATTGTTACTTATTCAATAAATAAATAATAATAATAATATTATTTTTTATTAATTTAATATTACATGTTGATTGTAGATGGTGAACTTGACAGGTAAAGTTTAACAACGGAATATGTATTTTCTCACGGAATATGAAAGCAGATTATTTTGTAAATAAAATGCCTTTTGGAAAGTTCCAGACAGTGCGGGCCAAATCCTAAGAAATAACACCCATCGCTGCTTTTGTCCACAAAAGTTCTACCAATCAAGAAGTTAATAAGCAATGGATATAATACATGAAGAAATACGTAATTCATATGGCTACAAACTACATTCGTGATTTCAAGATCAAAGAGACACAAGTCAAAAAAAACAATTTTTAGTCCTGAATAGGAACACCCGTCTACTGTTAAATTTTAATATTCTGAGTTACGTCATTTTGCTGTTGCAGCCGATATTAGGATTCGCGTCGCGCATGCGCATATCGTTAAGAATAAAGAATTCGCCGCTCAACGTAGGTATATGGCGACGTTGTTTAAATATTCAACAGCGTTGCGTTTTGTTTTTTAAATTTTTTACTTTCTTGGATCTTGGGATCGGATGTTTGCTTGCTGTTGCTAAGGCCAGCTAAGGAGAGTATTCCTTGGGGTGCTGGCCAAAAAACTCCACGTGTGCCTGACGGCTGATAGTCCTTCTGGACACGTCTGGAGGGAACGGCAGTTGTTAGGCTGGTGCACGGGCAATAAATATCCTTTTGAGGGAAATTATTATCCTTCGGGGGATCTTATTGCCTGTGGCGAATATTCTGGCACGGGAGGGACTCGATCTGGGCCAATGGGGCGTGAACTGCGTGTCCCTCTGAAGCTAGCAGAAGGCACAGTGGAGGGTGAGGGATGAGGAAGAAAACCTCTATTAAAAATTATGGGTGGAGGATAGGCCCTGAGGTCCGGTAGTCTGGTGCCTGGCGTGGCTGGTGTTGCTGGAGTGGCTGGCGAGGCTTGAGAGGCTAGCGTGGCTGGCGTGGTCCCTGTGGCTGGTGAGGCTGGTGAGGCAGGCGTGGCTGGCGTAGACATGACATCGGAGTGTTAGCTGCGTCATGGAGCGCTGCGTTCCGTGTACGCCGCCGGGGAGGGTCCGGCTGACGTTAGGTCGCACGGAGAGAAGGGACTCGCTTGCATGTGGTGGGCCGGGCCCTGTCAGGCGCGGATGTGTGAATACAGAGGGTTTCCACGCGCCCGGCCAAAGGTAGTTGAAGGAACACCGTGGTGGTTTTAGTCAGTAAGAGAGTCTAACACTGGCTCCGTCCCCGGGCGGAGTGCGTCCATGAGTACCTAATACTGACATTCAGAGGTTAGACCAGTTCTCAGACTTTCAGGCTCTAACTACCCGTAACGACTGCCACAGATATTCGTATGACAACCGGTTTCCCTATTCAGAAACACACGATAACCAGTTGTCGGCCGATTTAGTTTGTTATATTTTTTTATCTCGTTGCGTGAATCATCAGACGAAACGAGACAACAAACCGAACCGGTCGACAACTCGTTATCGTGTGGTTCTGAATCAGGGAGCGGGACCGACAGCTTAACGTGCTCTCCGAAACACGGAAGCGTCTCGAATAGTCTCGATGTGTACCGAAACGGTCACCCATCTACGGAATGACTGCGCCAAGCGCAGCTTAACCTCGCAGATAGAAATCTCTGCTCCATTCCGAAGGCGGCCTCAATGATGTTTCCACGACGATCTCGTTGGAAATTCGTATGTAACAATGCATTTCTGCCACTAAACTATGCCAATTGTCACTGCAAGAGAAGGCTGCAAGAGAAGGTGATGTACCTTCATCATCATCATCATTTCAGCCGAAAGACGTCCACTGCTGGACATAGGCCTCCCCCAAGCATCGCCACAACGACCGGTCCTGTGCCTTCCGCATCCAGCGGATTCCCGCGACCTTCACCAGGTCGTCGGTCCACCTTGTGGGGGGCCTACCCACGCTGCGCCTTCCAGTACGCGGTCGCCACTCCAGAACTTTACTGCCCCATCGGCCATCCGTTCTGCGAGCAATGTGCCCCGCCCACTGCCACTTAAGTTACCTGTATGATGTACCTTATTCAGAAGTTATTCCCCCGCAAGTGTCGTCCGGACCACCGGTGGTCCGCAACGTTTTTGTACAAAATGAGTTAAGTTGGAACCACCGCGAGCCATAAGCGATGGCGCCCATCCGTTCAATAAAAAATGCTTCTTTTCGACCCTTTAAACACTTGAGGGGTTAACGCATGAGCTCACATGACTTGACATACAAACAACACATCCATAAATAAGACTAAACACTAAAAAACAATAAAATCGACAAGCTTTCGAGACATGCGAGCCAAAATATAGGTCATTTATATTTATACGCACCACTTTTGTCGAAGATTGACGTACGAGTATATTCATTCAGACATTTAAATGACAGATTGTTTCTGTTAACATCACCATTAGCTTACATTTCGTCGCCAAGGCCTAATAAGACTAAGGCCCGTATTGCAGAAGCTTCCTCAAGTACGGTTTAAACTTCAATCACCTGATCACTACTTAAGGATAGAATCGTTACTTGAGTATCGGTCTTATTCCAATACGGTAATTATAAACTTTAATTCAACATACACACGAATTTGTCCTGAAATAGAATAGAAATCTCTACTTAAGCGTAGTCTGGTCCACACTAGAGTGATTACAGATCAAAACTCTGCTCAAATACCGAAACAGGTGACAGTATAAAATAAAGCTGAACTCAGCTGAAGTGTGATCAATAAATCTATGCTTGAGGAATGTTCTAAAATCAAAGCTCAACTTATAAACAGTTTTAAACAGTGATCAGTGCTTGAGGATCGTTCTGTAATACGGGCCTCAGACCTTAGAGGAAGTATCTAGCTTAGAGTCGTCGTAATGAAATGCACACTTCTCATATAGCTGCTATATTTTGTCTTACACAGGTAGCAATGTGACAGAAAGAGAAAGATATCTACAATCGGTATGGCTTTGAACTGTCAATGTAACCGTTTTATCGTAAATTTTTGTACTAGCGAGTTACTAAACTGGTGACCAGGGGTGGGGTAATTGAGGTAACAGTGAAAACTTCTTGCTTGAGGAAGAAGTTTTCAGTTGTACATGTGGTTTCCAAGTTGGAAATTAGACTATAACCTGGATTAACATGAAGGCTACTCTTATCTCGGAAAGATATTCAGTTACCGAGGGATGTGCGCTTTTTCTTTCTGTGAAGCCGGATCATACGCGGGCGGAGCTGCGGGCTAGCAACGAAACTTTGCGAATTGTAACCTTATTTAACATATAGCGATTACAGTAATAAAACCATAATGCAATAAATCGCCGCCAACCAAACCTCACCTTTACGTTACCTGATTCCGTTGCCATCAAGATAGACCGGTACCGTCGACTGGGCACCCGGTAAGGGTAAAATGTGCGGCGTGCGACTTTTCTCTCCGCCGTATAAGGATGGGAAACTCCCTTTACTATATGCTTTGAGTTCTAGATCGTGCGAGATGGATGATTCTGCAATTAAATTTATAAAAAGAGTGGAAGCTATTATTTTTACCGTTTTATTATATAGGATGGCGAAACGAGCTAAGGGCCCACCTGATGTTAAGCGGTTATCTTTGCCCATAACAACTGCAATTCCACCTAGGCGCGTTCGTCAAACTGAGACATGAGGATGGAAAGTCTCATGTGATTGTAATTTCATCGGCACCCGTACCCTTCGCACCCGAATACAGCAAAAATAAAAAATCAAAATAGGTAGTTTTTTGCATAAAACGTGTGATCATACGATACGTTCATACAAGATGATAGATTGAGATATGAATTTTGGGTAAAATCACGGAATAAGGGTAAAATAAATACAATTCGTTAAGTTTTAATCGTTTACTACAAGAAAAAAAAAAACGTTATTAACAACGTAACATATTATAACATCACGCCTGTATTTCCCCGAAGGGGTAGGCAGAGGTGTAATAATACACGTACATTTCGCCAGTTATGTTATAGTCCCATGAGATAGGGGGCGGGTCTATAGTCACTAACCAGGCACAAATCCAGACTCCGGGCTGCTACTGAGAATTTCCTAATTAAAAAACTCAATAACACTTAAAAAGACAGAGAGAGAAGAGAGAGTTATTAAAACATAATAAATAATAACTCGGTTCTGAGTTAAGCTCGCCGATGTACCTACATAAACTTTTCTACTGTAATATAAATGTATATGTGTGTACAATAAAGAATAAGAATAATCTTCTTGGGTTTTTTAAAATTTTTCGACTACTTTATTATTAAAATATTCTAGGTTCTAGTCTCTAGGGGGGGGGGGGCAACTGCCTCCTCTACTCCCCCTTGGCGACGCCAATCATCAGCTCAGCCTATCGCAGTCCACTGCTGGAATAGGCCTCTCCCAAATTGCGCCACAACACTCGGTCCTCTGCCTTCCGCATCCAGACCCCCCCAGGTATTTTCATCAGGTCATCGGTCCACCTGGCTGGGGGGCGCCCTACACTGCGTTTGCCAATTTGATTTAGGAGATAGTGTGATCTTACATTTTTAAAGTAGAAACTCATAGTAATCTATGAGATTCCACCTTAATGCGCCTTAGAAAGAATTAAGGTGACGAAAATCCTCGAAGCGAAGCGAGCTTAAGACTCAGCCTTTGTAATTCTGTTTATTTATGCGTCACAAAGAATTTCTGAATTACAGAATTCCCCTTTAAAAACAAAAATGGCAAATGTAACCGGCAGCTAAATCTGAGTCACGATGGAACAGCGTCTGTATATAGCAAACGCCACGCTTTGCTAAACGTGCTGGGGTTATCTAAGTGTCGTAGTAGCATATGGATATAGCATACATACATACATACATATAATCACGCCTGTTTTCCATTGGGGTAGGCAGAGACTATGGATTTCCACCTGCTAAGATCCTGACACACCTCTTTCGCTTCATCTACGTTAATTAACCTCGTCATGCATGCTCGTCGGTTTAGAGTACTCTTAACCTGGTATTTTGTGAGAACGTCCGCGATTTGATCGCGATACGTTCGCCGAGGTCGTCCCCTTCCAACTCTTCCATCCACCCTCGCTTCGTATACTTGTTTCGTCAATCTCCTCTCTTCCATCCTCTCTATATGTCCAAACCATCTTAGCATATCTTTCTCAATCCAAATATCGATATTTTTGTGTATATACTGTTTGATATTTGTCGGTATATTTTTTCACTTGCCCTTTAAAACAAGCTTATCAGATCTTCTTGGTTGAAATTGCAGTTAAGATGCGTATTATCTTTAAGCTCGAAGTTAAAACAGCTACAAATTGATATCTGTCAATTGCACGGAATACTTTATATTCATTTCCTCTATGGTCAATTGTCATTTTACAACTTGTAAGTATTATTTTTTGACAAAATCTTCACGACAAACGATTCTCCACGTGTTGACATAAACATAAAAATTGCACGAAAATTGGAGGAGCATGTTTTAAATCACATGTAAAACATGTGTTTACGGATAAATACCTCAATTTAATCCTGAAAGAACCTCTGTAATACAACATAATCATCGGACGATATCCAACAATATCCAAGATGGAGGACTTCAATGTCAAATCGATTTAAAACAATGTTTCCTTGTGAACGAAATGATCAAGTTTTGAGTATTCAATGATATATAATATATGATCAATCTTGGATATTATTATAAATGATACGTCTTTTATTTGAAAAAAAAAAAATAATGATTGACACCGAACGTCACGGAAATAAAATGTGAATAATTTTATGAAAAATATACTTTTTAAACTCGTTTTAGAAACGAAAGCGAGTTAATATTTCATTGCCATTCAGTTTTGAGCTATACATATGGTTTCAAGTCCCTAGATTATCAGGAAATCAGATTTAAAATAGATAGCAAAATTTGCACCGAACATACAGACAGGAAGAAAAGCGAGTCAATAAAAAATTGTGTTTGGGGAGGATATTACGACCCGACGTCCCTCTAACTGAATCTGTCAGTCGTGTCGTCGCAACTCGCGAAGCCTCGAAAAGCCAAGCCCCGCCTCTTCGACCACAGAATTGTTCTGTGGGGCCGCCACGGCGGCGGCGCGGCTGCGCCACCGCGCCGCGGCTGCGCCTCGAATCAAATCTGACAGCGTCATTTTTTTAATTCTATTCATTTTGATACTATTTAAAGTGTTTTGTGATTATAGTGTAGTTTAATGTTAAGCAATGACGATGGCAGTAGCGATTCCGGAAGCGCCAGTCAACCCTTAACATCGCTGGATGTCCTGGTGCGCTGTCCTCATTGTTCCCAGGCACGTTTTTTCAAAGGTAAGCGGGGTCTGAGTGTGCATTTTGGGAAGGTTCATAAACCCAAAAATGTACTCTCCAACCAGATTCCAACACCAATCTCACCATCATCGACACCTATTATTTATCCGTTTTGGCAGTCTATTTCAAAATTAAAAAACACAGTTCCAGTTCTGAAGCGGGTTCCCCGCGGCGCTAGACCCTCTGTTGCACATAATTTAGCGGGATGTGTCCGTCTTGCCGTCCGGGAGAACTCGCAACGTGCATGGGAACAACTACTCACCTTCCCTTATAGGATTTTACATGTTCAAAAAAATTTGGCAAATAGAAAAACCATAACGGCTCAAATTAAAGATAACTGCAATATTTCGGCACAACATTTCGAATCAAAATTCATGGAACAGGTCCGTTCCTCATCTAGAAGTATATGTGAACATGTAGAATCCAAGTTAAGTGAAGGTGACATTAGAGGAGCGGCCAGATTACTCTTTAGTAGTGATGTGGTCGCACCGTGCGCCCCAGACACACTTGCTGCTCTGGAGAGCAAACACCCTACTCCAGCAGATGACCTCTCCTTTCCCGACCCCCCTGATCCGGACTCTAATACTCTTTCGGTTACAGCTAGACAAGTCATCGCCGCCGTGTGCTCCTTCCGAAGCGGCTCCGCTGGTGGTCTCGACGGCCTGACGCCGCAACACCTAAAAGACCTAATTTGCCCAAGTGCCGGGCAAGCTGGTGAGACGCTTCTGAAGGAGCTTACGGCTCTGATCAACCTAATGCTCTCCGGCAATGTGCACGAGGCCGTCATCGACGTTTTGTACGGGGCCAATCTATGTGCCCTGCGCAAAAGGGATGGCGGCATTCGTCCCATTGCCGTGGGAAGTACCTACCGTCGTATGGCAGCTAAAATTTGCTGTAAATATTACAATGAAACCATTTCGGAAAAATTCCAGCCCCTGCAGCTAGGTTTTGGCTCAAAAGGGGGCTGTGAAGCTGCCGTACACGCCCTATCAACCTACCTAAATTGTGGGAAAGGTGAGGTTATCTTAAAGGTTGACATTAAAAACGCCTTCAATTCTGTAAACAGGGACACTTTGTTGGCAGAAGCTAAAAAAGAAATACCGAAAATTTATAGTTACCTTTGGCAATGTTATAGATATCCGACAAAATTACTCTACAAGGACAACCTATTAGAATCTGCAGTTGGTTGCCAACAAGGTGACCCCCTCGGGCCGGTGATTTTTAGTTTAGCTATTCATCCAATTATTAGACAACTAAATTCCAAATTTAATGTTTGGTATCTTGATGACGGAACTCTAGGAGGCGATGTAAATACTGTTTTACAGGATCTTAAATTTTTAAAAGAGCAATTTCATACCATAGGCCTAGATCTCAACTCATCTAAATGCGAAATTTTCATATCCGACAACATTGACTCACAACTTACATTTCAACAATTCAATACAATAGCCCCAGATATCAGTATAACGGAAAAAAGTTCTCTACGCCTCCTGGGGTCCCCGATTTTAGAGGATTCTTTTTCATCTTTTATAGAGGAAAAAATTCAAAATTTCAGTGACATTTCGGAACGACTTCTCAAAATTAACATGCATTCGGCCATGACTATTATCCGTTACTGCTGTTTTGGCCCAAAATTCACGTATATTTTACGCTCTTCCCATCTATGGAAGCATACCCAACTTTTGGATAAAATTGACAAAATTATCCGAAATACCCTAACTTCCATTTTAAATGTGGCCTTGGACGACCGATCATGGGCTCAGGCTACCTTGCCCATCCGATTTGGTGGCCTCGGCGTCCGCAAAATTACTAGTATAAGTCTACCGGCATTTTTGTCCTCGGTCCACAGTACTGAGAAATTAACCAGGAAAATACTAGCCTCCACACTGGTTAATTTTGAGGTACCGTGCCTGACCGAGGCTGTGAATGCTTGGAAAATTGCTTGCCCGAATACAGATATGCCCGCAAACACATTTTCCCAGAGACAGTGGGATGGGCCGCTCTGCGTTGCGATACGGAATGAACTCATAAATACGTCAATCACAACCGCTGAGCGCGCTCGCCTGCTGGCTGTGGGAGAATGGGAGTCGGGCTTATGGCTTCAGGCGCTTCCGTCACCCAACATTGGCACCATGTTGGATAATACCACGTTCAGAGTCGCTACATGCCTTCGTTTGGGGGCTCCCTGCTGTGCTCCGCATCGCTGTCACTGTGGTGAAGCTGTCGATAGCCTCGGTCACCACGGTCTGTCTTGCAGCAGGAGTGCAGGTCGTACGGCACGGCACGCTAATATAAATGACATAATCCGTCGTGCTCTTGTCACCGCTGGCGTTCCAGCTGTTTTAGAACCAAATGGCTTGGTACGTGACGATGGCAAGAGACCAGATGGTATGACTCTATTGCCATGGAAAGTGGGCAGGCCTTTGGTGTGGGACGCAACGTGCGTCGATACCCTTGCGCCCTCCCATCTTCCTAGGTCGGCGGGCTGTGCTGGCGCTGCCGCTGCGGCTGCTGAGACCCTCAAGCGGCGAAAATATGATAACATAATAAGTAATCATATTTTCGAGCCGTTTGGGGTTGAAACACTCGGATCGTGGGGTCCGAGTGCTCGTCTCTTATTCAAAGCCATCTCCAGGCGGTTGGTCGACACTTCACGTGACCAGAATGCTGGCCTTTTCTTTGGTCAAAGAATAAGCATTGCCATACAACGTGGCAATGCTGCCAGTATTCTGGGCACGCTTCCGGTAGAAAGCGATGCGGGGGATTTTTTGAATTTTTTGTAGCTTTTAGTTTTGTTTTATTTATTTTGTTTATTCTTAAGTAAGTTGTGTATATAGTTGTGTATATGGTAACCAAATAAAAAGTATAAACTCCCTTTTATTTTAATATACTAATATATACCTATTTATTAATGGATCTGTCTGACAACCGATCTTAGGTTTTTTTTTTTTTTCCGAATTGATTCTCGCAGCTGGTACCGAGGTACCATTTCTGCTTAACCGGGCTAGTTGGCGGAGAGTCCCATGTGGGACTCCATTCGCCGAATGTTTTTCCCTAATCCTACACTTAAAACTAAAATCGCGGTTTCAATACCGCAAACGGGCGTCCCCCAAGGGGGGGGCTCGGACCTCGTTGGGGCATTGCAAGGGGACCCAGCCGTTCCTATGTCCCCCTAGCAGCCGTTCCTGCATCAGGAATGAATTTTCTCGAAAGTGGCGGACTTTCGGTGTATCGGGTGTATGTGTGACACGCTAGACGCGAATCGCCGTTAATCGGCAAGCCTCGCCGGCGAGGCTAAGACCTACCTAAACCTAACCAGTGGCTATTAAGCCTACTCCTAGGAACATTAGAATATAGAGGGTTGATTGGGTAGATATAGTATTTTTGATGTACCTAATACACTTTTATTCAGCCGCATCAGCAGGGGATCTACTCGCGTTTGACGAATGACAAACGATGTACGAACTTTCGTGCTGAAGGCCAATTCATGTAATTCAAACCGTTCAAAATATAGTTATAAACTAAACTCAATGCTTTAAATAGTCTAGATTTCTTTCAGAAATTGTAGTTATTCTAATATTAATTAATCTATATTTAATATTATATCCACAGTGTGGATTCCACACATCTTACTGTACTCAGTCGCTATTCGTGAAGAGATTGTATCTTATAATAAAACAAAGTTTAACTGGATTAAATCGCGTATATTATTTAAATTGGTTTCCCTGACGTTTCGAAAGTTTTGCAGCATTTCGTGGTCGCAGGTAGACTAAGATTACAATCGTCTTTACAGATATTTCTAAAAAAAATTTTTAATCTTCCGTACAATGTTTATTAATTAAAATCGTTTCGATGCACGCAGTAATCATCACAATATCATCTTTTACAGTGTTGCGTCCTGTTTGGGACTTGATTATTTTTAGGACTGGGTTCCAAACAGGCGGTAGCTTCCAACCATCTTCTCTATTAAAATTAGGATGTTTTTTAATTTCAATAGCCTCATGGAGCATTCTTGGTACATATCGGTTTTCCTTCGCCAGAACTTGTGGTTTATCAAATCGAAGAAAATGGTTGGGTTTGTCTAGGGCATGTTCACACACTGCAGACTTTGTGGAGCGTCTGTTCTTGACGTCAGCTATATGTTCTTTAATTCTAGTGGCTATACTACGCTTTGTTTGCCCTATGTATGATAGCCCACAATCACAATCAATCTTGTAGACCCTGACTGACAGTATTACCGTTTATTGGTGGTATTAATGACACAAATAAAAGCAAACAAGTACTGTCAGGAGATAGAGTTTAAAAGCGTTGAGATTAGTTTGGAACTATATTTTATTTTGAACGAATTTAATTACGAGAATTGGCCTTCAGACTCCGAGTTTTCTCGCGTTTGACGATATTCGATTAATCGCACAATTTGCTACTCTGGTCAACCATCGTTCCCTTATCGCATACGATGATCGTGTTTTGACGTTTGTTTCTCTGTTCTCTGATCAATTTCATACGAATATGAACCGTAGTCTACCGTGGTCTAGTAGACCCCCTTTCTCTTACTGAGAAGAGGTCCGTGCCCAGCAGTGAGACAGTAATGGGCTGGTTATGAGTAGACCCCCTGGGGGTCTTCTCGCGTTTGACTATATTCGATTAATCGTACCATTCATTGCACAATTTGCTACTCCGGTCAACCATTGTTCCCTTATCGCATGCGATGATCGTGTTTTGACGTTTGTTTCTCTGATCTCCGGTTAGTTTCGTACGATAATCCATAGACTATCTCTAATTTTTAACCGACATCAAAAAAAGGAGGAGGTTATGTACTCGGCGGGTTTTCTTAGTTGTTCAGGGGCCTTACTCTCGACTGGATCGAGTTCTGTATCAATCGTATTTGAATTCGAATTCGTGTAAATTCGTACTGCATTTCTCTAGGAATTGACATTAGGTCTCGATTTCATTCAGAACTCGAACCAGTCGGGAGTAAGGCCCCTATAAGCCAATTCACGTAACTAAAGAAGTGCAGTTGCAGTTCGGTTGCAGTTAAGTTTCGATCAAAACAATGCTTTTCGTATTCTCTTATCTACGGCGATCGCTGTCAGAAGCGAACTGTAGCATCACTGCAAATTAATCGGCGCGACATGAAATTACGTGAATTTGAACAGTCTTTTCGTCCAGATATTTTTGACGCTCACTGTACATCAGTTCTGTTAGTCCCAGATATGTTATACGTTACAAGGCTTAATAAATTCAATGACAAAGTTTGTAACAATAAATATTTAAAGTAACTACACCATACGCTTAATAATGAACTCTGTTGAATGATTGCCCAGTCGCTCTTGACAGACAGACTTATTCTATTGATTTTTATTGATTGATAATTTAGAGTCGTCTGACAGAGCGCATGGCAACGAGTTATTATATGAGTTGGCAAAACTGATAGGCTGAATGGAAGTTGTCGATGCCAAAAAAAAAAGGAATTCTTCTGATATGGTGTATGAAGAATTGAAGACTATTAAGACCAATTTCTGTTACTACCTAGTGATAAGAATAAGCTACCTATATATCGTCATCAAACGGTGCGTGCGCCCCGGATTGTTCGATCTACGAAGTTAAGTACTAGTATAGTATTATATTATCTGTGGTTGCGCTTTCCGCGGTTATTCCGAGGATGGACTTTTAACACATCGAGACCAATAAAAAATCCTGTTAAGTTTCCACCGATTCCATAAGTGTCAAGCAACTCAAGACTATTAGTAGGTACTTGACACAAAAAGTATCACTTAAACTCAAAAAAGTACTTTTAAATATCATTGCAACTCCTTTTCTTCTATTGAGCTACTTTAAGAACTAATCAAACACTATTTATGTTCTTGCTGACAATGAGACACTTTTCTTTCCCATTCATCTGTTTTAATAGATGTGTCTCCACCTTTCTCTCTTTCTAACTCAGGGGGTCTACTCCCGTTCGACGGTATTCGATAAATCGTACGATTCATCGCACAATTTGCTACTCCGGTCAACCATCGTTCCCTTATCGCATGCGATGATCGTGTTTTGACGTTTGTTTTTCTCATCTCCGGTAAATTGTATACGACTATGAACCGTAGTCTATCTTAATTGTGCCTTTTTTATGTGCTTATCTTTATAATGTAAGTATCAGTCGGAACGAAAGTTCGTACTTCGTTTGTCGTTCGTAAAACGCAAGTAGACCTACAGCCTATTAAAATGCACAACTGGATTAAGAAACAAAATAGGATCAGAAGGTAAACTCTCATGGTAACGTCTTACCGACAATCGACGTAGTGTTTTCGGCGAACAGATCTATCGGAAAATCAGGTTAAATAACATTATAAAAAGTAGACTTAGGCGTCGAAGAATTCCTCCACATCACTGTCATCCAGAAGACTTGCAGCGTTGCCACGTTGAATGGCAACGCTTGTTTTTTGCCCAAGGAACAAGCCAGCCCTCTAGTCACGCGAAGTGTTGATCAGTCTCTTCGAAAATCATAATTTCTTGGAAGCGATCATCAATGAAATGGGTTTTTAGCAAAGTTTTCGTTCATTTATTTGGAGTAACCGACATAGCTTGTAAGATCAGCAAGCTGAAGTGGCAGTGGGATTGCCATGTCTGTCGAAAGACCGATGGCCGTTGGAATTTGGAAAAGACGAGTCCTTGAGTGGAAACCACCAATCGGCAAACACAGCGTAGGTCACCCCGCCAGCCATGTGGACACACAACCTGAAAGAGGTAGCTGGCGCTGACTGGATGTGGAAGGTAGAGGACCTAGTATTGTGGTGCAGCTTGGGATCGGCTTATGTCCAACAGTGAATTTCTGCAATAGGCTGAGTTGATTGATTTGTTCAGTTAAACACTTAGGAATCGTTCTTTTGATTAACGGGCGCAAATATTTTGCAGGTATGTGAGATAAATGTCGGTAAAAATATGCAGGAGAGGACGGAAAAGAAGCCAGTTAACGTTTTCATTGAAGAGTGGTCATATATTGACACCTCGCAACTTCATCAAATCAAATTTTATTTTATTAATGGAAAAAAGTCTTTCGCGTATCTGCTTGAGCTGATAAAAAATGAAACAAAAATTTGGTTGGTATGTAGATTTTTTTTATTTCTATGGAAATCAATAAAAAATAGGGTTCAAGTGGGTTTTATTTGTAAAAAGCTATTTATAATCTCTTTTTCCCAATAATATTGGGGTCGGCTTCCAGCCTAACCAGTGGGGTAATTGTGTAATGCATTCACATTGACATCAGCTTTCATTTTGAAATTACAGCAATATTCATTGCGTGGTACGTAGTTGTCAATATGACGGATTTTCAAAACACACAGAGCAATGAACATTGAAATCCAGATGATTGAGATCGCGAGTGAGTTACGCAATTCGGCAGCAGATGCGGCTGAACATCAGTATTTTACACGGAGCGACTGCCATCAGACCCCCGTAACCTAGTTACTGGGTAATACTGACATTCGGAGGTTAGACCGACCAGTTGTCAGACTTTCAGACTTCTGAGTTTCTGACTACCCGTAACGACTGCTATAAATATTCATATGACAAACGGGACCGACAGCTTAACGTGCTCTCCGACGCACATACGGGTCTCGATGTTTTATGTAACGAAAGGGTCACCCATCCACAGTCTGACAGCGGAAAGTACAGCTTAACCTTGCAGACCGTAGGTACAATCCGCGTGGCTGTTACTTCGCCACGAGCCCCTCCGATATGAGAAGTGAGTAGCCAATTAAAAAAAGAAATCAGTTGCTAGGTGTCTACGTATGACCACCGATTCTTGCATTCAATATGCATTCTATAGGTATAGGATTTCGGTGAGCTTTTTATCGTGCGTCGGACGAAGTTAAACTTCTATCCTTCTGTACTAAGTGAAAATGGCGTCTCAAAAATTTTTTAAAACTAACCAAACACAATTGAAGTGCCATCTTGGTGACAATGCCACCACTTGCACTATTTACTTAGGAATGGTCACGGCAAATAGCGACTACCCACGGCTACCTGGGCGGCCATTGTGAGAACAGCGTGATGATTTGTAAAAGGCCAGTGAGGGAAATTAAAATTGACAAGTATTATAGTCGGCCTGCAGCTCTAAATTGATTTGTGGTTCAGAATTTGATAATCCCTTGCATTAACGGTGAAAAACCCACATGAGGAAACTGTAGCCCTAGCAGGAACAATATTAACGTATCGAAACGTTAAAGTAAGCGTTTTTTGAATAAAACCATTTCTATTACATTTATTTTCTATTACATTCTGCCCGGAGTCTGGATTTGTGCCCGGTCAATGGCAATAAGCTCGCCCCCTATTACATGGGACTACAACATAACTGGCGAAATGTGGGTTGTACTATTACACCTCTGCCTACCCCTTCGGGGAAATACAGGCGTGATGTTATGTTATATTTTTAAATTTTGATTTAATTAAATGAATAATGCGCATTCTGTATTATACAAAATGTATGTGAATGGTCATTCCCATACATTTTGATTGTTTTCTTGTATAGAGATATGGATAAAATCTTTTAGTCTCAAACTAGTATGTCAGATCCAAAGTTCACTTACATTTTTTACGTTTCATTCGTTTCATCGTTACGTCAAAATGGTTCATGCTAGGGCTACTGGTTCATTTGAGAGGGCTCCAAGCTAATAAGTTTTCAGTGGTGTGTGATGTTCGCCAATCTGCTCCTTTCTTTTTTGCTTCGAGGAGGAAACCTTTAAAAGGCTGCCAGCCTCATGGGGTACAGAGGCCAGGGTGGAATTTTTGCCCACTAAAAGCCCCCCAGTGGCCGTCTTCAGCACAATAAGGGGGTACTCCGGGAATATGATATGCCTCCGGAGTATGTTATGTCCAATGCTACGCCTGTAAGGTACGACTTAAGGGAGACTTTGAGTCTTCCTGTATACTTTCCCTGTGCACATGACGGCACGTGACCACTGCGGGCCGCCGCCATCTCAGAGGTCACTAAGTGGACACTCAGAGCCCCCACTCTGAACGTCCGTGTCCTCAAAGGCCCCCCGTGTTTCAGTCGAGTGTCGATCGGGCGGGGGTAGTGACGATAGCCCTAATGAGCTAGGTGCAGAAGCGGTTGCCTCTCCGGAGCCGCCTTCTCCAAGCAGGATTGGCCCTCTCTCAATCCCGCTCCGCAGCCTCTTTCTGAACCCAACCGTTCTTTCGAACGTGTCGGACGTATCGTTTTTGTTTTCAAAATGGGCGTCCTCTAGTGTGTAAGAACCATTATGTTTTTTTTTCTCTAACCTGTCCTTAGCGGCAAATGACAAAAGACTTTTTGGTGTATTGTTAAAACAAATTGGCTTCTTCAGAAAGCGCAGCAAACATAAAAACTATTCAAGATGGCTACAGAGCGGTTTATAATTAGATTTGGTACTCCATACGTCAGACAATTTTTTGCACGACAAAAAAATTACTTGCGTATAGGTACTTACACTTACTTGCTATTCATGAAAAGGCCGGGAAAGTGTGTATATTTGAATTTGGTAAAGCAGCTGAACTATGTGCAGTGATGATTCAATTTTGAGGGATACATAAAAGAAGGACAGAAGAATATAATCCAATACTCTTTTATAGGTCATATAATATCGTAGCATAATCGGACAAATCGAATCTTGGCTAAAATCCTAGGATGAGTGCAAAAGACAGATTTTCGTTATCATAGGAGCTATCAGGATCATCGCAAAAATCCCAGTTTGTTTAGAATCATTGGAAACTGGAACGCTAATTGGCTAATCTGGATTTTTTCGAATTGACTCTCGCAGGTAGCACCGAGGTACTATTTCTACTTAACCGGACTGTTGGCGGAGCGTCCCATGTGGGACTCCATTCACCGAAAATTTTCCCTAATCCTAATTCCCTACCTTATAAACTAAAATCGCGGTTGCGATACCGCATAAGGGTGTCCCCCAAGGGGGAGCTCGGACCTCGGCTTACTGGGGCATTGCAGGGGGACCCCGCCGTTGCTATGTCCCCCTAGCAGCCGTTGCTGCATCAGGAATGAATTTCTCGAAAGTGGCGGACTTTCGGTATATCAGGTGTGTGTGTGACGCGCTAATCGCGAATCGCCGTTAATCGGCAAGCCTCGCCGGCGAGACTAAGACCTACCTAACCCGAACACAGTGGCGGTTAAGCCTACTCCTAGGAACTGATTGGCTTATCTATGAGTCGATTCATAACATATTCATTCTGGTTGGTCAGAACATGGCTTGAAAGACGAAGGAATGTAGCTGTAGGCCAATCAGCGCATCCGTCAGTGCATAACGTTCATATCAGCCAATCAGCGCTCATAACGTGAGTTGATATTCACGACTATCCTAAGTTAAGCCGGATTTTTGGAATGATCCTAAAAATAGCTCGGCTGATAACGAAAACCTTTCATAGATTCAAACTATCCGGTCCTTTGCAATCGTCCTAGGATTTTCGTAAAGATACGATTTTTCCGATTACCTATCCTACGACATAACGATTTAAATTGTGGAAAGAAAAATTCACTCACGCACGAGCAGGATACAAATCAAAAGTGGCGGTTTTTCGCACTTTTTCTATCTACAACTACAGCGAACTATAATTTAGAGAGTTAATAGTTTCTGATTAAACTACAGTACCTTTACTTCAATCATCATTTCAGCCGAAAGACGTCCACTGCTGGACATAGGCCTCCCCCAAACATCGCCACAACGACCGGTCCTGTGCCTTCCGCATCCAGCGAATTCCCGCGACCTTCACCAGGTCGTCGGTCCACCTTGTGGGGGGCCTACCCACGCTGCGCCTTCCAGTACGCGGTCGCCACTCCAGAACTTTACTGCCCCATCGGCCATCCGTTCTGCGAGCAATGTGCCCCGCCCACTGCCACTTAAGTTTGGCAATACTTCGGGCTATGTCGGTTACTTTCGTTCTCCTGCGAATCTCCTCATTTCTGATTCGATCACGCAGGGACACTCCGAGCATAGCCCTCTCCATTGCCCTTTGAGTGACTTTGAGCCTTCTTATCAGGCCCATTGTGAGCGACCACGTTTCAGTACCGTAAGTAATTACTGGCAACACACACTGGTCATAGACTTTCGTCTTGAGACACTGCGGTATTTTGGACGAGAAGATATTGCGTAGCTTCCCGAACGCTGCCCAACCGAGTCGGATTCGACGATTGACCTCTTTCTCGAAGTTGGACTTACCTAGCTGGACAGTTTGTCCTAGGTATACATAATCGTCAACAACTTCGAGTGTAGATTCTCCGATGTTTACGGGAATGGGTGCTATATGGGAATTCAACATAACTTTTGTCTTGTCCATATTCATTTTAAGACCCACTCTATCAGAAGCTCTACTGAGGTCATCGAGCATTGTACCGAGGTCCTCCATGGTCTCAGCCATGACTACTATGTCGTCGGCAAACCGAAGGTGAGTGATGTACTCGCCGTTTATGTTAATGCCTAGCCCCTTCCAGTCCAGAACCTTGAAGACATCCTCCAATGCAGCAGTGAACAGTTTCGGAGAGATCACATCTCCCTGTCTCACACCTCGCTGCAGAAGGATAGGTTTCGAGGCTTGGTCCTGTAATCGGACTGACATAGTGGCGTTTTCATACAAAGACTTTAACACCACGATGTACCGATAGTCAATCTGGCACCGTTGAAGAGACTGTAGTACCGCCCAAGTCTCGATCGAATCGAAGGCTTTCTCGTAGTCCACAAACGCTAAACAAAGAGGCAAGTTATACTCTTCGGTCTTCTGTATAACCTGCCGCAGCGTATGTATGTGGTCTACGGTGCTAAAGCCTTTTCGGAAACCGGCTTGTTCGGGTGGCTGGAAGTCGTCAAACCCGCGCGAAAGACGGTTCGTAATGACTCTCGAAAACAGCTTGTAGACATGGCTCAGAAGTGAGATGGGCCTATAATTCTTCAGTAGAGCATTATCGCCCTTTTTGAAGAAGAGTACCACCACACCTCTGCTCCATGCCTGTGGCGTTCTTCCCTCGAGAATGACGGAATCAAACAGCTTCTGAAGGGCCTTAAGGATCGGTTTTCCACCCGCCTTCAGGAGTTCGGCCGTAATTCCGTCATCACCCGGTGCCTTGTTGTTTTTGAGCTGCTTCAGAGCCATCCTAATCTCGTACAGGCTGACGTCCGGGATATCTTCGGTATAGTGTCGGGTCAATCTAGCTCTTGGGTCGTGAGCCCGATTTACAGCGGGTGTCCGGGTGGACGTGTATAACTGTCCATAGAACTTCTCGACCTCCTTCAATAGCTCTGGCTTGGAGGATACGACTCTGCCATCGTCGGTCCTCAGTTTTGCAAGCTGGCTCTGCCCAATAGACAGGTCTCTTGCGAAGACTTTGGAGCCCTTGTTCTTCTCTATCGCGTCTTTAATACGTTCCGTATTAAATTGGCGTAGGTCACTTTTCAAGGACTTTGAGATTTGTCTATTGAGCTGCCGGTACTTAGTCGTTATTACTTCAATAGTTAACAACTAATTTTCGATAAATGATGTAGGTATTCAGCGAGTAATAACATTTTTACTGATGGGGTGCCACTTGGCTGCTACATTCCCCTTAAGGGGTCATTGTACTCAACATTATTATGGACTTTTCTATGGAACCAACCCAAAAATCGCGAAAAAAAGAATTAGCTGATCCCTAGTCGATATAGGTGAACACAAAATGTAGAGATAAACTATAATTTTTTTATTAAGAGCGTTTCAGTTATTTTAACAACACGTTGTTTAAGTATTTGTTTTTTTGGAAGTTACTGACACTGACACTGAAACCGCTTTAAAGTTCTGTTTATGCCGTCAAAACTAATTAAATTAAGAATATAAAAAAACACAATCGCAAAGATGAATGACACTCCACAATAAAGCAGGTAGCCTATGGCCTATTTTAAAGTAATAATTTAACATTAGGGTTATCATCCCTCGGCTTTCGGCACACTGGTGTGCACGTGGGAAAGGTGTCAATACACTAATAATAACCTGTGTTGTTCGTAAAGAATAGGGTTGTGAAAAGATTAAAGTTACGGGTTCCGTAGCTGTTAAAGGTCTTTGGATGATTTAGCTTTTTAACCGACGAAAAAAAGGAGGAGGTTCTCAATTCGACGCGTATATATATATTTTTTTTATTTTTTTTTTTTTTTTTTTTTTTATGTATGACCACGCATAACTTTTTACAGAGTGGTCCGATTTTGGTGATTCTTTTTTTATTGGATAGGGTATATCTTGAAGTTGGTCCCATTTAAATTTCAAAATCAAAATCCACCCCTAAGGGTAGTAAAACAGGGGATGAGTGTTTGTTCACCCACTGAATTCTTACCTGTTAACCGATTCTGTTGAAACTTGACATTCATAAATATAGTTCTAGACACTACGACATAATGGAGACCTGGATTTAGAGTTTAACCACAAAAAAATGAAAAATAAAACTTTTTAACAAAAAATTGAACCGACGAAAACAGAAACTGAAAAGCGAAAAATAACTAATTATGAGTCGGCGCCAAACAACCAATCAACGAAGATCATTAAATTACTTTAAATAAATAATAAAAACAACGTCACATCAAATACAACGTGAGATTTTCAACGATAAACAATAACTTTCCAAAAATGCGTTCTCCGCTCGGCCACTTCCAACTTACACGCACTATGCTTGTTAAAAGTTCGTTTGGCGCCGACTCATAATTAGTTATTTTTCGCTTTTCAGTTTCTGTTTTCGTCGGTTCAATTTTTTGTTAAAAAGTTTTATTTTATTTTTGAATTGTAATGAAAAATAATATTGCGACGAGTTTTTACTTGGTCTATGATTGCGACCAAGTAATTTATGATATTGATAACTTGATTAACAACAATATTATGGTATGTATTTAATTATAATTTATTAGAACATTTTATTCGGTTTTCTGTAAGGAAGAGAACAAATAACAACAAATCATGTTATTCATGTTCGTTTTTAGGGTTCCGAAGTCCTACAAGGAACCCTTATAGTTTCGTCATGTCCGTCCGTCTGTCCGTCTGTCCGTCTGTCCGTCTGTCCGTCTGTCCGTCTGTCCGTCTATCCGTCTGTCCGTCTGTCCGTCTGTCCGTCTGTCCTAATCCTTTACAGCTTAATAACTTCTACAGTTATAAACATAAGTAAATGAAATTTTGTTAAAAAATAGTCTGCATATAGATCTCAATTTTAAAAGAATAAAAAAATAGTTTTTACGTTCTTTAGGGGTGGCACCCATACATGTGAAATGGGGAAAAAAAAATTTTTTTCGCTGCACCCCCTCGTGTGGGGTATCATTGAATAGGTCTACTAAAATGAAGGTAATGTTTCATACACCACTTTTTTATCAGGTGTACCAACTGCGAAATATAGCCCGCCAAAGTGACTTGCAATGTGTCCCCCCCCCCTGCCATTTCTAAACTATGCAACGTAGAAACTTATAATCTTCCACATTGATAGACCTTTGTGAAAACTCTCTTTTAAAATTATTTTGAGTATAATGTGATTATAATTTTTTGAGTTATAGACAGAAAACTGAAAAATACTTAAAACGTCCTAGTTCAAAGGTCATTGACCTTAGAGAAAAATGATCATAGCAAATAATGCTCCTTTAGCTACTTTCTATTTGAAAAAATCACAAAAAGTAACTTTGTGTTATGTTGACGACACACTTCTTAAATTTGGCGCCATCTAGCGGCGTCGTACAACACTCTCTGGGTCGCCAATGCTGCCGTCAAGTGCCGTGTATTACATTTGGCACTGTATAGCGCCATCTAGCGGCTACTGACATCACTCTCTGAGTCGCCAATGCTGCCGTCTATTGCAAAAACTAAAATAGCCGTGATTAATATTCGATTTGATTTGTTTGTAAAACCTACTTAAGGAACCCTATATTACTGAGCATGGCCCGACATGCTCTTGGCCGGTTTTAAATATATTTTCAACACACTTGCTCGTAAAGTGGCTCTTATTGCACCGTTTTTAGGTTCATAATGTAGCTTATTACACACGCGTGCTTTTTACATTATATTATCGCACTAGTGTTTTTTACTTTACAGTTTATTTTTAAATAGCATCAAAGAGTTTTTATGCCTAAACAAAATTAAACATTTTTGGGAATAAATCAACTGTATTAATTAAAATATGATAAATAAACATTTCATTTCATCAAATTATTTATTTTTTGTCAACAAATTAACATTAATTTGTGTTATAAATAAATAAATAAAAAGATTTATTATATTTTTAATATTAGGCTGTTTGGTGGTTTCGTACGATCACATGAGCGCGCATAGCTGTATGTCACCGTGCGATTACAGTATACATAATACGTAGTACTTGGACGAATAAAAAGAAACGTAGTACTTGTCTCTTATGTAGTCTGTGCAATATACAGTAATCCGCGTGCCATTTTTCACAAATTCAATATTTGTCTAAAATGTGTGTATGTTATTTTCCTCGCAAGTTTGTTGAAAAACGTCGTATGACACGCGTGAGCATTGACTATTGTACTCTCGGCTCCATTACGCCCTCGCCTTCGGCTCGGGCTGCAATCCAGCCTCGAGTATAATAGTCAACTTAGCTCACTTGTATCATAATGTACTATTATGGTATAATGTATGTTTACAACTTGGTTAATACTTTCTGTTATAAATACATTTTACTGCGGTTTATTCTGAAAATATAATATATGCGTAGGTATTCGAGAATTTTCAGGTTTTTATCATGATTTATAAAAATTCATAATTTTATAAAACCTCTCTGATTTATAGGTATAAATAAATCGTAGAAAAAAATGCTCAGATAACCAGTCAGAGATAATCAGAGAGGATTTTCCTGAAGTTTAATTATTATGTAAATTGTGACTATAATATACAATATCGGCATCATAACACAAGGAAAAGAGTTTCCTATTATTATTGGTTA
Organism: Asteroscopus sphinx; assembly: GCA_949699075.1. Taxonomy (NCBI): domain Eukaryota; kingdom Metazoa; phylum Arthropoda; class Insecta; order Lepidoptera; family Noctuidae; genus Asteroscopus; species Asteroscopus sphinx. Next base: position 6,276,818 of record OX453030.1, on the reverse strand, counting down.
GTTTTAATGGCCGTAGGTATTAAAAAAATATTTTATTAATATAGTATGGTCTACAGTTACGTACCATGATTGTGGTCCCCAAATAAAAATAATTACGCCATTTCACTTCTTTGCCACAAAAGGATAAATAAATAAGAGTAAGGGTCGCAGAAAATCTGATATCAGAAAATTGAATCAAGAATAATAGTGTTATAGTGAACTCTTTTAACAAGACTATCTTTTTATTTTTTAACATGGAGATGAATATACGACATTAAATGAAAACACGGTTATAACTAATCTATAGAAGCATTTTAAAAACATAAATAAGTTGTTTATCAAAAATTAAAATAACAATATTTTTATAATCATCCTAATCACACCCCACACACATACACACAACCTTTCACTCATCCCTCTCTCACACAACTCACCCCCAATACACCACAAACGCCAAAACACATAATGCTTGTTTTGTAAATGTAGGGAAATTGTAATTACGCAATATACATACTGTTAATATCTAAACTGGCGTACACGGGTTGTGCTTTGAAATAGCAAAACACTGTCTCTCAAGATACAGGTTTTTTTTTTCTAAATTGCCTTATTAATTAGTTATTAAGATTTCTTAAGTAATTTGTATGGCTGTGTTTTTAATAAATTATTTATTTATTTATTTATACGAAAAATATTGAAATAATATGTAACACCACTGCATGTAATTATCTGTCATCATTGAGAAAGAGAGCTTAAAATCATACAGATTCGCACAGGTCTTTGCCTAAAAAAAATCCTTCATTCAAAATTAGTAAAAAAAAAATCCTGTGGCTAAACTAATAACTGGATTCATGTATTCATCTCCACTTTGTTTAGAATTACCTATATTATTAACCTCATCGGAATTACATATGTAGCAAAATTGCAGCCTGCTTCAATAACGGAAACATCTCTAAATTTATTTGCAATCACAGACTACTAGGGGATACTACTTTGCAATATTTGTAGCAGACTGACAAATACAAGTGCTACAACGAAGTACCTACCTAAGCTAAAGAAAAGTTTTTAATATAAATCATCACTTTACGTATATACTTTCCATGTGATTTTTCTCAAGCTTATAAGCAAGCAAAGTTCGATATATTCACCAATAACCCTTAAAAATCTGTTCTTTACATTTTGGTCAAATACACGCAACATTTTCTATGGAACTGGTGTTTTTTTTTTTCACGATTTCAGAACCGATCCCGTAGTAAATTTGTTCAAATTTATGAGTACAGTCATCCCGTAAGGGATATTGTTGAATTAAAAATAACCTAAATAACTACATACATAAATTAATAAAAGAAAAAAATTACGAATATTTAAAAAAAGAAATATACGCAACCCTAAACCATAGACAGTAGACGGCCAGTTAAAGACGTTGGCGCGAAAAAAATAACAATATGGCGCGGGCACCCAAGTGGAATGCCATTGATGCCTTTCTGAAACAGATATAGATCTTTTTGCATCAGCGAGCCGTTATTTATTGTATCGTAATGTTATTTTGTCGGCAGACATTTTGTTTGTTCGTTTGAAATGAATTTATTGAGCATTTCGGTGACATTGTTTCCGTAAGGTGTGAAACTTCAAGGGCGATTGGTAGAGCAATACCCTGTGGGAATGTTATAGAATGGAACTTTAGTGAGTTATTGTGCTTACTGTGGTCATTTAATTGATGGGTGACCCCTTCACGCTTTATGATGCGCCGTCTGTCACGGTTAGTTTGTGATTTAGGATGACTAGGTATTCTAGGGGTGAAAGTGAATTTTAATAATGTGGTTATGTTAAGAAACAGATACTGAACCATTGCTGAACCATTATGCACATTATCCATACCGGTATACAACGTGTTTTTGAAATAACTGAACACCTCTGAAGGGGTCATTGTACTCATCAGTATGAACAACTTTTACTATGGGACCAATCCTTAATTCGCGAAAAAAAAATCTGCTGATCCTTACAATGACCCCTTAAGGGGAATGTAGCAGCCAAGTGTCGCCCCCATCAGTAAAAAAAATATTACTCACTGAATACATCATTTATCGAAAATTCAAAAAAAATGCGAAAAACGGCCACTTTTTTCATTTTTTATTTTACAGAGTTAATAGTTTATTATGATTAAACTACAGTACCTGGGGGCCTAGTACGAGTTTGACACTTACGAATACTTTCAAAGTATTCGTCGACTTTCATTAATAAATCTGTAGTTCCTCCTCGTATCCGCCAGGGGCGCTACTGATTTATGAATTTAAAGTCGACGAAAACGATGAAAGTATTCGTAAGTGTGAAACTCGTACTAGGCCTGTACTTCAATTGTTGAAAACGAATTTTCGATAAATGATGTATTCAGCGAGTAATATTTTTGTTACTGATGGGGGCGCCACTTACCTGCTATATTCCCCTTAAGAGGTTTTCAGTTATTTCAATAACACGGTGTATAGATTATCTTAAATCTAAAGATTTTTTATTATTTTAATTATTAATTCGGCCGTGAAAATCAAAATCACACTATCTCCGACAACCAATCATCATCATCATCATTTCAGCCGAAAGATGTCCACTGCTGGACATAGGTCTCCCTCAAGCATCGCCACAATACAACGTTTCAAATATGATTCATGCCACAAAAATCAACATCGCATATTAAAATAAAATAAGGTCCAAACTTCAACATCGGCATCATACAGGTCGTATAATATTACAACCTGCTTGGATATTTTTTGCACATTACAATACGGACTTTGGACTAGGTACGCGAAAGAGAAAGAAAAAACACGCCACCTCTATTTATGCGCCGGCGCAAACTTTACACGTCGTCGCTTATTGCTGAGAATGGCGAAATCTTTTATGGGGATTGTACACTGGAAGGTGTCAACGGCCACAGTCAAAGTATGACGATATTGGGGTGTATTAATACTCTCGCTATCTGTCCGTCCGTCTGTCTGTCACAGGGCTGTATCTTTTGAACGGTAATAGGTAGCCAGTTGAATTTTTTTCAGAATATGTGTTGCTATATATCACGATAGTTCGGGCAAAGTGTTATTGGGTTTTTTCACTAGGAAATTCTCAGTAACAGCCCGGAGTCTGGATTTGAGCCCGGTCAATGGCAATAGGCTCGCCCTCTATTACATGGGACTATAACATAACTGGCGAAATGTGGGTGTACTATTACACGCCTTCCTACTCCTTCGGGGAAATACAGGCGTGATGTTATGTTATGTTATATATCACGACAAACACTAAAAAAATATATATTAAAACCCTTTGGTTTTAATCTTTGAACTAAAGAGACTTCGAAAAACATGCATTTTTTTCAACGTTTTTGTTCCTACTTCTATCTTCAAAACGGTAATAGGTACATACCAGCGTCAAACTTGCTCTGATTATTTCGCATACACAACAGAAAAAGAAGAATCCGAAAATTTACAGGCACTTTAGAATTGTTGAAAAGAATCTAATGCCGCGTCCTAAAATACAGATTCCTGAAGAAGAACGGGCAATAAACTCCATGATTACGGTCATGGCTTTGTGACACCAGAGGTCATCTTACCCTACGATTTTGCAGTTATGATGGCCAAGATGAGAGACTATTTTTCTGAGGTCCTAGAAAGTTAATTACAATTCACAATACGTTCCATCTATTAGAATTTATCCATGAACTGACATTGTATAACTCAATGTTTTTTTTTTCTCTTGTAATAATCATTTGTGTAACACAATTATTGAGTTCCTATTAGTTATTTAAAATAAGAATTAAATGCTCGTCATAATGTATATTTGCACACCATGTGTAATGGTAGAATGTAAATGGGCTATTTAAATTTAAGATTTTAAGATCATACTTGTACACACACCTACATTCTGGCAAATAAATGAATTGAAGTAATTCAATCTCGGCACATATGCCCTGAAACCTATTTTCGTCAAAACTCATATCTTGTTGCGTATCAAATCATGAAAATAAAAATAAAAACATTAATTTATATCTAGAGCAAGCGTATACCATCGTTGACCGCACCATCACTTAAAATCAGGTGAGGTGACGGTCAAACAACGAACGGCGTTTTATCCGGTGGGATGAGCTGCAGAGTCGTTCCGCGCGAGTCTGTAAGCTCCTTTAGTTTACTAGGTACCTTTTGATGACCTATGGAGCTCCAAAGAAATTACTTGTCAGGACAAGTGGCATAAAGGTACATGTGCAGACGCAGTGATACGGAGGTCATATTCCAATGAAGTGCGAAGTCAACAGAGTTGCATGAATCTCATTTTATCTGAAAAAAGCCCACGCATGGCTTCACCTGTATATTTGTTTATCCTCGTTATTATATCCCGTGGGAATTTCAAAAAATCCTTGTCTACATCAAAAGACCTGTGTGCAAAATTTCAGCTTTCTAGGTCCAAGGACTTGGGCTGGTCCAGGGTTGCTAGATTACGCCGAGCTGATGCCGCCCTAGCAGAGGCCAGTGGGCGATAGACTGGGGAGTCTGTCGTCCGCATTGCACGGCCCTCGAGTTGCGATGATGTCTCGAGTGGGCCCGCACACCGCCGAAAGAGAGTCTGTACAAGAAGAGGGACCCGAAAATGGGCCGCGTCAGATGGGTCGCGAATGCCATGCCTTGCAGTTCTCGTGGCTCATCCACCAAGGCGAGAGTAGGCACACGGCGGAGTTTTTAGTGGGTGCGAGGCCCACATAACCACACTGCCTCCCCGGGTGGTGTGGCATGCGGTAGGCATTTTCTCCGTCTCAAAAAAAAAAAACGGTTGCTAGGTCGGGTGCAGGATGCCATATTTGGCCTGTGGAGGGAGAAGCTGCAGATGCCCAGTGCCATTGGACCATGGGGGCTATCCAGCCGATTCTTGAGGAGTGGATGCGGAGGCGACATGGGACGCTGTCCTTCCGTCTGACACAGGTTTTGTCGCGGCATGGTTGCTTCGGCCAATACCTGCATAAAGTGGCGAGACGGGAGGCTACTCCCATGTGTCACAGTGCGGCTGTAGTGAGGACACGGCCCTTCATACCCTTGCATACTGTCTTGCTTGGGTGGTGCAGCGCCGTGCTCTCACTGCAGCAAACGGGGGAGACCTATTGCTGTCGGCCGTGGTTAGGGCCATGAAAATTGCGATAAAACCCCCAATATACCAACCGTGGGCTGGGCGTTAATGAGTCAGCCTAAATAGCCTAAATAAAAAAGTCATAATTCGAAGCTTGGCTCTAGATAATTTTCTCCTCAAAATCTGGACCAATTTTAAATGTATTTCATAAACTGATCACGAAAGACATTTACTGTGCCCCTATGTTTTTCTTTTGTCATTAATAGTTGTAAATATGTACACTATAGGCCTCTGTTGACAGCGCGTCGCCTCAGTGCTTGAATGTCCAACCGACCATTGACCAAATTTTACCGGAGACGATTTTTTTAAGTTTATTATTGATTTAAGAGAAATATTTTTAAAACTTTGAAGATTTAAGAATAATGTAATATTATACTATACTTATGTTAGTACTATTAGATATTCTGTGACTATACTTAAACGGTAAAATTTGGTCAATGGTCGGTTGGACATTCAAGCACTGAGGCGACGAGCGGTCTAAGTAGGAAATTTTCAGCATTTTTTGAGGGCTTCTAGTGTTTATAGAAATAATTTATCAACACAAAGGAAAACTTAAGGACATACAAGTACCTATTTGGCGCAGCCCTGGGGCACACAATTATACTTTTAGGAGTTAGTTGTATTATAGATAATAAAATTGTATATTATTGTTATTATGTGACTCTGGCTGTCAATAAACCATTTTTCTTTCGTTATTTCTTTACCTAGTTGATATTTATTTTACTGTAAAAATCATTGCTCTAGGGTCACAGACCAGAAAGAAAACAGACGAAGCGTTTGTGTGGAGAAAATGCCACCGTATTTCCCTTGATCTTAATCAGTAGATTCTTTTGCAAATTATTGTCCTTAATTTTCATTTAGAATTTAGAATAATTTATTTCGCAAAAAATACGGGTCCAGACAGATGGATTTAATAAAGAGTCACAGTTAGTTTCCACAGATTTTACCAGAATAATAATTAAAATCAGATTAGTTTGGCATAAAAGAGTATATAAGGCAATATAATATTCTACTTTCCTTAACCCAAAAGCTACCTACACTTGAACTGATCCTCGCAACTAGACTGCTACCCAAATACTTGTCGACTCGCGCGCACTTTCACGCATGCGACGCAAAAAGGTCGAGGCGCGCGCGCTCCGCACCGCATACCGAGACCGCTCCATGGTAATTATAGCGATTCTCTCGACGATCTTGGATCGATAAGGTTGCTTTGTTATAATTTATATTGTCTCAAGGACTTACAGAACGTTACTCAAGTACAGTTTAAACTTCAGTCACCTGATCACTACTTAAAGATAGAATCGTTACTTGAGTGCCGTTAGTATATATTCTGTGGTATCGGTCTTATTCCAATACGGTCACAGAATTAACTATAAACTTTAATTCAACAACATAACATAACACACGAACTTGACCTGAAATAGAATAGAAATCTCTACTCAAGTGTAGTCTGGACCACACTAGTGTGATTACAGATCAAACCTCTGCTCAAATACCGAAACAGGCGACAGTATAAAATAAAGCTTAACTCAGCTGAACTGTGATCAATAAATCTCTGCTTGAGGAACGTTCTAAAATCAAAGCTCAACTCAAAACTAGTTTTAAACAGTGGTCAACGCTTGAGGGTCGTTCTGTAATACGGGCTTTAGCGTGTTATAGAGCACAGCTAGAGTTCTTTAGACTGTGGTGTTATCCATCTCTTGAGTGGCCATTATGAGAATTTATAAGACCACCAAGCCTGACAAGGCGGATGCTGAGGGGGGGGGGCACAGGGGCACCGCTACATCTCCTGTAAGTCAGGATCTTCAATATAAACCTGAAAGCCAGCGTGTCCTAGGAAATTGCTCAGTCTGTGTCGAATCCTGCTATGAAAAAACTCACCATAGGCACAGATAATATAATACTAGGTATAGTACATACCAACCACCATACCATATTATACCGTACCATAGGTTACCGCAAAAAGGTGATAACGCGTTTCCCTCGGGAACTGTGTATCGTCCCGAAAAAAAGTAGGCTTTATTGTAATTCGGGGTCCCTAATGTTTCGCAAATTATTTTCATAAAATGTCACTTCATAGACAATGTTTCGGACAAAGCCGCGCACTAGTCGTTGAAAAATAATAATAGTGATGCACCCGGCGATGATCGTGGTTTTATGGATTCATAGCGTTGTGTTCAAAGTGACAGGTGTGATTCGATCTTATGGTTTCGATGGACAAGTGGGTCACAGTTGTGAAGCCCAGGACCGAGTATTGCAACAGGTGCATTGAAAGATGATTTTGATTAAGTGTGCAATGTGAGAAAAAACCACAAGAGTTTGTTTTTGTATGGACAATATTTTATATTTTTCGTAATTTCTACTGGCGTATGGGAGTTGATTTCACTTAAAATTGAGTAACACGAATGATTTTACACTAATGAGATCGTGACACAAATGATATCTAAATCACGCTAATGATATGCATATTTTTAACTTAACTAACTTACTTTAACTACTTACCTTACTTTGTAAACCAATGTTTACAAAGTAAGTTATACCTTTTTTTTTTGGGTGCATTAAAAGAGCCTCCACGAGTGACGATATTTAACTGATCACCCGGTGCACCGAACTGAATTTTTTTTTTTGGCTGCACTCCCTCGTGTGGGGTATCATTGAATAGGTCTACTAAAATGAAGGTAATGTTTCATACATAACTTTTTTATCAGGTGTACCATCTACGAAATATAGCCCGCCAAAGTGGCTTGCAATGTGTGTCCCCCAGCCATTTCTAAACTATGCAACGTAGAAACTTATAATCTTCCACATTGATAGACCTTTATAAAAACTGTCTGATGAAAGAGACTAGACTCCACGACACAGGGAATCCTAGTGTGGAGGCTAGTGTTCTAAGTATTGTAACTCTGCTTTTGATCAATAAAGATTTTATTATTATTTATTTTTAACTCTCTTATAAAATTATTTCGAGTAAAATTTGATAATAAATTTTTGAGTTTTAGAGAGAAAACTGAAAAATACTTAAAACGTCCTAGTTCAAAGGTCATTGACCATAGAGAAAAAATATCTTAGCAAATAATGCTCCTTTAGCTACTTTCTATTTAAAAAAAATACAAAAAGTAACTTTGTGTTATATTGAAATGACAAACTTCTTAAATTTGGCGCTGTACAGCGCCATCTAGCGGCTAGTAGCAACACTCTCTGAGTCGCCAATGCTGCCGTCTATTGCATTTGACACTTTATAGCGCCATCTAGCGGCGGCTACTAACAACACTATCTGAGTCGCCAATGCTGCCGTCTATTGCAAAAACTAAAATAGCCATGATTAATATTCGATTTGATTTGTTTGTAACACCTACTTAAGGAACCCTATAATACTGAGCATGGCCCGACATGCTCTTGGGCGGTTTTCCTAAATTACTCCTAAAAGAGTGTGTAATGTAATCATACTAAACTACTAATATTATGAACGTGAAACTTTGTGAGGATTTATGGATGTTTGTTAATCTTTCACGCATAAACTACGGTATGGATTTGCATGAAATTTGGCATACACATAGAACGTAACCCGGATTAACAAATAGGCTATTTTTTATCCCGGGAAGATGAACAGTTCCCGAGAGATGCGTGATAAACGACATTCACGAGGGTGAAGCTGCCAGCACAGGCTAGTAGGGTTATAGTAAATATATTCATGCTGAAATTTGAATCGCTGATTTCCTGAAAAGGGGTCATTGTACTCATCATTATGAACAAATTTTAATATGGGACCAACCCTGAAATCGCGAAAAAAAAATCAGTTGGTCCCAACATTTGTGTTCACTTAAATCGGTAAAATGTAGGGACCACCAGATTTTTTTTTTCGCGATTTCAGGGTTGGTCCCATAGTAAAAGTTGTTCATAATGATGAGTACAATGACCCCTTTTCAGGAAATAAGCTATTCAAATTTCAGCGTGTATAATAATAATATTTTTGGGACATTTTTTTACACAGCACCATCTAGTCCCAAACTATGCAGAGCTTGTGCTATGGGTTTTAGAAAATGTATATAATACTTATATACTTTTTTTTTGTAAATACATACTTATAATACATAAGAAACACCCAGACCAACACAAACACTTATGTTCATCACACAAATATTTTAAATCCTGTGGGAATCGAACCCACGACCTCGTGATCAGCGGTTCGACACTCGAACCACTAGACCACAGACGTCGTCAAATAAATAAATAGTAAATACTTTATTAACTTCCACATAACAATTATAACAGTTATAAATTTTGTATGGGAAAATATTATTGCGTAGCTAGATTGAGTCAAAACTCGATACAAATCATGGATGAATTAGTTTATTGGTTTATGGTACAAGTAATATTTAAAGGAATTAATAAATTACGTGTTTTTGAATTTTTTGAAAGTAAACTCAACGGGGGTAAAAAGGGGTGTCCCACCCATTACAGGTAGTCAGGGCCCCAATTCACGTAATTTCATGACGCGCCGATCAAGTTTAAGGCTCGTATTACAGAAGCTTCCTCAAGTACAGTTTAAACTCCAATCACCTGATCACTACTTAAGGATAGAATCGTTACTTGAGTATCGGTCTTATTCCAGAACGGTAATTATAAACTTTAATTCAACAACAAAACACACGAATTTGACCTGAAATATAATAGAAATCTCTACTCAAGCGTAGTCTGGACCACGCTTGAGTGACAGATAAAATATCTGCCCAAATACCGAAACAGGTGACAATATAAAACGAAACTAAACTCAGCTGAACTGTGATCAACAAATCTCTGCTTGAGGGACTTCTAAAATCAAAGCTGAACTTAAAGCTAGTTTTAAACAGAGATCAACGCTTGAGTATCCTTCTGGAATACGGGCCGTAGTGTCACTACGTCAGACGCTGCAGTTCGTTTCTGACAGCGATCGCCGTACACGAAAAGCACTGTATTGCTCGAAACTTAACTGCAACTGAACTTCCTTATTTACGTGAATTGGCCTCAGTTCCTACTACTACTACTAACCCAGATGAGGCTATTCTTTTGATCACGTTACGGGCCATTCTCGCTGAATTAATCTACGTCCATATTTCTATAATGCCCTAAGAATATTTCGATAACATTAATAAACATAAAAGTGGGCCATGCCGCAACTATGCACGAGGATACTTGCCATGCGTGTGCGCATGCGACGATTGACGTAACGTGTCGTAAGACAAGTAACTACTAAGGCTAAGCCCGCGTAGCGATTTTTATTCGCGCTGTTTTTATTCGCGTACTGAATCTCACATACCGCATTTTTTTTTTATTTTTTTTTACTAGTTAAGTTAGTTTAGTTTAATTAGTTAAGTTTCAGATATCATTTAAGTGCACCGGTAACTACCCTGTCTCTTCCATGACATTCCAGTCCATTCAATGGTTGTCTGGAAGAGATCGCCGTGGAGCGATAAGACCGCCAGTTGTACACTAGCGCATAAGTAGTTATTTAAGAAATTAATATAATCTTGTTGTGCAATAAAGAGGATTTGTATTGTATTTGTATTGTATTGTACCGCCGCAATTTTAAATCGCCAGTGCGTGATCTGCATATGATTCCGTGTGTTACAGATTTTTTTTCATTTTTTTTTACTTATAAGGTCTTAATAAATATTTGTTAGTACCCTAATATAATTACGATCTAGTCTATAAGACTAATAAATAATTTTATGTTAACTTAAACTGCTAGTTAATAATATTATTTCTAAGAATTTGTCCACTGGCTGGCAGTATCTTAGCGTCTCTTAAGGCGAAGTCACTTTTTTCATGTGTCTTTAATTAATATTCACTACATCACTATTTTTATTTTAACACTACCTACACTAACTCAAAATACACAACACAATACTGCGCTCCAAAACACAGATTGCTGACGTCACTCAAAAAGCTGCCAAGCTTAAGTGGGACTGGACCGCACACATTTGCCGAATGTCGGTCAATTTTTGGGATAAAATTTGTACCGAGTGGGTCCCGAAAAACGTGCAACGGTATCGCAGCAGACCCAGGCGAAGATGGCGGGACGAGCTGGACTCGTATAGAAAAGACTGGTTCGCAATTGCACTCGACCGGAAAGAGTGGAATAAGGAAAGGGAGGCCTTTGCCCTGCAGTGGGACAATATAGGCTGAAAATAATAATTATAATAATAAAGGCCGAGAAGGATAAAGAAATCAGATACCTTGACTTGGCACAAGAGGTTGTCGACATGTGGGATGTTGACTCAGCAGTCATTGTGCTGATTGTTGTTACGGCCAATGGCTTAATAGCCAAGAGCCTCGATCTACATCTTAGGAGGCTCGCGTTGGGCAGCTGGGTCAAGGGCTTGATACAGAAAGCGGTACTCCTGGATACGGTGCGTATCGTCAGGAAGTTCCTCTCTCTGAGGCCCTGACCACCGGTAGTTTGGACCCTGTTCCCGATTCCGGTGGGCTACTATTTTTTATATTTTTTTATAGAAATATTTAAAAATGTAAATAATATGTAGGTATATAGATGAATAAAGGAATAATAATTATTATAACTCAAAAGCCTTGTCCTTTTCAGTGTTACAGATTTAGCGATAAAAAATCGCGCGAGTAAAATCGCAGTGCGGTGTAGGCCTAAGATTTTATTTACAACACCTCTTGCAGTATTACAGCACTTACAGCACCTCCCAAAGTTGCAAGTCAAACATGAAATCGACTATGGCTTTAAGAGAAGAAGGCTTTGATCTCCTTCGTGGAGATGACGTAGCCTCCAAGGTGCTGGCTTCTTATGTAGTGCACTGCATCACATTTGCATTGGATATGGATGGGCGTCTCATCCTTTACGCGAGCGCGACAGAACCTGCAAACTGTGGTATCACAAAGGGCCATTCTGTGAGGGAGTTTATTCAGTTTGCAGTGCCCAGTAAGGGTTCTTGTATGGTTCCTGAAGTTCAATAAAAGCGCTTCTTTCGTAAGCCTTTTGCTAAAGCTTAAAAGAAGCTCTTTCGAGTGTTCTTGGCCTGGGATTTTTTCCAAAGGAAATCGCTTTGATCACCTTCTCAGTTTTTTAAGTAGGCTGTCGTGGTGCTTTTAGGAATTCCACAGAGCTCTGGGCCCATAGTAGGGCTTTTAGCACCAGCTCTAGCCAGTTTATCAGAAGCTTTATTGCCCCTCATCATCATCATTCATCATTTCAGCCACAAGACGTCAACTGCTGGACATAAGCACTCCCAAGCATCGCCACAGCGACCGGTCCTGCGCTTTCCGCATCCAGCGGATACCCGCGACCTTCACCAGGTCTTCGGTCCACCTTGTGGGGGGCCTACCCACGCTGCGCCTTCCAGTACGCAGTCGCCACTCCAGAACTTTACTGCCCCATCGGCCATCCGTTCTGCGAGCAATGTGCCCCGCCCACTGCCACTTAAGTTTAGCAATTATTGCCCCTAATACCAGGATATCCAGGTACCCATCCTAGTGCCACCGAGTTTGTTACTCGTAGTAAGTTAAGTAGGTAACTGGGCCCAGGTCTGATACAAATTTAAAGATTCCCAGAAAATTCGTAAGATAAATCCAATCAATTATTTTTCTACAAAGATTTCAGTTGAGTGCACGGCAGTGCGTAAGCTAAGTTCTCAACAAAAAAATTAAAACTATTTTCTTGATACAAAAAAATACTTCATGTTAAAAAGAAAATGCTGATAGGATAGTAACTAAAATACTATATGATACGGTGTTTACATAGTACATACACCGGCCGAAGTATCAGGTCCAATGTCCATAAAATCGCGAATTTATATTCATTACATACTCTACTTAGGAACATGCTGAATTGCTAAAGCAAGAAGTTGGTCAAAGTACGTAATTAATACTATGACTTTGGAGAGTCCACGTGGAAATAAAATTTTGTTATAGATTTTAAATTTGCAGAAGCAGAGCCTTGGACGAATATTTTATTCGTCCGAGAGCAGAGCCACAACAAGTATCCCATACGACGCCTAATAAGGCTGTGCCCGTAATTCCGCAGCCTCTTTCCCCAAAGCTATGTGAGATTCCATAACTAAATGCAGTATGACGTATAAATTTCCGATTCACTTTAATATCGTACGATCACACGTTGTGACCACGTTGGCACAGGCCGCGTAGCTATTCAGCCAGCCAACAGCCAGTATCGGACGCAAAGCCGGCCGGTATACACGAACCTTTATGTACCGCGCCGCTGCCAGCTCCCGCCAAAATTACGCTAACTACTTTCGAAAACTCAAAAGACTAATTTACTGAATGACAGTTGTATTTTTTTTTACAAAATTAAGAAAAAAAATTTTTTAAATCAGATCCTGTTGTGGAAGTGTTTTTATTTTTGTGAAATTTAAATTTATTTTTCAATGTCGGATTTAAAGTGATTGTGAATGGATTTTGTGTAACAGTGGACAGGTGAGTCTTATTGTTTTAATTACAAAGTCATACGATCGAGAAACGGGAATTTTGAGTTCGGAAATATTGGCGGAGGTTGCATTGCTGTTACCGGTTATTTAACAAGTAAAGATGACATAAAATATGCGTTTTCATTATAATTTTGTGCTTATAAATAATTGATAAGTGTGAAACATGGAATAAATAAACGTTTAAGAAAATAATTCACAGAATAAAGATTAAAAAAATTCACAACAAAATAAAAAATTATTATACAGAGATATGAGAGAACTAATATTAATCTATTATTTTATTATTTTTAACGAATTTACGCATGCGAAGCGAAAATCTAACGATTTAAATTGTGGAAAGAAAAAATCGCTCACGAGCAGGATTCGAACTTGTGACTCCTGGCTCACTAAGCTACCGCGAACACTGCTTGTGATATCGAAATTAGCCTCCACTTTTTGTAGGTACGTCATATTTTTTTTTTTTTTTTTATAATCTAAAACCAATTTTTAGGTTATACACTTTCGCTACTCAAAATATAAAGGGTAAGCACAGCCGTATCTAAGTGTATTTTAATGTATTATATTAATTCTCTCATTAATAATTCTACACAAAATAAAAAACTTGCAGTACATATATTTTTGAATGAGAGTCTTCTGAGAACAAGAAGGGTTATGGTATTAGTTCACCACGCTGGCCTGGTGTGGGTTGGCGGACTTTACATAACACTGAGATTTCTTTATTATATATTTTTTTCTCACCAAAAAAGGGAAAATTTGCAAGGCTACTGAAGAAATTCTTGATACCTATTCAACTCAGCCTATCGCGGTCCACTGCTGGACATAGGCCTCTCCCAAATTGCGCCACAACGCTCGGTCCTCTGCCTTCCGCATCCAGTCCCCCCCAGCCACGTTCTTTAGGTCGTCGGTCCACCTGGCAGGGGGGCGCCCTACGCTGCGTTTGCCGATACGCGGTCTCCACTCAAGGACTCGTCTGCTCCAACGGCCATCGGTCCTTCGACAGACATGGCCAGCCCACTGCCACTTCAGCTTACTGATCCTACAAGCTATGTCGGTCACTCCGGTTCTTCTCCGGATAATCTCGTTACGGATTTTATCCTTCAAAGAAACTCCAAGCATAGCTCGCTCCATAGCTCGCTGAGCGACTTTAAATTTGTGGACTAGCCCAACTGTCAGTGTCCACGTACGTCCACTTGATACCTATTGGTAAAAACTTAAACTTATGTAGTAAACTTTTAATAATTAATATTTTTATCACATCATTGCAATTTTGTTCCCACTGACAAACTGTGAAAACGGTTTTGTGGGGATTCGATTTTAAGTTTAATGCAAAATGGGAATAATAATAATCAAACATTTATTTCGAACCATAATACAGTCCATATTTCACACAAAACATTATTCATCATCATCATCATCATTTCAGCCGGAAGACGTCCACTGCTGGACATAGGCCGATATACCATAATCGCCACGCTTGGCAGACGTTATTATTAAATATTATTTAATAAAGACTAACTACGCCAACCCGCACTAGGCCAGCGTGGTGGACTAAGGCCTTAACCTTCTCATTCTGAGAAGAGTCCCGTGCCCAGCAGTGGGACAGTAATGGTATGATGATGAAAGACTAACTTGGCTGCCGGCTTTTGCACAGTCAGCCAGTGTCTCATACGGCTGCCTAAACAGTCTTGAGTCACGACGGCAAGCAAACTGTTGGAACTGCCTCTCACCCGACGCAACAGGGATGGAATCCTTTTTCGCGTGATTGCATGAAAGTCATCTATCATTTTAGTAGTAGTAGAGCTCCTTTGTGAAAGAGCTCGTCCGGGGAAGTACTACCACCGTGCCTACTTCTTCGCCAAATAGTGATGCTTGCATTGCTGTGTTTCGGTCTGAAGGGTACGGGTGCCGGTGAAATTACAATCACATGAGACTTTCCATCTTTATGTCTCAGTTTGGCGAACCGACTTGCGGTACCATTTAGGCAACAGTCTAGGTGGTATTGAAGTTGTCATGGGCAAAGGTAACCGCTTAACATCAGGTGGGCCTTTAGCTCGTTTCGCCATCCTATACTAAAAAAAAAAAAAACTATGCGGGCTTCAGCGAACATCCCTGACGCACTGCAGAAGCAAGGCAGACCCATCAGTCCCCTGTACCCTTTATTGTATTGGACCGGTAAGGCACTATAAGCTGTCTGCGTATACCGGACCCACAGGCTGCACATGTAAAAAGACTTACATTACGCTCTAAATAAGGTAGGTACCTAGTACCTATCTGACTTAATTTGAAAAACGTGCAAACCTGCGAGCCAGCATAAAAATAATACCGATAGGTACTTATATACATACAGCATGACCACTGTAGACAAGAGATTTGTCTATGGAATAAAATATACTTTTAAAAAAACCGGCCAAGTGTGAGTCAGACTCACGCAGTAAGGGCACAGAGTATCCCAGAGAGTAAGCTTCTAAAGAGCGTGCAAAATTTATACCTATTTTGGTAGGGTTGGCACACGTGGATAAAATTAAATTAACAAAACGTTTATCAGCTTTTTATTATGAAATATTTCTGACTGTACCTTCCTGTACAACGATAAATTAAATGAGTATGCGAAACCAGATTTTCATAAAAATGGGACCAATCTGGAAGTATATCCTTTCAAATAAAAATAATTTTTGAAATCGGTTTATAAATGACGGAGTTCTGAGGTAAAAAACATAAAAATAAAATTAAAAAAACGGTCGAATTGCAACCTTTTGAAGTCGTTTAAAAATATAACCCTCCTTCTGGCGCAGTCGGGTAAAAATATAGACGAAGTGTTGCGAACAATCTAGTGAAGCTAAAAAAAACTATGCCCTTCGTGTACAATCAGCGCTCACGCACACATACACCTCTAACCGTGCTCTACCCTCTCAGTACACATGTCGCTGCATCGTCTAGTAAGCATCGCGAAAGTAAATATCCTTAAGGATCAGGAGTATAATATTATCTGTGGTTGTACACGAAGGAGCATAGTTTTTTTGGCTTCACTATGATTGTTCGCAGCACGTTGCTTATATTTTTTACTATGTCTGTGTTATAAACATAATATATATAGTTATTCAATCACTAATAGGTAGGTACCTAGGTATTACCTACGTAATTCGAATCATAAACACCAATATCATCTGGTATTAATAGTAAAAAAATACTCGTAGTCGTTAATTTTGGTCTTGATCGCACCATTTACGAAATAGGTGCACATACATAGTATGTGCAACTTACTAAAAAAAAACACAACCATTTACGTTCAATACCAAAACGTTTTATTCACCACCGTGTTAAGTTTTCTTTCAAAATTGAGGTAGGAATTAGGTTATGTATGTAAGAGGTATCTATCTACCACATTAAAAATAATAAATTATAACCAAGTTGCTACTTACCTATTGGAGTCTTTGGGATAATTAAAAAATGATATGTTTTTATTCGTTCTATTATTGTTCATACACACAGTACAGTAAACCATATTTACACTTTTTTAAATTAAAACACTATTATTCTTTACTCATTAAATCAAAACGTGAAACGAAAACAAAGACGACGTGCTAGATGTACGCCCTTAGCTTGAGCACTGGCTGAGCCGGTATAAACCGGTTTCACTGCGTACGCGACGAGGCCGCCAGTGCTCACGCACATACGCGTCTTATGCTTGTAGTAGTGTACCTATCATAGCGCGGTTGTATGAAGCTTACTCTCTGGGATACTCTGTGGTAAGGGTTCGGACCTGATACCCCCTAATAAAATTAATTAATAATTGTTTTTATGATTTGAATGAATATTACAATACAAAATTGACATATAGGTATTCCTTGACATTTTGCTTTAATAATTTTATTTCTCAGACCTTAATGAATCAATTACATGTTTTTATTTCTAATACTATTTTGACCAGGTATGGTATGTGGCATATTATAAGATTTGGCGCCACTTCTAGGTAGGTATGTGGGTATGTGACATTTATCGTGTAATCAATGAGAAAATTGATTAAGTAATAAAATATAATGACATCTGATTCCTGTACCTTATGCATGTAATATATTTTTTTAAGTTAACTTGAAGATTCTATTGTATGCCTTATGAGGTAAATTGTGCTGGCCAAAAATTATTATTGTAAGATCTTTTATGTACCACAATTAATGCAATAAAGTTTATTTCTATTTCTATTTCAAAAATATCCTAAAAAAAAAGTAAAAACCAACTTCAAAAAGAATAAAATAATTTGTGTAAAACAGTTTAGGAAGTAGGTGCCTTGATTCTATTGGGACAGACTTCTGTTTTGAAGTCGGTTTTCACTTTTTTAGGGTTCCGTACCCAAAGGGTGCAAACGGGACCCTATTACTCTCGCTACGCTGTCTGTCCGTCCGTCTGTCCGTCTATCTGTCACAGGGCTGTATCTTTGTAACGGTAACAGTTAACCAGTTGAAATTTTCACAGAATGAATGTGTTACTATGGTGCCTATCACGACAAATACTAAAAATTAAAAAAGCATAAAACCAAAGGGGGTCCCCATACAAAAAACCTCGAAAAACATGCATTTTTAGGGTTCCGTAGTCCTACAAGGGACCCTTATAGTTTCGTCATGTCCGTCCGTCTGTCCGTCTGTCCGTCTCTCCGTCTGTCGGTCTGTCCTAATCCTTTACAGCTTAATAACTTCTATAGTTATAAACATAAGCAAATGAAATTTTGATAAAAAATGGTTTAGATATAAATCTCAATTTTAAAAGAATAAAAAAAATCTTGATAACGTATTTTAGGGGTGGCGCCCATTCATGTGAAATGGGGATGAATTTTTTTTTCACTGCACCGCCTCGTGTGGGGTATCATTGAATAGGTCTACTAAAATGAAGGTAATGTTTCATACATAACTTTTTTATCAGGTATACCATCTGCGAAATACAGTTCGCCAAAGTGGCTTGCAATATGTCTCCCCCCCTGCCATTTCTAAACTATGCAACGTAGAAACTTATAGTCTTTCACATTGATAGACCTTTATAAAAACTCTCTTTTAAAATTATTTCGAGTATAATGTGATTATAAATTTTTGATTTATAGTGAGAAAACTGAAAAATACTTAAGACGTCCTAGTTCATAGGTCATTGACCTTTGAGAAAAATGATCATAGCAAATAATGCTCCTTTAGTTACTTTCTATTTAAAAAAATCACAAAAAGAAACTTTGTGTTATATTGATATGACACACTTCTTAAATTTAGCTTCTTCGATTTAGCGCTAGGTGGCGCTGTTTGCAAAAACTAAAATAGCAATGATTAATATTTGATTTGATTCGTTTGTAATTAGACCTACTTAAGGAACCCTATAATACTGAGCATGGCCCGACATGCTCTTGGCTGGTTTTTTTTCAACGTTTTTGTTCCTGCTCTATCTTCAAAACGGTAATACATACCAGCGTCAATCTTGGTCTGATTAAAGTGCATACTATATAGTTTAGCAACAAATACAAAAAAAAGGGTAAACATTGACATATGTGGTATCTGCGTAATAAAGAGATGCAAAAATTCATATTTCGCGCACGGTGCGTTGATGTCAATTGATGAACTCGTAAATTAAATCAGTTTCTATGGGGTATCAGGTCGATGATTGGTACGGACTGCGCGAGTCTGACTCGCACTTGACCGGTTTTTTCTTTATATCAAACCATCATCATCATCATCATCATCATTTCAGCCGAAAGACGTCCACTGCTGGACATAGGCCTCCCCCAAGCATCGCCACAACGACCGGTCCTGTGCCTTCCGCATATCAAACCATATGCAACAAATATAGGTAATAGGTTTGGTATTTAGTCTGACTAGTATCCACCTAATCACATCGGTCCTGTCATCAACAGGCATCGATGTGTTATATTTTTTACGAAATTACCGCCCATTTGTTGGCGGTTTTTTTTATTTCGGTATGTTAATTTTGGAGTATAATGCGGTTCTCTCAATACCATGAAGTATCGTACCTAATAATAAATTTAAATTAACCTTAAAGGATGCAATAATAATAATAATGATAACGATTAAAAGCCTACAGAAAATAAATCTAGTGTCTTGAAATCTGGTCTTTATTGAAGTTCTCCCGCTGAAAGATTAAAAGTTTCAACTCTACTCGTTCAGCCAATCCAGGTATTTATTTTTTTAAGTGTGGCTCCTGGCGCCCGAAATCCATTTTTTTTATATATTTTGGAGCTCACACACCTTTAATGTATGCTATTAAGAAACAGTAAAAATAAATCATTTTAAATATATATTTTTTTATAGGTTTATATCAAATACAACTAGGTACTTCCTAAACTGTTGCACACAAATTATTTTATTATTTTAGAAGTATTTTTTTTTAGTTCATTTTATATTGTTCTTTCTAAGTGTTGTAGATATCTAAAAATATTGATCCCAGTAGCTTTAATGACTTTCCAAACATTATTAATATGAAACTTTGTTTTTAATTGAATGTAAAGACCATTTGACTAATTACGTGTGTGAAATTTGGCGTTAATGACCTTAACAGGAAAAAATATTTTTAATAAAAGGTTATTGTGATAGTTCTAGTAATATCTTGGTTTAGTTAATTGACATAAGTATTTCTTTGATGTGGGGAAAAGAAAAAAGAAAATACTTCAAAAAAGGAGGAGGTTCTCAATTCGAATGTAATTTTTTATGGTTGTCCGTCATTTATAAACCGATTTAGAAAATTATTTTTTTATTTGAAACTTTCAGACTGGTCCCATTGTTATCAAAACCCAGTCCTGATAATGGGATCCATGTGGAATTGAGGGAACTCTTCAAATATTATAGGCATACATATAGCGATTTTGATATTTACATCAACAAATCAAGCAGTTATTTATTTATAAAAGTACAGCCACATCACATACATTAAAATAATCACTATACTCTTAACTAATCTGTAACTGGTCTGATGTACATGACAATAACGGCGTACATAACACTTATAATTATTTGGCTATAAGGGGCTACATAATTTGCAAAAGAGAAGTAAAAATTTGAATTACACGTTACTCAATTACACAATATAAGCAAGTGCATAAATTAAAACTAAAACAAATATAAACCTGATATTGATATTTTGATTCAGCCTGAGTATTCAGGCTAAATCAAATTTGAAATTTGAAATTTGCATTCATAAAGTATCATTTGGTGAAGATCTGATGAAAATCTTCGGAGATAAAGTAGGGAACTCTTCCATAGATAACAGCAAATCATCCAGGATTGCAGCAATCGCTTTTCTTTCTGTTGTTAATGCTAGTTACAGTTACCCCATAGAAAAATTGGCACAGGCTTCCTAAATCCCAAATCGGTGCATATCTGTTATATTCTTCATTCATGAAAATATACATGCTGATATTTGAATCGCTTATTTCCCGAAAAGGGGTAATTGTACTCATCATTGTGAACAACTTTTACTATGGGACCAACTCTGAGATCGCGAAAAAAAAAATCTGTTGGTTACTTAAATCGATATATTGTAGGGACCACCTGGGACCCTTTTTTTTTTCGCGATTTTAGGATTGGTCCCATAGTAAAAGTTGTTCATAATGATACGTACAATTAACCCTTTTCGGGAATTAAGCGATTCAAATTTCAACATGTAATGTGTACAGAACGAATAAACCTCCTCTTTTTTGAAGAAATAAAAAATAATATATACAACATAAACATGTATAAAAAACAAAAACAATAATATTAAAATATCATAAAAGTAGACATAGGCGTCGAAGAATTCCTTCCCATCACTGTCATCCGGAAGCGTGCCCAGAAGACTGGCAGCGTTGCCACGTTGAATGGCAACGCTTATTCTTTGCCCAAAGAACAAGCCAGCCCTCTGGTCACGCGAAGTGTCGACCAGTCTCTTAGATATTTCCTTGAAAAGGAGCCGTGCGCTCGGACTCCATGGCCCGAGCGTTTCGACCCCAAACGGCTCAAAATCATAGCATCCAATGAGATTACTATATTTGCGCCGCTTGAGGGTCTCCGCAGCTGCAGCGGCAGTACAGCCACAGCCCGCCGAGCTAGGAAGATGGAATGGGATGGAATAACGTCATACCGTCTGGTCTCTTACCATCGTCACGTGCCAAGCCATTAGGTTCTAGTACGGCTGGTACGCCGGCGGTGGCAAGAGCACGACGAATAATGTCGTTAATATTGGCGTGCCGTGATATGCGACCTGCACTCCTGCAACAAGAAAGGCCATGGTGTCCGAGGCTGTCGACAGCTTCACCACAATGACACCGATGTGGAGCAACGCATGGAGCGTCTAACCGTAGGCAGGTAGCGAACCGAAAAGTTGTGTTACCAACATAGTGCCTAAGTTGGGTGACGGGAGGGCCTGAAGCCACAGTCTGCCTCCCCACAGCCAGCAGACGGGCACGCTCGGCAGTATTGACCGACGTATTTAATAGATGATTCCGTGTCAAACTGCACGTGATTCACGCTCTGACACTCGCCCCGAGAGGTCGTGCTGCTCCTGCTCCGTCCTCTCGTGACGAATTAAGTGCTCGAATATTTTTCGCTACGGCTCACCGTAGCGCCCTCCGCAGTCGCCCCGCCGACTGCAGCCCGATAAGCACATTCGCTGTCTTTTTCAAGACAGCGGGCGCGCTTTTGTCTCTTTAGACAGAGTTTCGTCAAAAACGTAGTGTCCCTTCAGGAAAAACCCACTTATTTACTGTGGTCCTCAGTGGATACCTAACGGTGCTAACGAACTGAGGGGCGTTGACCCGACACGCCAGCTGCGCTCCTTAAGGGCAAAGCAAAATTGGAAGAAGCTAGGGCCAGAAGGCCTTGGGGGATCTCCTAGTCTTCCCTAGCTTTAACCCCGTTTCGTCCTATCTAGCACTCTCTAGGGGTTTACACCCATTGCACACTAGAGACTTAGGGACCTGGTTGCACATTAAGACTGGCAATCAGGAGTGCAAGCTTAGGGCTCACCAGTAGGCACTCAACCTCCCCGTCTATACCCGACGGGGAGGGTTTGAACACACTCCCGGGAACACCCACCCGAGGAGCAAACCCCCATGTTAGTACGCCACTAATTTTCTCCCCCTCTCATTGTTGCTAGGCTTGGCTTAGTCATCATCTATATGATGGTGTCTGATGCCGAGTTCCTCAGCATCTTAAAAAACGTCCTCTTCAAGGACCCCGTCTTTATCGCCAATCATGGCGACTTGTTTGGCAGCGCTTTTGCCGCCAAGCAACAAACACCACCTGATGTCCCCGACTCTCTAAAGTCGCCCGATTCCCCCCCACCCATAAGGATAAATTCCTTAAAAAGGGCTAGGCGCCTCGCCCTCGAAGCCCGCGCCCTCGAAGCCCGCGCCCTCGAATCCCGCGCCCTCGAATCCCGCGCCCTCGAATCCCGCGCCCGCGCCCGCGCCCGTCCCGACAGCGATGAGGAGAGACCGAGGTCTCCATGCGGTCCATCTAGGCGTTCAGCCAGCCTGGACCTCAAGGAACGTACCCCCTCACCTCTCCCCACCCCAGCCCCCACTCAAAACCCCGAGATCTCCCCGATCCCTTCAGACCAAGAGATGTCTTCGGACAGTGAGGTCAACTCTGACGAGGCCGATGCCTTTACCACAGTAGTGGGTAAAGGTAAAAAACGCGGCCGCAAAACCAATAAGGCCGAGGCTCTCGCCCCTAAGTCCTTGAAGCTTTCCGAGGCTAAC
Source organism: Asteroscopus sphinx (assembly GCA_949699075.1). Classification (NCBI taxonomy): domain Eukaryota; kingdom Metazoa; phylum Arthropoda; class Insecta; order Lepidoptera; family Noctuidae; genus Asteroscopus; species Asteroscopus sphinx. The sequence goes on along the minus strand of OX453030.1, from coordinate 6,253,520 downwards.
ACTGCCCCGGCCCCTACCCCCCGTCCTGCCTCTCACTCCTCCTCGCAGGATAACAGGCCCTCCTCCCCTCATGTCCATACCTCGTCTTCCCAGACGAAGGTACCCATCCCGCCTCCCTTATTCATCCAGGATAAGGCTTACTGGACGAGAATTTCTGACTGGTGCAACCAGTCCAAAATAAATTTCACCAGTGCCCGTCCCACACAGCAGGGTATTAAAGTAATTGTCCCCACCCCCACCGATTACCGCAACCTTACCAGGCTGCTACGCGAACGTAAGGTGTCCTTCCACACCTACGCCCTCCCGGAGGACCGACTCCTCAGAGTCGTAATCCGAGGAGTCCCTACGGAAGTCAAATGCGAAGAAGTATTTGACGACCTCAAAGCCCAAGGCATCCCTATTAAAGAGACCCACCGAATGTTCCGTGGCAAACACGGTGACCCCTTTAACATGGTCCTCGCCATCTGCCACCCCAGCGAAAACGCAAAGGCAATATATAATATAAAGACCGTATGCCACCTATCAGGCATTACGGTCGAGCGCCCCCACAAGTCAAACCAGCCTGGTCAATGCCACCGTTGCTAGTTGTATGGTCACTCCCAGCGTAACTGTTACGCTAAGCCCAGGTGCGTAAAGTGCCTAGGCGATCATGGGACAAGCGAGTGCGAGCGTCCCAAGGAGAGGGACCAGTGCACTGAGCCCCCTAGCTGTGTCCTTTGTGGCCAAGCCGGGCACCCAGCGAATTATCGCGGATGCCCCAAAGCCCCCAAAATGCGCAACGCCAAATCGGCGAAACGCGCCTCCGACCGCGTTGCGAGGGAAGCCCCCTCCTACGCAGCCCCCTACCAGTACCAACCACCAAACCCTAGAGGCCCACTCGGGCCCTCCCCTAATTTCCGCGGCCCACTCGGGCCCAACCCCTGGTTTAAGGGAAACCAAAAGCCCCAATTCCCACCTCTTCCGCCCTCTCGTCTCGCGCCCCCGGCCTCAGAGCCCCCTGCGCTGATGAACATACCCATCCCCGCACCTTCTCTCAGGCCCAAAACTGCACCAGCAGCTAAAGCCCCCCCCCCCCATGAGAACCCCCCCTCCGGTAAACTCCCCCGGCCTCCTGCCGAGAGAATACCTCGAACCCCAGTCAGGGGAATCCCGCATTGACGCCTACTCTAGACTTTGGGCCTTTACCCAAGGCATCCATGAGCAGCGCCTTCAGGTACTTACCAAGTACCAAGACATCTATAGAATACTTAATTCCAATTATAATGTATAATACGGCCCCACCCAAAAGATTCAAACCCCGTTCCCTAATTTTAGGCTTTTTTAATGCCCGAGGCATTAGTGGTCAACGCGACGACGTAGCCGTCTTCTTGCGTGAGCACCAAATCGATATTTTACTCATTCAAGAGTCTTTCCTCAAACCCCATAGTCGTAATCCCAATATAGCCAACTATAGGCTGATTAGAAACGACAGAGCACACACCGCACTAGGCGGAACGCTCATCTATTACCGAAATTCATTGTATTGCATCCCCATTGATCCCCCAGAGCTAGCATGCCTGGAGGCTTCAATCTGTCGCCTAGGCATGACAGGGCACCAGCCCATCACCATAGTCTCGGCCTATAGATCCGCAAACAAACCCGCGAGTCTGCTCGAGGACGACCTCAAATCCCTACTCGACCTTAGTAACTCTGTAATTATTGCAGGCGACTTAAACGCCAAACACCGTTCATGGAGCTGTGTCTCCAATAACGCCGCTGGCATTCAATTAGGAGCACTTAGCGACAAACTTTCCTTCGACGTCATCGCCCCGATGCGTCCCACTCACTATCCTGACACAGTAGGGCACCGGCCCGACATCCTAGATATAGCCCTCTTAAAGCGCGTAAACCTCGGTATTCGCTCTATCGAGGTAATCCAAGAATTAGACTCAGATCATCGCCCTGTGATCATTCAACTGGGTCCCCGAGGTGGTCCCTCGGATCCCGGTATTCCACCCATAACAAAAACGATAACCGATTGGAGGAGATTAGAGGACCGCCTCAAATCTACCTCATCCCCCCAATTAGATTCAATCCCTGACTCCATTGAGACAGTCGCGGACACGGTGGCCGCGATCACCTCGCTCACCAACCATGTGCAGTCCGTAGTGGGCGAATGCTCACGGCAGGTTCCGATGCTGGATGACCAGCGTCTGAAACTGCCGGACGATGTAAATGAGTTGAGGACCGAGAGGAACGCGGCTATCCGTGCCTATGACGCTTTTCCCAATGAAGCCAATCGTGCCCATATGCGCTCCTTACAGAATACTGTAAAGAGACGTGTAGCTCAGGTACGGGAGGAGCATTGGGACAAGGAAGTCAGCGCAATCCAACCGTCTCATGTAGCCTTCTGGGCCCTTCAACGCAGACTTAAATGCGAGACCACGGCAACTATGCCCCCCCTAAATCGACCCAATCAAAGGCCGGCCTTTGACGACGACGAAAAAGCCGAATGCTTAGCCGACAGTTTGGAGTCTCAATGCACTCTCAGTACGCTTCCCGTAAGCCAAACCCACCTTGATAAGGTTAATTCAGAAGTAGAGCGTAGGTCAGCCCTCCCCCCCCCCCCCAATAGATGACCCTGATGACCCGCTCCCACCGATCACCCCTGACGAAGTTCTCTCTATAGTCAAGGATCTTAAGCCCAAAAAAGCCCCCGGCGCAGACGGCATCACCAATAAGGTGCTGAAACGTTTCCCTGCCACCCTAATCGCTCTAATGACCGTCATCTTCAATGCGGCATTTAAAAACAACATCTTTCCCCAGGCTTGGAAACAGGCTACGGTAATCGGTATTTCCAAACCGGGCAAACCAAAAGCCGAGCCGAGTAGTTACCGGCCGATTAGTCTCCTCAATGTCTTCGGTAAGATCTACGAGAAGCTTATTTATAAGCGACTCAAAGATTTCGCCGACTCAAATAAACTCCTTCCCGACGAGCAGTTTGGCTTTCGTACAAAGCACTGCTGCGTTAATCAACTGCACCGCATTGTAGAACACATCAGTGCAGGCTTCGTACGCGGTCAAATGACCGGCACTCTCTTTTTCGACGTAGCAAAGGCTTTCGATAAAGTGTGGCACAACGGCTTATTATATAAGCTGTACACTATGAATGTGCCACATCGTCTCGTGCTCATCATCCGAGACTACTTATCGAATCGTACCTTTTGCTATCGCATAGAAGGGGCTCTCTCCTCCCCCCATCCCATTCACGCCGGTGTGCCTCAAGGCTCCGTGCTCTCCCCCCTACTGTTCACGCTGTACACCAGCGATATTCCAAAATGCGGTGCAGCCCGTATGGCCCTTTTCGCCGACGACACGGCAATCTATTACTCCGGCATGACCCATGTCGCTATTTCTCGTACCCTCCAATCCGCGGCCAACACCCTAGGTGAATGGTTCCGGAAATGGAGAATCGAAGTAAATCCCGAAAAAAGTGCAGCGGTCCTCTTCGATAAGAGACCCCTGTCACAGTACCGTAAAGAACTGAGCGTACCAGTCTCAATGTTCGGAAAACAGATCCCATGGCAACGAGAAGCCAAATATCTCGGAGTGATCCTTGACCGTAGACTGACTTTCCGTCCGCATATCCGCAGGGTGAAAAACCGTGCCGCCCTCGTCCTCGCTCGTCTCCACCCCCTTCTCAATGCGCACAGTAAGCTGCCCACTCATCTCAAAGTAAGGATATTCACCACCTGTATCCGCCCCATACTCGCCTATGCTAGCGTTGTGTTCGCACACGTTAAGCCGGTGAGAATTCACATGCTCCAAACCATCCAAAACCGTTTCATGCGTAGGGCTGTAGACGCCCCCTGGTACGTACGCAACGTCGACCTCCACCTAGACTTCAAACTGCCGACCATCAAGCAGTTTTTCAAGCGTGTCTCAAAACGCTATTTCGATTCCGCTCCCAAGCACCCCAACCCCTTGGTCGTGGCGGCCACCGTCTACCAGCCATCCGCTATCAGCAAAACCCGACGTCCCAGACACACACTCATTGAGCCCGATGACGATATCACACTCCTCCAGGAGTCAGATAAAAGTACAAGCACACTCCGACGCCGTCGTCCAAAATATCGTCCCCGCCGGCGAGGACCGACGCGACACACACACAGAATCCGAGAGTCCGACTCTCGAGAAACAGTAACACATGCCGACGCAGCACCGGCTGCTGGGGGGATCAGTGGCGGGGTCCCCCTGCTGCACCCTGAGTCGAGGTCCGAGCTCCCCCCTGGGGACGCCCTCACGGTGTAAGCAACCGGAGATAATCTCGTCACGCGAGACCGGCCCTATGCTCTAGAGTAGTTCCTAGGAGCAGGCTATTGCGTAGCCACTGGTTAGGTTTTCTAGGTAGGTCTTAGCCTCGCCGGCGAGGCTTGCCGCTTCACGGCGTTTAGCACGTCACCCGATAGGGACCGAAAGTCCGCTACTTTCGAAGTAACCAATTCGATGCAGCAACGGCTGCTAGGGGGACATAGGAACTGCGGGGTCCCCCTGCAATGCCCTAGCGAGGTTCGAGCCCCCCCCTTGGGGGGCGCCCGCCCGATTAAGCGCGGTATTGATGCCGCGCGCATCTAGTTTGTAAGTATGTAGGGAAAAAACCTTCGGCGAATGGAGTCCCACATGGGACTCTCCGCCAACTAAGTCCGGTTAAGCAGAAATGGGACTTCGGTCCCACCTGCGAGAGCCCATTCGAAAAAAAAAAAAAAAAAAAAAAAAAAGTCAAACTGCAGAGCGGCCCGTCCCACCGTCTCTGGGAAGATAAGATAAGGGGTAATTCCGTATTGGGACAGGCCATTCTCCAAGCGTTCACAGCGTCATTTTTCGAAATCGGTTTATAAATGACGAAATTCTGAGGAAACAAACATAAAAAAAAACAATCTAATTGAGAACCTCCTCCTTTTTTTGAAGTCGGTTAAAAAGAAATAAGAGGAAAGCAGAGCATGCTCTGATTTTTCAAAATGCTTATAAAAAAACACTCGATATTCTACTTCGAAAGCTTGAAATCAAAAATGAACTTTTTGACTTTGGTAAAAAATTGTTGGCTTGTAAAGATACTATTCAATTTGTTTTTAATTCGGCCGATTGTATTTAAACAAATTATTGCACGTAATGATAATGCACTACTATGTAATCCAAGGTTACGTATGTCTTATCATTTGTATTTGTAAATGATAAAAATGTCTTTGTTGCAGCTGTATCGGAGAATTATTCAGGAAAGTATTGTCATTTGTTTATCTATGACGTCAATACAAATAACCACATGTACCCAGTTGTGCATAAAGAATTAAATAAATAAATAAATATTTCTTTATGGATGTCTTTGTTTTTAGAATTCCATTTCCAAAAGTTGCCAAAGGGACCTTATTACTCTGCCTATGCCGTCTGTCCGTCCGTCTGTCTATAACAGAGCTATATCTTTTTAACCATAATTGGTAGTCAGTTGAATTTTCACAGAAGTTGTATTACTATAAATAAATAAATAAATAAATAAATATCTTTGGGACATTTTTACACAGCACCATCTAGTCCCAAACTAAGCAGAGCTTGTGCTATGGGTACTAGACAATGGATATAATACTTAAATACTTTTTTTTTGTAAATACATACTTATAATACATAAGCAACACCCAGACCAACACAAACACTTTGTATGGCCTTTGTCAAAAAAAAAGTCTACACCTAATGTATACAAGAAACCTCGAAAATGCATTTTTTCATGTTTTTTGTTCCTGCTCTATCCTAAATACGGTATCATACACAAGCATCAAACTTGGTGAGATTGTAGTTTAATATAATATAATACTCTATAGTTTAATAACAAATAATACTCTATATATTTTTATTATTTGTTATTAAAAACAAATAATAAGAATAAGGCAAATACAGAACCCAACGGCAACGGTACGGAACGGAACCCTTAGTGCACGAGTCCGACCCACACTTAGCCAGTTTTTATTTAAAAGTGGCTACTCGGTCAAGCTCTACCTCTTTTGTTTTCTTTTCGATGGGGAAACCTTCGAAAGTCCACCTGCAGTCAATTTTTTTTTCTTTGTTATAGGATGGCGAAACGAACTAAAGGCCCACCTGATGTTAAGCGGTTACCTTTGCCCATAACAACTTTAATACCACCTAGGCTGTTACCTGAATGGTACCGCAAGTCGGTTCGCCAAACTGAGACATGAAGATGGAAAGTCTCATGTGATTGTAATTTCACCGGCACCCGTACCCTTCAGACCGAAACATAGCAATGCAAGCATCACTATTTGGCGGAGAATTAGATACGGTGGTAGTACTTCCCCGGACGAGCTCTTTCACAAAGGAGCTCTACTACTACGCAAGTATTTGTCTGACTAAGTTCTTATGAGACTTGTATTTCCATCTCCTACAATCTTTAGTTCAATTATCATAATCATTATTTTCCAGGCTTGCGCAACTTGCCTTTTTATTCATAAAAACATATGTTTAAGTATTCACTCTCTGTTTCCAAGTAAAAGGTCGTTGAAGTGCATATTATTATATTATGTGCACCTTGCTTGCCTTCGGCTTTCACGAATTAATTTTTATGCAATTGATACTTATTCAATTTATATTACGCGAGTCTATAGATTCAAATTACGTATTGTTGTATGAAATATATCGAGTTTCATTAGAATCACAGTGACTTAGCAAACCCATGTTAAATTTAAATTAATTTAACTCGAGTACGTATCAACATGCATAAATAATGACTATACTTAGATACTTACGTATTCTATTTTATACATTTTGCAAAAAGGAACTCAAAACAATTTTTACAAGAACTTGGCGGGCCCCACATTTTTTGACAAAGAATTATTTTTGTTGTATTAAATTTTTACGATAAATAAATATTTTTGGATTAGGTATTTATTTACCCTTGATGAAAAGTTGGGCTATATTTTTGTGTTCCATTAATTTCATTGTAATTCATATTCTCTTTTATTTAATAATAATAATTCTCTAAATTCTCTTTTATTTTCTTTCTTTTTAATTAAGTCTTTGACTATAATTAAGTATGACATTTTATTTGTCATATATTGTAACATGTAATTATTTTAGTTTAACACATCGAAATATTATTAACGATCTTTTGTTCTTTTTCTTTTTTTTTAAGTATTTTGGGACATTAAAAAATAAATGAATTTACTTATTTGTGTCCGGCAATAAATATTAGGTCCTTACATATGAAATTAGCGTTTTGTCGTACTGACCACTTTGATCTGTAATATCTCCTCTTTGGTTAAGAATTCCAAATTCAAATTTATAAATTAATTTAGCTGGTACATTTGAGTTTTGAAAACAGTCATTCATTTGTTTTTTCCTCATAATTTTGTGTTTTTGCGTCGCTTATTACCGCACAATGGAAAACATGAAATATCGGTATATTTACGAGTACGAGTTCTACCGTGGCACCAGTGCTGCAGAAACAGCTCGAAGGATTAATGATGTGTACGGCGCTGGTGTCGCAAAAGAAAGCACGGTACGTTTTCGTTCTGGAAATTTCGACCTTCAGAACCAACCCCGCGGACGGCCGGAGACCAAAGTGGAAAATGAAGAATTAAAGGCTATTGTGGAAGCGGATCCATCACAAAGCACTTCAGAGATAGCTGCAGGCTTCGGGGTAAGAGATAAAACTGTATTAATCCACTTGAAGCAAATCGGGAAAGTAAAAAAACTTGAACGAGGGGTACCTCATGAATTGAGAGAATCGAACTTGCAAACACGCGTCGACTGCTGTGTTACTTTGCTCAGCCGACACAATAATGAAGGGATTTTAAATCGAATCATTACTTGTGATGAAAAGTGGATACTGTACGATAATCAGAAGCGCTCGTCGTAATGGCTAAACCCTGGAGACCCAGCCAAATCCTGCCCTAAACGAAAATTGACTCAGAAAAAGTTAATTGTGAGTGTTTGGTGGACTAGCGCCGGTGTCGTTCACTACAGCTTTCTAAAATCTGGCCAAACGATTACAGCAGATATCTATTGTCAGCAACTGCAAACCATGAAGGAAGAACTAGCTGCTTCTTCTTCTTCGTGTCGACATGAGCTACATAATAATAATAGCTCATGTCGTGGGGAAAAGATTAGCCAGTCAGCAGGTTGGTAGCGGGGCTGACTGCCCAGAGTGCGCCGGACGATCAATTAAATATCGTCACTTGTGGAGGCTCTTTTAATGCACCCCAACTAGCTGCTAAACAACCGAGATTGGTCAATCGCTCTAGGCCACTGCTGCTTCACGACAACGCAAGACCACACACTGCACAACAAACAACCACTAAGTTAGATGAGCTACAATTGGAATGTCTGCGACATCCACCGTACTCCCCGGACCATGCTCCAACAGATTACCATTTTTTCCAGAATTTGGACAACTTCTTACAATGAAAAACATTCAACTCTAAGGCGGCAGTCCAAAGCGCCTTCAAAGAGTTTAATGATTCTCGCCCCCATGGTTTTTTTAGTATAGGGATCAATGAACTACCTATGAGATGGCAAAAGTGCATAGATAACAACGGTGCATACTTTGATTAATTAAATATATTTTACAAAAAAAAAAAACCTTATTTTCCTCCCGTACAAAACGCCAATTTCATATGTAAGGACCTAATATAATTGTGCAATATTTGCAATTGCGCAATGATATTGACCGTTTAGGGTTGAGTGAGATTGAAAGTCAAATGAAGATCGGGACGATACAATAATAATTGTGCAATAATAAAATTACGCAATTATTATTTATTTATTTGCCTACATGTTCCTACATCAACAATTAAACATATTATAATCATTACACTTTACAATGATATTACATTGGAGTACATGAACCCTGTTAGGGAACTGCAAACATTGAATAGGTGTTCAGTCACATTTTGTAAAAATATTTAGGTACCTAATTTAAAGAAAAATAAAACATACAATAGTTACTATTCAAAATTACATTAAATTGATTGTTACAGTTTGAGATTTCATATTTTCATATTTTATGTTGTAGGTGTATGGGCCGCCTTATTACTATGGTATTATTTCAAAAAGTCTAACTTGACAATAATTAATTAAAATTTACGAACCGTTCTTTGGTAGGTACTTACTCCTACTAGTTCGTAGGGTTCATAATTATACGAAATAAAAAGAAGTCTCTAAGTATAGTTTAACAAACACATTCCCTTTTCAAACTGATGATTTTCCAATTTTAAATTACCGCCAAATCGTCCATATTGTTTTTAAATTAATGTGATCGTCAATTAAGCACTTGCCAGTATTATTTGAATGTCAGTGCCGTACGTCCACTCGATAAGCCCTCCGGAGAGGAGAGTCCGGCAAAAATCGTTCCCCACATATCAGACGTAAAAATATGTACGGTCGATCGCACGTCGGTGGTAACACTTTGACATTAGCAGCATCTTTATTTCGTACGCAGTAAGGGCGGTTTTCAAATTGAAGTGTTACCACTGTCATGCAGTCGACTGTACAAGAGATGTGATATGGATACTCTTTCTCCAAGCCTTATAAATGTACTTTTTAGGGTTCCGTACCCAAAGGGTGCCAAACGGGACCCTATTACTCTCGCTACGCTGTCCGTCCGTCCGTCCGTCCGTCTGTCTGTCACAGGGCTAGTATCTTTGTAAGGGTAATAGATAACCAGTTGAAATTTTCACAGAATAGTGTTACTATGGTGCTTTTCAAGACAAATACTAAATAATAATAATACAAGAAACCTCGAAAAAAAAGATTTTTTTTCAACGTTTTTTTCCTCCACTATCTTCAAAACGGTAATTAATAGCAGCATCAAACGTGTATACTATGTAGTTTAGCAACAGATACTAAAAATAGGGCAAACAGACAGAAATTAATATTTCGCGCACCGTGCGTTGATGTCTTTTAATGAACTCTCGTAAATTAAATCATTTTTCTATTGAATATCAGTTCGATGGATGGTACGGAACCCTTACTGCGCGTGTCCGAATTGCACTTGGCTCGTTTTTTATTATTCCTAATCACCTGATTGCTACTGGAAAGCCAGCGAAATTCAAAATTTCTTGCGTTTTTTTTTATTACTGCCGCGAATAATATTTCGACCGATATACAACGCGAAATAGAGCTACAATTAGCAAAAAACGCAAGAATTTTGAATTTCGCGGGCTACATAGAGCATGATAAAGCTGTTAGCAAATCATTTCGTGCTTGTAAGGTCGGAATGTCTACCATGTAAGGGTGGCGCATCGCCGTGCGTCTGGTCGTCCGATTACGGAAAGGGCGTGGGGGAATTAGATCGTGCAATTCCAACGCACGCTCCGGTTAAAACCTAGCAACTCTGCGCCGGTGCTGTAGACTTCGAAGATTGGCGTCGACAAGCGCATCGTTGCCAACGAGCCTCTTGGCACGCCTCTCTATCGACTCGAGAGCCGCTAGCTGGTATTTGGCTGAACCATCCCAAAGATGAGAGCAGTTCTCCATACACGACAGAACTTGTGCTCAGTACAAATTAAGCAGCTGTTTCGGTATGAAGTACCGTTTCATCTTAGAGAGAATGCCTAGCTTTTTGGCTTCAAGTTGAGCCTTGGACTCGATGTAAGAGCTGAAGTTGAGGGTGGATGTTAGTGTCACGCTCAAGGTGGTCTTTTATCGGCATGGATGCATCACGGAAAGTTGGAGTCAGTTCGAATTGACTCCGTTTAGCAGAAAAAGACACGCCCAGGTTTTAGCAGCATTGAACTTCGTAGTATTTTACTGGTATGCAGGTTTTCTCGTGCGTGCGTGATCGAATCAGAAATGTGGAGATTCGCAGGAGAACGAAGGTAACGGACATAGCTCGAAGAATTGCCGATGGGGCAGTAAAGTTCTGGAGTGGCGACCGCATACTGGAAGGCGCAGCATTGATAGGTGGACCCACAATGTGGACCGATGACTTGGTGAAGGTCACGAGAATCCGCTGGATGCAGAAAGCGCAGTACCGGTCGTTGTGGCGATGCTTGGGCTATAGTACTATTAGATATTCTGTGGCTTGGGGGAGGCCACAGAAAATATAACTAAAGGTAAGATCGGCTTAAATGGTGATGACGCAGGTTTCCTTACCATGATTTCCTTCACTGTTACAGTAGAAATCAAATTCTGATTCACGCATGATCTCGAAATGTAAAAGTGCTGGCCGGGTTCGAACCGTGACTCTGTCTCTGCGAGGTACAGAGTGGCTGAATGGGTAGAGAAAGGTCATGGCTACGTCACAGAATTAGCCATGAGCCACTAAGTACAACTTTATTAACAAAATGACCCATCAAAAAACAGTTCTAGTGGTAATAAATTTGAAAATCGGTCAGTTAATAGGGACACGGCCACCGTCGCCTCATTGTATGCATTACAAAACATTAAGACGCATGTCATTTGAATTAAATTGCCAAATCATTGAACTATTGTCTGTTAATTATAACGAGTGATGTTTGAGCAGCTAAAGAGCAAACGAAATAATCAAAGGATCTGTTTTCCATCAAACAAAACTGTAAAAGCATTTTTTTTATGGCGCCTCGCATTTATAATCATCTTCCTACAGATATATTGAATTGTTCGAACATAGATACATTTAAATTTAAAATGAAACAGTTTCTTTTTATCAAGGCATATTATAGTGTGGTTGAATATCTTAATGAAAAATTAAATCTACGTTGACATTGTATAATATGTTTTGACATCACGATAAAGCACTTTCAATAATTGACATTTAACATATTCATTTTGACATTAAGATATTGTATTATTCTGGACGTATATATTATGCTTTATTGCTTTAAACGCTTCAGTTATAAGATTGGCGTAGAATTGTGTAATTTCTGTTGCATGCTAAATGGCAGAATATAGCTGCACAAAGATTGTTTTTATGAGAATATTCATGTAACACCTACCTTACCTATATTCGCAATAAACGATTGAATTGAATTGAATTGATGTGTTTTGACTTGATATATTTACTTTTTTTATGTGTTTTGCGAGAAGAATCCTCGAAAAATTTCCTCGCTTTTGTTTACATGAATCGACAAAATGTAGGGATTAGTTGATTTTTTTCTCGCAATTTCATCGTTGGTCGTAGTAAAAAAAAAATAAGCTGTGTAGCAGTGCCATAGATTGTAATAGGCTGTTGATGATAAATTGATAAGAGGCCACGGCTGTACCTCAGTTTGCAAATGATGCTATTGGCACAGAAGAGGCCTCAAATCAGCAGTGGCAAAATAGACCAACAAACGACTATGAAGGCCTATCGAGAATATTTACACGTGTTTACTGTTTTTATGACATTTTCCACGAGACCGATAACTTTATCATGATCGATGCACTCATATAACAACACGTCAGTACCTATAACCAGTGTAACTAGATACGCGGTGAAAAATGGAACTACATTTTAAAATTGCTCCTTTACTAGCAAAGCAGCTCCACCAAGAAGTACCAAGTTATGCTGGGTATTAAGTAATAACATATTTAGGTTTAGCTATGACGTCTTCTATGACGATTTTCCTACGTCTTAATTAAGATAAGGTTTTTATGGTTATTTATATCAATCATCACTTTTAATTTTATGGTTATTAAAGTGTAATAAATGACGTCAGCTTAAGATTAATGAACTTTACCTGCAATAACTATCAATAATCAATGCATTGCATAATGCATGCATTTTATTCATTATGTATTTTACGCACTTGTTGATGTAGTAATCTTTATTTCACCTTCAAAATCAAAGACATTAAATATTTACTAGTATTAAATCTCTTTGTTCAAAATAAGGTCTGTGTACTTTCTCCTTGGTCTACTTGGTTTTCCCTTTGCCTCAAGTTATCCATAAATCACAATAGGGTGCCAATAGTGATGTGGCGTATAAAAAAAGTCAGGTACAATTTTCAAATCGGGGCTAAATAGCTACTAAAAATTTACCTGGCAATCCAACCGAATACAAAATCCAAAAAACTTTGTCCATCCGAATACTTTTTTTGGCCAACAACGAAGTAGTGAAATAAGTGCAAAATAATTATAACCTTGTATAAAATACTTCATCATGGATCTTATTTATATAATAAAGCTGAAGAGTTTTTTGTTTGATTTTTTGTTTGAATGTTTGTTTGTTTATACGCGCTAATCTCTAGAACTTCTAGTCGAATTCGAATAATTATTTTTGTATTTGACATTCAGAGTCATGAGGAATAGTATAGGCTATTTAACATCACGCTACGACCGTTAGGAGCCGAGCAAAAAGAAAAAAGTCAGAAAGAACGCTAAGCGAAAACGTAGAATAGTGCGGGCGGGCGATGCGACCGCGGGGCACAGATAGATAGATGGTTGGATTGAATATTCTCAGCTTAGCTGAAACAAGGATACAGGAGCCAAGATTCTCTTCCAAGAAGATCACAACATCTCTTATTTCCCTTTATTATCTAGCAGACTCTGATGTTATTTTACACCGAATGTAAAGTAACATTAAACCGTGTCAGTTGGATGACAAGTCAGCCATTTTTTTTATTGTTGTTTTAAAAAATTGTTTAGGTAGCCAAAGGTGCAAAGTTTATTTTAAAGAGGCAAAGGTATTATTTAAATGACAGATATTAAGCCACTGTTTGTAAGTAAACAACGGTAAATAAGGTGCAATGTTCATATTTTAAAACACATTAGAAATGCTGTTAGTTGCGAGATAATCAAAATAACGTTTCGATGACTCAAAATTCTTAATAAACTGTAAATTAAGTTATATTGTGTTAAACATGATTTTTGTCTTGTTCCAGGTTAAAAATGGAGTTAAAATCGCCAAAGGCGAAGAAAAAGTCAAGCATAGCAAAATTAATATCGTGGGGCAGAATGTTCAAAACACCATTGCTCATTCTTTTTTTATTGGGCACGACAAACTGTGAGCGCGAAAGTGAAGTTACCGAATTGGATTCTAATTTCAAAATTCAAAGTTTCGAAGGCAGCCATCTTAGGCATAGACATATTAATGAAACAGAAAAAAATAAAATGAGTGAGATTAAATATTTGAGAAGGCATTTGAATAAAGACATAGTGAATTTTGTGATGACTGATTATCTTATTGATGGAGAAGTGGAGAATAGAGTGCATTTTAATGGTGTGACTGCAAAGGAGACGTACGTTGGAGCCGATGGGTGAGTAGCGTTTTGTTTACAGGTTATTTTATTACAATATTTATTTATAAGATAAGGGGAAATCTTGTTTATTGTGCTGTTTTAATGCATAATATTATTATTTATTCGTTTTACGTACGTGTTCCGTTGATAAAGCACTAAAAAGGTCAACATTTTCAAAAACAAAGCAAGTGCCCCGGATTTTCTAAATATCTACAGCTCGTTTTCATGTTTTTCACGGCTGCGATTTTATCATCGGCCTTTTGTTTAAATAAAAAAGTTATTAAATCTGATACTTAGCTGGCCGGAATCTAATAAGTAGGCCCAATTTAACACAACAAAATTATATGTGTATTAGGTAGGGAAATTAAACACTTTAGAGAGTAAATTGAAATCTTAGCAAATCGGGCCTATTAGATTTCGGCATGTTTTAGTTTCGGCCTAGGTACCTAGTCTACTAGATCATAAAATAAAATACAGCTTGAGTCCTGTGATATTTTTTTAGTTTTATGGCTTGGTTGCTAAGAACTTTTAGCCACGTCTTATGTAAAAACACCTTAATAAAGTGGTGGAAACTTTACTAGAGGTTTCTGAGGGGTTGATGAGAAAATAAGAAGTAAGTTTTTCAAATTTGTACCATTTACGGGTACTTCGAGCACTAAACATTTAATAATCCACCATTATTACACATAACACTCGAAGAAAAGTTTTTTTAAATACAAAATCCACAACACGCTCTTTCCGAATATTCACGCCAACCCCAGTCCTGTTACAAACAGAATGTCAAATACGTATAGATAATGTCAAAATAAGTAGAGTCGATTTTTCACAATTAGCATTTTTCAATCCAAAATAGGAAAAATTCAAAAAATCTTTAAACTGCTATAACTTGTAAACAAATGATTGGCGACCCCTGGTTAATTTTCATTAATCTTTAAGGTTCCGTACCAAAAAGGTAAAAAGGAACCCCTATAGTGCGACTCCGTCCGTCCGTCCGTCTGTCAACGGTCGCGGTCTCCACTCAAGGACTCGTCTGCTCCAACGGCCATCGGTCCTTCGACAGACATGGCCAGCCCACTGCCACTTCAGCTTACTGATCCTACAAGCTATGTCGGTCACTCCGGTTCTTCTCCGGATAATCTCGTTACGGATTTTATCCTTCAAAGAAACTCCAAGCATAGCTCGCTCCCTCCATAGCTCGCTGAGCGACTTTGAATTTGTGGACTAGCCCAACTGTCAGTGTCCACGTCTCGGCACCGTAAGTCATGACTGGCAGGACGCACTGGTTGAAGACCTTTGTCTTCAAACTTTGCGGTAAAGCACGTTGGCTTACTGAAAATTCACATATACCTACATAATTATGTAATTATTACATTCGTAATTTGGAGCATGATTTTTTCATCCGATTTTAAATTTAATTTTAATTACAGTGATAAGAAATACAATAAACAAAGAGCTTAAAGGAAGTGACTGTTTGTTAGTCAATGCCAATTTGTATGATATCACACAAGACGCACAACTTGTATCTAGATTAAGAAGAATATTATCCTGACTTATGACCCCAGTATCGGGCATATGTACAGTGTAGTATTGGTGAAACATTATTTATTTGGATGGCGGGATGAACTAGACTCCTTCCAAGAAGACTGGTCCTTATTAGCCTTAGAGAGAGGTGGAAGGACAATTAGCGTTGCAGTAAACCATAGCGTTGTCATCGGTTTTTTTTTTTCAAATATACGGGACATAAATGAATACTAAAGCGAAACTGGGGCGAAAAAATTGGGACGTACCTATAGAATCATTTTTTTTGTGCCGTGGGGAAATCCTCATGGACGCACTCCACCCGGGGTAGGCGGAGCCAGTGTCGGACTCTTACCGACTAAAACCACCACGGTGTTACTCAACCGACCTTGGCTGGGGGCGTGAGAAATACTCCCGTCTTCGCCCAACCATCCCCGGCAGGTCCCGGCTCGCCATTGACAGGCGAGCCCCTTCTCCCCGTGCGGCAGCCACAACGGCCGCACCCTCCTCTAGACTGGCGCGCGTGGAACACTACGCGCCACCGTCACGGGCCTTGACTGGTCGGGTGGCGGGCCACCCTGAGTCCGCCGCCCGCAGGCCCACACCTAGGGTGGCAGGAGGTCGGCATAGCCCTCCTACGACGCCCAGGTCGTCTCCTGCGGATGGGAAGAGAGGTTATCGCCTCTCGAACCCTCTCCGCCGCCTCCTAAGCGAGCATTACATCCTCGCAGAAGGAGACGACGCCTTCCCAAGCGCTCTCGCTCCCGACCATAGACAGAACGACGGTCGGAAGCGAGAGATCGCTGCCGCCTACTGCAGTAATGAGGTCACAGCGCTGCGCGGCCCAAGCTGGTCACTCCGCCAGTGTGTGCTGCGCCGTGTCCTCTGAGCAGCTCCCGCCGTGATGACACTCGGGTGTCGGCTCCCGGCCTATGCGACACAGATACTTCCCGAAGCAACCGTGTCCCGAGAGTATCTGCGTCAGCCGGTAGGTGTGGGCACCATGGCCCCTCTCCAGCCACTCCTCCATGACGGGCCTTACCGCCGCTATTGCGGCGTGCCCTTAGAACCTAATATAACCTAATCCCTATACCCGTATCTAATAACTTTTAGAACCAAGTTCCTTATCGCATATTACACTCCAGAAACTTGGCGAATGAGAGCTAGGCCGAAAAAGATGTAAGACTTCGACCGTCACGACACTTTTTATGTGCAGTGCAGTTATATTCGTAATCAGCCCATTACTGTCCCACTGCTGGGCATGGGCCACTTCTCAGTACGAGAAGGCAGTTATATTCGTTGCATAAGAATAATTTTGGAAACAATAAAGGGTCATTGTACTCAAGCGTCACGTCATCCGATTGCAGTTCTGTTACCAGCTCACGTATCAATCAACTCAGCCTATCGCAGTCCACTGCTGGACATAGGCCTCTCCCAAGTTGCACCACAACGCTGGTCCTCTGCCTTCCGCATCCAGTCCCCCCCAGCCACGTTCTTTAGGTCGTCGGTCCACCTGGCACGTAACCTGGTGACAATAGGGTTGAATAAAAATGCGTTTTACGATAAATGGCCTACGATAATTAGCGTATAGTTTTTTTTAGACATGCTGAAATTTTAATGGCTTCTTTTCCGTAATGGGGTCATTGTACTCATCATTATGAACAACATTTACTATGGGACCAACCCTGAAATCGCGAAAAAAATATCTGCCGATCCCTATATTTTGTCGATTTATTTGAACACAAATGTAGGGATCAGCTGTTACTTTTTTTTTCCAAAATCAATGAAAATTCACCGTGTATCCCCCATCAGTAAAAAAATATTACTCGCTGAATACATAATTTAGTAGTTTAATCAGAAACTAACAACTCTGTAAATTATACTTTGCTGTAGTCGTAGATAGAAAAAGTGTGAAAAACGGCCACTTTTGGCATTCTTTCAATCTACAACTACAGCGAACTATATTTTACAGAGCTAAGGACCGATCTGGTCGCCATAATCTAAACAAGTACATTGTTTCTTTCCATTTTTCGTCATCATTTCTTGAAGTAGGGAGAAAAAAAAATATGGTCGAGTTGAGTAGTTTATGTATCCATTTTGAATGATCGATACACGATTGATAGAAAAAAAATCCAAACAGCCAATTTTTGACACTTTGAATTCATTTTATGACGAAAATTTATATAGAACATGATTTTGAAACATACACGATATATTTTATCGCAAGCCAAGTAATCCATTTCAGAAAAAAAAAATGATAAAATTACATTAATTTAATGTTTTACATAACTAATTGTTATCACGGGCCTCAGTGCTCCAGCTCCCCACTGCGCCCCGCAGTCCATGGACCTACAATTCGTGCAGGGACAGGGCCTTAATGGTGTCTGATTAAACTACAGTACCTGCACTTCAATTATTAAAAACTAATTTTCGATAAATGATGTATTCAGCAAGTAATATTTTTTTTTACCGTTGGTGGCGTCACTTGGCTGCTAGATTCCCCTTAAGTTTAGCAATTCTTCGGGCTATGTCAGTTAGCTTCGTTCTCTTGTGAATCTCTTTATTTCTGATTCTAATAAATATAGGCAGTAATTATCTTAATTAAGTGTTATCATCATTTTCTAGTTGTAATTGATCAACTTTCACCTTTTAAATCTAGGAATCTAGAATGTAGACGCACAAGAAAATGTCATAACAGTAAATAATATTTGTTGATCATAACAATATTCCAATTAGAAACATTACAAAAACAATTAATTTATTTCACAGCTGGTTCGAAAATTGGAAGGCAATAATGATAAAACAACAACTATACATAATTATATACTTCATTTAATATTATAGCATATGATTAGACAAATATGGCTGACAAGAGCATATGAATGTCTTTTGATTCATTTCTCCTTGCAGTTTGTATACTTTGTTAATTTTTTGCTTATGGAAGAAGCTCGAAGATTTGCTATGAAGTTTCCTTAGGTATACACGGTGAATTTTCGTTGGTTTTGGAAACGAAAAGGGGTCATTGCACTCATCATTATGAACAACTTTTACTATTACTTTTACTACTACTTTTCTTTTCTGTAAAATATAGTACGGTCGACCGCACGTCAGTGGTAACAGTTTGACATTGACAGCGCCTTTATTTCGTAAGCAATAAGGGCAATTTTTTAATTCAAGTGTTACCACTCTCATACAGTCGACTGTAGTGTACAATACTTGTTTGAGAAAATGAATTATTTTGTATTTATACACTGTGGGTGTGGCTGTTAAATTAAGTCCTAATTATCGTCCCCGCCGGTGAGGACCGACGCGACGTCCACACAGATGCCGAGAGTCCGACTCTTGAGAAACCCAACACGATGCAGCAGCGGCTGCCGGGGGGACTGGTGGCGGGGTCCCCCAGCTGAACCCTGAGCCGAGGCCCGAGCTCCCCCCTAGGGACGCCCTCACGGTGTCGCAACCGGAGATGATCTCGTCACGCGAGCCCGGCCCTATGCTCTAGAGTAGTTCCTAGGAGTAGTAGGCTTAACCGCCACTGTGTTACGATTAGGTAGGTCTTCGCCCTCGCCGGCGAGGCTTTAACGTATTTTAGGGGTAGCGCCCATACATGTGAAATGGGGATGAACATTTTTTTCGCTGCACCCCCTCGTGTGGGTTATCATTGAATAGGTCTACTAAAATGAAGGTAATGTTTCATACATCACTTTTTTATCAGGTGTACCATCTGCGAAATATAGCCCACCAAAGTGGCTTACAATGTGTCCCCCCCTCTGCCATTTCCAAACTATGCAACGTAGAAACTTGTAATCTTCCACGTTGATAGACTTTTATAAAAACTCTCTTTTAAAATTATTTCGAGTATAATGTGATTATAAATTTTTGAGTTATAGTGAGAAAACTGAAAAATACTTAAGACGTCCTAGTTCCTAGTTCATAGGTCATTGACCTTAAAGAAAAATGATCTAAGCAAATAATGCTCCTTTAGTTACTTTCCCTAACGGGATTCTCCGCCACCCGCCCGGTTAAGCAGTTAGGCTATCCATTTTGGGTACCAATTCTGCGAGAGTACATTCGAAAAAAAAAGGCTGTTAAATTAAATAAACAAACGATATAAAACATAATAAACACTGAACTATTCGCTCAGCAAAAATGTTCCAATCACCCACTGAACGAATCAAAATAGACTCCCGCGCAGCTCTTATGTGACAATCTTTGCACTGTGTGAAGGCCGAATTTTTATCTTATACCTAGATTTAGACGCGGACGCAGTCTTGTTGCTAATGCTTGTTTAATTACAAAAATAGATTTTACCGCGTAAAATTGTGTTAATTAGAAGATCCGGTAACTCATTAGTGAGACTTTCTGGATAGAGAGTGCTCAGCATCGAACATTTAAGTGTCCCAGAGAAGTCTTAGGATTAAAACAGTAGAATCAAATATTACATATTTCTTTTATTTACGTTTGACACCAAAAATACCAAAAGTAGTATCCAAAATTGGATTTGCCGCTTTGAAAACAGGTTAACTATAATAAAACAGTCGCATTAGTGGTTCTTCTCATTGGTACTAGCTTGGATACCGAAGGCAATTAATTTATCTCTATCTAAGGCCCGTATTACAGAAGCTTCCTCAAATACAGTTTAAACTCCAATCACCTGATCACTACTTAGGCCCGTATTCCAGAAGGATACTCAAGCGTTGATCTCTGTTTAAAACTAGTTTCAAGTTGAGCTTTGATTTTAGAACGTCCCTCAAGCAGAGATTTGTTGATCACAGTTCAGCTGAGTTTAGTTTCGTTTTATATTGTCACCTGTTTCGGTATTTGGGCAGATATTTGATCTGTAATCACTCAAGCGTGGTCCAGACTACGCTTGAGTAGAGATTTCTATTATATTTCAGGTCAAATTCGTGTGTTTTGTTGTTGAATTAAAGTTTATAATTACTGTTCTGGAATAAGACCGATACTCAAGTAACGATTCTATCCTTAAGTAGTGATCAGGTGATTGGAGTTTAAACTGTACTTGAGGAAGCTTCTGTAATACGAGCCTTAGAGTCGAGACTTAAGAATCGTTACTTGAGTATTGGTCTTATTCCAGAACGGTAATTACAAACTTTAATTCAACAACATAACACACGAATTTGACCTGAAATATAATAGAAATCTCTACTCAAGCGTAGTCTGGACCACACTTGAGTGATTACAGATCAAATCTCTGCCCAAATACCGAAACAGGTGGCAATATAAAACGAAACTAAACTCAGCTGAACTGTGATCAACAAATCTCTGCTTGAGGGACGTTTTAAAATCAAAGCTCAACTCAAAACTAGTTTTAAACAGTGATCAACGCTTGAGTATCGTTCTGGAATACGGGCCTAAGACTGGGATCATCCGGCCATCAGTGTAAAATCGGAATCTCGTTGGTTTTTGTTTAAAACCTAAACACGAATTATGCATTGATGGTATATATCTCTCTTGTTTATGAAATCTTCCGGACGTATAAAAAAGGCGGACGGAATCTCGCTAAACAATAAGTGAAGCACCCGTAGTAAGGCTTAAAATTACGGGCTGGCAGGCACACATTCACACCTATAGCAAGAGAAACAGCCGCGATTACAACGAAATCTCGTGTGACAGTAGTCGTCGTAGCGTCACAAATAAAATGACAATATGCTGTCTGGTGTGTTAAAAATCTATCGAAATTAAAGTGGGTTTAGGAAAAAACCATCTTGAATCTTTTTTTAGCGAGATTCCGTCCGCTTTTTTTTATTCGTCCGTGGGTCAAAGTATGTGCAAAAACAGTTAAAATCTTATTCCTTAAAGAGAAGCACTTTTTTCTTAGCATATTAGAACCACCCCTCAGCAGTGATTGTGTATGTAAACTAACATAAATATCTTTATTTATATCTTTGTTTCGCTATTTTAACACGAACTGTAATGTTTTTTGCTCAAACTGCATCTAATTTTAACCGTGTTGAACTTTGTTCGCACTCTCAAGACAATTTATTAGAGTTTAGATCGGAATGTAGCTTTTAATACATCGGTATTTGAGTATTTGCTATGTCTGATACAAGGCCAACGAAATGTTTGGATCGAAAATATAACTTTTGTTTTGCTTGCTTTTAGACTTTGGACTACGATTTTATCTGTGTGGTCTCCGATGCTGTTTGGGTGGCTGTGTGATTGCTAAACATTACTTTTTTATAAATGAGGGAGGCAATCGTTCTAGTGGGTCACTTGATGGTGCAAGGACATTCGCGACACAAGGGGAGAGCGATGCAGTGCCAACCTATTAAAAAGACGTCCGTTCTTTTTTTGAACGACCCACGTCGAATTTTCTTGGGAAGGCCGCCGACGGTAGCTGGTTCCACAGTTTTGCTGTTCGAAAAACTCTTTCTTTCCATTTGTTTCCATGGGTACCATTAAGATCGACAAAGGAATTAGGTATTACATTCCAAGAAAGCAGTTTGTATCTTCATGTAGCAGTTTATAAGATGGCCCATCATCAGTAGTTAATATTAAAGGGCTGATACGTAAAACTCTATTAATTCAGCCATTTAAAATCTTTTTGTTTTCAAGATGTTGTGCTAACGACATACAAATTAGGTCCTCTCCTTCCTAGAAGGGACTCACCTACTATTGGCGAGCCGGGACCTGTCGGGGGTGGTAGA
This sequence comes from Asteroscopus sphinx, assembly GCA_949699075.1. Taxonomy (NCBI): domain Eukaryota; kingdom Metazoa; phylum Arthropoda; class Insecta; order Lepidoptera; family Noctuidae; genus Asteroscopus; species Asteroscopus sphinx. The sequence continues at coordinate 6,231,157 of OX453030.1, read as the reverse complement.
AGAATGCTGAGCCTATCCTACGCCCCCAGCCAAAGGTTGTTAAAGTAACATCGTGTCGATTTTAGTTGGCAAGAGTCCGAAACTGGCTCCACCTGCCCGGACGGATTGCGTCCATGATGATTTCTCCACGGAAAAAAAGGTCTTCTCTTACCTACCGTCAAGAAACCTTACCAAAGATTCTAAGATCCTTTTCAGCCTTGTAATGGCTTAGGTACATAGTAAACTTATTATTCATAGATATTATGTTATCGGGTAATCATTGCCGCAAATAAGTAACGTGAGGTTTGTGGTTACACACTATAAGCCGTTCAACATAATAGGTAATACAAATAGAACTTCATAAGGAATTGTACCTATTGTACCAGCAATCGGCAGTTAATTGTTCACTTTACCTATATCTTATAAGAAAAAATAACTGAATAGAGCTCTGTTATTTTTCTCGTTACCTGCAGAGCTGTTTGTCGTGTAAATCTATAATTAGTGTAATAGCCGGTCAGTGCCAGAGATACGGAACTCGTCCGTTGGCAGGTGCTGCTTAGTACTGTAAACAATTAATTAGGGTTCTATTATTTATCGTGGATGGTTCCCAAGCTAAGGTAAGGTAACTTCTAGTCTTCACGTCGGTATTATGTACACTGAATCACCAGCATTCTCCTGCCCTTGTCCCAATTTATTTGGCGTCGATGCAACGTGTCTTTTTCTTCCATACTTCTCTGAAAGCCAACATCTCAGTGTTTACTTTACTTTTATCCATATCATCCTTTACACAATCAATCCATATTTTCTTTGGTCTGCCTCTTTTCTTATAGCCATCCACTTTGATACTCAAAACTTTTCGCGTACCATACTCCTCATTCCTCTGCATCACATGTCCATGTCAATCTACTGCAACTCAACTTTTCCGTCTCAGTCGCTACTTTCAATCTCCCTCTCAGGCACATACTTATTTCTAATCCTATTCATTCTCGTTACACCACTTATTCCTTTGAACGTTCTCATCTGATCTGCATGTAAATGCCTTTCAATCAACCCTCTCGTAGCAGAACATTCTGACCCATACAAGACATCACATGCTCTTGTAAATTTTTAACTTAAACTTGTAATTTATTAAAATTTACACTGAACATTCCTAAGACATTATATCATCCATAACTGACAGAAACATATTCTGTATATTTTTTTACCCTGGAAAAATCCTCATAGATGCACTCCGCCGGGGAAGCCGGAGCCATTGTCGGTGTCGGACTCTTACCGACTAAAACCACCACGGTGTTCCTCGGTGCACCGGCCCAACAAACTGCTGTTTTTTCCAAAAGCATCGAGAAGGACCAGTAGCCGTCAGGCATACGAAGAGTTGTCTGGCCCAGCACTCCAACATCTTTTGTTAATTGCATGCCGAAATAACTACTCATTGTGCCCACCAGTTTGTCTGCCAAGTGTTGTATATAATATGACAACACTACCTCCAGAGCGCTTATGATTTGGTCAGATTGAAGTCCATATTCCGCAAATAACTTCTATAAGCTCATTGTAATGCTGATATCATCATTGGAGCCTCTCATTTATCTAGTCTTGGATGTAGGCCTCTTCCCTCCTTTTCCATTCCTGGCAGTCTGGTGCCCGACTCATCCAGTCATGACCTCAGTGCCATCTGATTTTGTCGACCCATCGCTGCGCTGGTCGGCTTCTTCCTCAATGCGGATGTAATCATGAATAAAAAAACCTTAGAGAGAAAGGACTTTGAACTGCAGACTATACTTCATTTAGTGCTCACAACTTCCAAGTGATTTTATCGATTTTATCTACTTCCACGGCCATATCTTCTATCTGGGTATCCCGTATAGGGACCATAGAGCATAAAAGGACCCTGAATAACAAGATAAAAAAGATTCCATCACTTTGGCGCCCAATGGCTACAATCAGTGTCGTAGCTAAATTCATGAGCGCTCAGGGCTAGATTTGAATTTTGCGCCCCCGAAACTTATTTTGTAAGAAGATAAAAGCATAAACTCGTGTTTTAATTTTGGGTAACTTCATAATGTGCCCCAGCAGCCTGCAGGTTGCAGGTCTGCGATTGCACCCTTTGAGGTTTGTGTCACTGGCAGCCAGCTCCTAGCTACGACGCTAGCCTCAATCCCAAATGGGGAGCTGACCAAAGTGTTAGCCTTTGGGAAAAATCCCCAGGCCAAGAAAACTCGAAAGCGCTTCTAGTAGGCTTCAAGAAAAGGTTTACGAAAGATGCACTTTCTTTGAACAGGAACCACATAAGAATCCTGACAAGAACCCTTACTGGGCACTGCAAGCCGAATAAACACATTCACAGGATGGGTCTCAGTGATACCACAGTTTGCAGGTCTTATCGCGAAAAGGATGAGACGCCCATCCATATCCTATGCGAGTGTGATGCAGTGCACCACATGAAAAGCCAGCATCCTGGAAGCCAGGCCACGTTATCTCAACGCAGGAGATCAAATCCTCCTCCCCCAAAGTCATAGTCGACTTCATGATTGACTTGCAGATTGGGGAAGTGCTGTGATGCTGCAAGAGGCATCACACTAGATCTTACCAAGTCGCAGTGGCTTAGGGGCGTTCAAGACCCCTACCTCGTTCCTCAAATAATAATAGCTTCAATCCCTATGGATAGCAATACCTATAGAGGTGGCTATTCCTTGCCTATAACCATTTCGCACTGCGTTTAACTAATTAGTCATTCAATCTTTTTAACCGACTTCAAAAAAAGGAGGAGGTTATGTATTCGGCGGCTTTTTTTTTTTTTTTTTTTTTTTTTTTTTTTTTTTCATGTATGTACACCGATTACTCCGAGATTTCTGGGCCGATTTGCGTGGTTGTTTTTTTATTTGGTAGAGGAAGCCCGCGCGGTGGTCCCATATAAATTTTATTGACTTAGCTCGAGTAGTTTTTTAACCAGCTTCAATAAATCAGTTTAATTTAGCTTCGCTTACCTAGATGATCTACTAATAGTTTCGTTTTACTGTGAATTATCAACTAAAAAGTATGAAATAAAAACTTTTTAACAAAAAATAAAACCGACTTCAAAAACCTTAACTAAAAAGTAAAAAATAATCCTTGTATGTATTTCAAAATCTTAACATAAACCAAAATTTTGAAGGCGGCGCGTGTTTTTCATGTATGTTCGCATAAACTGTTTTTTTACTATAGATAAGCGCTCGACAGTACATTATACTTATTTACATGACGCAAAGGGACAGTCACGCGCCACCTTCAAAATTTTGGTTTATGTTAAGATTTTGAAATACATACAAGGATTATTTTTTACTTTTTAGTTAAGGTTTTTGAAGTCGGTTTTATTTTTTGTTATTACTGTTCCGCTTCCCATATGTATTAGTTGAGCACCATTTAAAATTAACTACAGAACATCACGCCACCACAACTCTTGGCACAGCACTTGCACTACTATTTTTATAACTACGAGTACGAGACAGATTTGCACTGCGCTAGACGTTGATAAACAAGTTCTAAAAGAATTGACCTTTTTTTGAAGTGGTAATCCTCATATCACCAAAAACTTGCGAGGGCCGTCCTCAGCACTTACGGAACTCGGTGGATCGCATCGTGGTAAGCTTTTACGAGTACATAACGAGCCCATTACTGTCCCACTGCTGAGCACTGGGCTCTTCTCAGAAATGGGGTGGTTTCCGGCCTTAGTCCACCACCCTGGCCTACTACGGGTTAGCGGACTACACCCCATGGGGAACTGTATGGAGCACTCTGAGGTGTGCAGATTTCCTCACTGTGTTTTCCTTCATCGTTTGAGCAAGTGATAATTAATTCTGATCCACGCATGAATTCGAAACGTCAGATTTCCGGACCTGGTTTGAACTCAGCCCGTGTACCGGCAAGCTTTCTTACCATATTCAGTATTCTTTGCCGTGGGTGACGTACAGTCAGAAATCTTTCCGGTGAACCACCACTAAGGCTAAAATCGCTTGCACTCACTGTTTCATGGCACCGGTAGCAGGATACGTTCAAGGGATTTTGTCGGAAAAATGTACCACCGGGAAGTATCGGGGCCGTACGTAAAACGATTCACAATGGGCCGGATAAGAAGGCTCAAAGTCACTCAAAGGGCAGTGGAGAGGGCTATGCTCGGAGTGTCCCTGCGTGATCGAATCAGAAATGAGGAAATTCGCAGGAGAATGAAAGTAACCGACATAGACCGAAGAATTACCAAACTTAAGTGGCAGTGGGCGGCGCACATTGCTCACAGAACGGATGGCCGATGGGGCAGTAGAGTTCTGGAGTGGCGACCGCGTACTGGAAGGCGCAGCGTGGGCAGGCCCCCCACAAGGTGGACCGACGACCTGGTGAAGGTCGCAGGAATCCGCTGAATGCGGAAAGCGCAGGACCGGTCGTTGTGGCGATGCTTGGGATCGCCAACCCACCTGCCAAGCGTAGGCGATTATGACATATACCCCTCCTCTTGGGGAAGGCCTATGTCCAGCAGTGGCCGTCTTTCGGCTGAAATGATGATGATGATGATAATTTTCTTTATTGTGTTTCATTCATAAAGTTACACACACAATATCGGCGGTTGGCTGCATACGTAAACATTTTTATTGTGCCTGGACACTTGACTTATTTGCCGTGTGTACCTACATAAAAACATAAACTTACTTATTAAACAGTTATAGTAAAACTCATGTTAATATTAAATACAGTTGCTTTAGATCTACATAATAAATTAATAGTTTAAAAAACACTAGAAAAACACGCTTCAAAGTCCATTACGTGGCCTTTCTCACAAGTGCAAACACGACTATGATATGATATTCCATCATGGAATGCCAGTGCCTATCTTCCGGCTTCATCATCAGACCTTGAAACCTAATCGTGGTCAAAGTTCATTACAATAGCTATGATACGATTTTCCATCATGAAGTTCCAGTTCATATCTTCCGGCTCCATCATCAGATCAGTTCGACAGTACCATATTTTTGTATTGTCATCAGAACTACATACAGCTGCCAACGCTACGACCCTTGGAAGATGGTTAAATTAGCTACCTTAGATTTCGTTACATAGTTAGTTACATACAGGTCGACCTAATAAAAGCGTGTTAAAAAAGCTTGTAAATAAAGATAAAATACAGCTGCGATGCTGTAATTATAATAGATACGTCTTTGTAGCTAACGTGTTACGTTAGACAAGTAGTTTTAACGTAAATATTTAGTTTGTAACGTGCTTTGTCTAAGGGTACCGATGTACCGATAAACGAAAAGAGACTTTTTCCCACTTATAATCGCTGATCACCGAGAAAAAGAAACGTCAGAGCTTAGGTGCCTAACCATAATTAGCACATTTCTGCCCTGCTCTTCTGAAAATGAGAAGGGTTAGGCCTTAGTCCAAAACGTTGGCTTACTACAGGATGACGAGCTTTTTGATAATCTCTCATCTCAGGTGTACCAGGTTCTTTCAATGCAAGTGATAAACAAATAAAATTATCATCAGCGCGTGAATGCATAAAGTCTGAAATGCGAACCTTGAACTTATACTTTGACACAGATAATATAAATAAATATCTTTGGGACATTTTTACACAGCACCATCTAGTCCCAAACTAAGCAGAGCTTGTGCTATGGGTACTAGACAATGGATATAATACTTATATACATTTTTTTGTTGTAAATACATACTTATAATACGTAAGCAACACCCATAAATACTAATAATATTATACTTTGCACTTATAATACTATACTTTGAGAAATTTTAATACGGAATTGACATTAACTATTTGTGCTCTAGAAATCACCAAAAGGATATACCTGGGATATCCCTAGGAATAGCCTAAGGTCCGTATTACAGTTTGATCTTCAGTCAACTGATCTCTACTTAAGGATAGAATCGTTACTTGAGCATCGGTGTTATTCCAATACGGTCATTATAAACTTCAATAAAACAACATAACACACGAATATAACCTGAAATAGGAAAGAAATCGCGACTCAAGCGTGGTCTCAACCACACTTGAGTGATTACAGATCAAATGTCAGCTCAAACACCGAAACAGGTGACAGTGTACAATAAAGCTAAGCTCAGCTGAACTGTGATCAATGAATCTATGCTTGAAGAATGTTCTAAAATTAAATCTGAACTCAAAACTAGTTTTAAACTGTGATCAAAGCTTGAGGAATGTTCTGTAATATGGGCATAAGTCTGTTACAATGATAAAAATATATGAAAATTACATGCGTAATTATTCATTGCTTACTATTCATTGTATTTATTGCGGACAGTACAGTAAACATTTTTCATTTTAAAGAGTTGATCAACACAGTAATAACGTAAGCGACGGAGTATCAACTCAATTTGACTTCATATTTTGACCAATCCCTTGTAAGTAGGTACTCTATGGTTTTGTGAAAAAATGTGTTGGCACCAATGTTAAAGACAGCCAATCTCTTTTTAGCACTTTTACATCTAAAGGAATAGAGGAATAAAACTACAACAAAAACCATAACTAAACTTATTTTATTATAATGTGTGTAATGTGTAGTGAACGCGACAACCTAAGAAATTATTATAAGAATAAAACTGTTTGGTTGCTAGGCAACCACTTGTTTGACATAAGTTTTAATGATGACTTAAGCAAAACATTACCTCAATACTTTTAGTTAATATTTTAATGAATAAAAATTCTGTGGAGTCATAGAATTTAAAGTTGTTTCTGTATTCTGAGTGTGGAGAAGGTACTGTCTGTTTATTAAAACAGATTTCAACACATTGCCCTTATTGAATTTCATATGGTTTTCATCATCTTTTATTTGTAACTTCCATAGGCTGGGCACTAATGTAACTTTAGCAATGTCCTTTTTAGGGTTCCGTAGTCCTACAAGGAACCCTTATAGTTTCGTCATGTCCGTCCGTCTGTCCGTCTGTCCGTCTGTCCGTCTGTCCGTCTGTCCTAATCCTTTAGAGCTTAATAACTTCTACAGTTATTTACATAAGTAAATGAAATTTTGTTTAAAAATGGTCTGGATATAGATCTCAATTTTAAAAGAATAAAAAAATCTTGATTACGTATTTTAGGGGTGGCGCCCATACATGTGAAACGGCGATGAAAATTTTTTTTTCGCTGCACCCCCTCGTGTGGGGTATCATTGAATAGGTCTACTAAAATGAAGGTAATGTTTCATACATAACTTTTTTATCAGGTATACCATCTGCGAAATACAGCCCGCCAAAGTGGCTTGCAATGTGTCCCCCCCCCTGCCATTTCTAAACTATGCAATATAGAAACTTATAATCTTCCACATTGATAGACCTTTATAAAAACTCTCTTTTAAAACTATTTCGAGTATAATGTGATAATAATTTTTTGAGTTATAGTGAGAAATCTGCAAAATACTTAAGACGTCCTAGTTCAAAGGTCGTTGACCTCAGATTAAAATGCTCATAGCAAATAATGCTCCTTTAGTTACTTCCTATTTTAAAAAACCACAAAAAGTAACATTGTTTTATATTGATTTAGCTTCTTAAATTCAGCGCTAGGTGGCGCTGTTTGCAAAAACTAAAATAGCAATGATTAATATTCGATTTGATTCGTTTGTGATTAGGAACCCTATAATACTGAGCATGGCCCGACATGCTCTTGGCCGGTTTTTTTGTATCAAGTTTACGTCACTTCCTCTTCCAGTTTGCGGTCTTCATTCAAGGTCAGATCTAACAAGTAATACCTACCATTGATTACAATAATGTTAATTTTCCTTGTAACAACTCAATTTCGCAGTAATACCATGAAACATAAAATTCTAATAAAATCGAGCGAATCCGGTAAGTAATTAATAGAGTACTAGCAAATGACGTCACACAAAATACGTATTCAGTATTGCAAAAATAAACGACAACATTTCATGCGAAGAGTTTTTATTCTAGGAATGCTCTTTAGATGACTGGCTGAACAAATAAATAGTAGTTCACTTTAAAAAAGTATAAATCTTTTGAAAAAAGAATTGGTTTGTTTTTTTTCTTCGATCTTCGATCTAGGTCAGGTCGGTTTGTGTCAATGTGTAATTGTATCATCATCACAAAGAATTATACCTACATTGTATGATGATTATGATTCGTGGAACTGGATAACATTACTAAGAACTAGCTAACACCCGTGGAGTTTCTCGCGTGATATCTCAGTAAGGGTGCTCCGGGTTTCAAGCTTATATCTGTAAAGTTTCATCAAAATCATTCAAAATTTAATCAACCCCTGCGCGACAAACATTAAATAAAATATGAAATCAGTCTCATACACTGAGGTAATATGTAATACGTACTAGAGAAGACACCTCAAACAAAATGTTTGTAGCACGTTTTAGAGCTCCTGCACTCGCACTCGCTTAGCCACGCTCGCGCCGCGCGTGCTCCACGGCCAGCAAGTTGCGCGATATATTTTGTTCGTAATGTCTAGTCTAGTACGTAGTACATATTACCTCAGTGGTCTCATATACCTATCTCAGTAACTTATTCATGATATTTGATACCCGCGTTCACACATTTGATAAAATAAACCAACGTTAAATTTTAAATTTTATTAAACTTCTAACATAACATAACATCACGCCTATATTTCCCAGAAGGGGTAGGCAGAGGTGTATAGTACACCCACATTTCACCAGTTATGTTGTGAGTCCCATGTAATAGGGGGCGAGCCTATTGCCATTAACCGGGCACAAATCCAGACTCCGGGCTGCTACTGAGAATTTCCAAAAAACGAACGAACGAATTTTTAAACTTCTAAATGTTATCTATTTATTGTAACTATCAACAACAATTTTGTTGAAAACATATAAATTTTATGAAAGACATAATATTTACATACTGTTGAAATATGACTTACTAATGCATTCACTCTGAAGCGTATAGATTGATACATTATTTTAATCTGAATCGATGATAGTTGCTTTTTGCGAATAGGCGATAGAAAAAGCGCATGGTGAAAAATTCCCGCCTACTCAGAGACCCTAGGTCGGTTCATCAACCCAGCCTATCGCAGTCCACTGCTGGACATAGGCCTCTCCCAAGTTGCGCCACAACACTCGGTCCTCTGCCTTCCGCATCCAGTCCCCCCCAGCCACGTTTTTCAGGTCGTCGGTCCACCTGGCGGGGGGGCGCCCTACGCTGCGTTTGCCGATTCGCGGTCTCCACTCAAGGACTCGCCTGCTCCAGCGGCCATCGCTCCTTCGACAGACATGGCCAGCCCACTGCCACTTCAGCTTACTGATCCTACAAGCTATGTCGGTCACTCCGGTTCTTCTCCGAATAATCTCGTTTCGGATTTTATCCTTCGAAGAAACTCCAAGCATAGCTCGCTGAGCGACTTTAAATTTGTGGACTAGCCCAACTGTCAGTGTCCACGTCTCGGCGCCGTAAGTCATGACAGGCAGGACGCACTGGTTGAAGACCTTTGTCTTCAAACTTTGCGGTATAGGCGACGAGAAGTCGGCGCAGTTTGCCAAATGCTGCCCATCCCAAACGGATCCTTCTGTCGGCTTCTTTCTCGAATTTGTGCCTACCAAGCTGAATTATCTGCCCCAGGTAGACGTACTCCGTTACAACTTCGAGTGCCGACCCTTCGACGAAATTCGACGAGGTCGGCTCGCAATTCCCTAAATGAAAATTTTGGTGTTAACTAGGAGCCTGGAATTAGATAACTCTTCACTTCCAGCCCAGAAGTGTTCTCATCACGATTTGTCTAAATTGTATCCGCCGAAACTGTCAGCATTGTGTGTCGTGAATCGTGATTCAGCATATCATGTTTCGGACAGTTATACGTACATTACGCAGGGCAACCGCGGGTAGATCGAAAAAACACCCGCCGCTAAAGAAGTAACTCACATACCTACTTTAGACTTTAGTCTTCTCGTGACCACGGTCAATGTAACTCGGCCGCAACGTCGAGGCTCGGACGAATAAAAAAGGCGGACGGAATCTCGCTAAACAAATACTGAAGCACTTCATTTTTTCCTACACCCACTATAATTTCGAAAGCATTTTAACACACCATATTTATTTTATACTGTTATTTCATTTGTGACACTACAACAATAACTACCGTCACACTAGATTTTTGCGTAATCGCGGCTTTTTGACATTGATTGATTTTTTTGCGAGATTCCGTCCGCCTTTTTTATTCGTCCGAGCGTCGAGGTTAGACAAACTGTTGTTTTGATTTAGGATCGATGCGCAAAAAGTCCCGAAATAGATGGGTTACTTACTACATTGTCTATGATTAAATAAATAAATAAATATAAAAATAAATAAAATGATTGACTACTAGTCGTTTAATATAAAGACTAATAATAACGGTTAAATTCGCGAACGAAACATAAATATGTGTATGTACTTACAAATCGCTAAATATTTGTATTGCACACATAGATATACTATATATTACTACATATTTTTCTCCTGTTCGTGTATCATCATTAGCCCATTACTGTCCACTGCTGGGCACGGGCCTCTTCTTAAAATGAGAAGGGTTTCAGGTCCACCACGCTGGCCTAGTGTGGGTTGGTGGACTACAAACACCATCGAGAACTGTATGGAGCACTCGCGGGTCTGCAGGTTTCCTCACGATGTTTTCCTTCATCGTTAAAGCAAGTGATAATCAAATTCTACTCTTTTGAAGGTAGTTTATGTATCCACGTACGCACGGCTACACATCAAGCTGTACATTTCCAGTATAAGCTGATCTCGCATTGTACGGAAAGCCTATACAATGCGAGGTCAGCATAAACTGGAAATGTACAGCTTGATGTGTAGCCGTGTGTACAAGCAAATACTCCGACCCAGACATTACGATGTGATTGATGCATGCGGGACTTTTCTTCAATACATTTTATCTATAAAACAATATTTATTTACTTACATGATTTATGTTTGAATCAATATCAAATAAATTATTCACTTAAATAAAACCAGTCGTGCCTATAAATAAAATAAAATAATGAGATAACAATGTTAATTTAACGATAAATTAAAATCTTTGGCATCGATTCAAAACTATTTTAAAATAAGATAGACAACTCGTCTGACAAGCAATCTTATCGTCGGGAGTTTCTGCACAGCGATCTCTCACTTCCGGCCGTGGTTCTGTCTATGGTCGGAAGCGAGAGCGCTTGGAAAGGCGTCGGCTGCGAGGAGGTGATGCTCACAAAAGAGGCGCGGAGAAAGACCGACTGGCGACTACCTCTTTCCCATCTAAATGAGATGGACCGGACGCCGCAGGAGAGCGTATTTCCAACCAGCCTAGGAGTGGGCCTGCAACCGGCGGACCCAGGACAGTCTGTCGCCCCACCAGCCAAGGCCCGTGACGCGCAGTGTTACGCACGCGCCTGTCAGGAGTAGGGTGCGGCTGATGTTGAGGCCACACGTTGAGAATAAGCTCGCCTACTATTGGCGAGGCGGGACCTGTCGAGGATGGTTATAGGAACACCTGCACCGTAGTGGTTCTAGTCGTTAAGAGTCCGACTCGGGGAGAATGAGCTCGCCTACTAATGGCGAGGCGGGACCTGTCGAGGATGGTTATAGGAACACCTGCACCGTAGTGGTTCTAGTCGTTAAGAGTCCGACACTGGCTACTTTGCATCTTTTGTTCGACTTTGAGATGTATTTTGGCTTTTAGTTTTACCTTTAAATGGTTTTGTGCTACTTAGGTTGCGGCGGATTGGATTGGTACTTTCTGGTACCATACCCAGGGCACCACAGGGGCTGACCTGGTGCGATTTGGCGGCTTACACACACCATCTAGAACTGTATGGAGCACTCTCAGGTCATAGTGAGTTTTTATCAAATTCTGATCCACGCATGAATCCAAGTCAGAGGGTGGTACATGTGAAAATAGTCAAAAGCAACACCGAACTACCTACCATTTAGATTATTTGTCAACAGTTTGTAAGAGCTATGATCTCTGCCTACAATGTCTCCCTAAGTATTGTGTACTGCAGAATAGGCTCCGAGAGTGCAAGCAATACCTGTTTAGCACCACGTTAGATTCTTGTGGATAATCCTAAATGTATTTAGGTAAATTTTGTATTTATCCTGGAAAGCGAAAATAAATTTTTAGTAATAGCGAACCTTTAATGTATTTAAACAGCTATTAGCAATTTTTGGGCTACAAATAGAATTAACTAACAGATCTTAATGGAATCCAAAACTTCATTCTTGACAGCTGTACTAGCTCTGAATCAAAATCAGAATTTCACTAAACCTACGAGGCGTACGATTGATTAACAAGTACCTACATTTTGACTTTTCTTCCGGACGTTTAGCGGAACAAACAGGGACAAAAAGTTAAATCTATACGAATTACGAATATACTAAAGCTGAAGTTTTTTGTTTGTTTGTTTATTTAAACTACTCTCTCTGGCACTAATCTCTGGAACTACCAGGCAGATTCAAAAAGTACTTTTTGTATGTGATAGCCAGATTCATGAGAAATAGTATAGGCTTTTTAACGTCACGCTACGACCCTTAGGAGCTGAGAAAAAGAAAGAAAAAAGTCAGAAAGAACGCTCAGCCAAAATGAAGTCATAGCGCGGGCAATTGCGACGCACGGCGAGTGAAACCGCGGGGCACAGGTAGTGTATTATATATGAGGAAAATCTTCTCTGACGTGCGTCATTTCGTTATCTATAATATGTATTTTGCACTTCAACATTCAACATCACACTGTAAGGCGTTGTCCTAATACTACGCGACTTATGCAAGCTCGCGCGAATTTGTTCGTGGCATCGAATTTCATGTCACGATGTTAAGTACGAACAAAATGGGCACGAGCTTGCGGTGGTCGCGTAGTCGCTTTGTATTTGGGAACCGCCTTACACACTGTTTTTTTAAAATTTGCATGTTGACTGATAGTTTTTTCTGTTTCACTGGGCATCGATAACGAGATCTTCGTGTGATAGAAACATTAAAATCTATATGATTTTACTTTTTAAAGATCCATTATGATTCCCGGACTTACTTCTCTTAGATGTCATATATTTGCGACAAGGAATGGCTAAGATGGTAAGGTAGCATCATCTGCTAAATCAATAAGCTTTTTAGAATTTTCCGAAGGTGCAATTATAGTTCTGACCACAGAAATAGATAGAAAGGCCAAGAGGGCAGGGCGCGCGTGCCAACACTCTGCACCATAGTGCAGTGCATTTCAAAGCCTTTCTCAGTACGCCTTATGACTTATCTGTAAATACTGTAACAAAAACACGCAAAAATGCCTTATTTTGTTTCTAACTGCAGAAATAAAAGCTGTAAAGTAAATTTGATTAAAGGTATTTTTTTTAAATTAATGACGTCAATATGGAAGGCGTAGTTTGTTCGAAAAGTTGCCACGCATGAATCGCAAGTAAAATTGTGATTACAACCATTCTATCTATTTCTGTGGTTCTGACGCTCCTTGTTGCAACACTATTCGCTGGTAGGAGTATTTGCAAAATCAAAATTACTCGAAAAAATAAGTAGGTATGTCCTCCTTAGTCTAGCTCTTAGGCTTGCACAAGGCGGTCAACTGAACTCCTTGTTACTTCGCGACTCTTTGCCAGTTATGACGTAGGGAAGGGACACACTACAACACGGTGAGATTAAATATGGTGGGGATATTTTAAACCGACGAAAAAAAGGAGGAGGTTCTCAATTCGACACGTATATGTTTTTTTTATTTTTTTATGTTTGACCACGCATAACTTTTTGCAGAGTGGTCCGATTTTGATAATTCTTTTTTTAATGGATAGGGTATATCTCGAAATTGGTCCCATTTAAATTTCAAAATCAAAATCCACCCCTAAGAGTAGTAAAACAGGGGATGAGTGTTTGTTCACCCACTGAATTCTTACCTGTTAACTGATTCTGTTGAAACTTGACACACATAAATATAGTTCTAGACACTACGACATAATGGAGACCTGGAGTTAGATTTTAACCACAAAAAAATGAAAAATAAAACTTTTTAACAAAAAATTGAACCGACGAAAACAGAAACTGAAAAGCGAAAAATAACTAATTATGAGTCGGCGCCAAACAACTAATCAACGAATATCATTAAATTACTTTAAATAAATAATAAAAACAACGTCACATCAAATACAACGTGAAATTTTCAACGATAAACAATTACTTTTCAAAAATGTGTTCTCCGCTCGGTCACTTGCAGCTTGCACGCACTTTGTTTGTTAAAAGTTTGTTTGGCGCCGACTCATAATTAGTTATTTTTCGCTTTTCAGTTTCTGTTTTCGTCGGTTCAATTTTTTGTTAAAAAGTTTTATTAAAGCTGATGCTCGCATCATGCTCGTGAACGGGTGCCGTCTGCCGTCTGTCGGGACAGGTCAGCTCCTACATACTATGGCAATTATTTTTACGTTTATTTCTAAAGGAAATATTCTGACTTTTAAACTCTTGCTTATTTCTGACATTAACCTACATTGTACTCACATTATTTTAAATAATTTGATGTAGGTACCTAATTAACCACAGTCTATATCATGTAATAAACAATAACCTATTTTAAAAAGAGTATACCTATCCATGGAGTTTCTTGCCGGTTCTTATCCATAGGACCCACAATTTGGAACCGTGCAACTAGAGCCTGACGTTTCAAAAGTGCCTGTAATTAGGTTTATTTGAAATAATAAACATTTGAATTGAATTGAATTGAAGAAAAATTTTGATCCTAATTTTTTGTTATATTTTGCTATTTTATCTGCGAACGAAAACAAAACTTATTTGTAACTTAAACAATGTCAGAGGTTTTGTTATAGTCGATTGCATGACAGTGGTAACAATTGAAATAGAAAACCGCCCTTCATCGTCAACTCAGCCTATCGCAGTCCACTGCTGGACATAGGCTTCTCCCAAGTTGCGCCACAACACTCGGTCCTCTGCCTTCCGCATCCAGTCCCCTTACTGCTTACGAAATAAAGACGCTGTCAATGTCAAAATGTTACCACTGAAGTGCAGTCGACCGTACCTAATTTGTTTACATCGACGTCTCTAACAAAGAATTTAAAATTTGAAATGATGTGTTGTATTCGAATTAAAAATTACTTATGTGCTTATACTCTACTTGTGTGATCGTTCAATGTGGTTCAATGTAACAAAACTCATATTTATGATAAACTAATATTCAGATTCAAGGCACAGTATGCAATAATAATGCTTTTATTCAAGACGGAATCTTTTAAAAACACCAAAAACCTTTTACCTCGTACTTTAATAAAAACACCTTGAAAAAAGACTCATTACAAAATTAATCACCATATTTTGTGACAAGCGACATCTGATTCCTTCACCTGCCATCACTAATCTAGAGCTATTGTCTGTGGCCGGCGAACCGTCGTTCGAGATACGAAACGCGCGCGTTTAGTTGTGCGCATAATAATTTATTATCTGTGAACGTTGACAGTTGGCGGGAAAAATGAGCCAAAATGGCGGCTGTTTTTTAACATTTTCTGTATTGGAAATATTGATATCTAGCGTTAGATGTCGATGTTAGTATCTTTAACGTCTCCTCTTGGTTCATTAGCATCCTAAACTCTTATTGAGATTTCAGTGTGTGTCCGGGCTAACAAGAACTCAACAACTTGAGTTTCCTAGTCTTTTGATCTTCTTCCTAATCTTACTACTATTCCAACTATGTTTTCTTCAGTCCGTCTTCATCATTTTCGTGGTCAGATTGATGGTTTTTCATGACGTCTATTGCTACATACAAGTATCAATCTGGGGGCTTTAAAAAATATTATAGTAGTTTGGCTTAGAAAAGACTCATTCAATAAAACATCAAGATTAAAACAAATAAAAAATCATTATAATTACTTCACAGAGAAAAGAAATCTCTCCGCTACCAAACAAATGACCATCAAAAACTAAATAATACGTTATCTATTATTTTAATCGAATCGTGTATCGATTTAAATATTATACCGATTATTTCGACATAGTACTGGGCGTTATCAACGGAACTATAGATTAAAGAACATCGTTATTAATTAAAAGTAAAAAAATAAAGCCTATTTCCATTAGCGGGATACGTGTCAATTGAGATGGGGTAAGGCGGGTTACACGCTTGCTACTGACGCAATTGTGTCTTTGAAGAAGTGGATAAGCAACGAGCGTACGCTGACTTTATTAGGCGCTGTACATCTTCTCCGAGCAGCCAAGAGAGGTGAAAATTTACAATTTCTAAAGGCATTTTGGACTCTTTTAGCAGGGACATCACGCCCCGCGATAAAAAACTGTACGCTGAAGTGGCTTATAGACTGTGCATTTTGCATGTGCACTAATAGATCCTATAGCATTCCTTTGAGCGCCTCCATAAATACAATCTGATTCTATAGAAAACACGCCTCCCAAATTTGATAATCACCACAAACATACATAGAAACAATCTAATCTAAAAATTTGACCTGTTTGAAGGCCTAAACATATGCCTTTAAATAGCACGCATTATTGAAATGCATTCGATGTTTATTACTTTACTTAGAATGTGTTTATCTGACTATATTTGCTCATAAGCGATGATGCGTTTATTGAGGAAAAGTAGACATGGTTACAAGTAAAAGCTTAAAATCAGCTTTTTAGTATACGAAACCTTGGTTGACGTCTCTTGTGACTTTATTTTATTGTCATCGTTTTTCTGATTTATTGATTCTGTTTTTTCTCTCTTATCTTATTTAGTAAACAATCATGGCACGTCTCTTTATTCAAATAACTACTGATAAAATATAATGACTAGTTTTGCACATGTAATTAGGTTTAAAAAAACTGTGTGTGGAATTGTTAAGATTATGTCTTTTAATAAATATTATAGACGAATTGCATTAAAAAGACATGCCAAGATTGTTTACTAAATAAGACAATTAAGAAAAAACAGAGATTTTATACACACTCGGACGGCTCTTAAATGTTCTTGATGGTGTATGAGCTGTTGGACTATGACCTTATCCCTTCGCTAGTCGTGCAAGCGTGTAAACAGCCTAACCAACCTAATGAATCGACACTGCACGGTATACGATAGACTAATTACAAGTTTTTTTAAACTCCCACACTTGACAATAGAAAGTCTTAGCGAAAGCAATGATGATGCACTACTGTTGATCTGTGCTCGGAAACACCCACAATCGATTTCGTATAAGTTTTAATAAGACAATAACGATTCTAATTCAAAAGTTAATTCGTTATGGCTTAGGCTATTCAGATCGAATTATATCTTTTTGTGCATAAAATACGTCCTGAATCAAAAATTATTTGACTAAGTACCTATTTTCCATTCCGTAAGTGATTAAATCTGTGCCACAATATACTTCACAACAGAACCCGCACTGCCCACATCCAAAAAGGTCCGTTACACATCTCAAATCATAGACAAAGTGACAGTTTCCAATTGTGACGTTGCCCATACTGGGGCTAATTAAAAAAGTAAAACCATCGGTTTTTTTTTTTTTTTTTTTTTTTTTTTCGAATGGGCTCTCGCAGGTGGGACCGAAGTCCCATTTCTGCTTAACCGGACTTAGTTGGCGGAGAGTCCCATGTGGGACTCCATTCGCCGAAGGTTTTTTCCCTACATACTTACAAACTAGATGCGCGCGGCATCAATACCGCGCGTAATCGGGCGGGCGCCCCCCAAGGGGGGGGCTCGAACCTCGCTAGGGCATTGCAGGGGGACCCCGCAGTTCCTATGTCCCCCTAGCAGCCGTTGCTGCATCGAATTGGTTACCTCAAAAGTAGCGGACTTTCGGTCCCTATCGGGTGACGTGCTAAACGCCGTGAAGCGGCAAGCCTCGCCGGCGAGGCTAAGACCTACCTAGAAAACCTAACCAGTGGCTACGCAATAGCCTGCTCCTAGGAACTACTCTAGAGCATAGGGCCGGTCTCGCGTGACGAGATTATCTCCGGTTGCTTACACCGTGAGGGCGTCCACAGGGGGGGAGCTCGGACCTCGACTCAGGGTGCAGCAGGGGGACCCCGCCACTGATCCCCCCAGCAGCCGGTGCTGCGTCGGCATGTGTTTCTGTTTCTCGAGAGTCGGACTCTCGGATTCTGTGTGTGTGTCGCGTCGGTCCTCGCCGGCGGGGACGATATTTTGGACGACGGCGTCGGAGTGTGCTTGTACTTTTATCTGACTCCTGGAGGAGTGTAATAGCGTCATCGGGCTCAATGAGTGTGTGTCTGGGACGTCGGGTTTTGCTAATAGCAGATGGCTGGTAGACGGTGGCCGCCACGACCAAGGGGTTGGGGTGCTTGGGAGCGGAATCGAAATAGCGTTTTGAGACACGCTTGAAAAACTGCTTGATGGTCGGCAGTTTGAGGTCTAGGTGGAGGTCGACGTTGCGTACGTACCAGGGGGCGCCTACGGCCCTTCGCATGAAACGGTTTTGGAGGGTTTGGAGTATGTGAATTCTCACCGGCTTAACGTGTGCGAACACAACGCTAGCATAGGCGAGTATGGGGCGGATACAGGTGGTGTATATCCTTACTTTGAGAGGAGTGGGCAACTTACTGTGCGCATTGAGTAGGGGGTGGAGACGTCCGAGGACGAAGGCGGCACGGTTTTTCACCTTGCGGATATGCGGTCTGAAAGTCAGTCTACGGTCAAGGATCACGCCAAGGTATTTGGCTTCTCGTTGCCATGGGATCTGTTTTCCGAACATTGAGACTGGTACGCTTAATTCTTTACGATACTGTGACAGGGGTCTCTTATCGAAGAGGACCGCTGCACTTTTTTCGGGATTTACTTCGATTCTCCATTTCCGGAACCATTCACCTAGGGTGTTGGCCGCGGATTGGAGGGTACGAGAAATGGCGACATGGGTCCTGCCGGAGTAATAGATTGCCGTGTCGTCGGCGAAAAGGGCCATACGGGCTGCACCGCATTTTGGAATATCGCTGGTGTACAGCGTGAACAGTAGGGGGGAGAGCACGGAGCCTTGTGGCACACCGGCGTGAATGGGATGGGGGGAGGAGAGAGCCCCTTCTATGCGATAGCGAAAGGTACGATTCGATAAGTAGTCTCGGATGATGAGCACGAGACGATGTGGCACATTCATAGTGTACAGCTTATATAATAAGCCGTTGTGCCACACTTTATCGAAAGCCTTTGCTACGTCGAAAAAGAGAGTGCCGGTCATTTGACCGCGTACGAAGCCTGCACTGATGTGTTCTACAATGCGGTGCAGTTGGTTAACGCAGCAGTGCTTTGTACGAAAGCCAAACTGCTCGTCGGGAAGGAGTTTATTTGAGTCGGCGAAATCTTTGAGTCGCTTATAAATAAGCTTCTCGTAGATTTTGCCGAAGATATTGAGGAGACTAATCGGCCGGTAACTACTCGGCTCGGCTTTTGGTTTGCCCGGTTTGGAAATACCGATTACCGTAGCCTGTTTCCAAGCCTGGGGAAAGATGTTGTTTTTAAATGCCGCATTGAAGATGACGGTCATTAGAGCGATTAGGGTGGCAGGGAAACGTTTCAACACCTTATTGGTGATGCCGTCTGCGCCGGGGGCTTTTTTGGGCTTAAGATCCTTGACTATAGAGAGAACTTCGTCAGGGGTGATCGGTGGGAGCGGGTCAACAGGGTCATCTATTGGGGGGGGGGGGAGGGCTGACCTACGCTCTACTTCTGAATTAACCTTATCAAGGTGGGTTTGGCTTACGGGAAGCGTACTGAGAGTGCATTGAGACTCCAAACTGTCGGCTAAGCATTCGGCTTTTTCGTCGTCGTCAAAGGCCGGCCTTTGATTGGGTCGATTTAGGGGGGGCATAGTTGCCGTGGTCTCGCATTTAAGTCTGCGTTGAAGGGCCCAGAAGGCTACATGAGACGGTTGGATTGCGCTGACTTCCTTGTCCCAATGATCCTCCCGTACCTGAGCTACACGTCTCTTTACAGTATTCTGTAAGGAGCGCATATGGGCACGATTGGCTTCATTGGGAAAAGCGTCATAGGCACGGATGGCCGCGTTCCTCTCGGTCCTCAACTCATTCACATCGTCCGGCAGTTTCAGACGCTGGTCATCCAGCATCGGAACCTGCCGTGAGCATTCGCCCACTACGGACTGTACATGGTTGGTGAGCGAGGTGATCGCGGCCACCGTGTCCGCGACTGTCTCAATGGAGTCAGGGATTGAATCTAATTGGGGGGATGAGGTAGATTTGAGGCGGTCCTCTAATCTCCTCCAATCGGTTATCGTTTTTGTTACGGGTGGAATACCGGGATCCGAGGGACCACCTCGGGGACCCAGTTGAATGATCACAGGGCGATGATCTGAGTCTAATTCTTGGATTACCTCGATAGAGCGAATACCGAGGTTTACGCGCTTTAAGAGGGCTATATCTAGGATGTCGGGCCGATGCCCTACTGTGTCAGGATAGTGAGTGGGACGCATCGGGGCGATGACGTCGAAGGAAAGTTTGTCGCTAAGTGCTCCTAATTGAATGCCAGCGGCGTTATTGGAGACACAGCTCCATGAACGGTGTTTGGCGTTTAAGTCGCCTGCAATAATTACAGAGTTACTAAGATCGAGTAGGGATTTGAGGTCGTCCTCGAGCAGACTCGCGGGTTTGTTTGAGGATCTATAGGCCGAGACTATGGTGATGGGCTGGTGCCCTGTCATGCCTAGGCGACAGATTGAAGCCTCCAGGCATGCTAGCTCTGGGGGATCAATGGGGATGCAATACAATGAATTTCGGTAATAGATGAGCGTTCCGCCTAGTGCGGTGTATGCTCTGTCGTTTCTTATCAGCCTATAGTTGGCTATATTGGGATTACGACAATGGGGTTTGAGGAAAGACTCTTGAATGAGTAAAATATCGATTTGGTGCTCACGCAAGAAGACGGCTACGTCGTCGCGTTGACCACTAATGCCTCGGGCATTAAAAAAGCCTAAAATTAGGGAACGGGGTTTGAATCTTTTGGGTGGGGCCGTATTATACATTATAATTGGAATTAAGTATTCTATAGATGTCTTGGTACTTGGTAAGTACCTGAAGGCGCTGCTCATGGATGCCTTGGGTAAAGGCCCAAAGTCTAGAGTAGGCGTCAATGCGGGATTCCCCTGACTGGGGTTCGAGGTATTCTCTCGGCAGGAGGCCGGGGGAGTTTACCGGAGGGGGGGTTCTCATGGGGGGGGGGCTTTAGCTGCTGGTGCAGTTTTGGGCCTGAGAGAAGGTGCGGGGATGGGTATGTTCATCAGCGCAGGGGGCTCTGAGGCCGGGGGCGCGAGACGAGAGGGCGGAAGAGGTGGGAAATGGGGCTTTTGGTTACCCTTAAACCAGGGGTTGGGCCCGAGTGGGCCGCGGAAATTAGGGGAGGGCCCGAGTGGGCCTCTAGGGTTTGGTGGTTGGTACTGGTAGGGGGCTGCGTAGGAGGGGGCTTCCCTCGCAACGCGGTCGGAGGCGCGTTTCGCCGATTTGGCGTTGCGCATTTTGGGGGCTTTGGGGCATCCGCGATAATTCGCTGGGTGCCCGGCTTGGCCACAAAGGACACAGCTAGGGGGCTCAGTGCACTGGTCCCTCTCCTTGGGACGCTCGCACTCGCTTGTCCCATGATCGCCTAGGCACTTTACGCACCTGGGCTTAGCGTAACAGTTACGCTGGGAGTGACCATACAACTGGCAACGGTGGCATTGACCAGGCTGGTTGGACTTGTGGGGGCGCTCGATCGTAATGCCTGATAGGTGGCATACGGTCTTTATATTATATATTGCCTTTGCGTTTTCGCTGGGGTGGCAGATGGCGAGGACCATGTTAAAGGGGTCACCGTGTTTGCCACGGAACATTCGGTGGGTCTCTTTAATAGGGATGCCTTGGGTTTTGAGGTCGTCAAATACTTCTTCGCATTTGACTTCCGTAGGGACTCCTCGGATTACGACTCTGAGGAGTCGGTCCTCCGGGAGGGCGTAGGTGTGGAAGGACACCTTACGTTCGCGTAGCAGCCTGGTAAGGTTGCGGTAATCGGTGGGGGTGGGGACAATTACTTTAATACCCTGCTGTGTGGGGCGGGCACTGGTGAAATTTATTTTGGACTGGTTGCACCAGTCAGAAATTCTCGTCCAGTAAGCCTTATCCTGGATGAATAAGGGAGGCGGGATGGGTACCTTCGTCTGGGAAGACGAGGTATGGACATGAGGGGAGGAGGGCCTGTTATCCTGCGAGGAGGAGTGAGAGGCGGGACGGGGGGTAGGGGCCGGGGCAGTGTTAGCCTCGGAAAGCTTCAAGGACTTAGGGGCGAGAGCCTCGGCCTTATTGGTTTTGCGGCCGCGTTTTTTACCTTTACCCACTACTGTGGTAAAGGCATCGGCCTCGTCAGAGTTGACCTCACTGTCCGAAGACATCTCTTGGTCTGAAGGGATCGGGGAGATCTCGGGGTTTTGAGTGGGGGCTGGGGTGGGGAGAGGTGAGGGGGTACGTTCCTTGAGGTCCAGGCTGGCTGAACGCCTAGATGGACCGCATGGAGACCTCGGTCTCTCCTCATCGCTGTCGGGACGGGCGCGGGCGCGGGCGCGGGATTCGAGGGCGCGGGATTCGAGGGCGCGGGATTCGAGGGCGCGGGCTTCGAGGGCGCGGGCTTCGAGGGCGAGGCGCCTAGCCCTTTTTAAGGAATTTATCCTTATGGGTGGGGGGGAATCGGGCGACTTTAGAGAGTCGGGGACATCAGGTGGTGTTTGTTGCTTGGCGGCAAAAGCGCTGCCAAACAAGTCGCCATGATTGGCGATAAAGACGGGGTCCTTGAAGAGGACGTTTTTTAAGATGCTGAGGAACTCGGCATCAGACACCATCATATAGATGATGACTAAGCCAAGCCTAGCAACAATGAGAGGGGGAGAAAATTAGTGGCGTACTAACATGGGGGTTTGCTCCTCGGGTGGGTGTTCCCGGGAGTGTGTTCAAACCCTCCCCGTCGGGTATAGACGGGGAGGTTGTGTGCCTACTGGTGAGCCCTAAGCTTGCACTCCTGATTGCCAGTCTTAATGTGCAACCAGGTCCCTAAGTCTCTAGTGTGCAATGGGTGTAAACCCCTAGAGAGTGCTAGATAGGACGAAACGGGGTTAAAGCTAGGGAAGACTAGGAGATCCCCCAAGGCCTTCTGGCCCTAGCTTCTTCCAATTTTGCTTTGCCCTTAAGGAGCGCAGCTGGCGTGTCGGGTCAACGCCCCTCAGTTCGTTAGCACCGTTAGGTATCCACTGAGGACCACAGTAAATAAGTGGGTTTTTCCTGAAGGGACACTACGTTTTTGACGAAACTCTGTCTAAAGAGACAAAAGCGCGCCCGCTGTCTTGAAAAAGACAGCGAATGTGCTTATCGGGCTGCAGTCGGCGGGGCGACTGCGGAGGGCGCTACGGTGAGCCGTAGCGAAAAATATTCGAGCACGTAATTCGGCACGACAGGACGGAGCAGGAGCAGCACGACCTCTCGGGGCGAGTGTCAGAGCGAGAATGTAAAACCATCGGTTTTTTTTTTTTTTTTTTTTTTTTTTCGAATGGGCTCTCGCAGGTGGGACCGAAGTCCCATTTCTGCTTAACCGGACTTAGTTGGCGGAGAGTCCCATGTGGGACTCCATTCGCCGAAGGTTTTTTCCCTACATACTTACAAACTAGATGCGCGCGGCATCAATACCGCGCTTAATCGGGCGGGCGCCCCCCAAGGGGGGGGCTCGAACCTCGCTAGGGCATTGCAGGGGGACCCCGCAGTTCCTATGTCCCCCTAGCAGCCGTTGCTGCATCGAATTGGTTACCTCGAAAGTAGCGGACTTTCGGTCCCTATCGGGTGACGTGCTAAACGCCGTGAAGCGGCAAGCCTCGCCGGCGAGGCTAAGACCTACCTAGAAAACCTAACCAGTGGCTACGCAATAGCCTGCTCCTAGGAACTACTCTAGAGCATAGGGCCGGTCTCGCGTGACGAGATTATCTCCGGTTGCTTACACCGTGAGGGCGTCCCCAGGGGGGAGCTCGGACCTCGACTCAGGGTGCAGCAGGGGGACCCCGCCACTGATCCCCCCAGCAGCCGGTGCTGCGTCGGCATGTGTTACTGTTTCTCGAGAGTCGGACTCTCGGATTCTGTGTGTGTGTCGCGTCGGTCCTCGCCGGCGGGGACGATATTTTGGACGACGGCGTCGGAGTGTGCTTGTACTTTTATCTGACTCCTGGAGGAGTGTGATATCGTCATCGGGCTCAATGAGTGTGTGTCTGGGACGTCGGGTTTTGCTGATAGCGGATGGCTGGTAGATGGTGGCCGCCACGACCAAGGGGTTGGGGTGCTTGGGAGCGGAATCGAAATAGCGTTTTGAGACACGCTTGAAAAACTGCTTGATGGTCGGCAGTTTGAAGTCTAGGTGGAGGTCGACGTTGCGTACGTACCAGGGGGCGTCTACAGCCCTACGCATGAAACGGTTTTGGATGGTTTGGAGCATGTGAATTCTCACCGGCTTAACGTGTGCGAACACAACGCTAGCATAGGCGAGTATGGGGCGGATACAGGTGGTGAATATCCTTACTTTGAGATGAGTGGGCAGCTTACTGTGCGCATTGAGAAGGGGGTGGAGACGTGCGAGGACGAGGGCGGCACGGTTTTTCACCCTGCGGATATGCGGACGGAAAGTCAGTCTACGGTCAAGGATCACTCCGAGATATTTGGCTTCTCGTTGCCATGGGATCTGTTTTCCGAACATTGAGACTGGTACGCTCAGTTCTTTACGGTACTGTGACAGGGGTCTCTTATCGAAGAGGACCGCTGCACTTTTTTCGGGATTTACTTCGATTCTCCATTTCCGGAACCATTCACCTAGGGTGTTGGCCGCGGATTGGAGGGTACGAGAAATAGCGACATGGGTCATGCCGGAGTAATAGATTGCCGTGTCGTCGGCGAAAAGGGCCATACGGGCTGCACCGCATTTTGGAATATCGCTGGTGTACAGCGTGAACAGTAGGGGGGAGAGCACGGAGCCTTGAGGCACACCGGCGTGAATGGGATGGGGGGAGGAGAGAGCCCCTTCTATGCGATAGCAAAAGGTACGATTCGACAAGTAGTCTCGGATGATGAGCACGAGACGATGTGGCACATTCATAGTGTACAGCTTATATAATAAGCCGTTGTGCCACACTTTATCGAAAGCCTTTGCTACGTCGAAAAAGAGAGTGCCGGTCATTTGACCGCGTACGAAGCCTGCACTGATGTGTTCTACAATGCGGTGCAGTTGATTAACGCAGCAGTGCTTTGTACGAAAGCCAAACTGCTCGTCGGGAAGGAGTTTATTTGAGTCGGCGAAATCTTTGAGTCGCTTATAAATAAGCTTCTCGTAGATTTTACCGAAGACATTGAGGAGACTAATCGGCCGGTAACTACTCGGCTCGGCTTTTGGTTTGCCCGGTTTGGAAATACCGATTACCGTAGCCTGTTTCCAAGCCTGGGGAAAGATGTTGTTTTTAAATGCCGCATTGAAGATGACGGTCATTAGAGCGATTAGGGTGGCAGGGAAACGTTTCAGCACCTTATTGGTGATGCCGTCTGCGCCGGGGGCTTTTTTGGGCTTAAGATCCTTGACTATAGAGAGAACTTCGTCAGGGGTGATCGGTGGGAGCGGGTCATCAGGGTCATCTATTGGGGGGGGGGGGAGGGCTGACCTACGCTCTACTTCTGAATTGACCTTATCAAGGTGGGTTTGGCTTACGGGAAGCGTACTGAGGGTGCATTGAGACTCCAAGCTGTCGGCTAAGCATTCGGCTTTTTCGTCGTCGTCAAAGGCCGGCCTTTGATTGGGTCGATTTAGGGGGGGCATAGTTGCCGTGGTCTCGCATTTAAGTCTGCGTTGAAGGGCCCAGAAGGCTACATGAGACGGTTGGATTGCGCTGACTTCCTTGTCCCAATGCTCCTCCCGTACCTGAGCTACACGTCTCTTTACAGAATTCTGTAAGGAGCGCATATGGGCACGATTGGCTTCATTGGGAAAAGCGTCATAGGCACGGATGGCCGCGTTCCTCTCGGTCCTCAACTCATTTACATCGTCCGGCAGTTTCAGACGCTGGTCATCCAGCATCGGAACCTGCCGTGAGCATTCGCCCACTACGGACTGCACATGGTTGGTGAGCGAGGTGATCGCGGCCACCGTGTCCGCGACTGTCTCAATGGAGTCAGGGATTGAATCTAATTGGGGGGATGAGGTAGATTTGAGGCGGTCCTCTAATCTCCTCCAATCGGTTATCGTTTTTGTTATGGGTGGAATACCGGGATCCGAGGGACCACCTCGGGGACCCAGTTGAATGATCACAGGGCGATGATCTGAGTCTAATTCTTGGATTACCTCGATAGAGCGAATACCGAGGTTTACGCGCTTTAAGAGGGCTATATCTAGGATGTCGGGCCGGTGCCCTACTGTGTCAGGATAGTGAGTGGGACGCATCGGGGCGATGACGTCGAAGGAAAGTTTGTCGCTAAGTGCTCCTAATTGAGTGCCAGCGGCGTTATTGGAGACACAGCTCCATGAACGGTGTTTGGCGTTTAAGTCGCCTGCAATAATTACAGAGTTACTAAGATCGAGTAGGGATTTGAGGTCGTCCTCGAGCAGACTCGCGGGTTTGTTTGCGGATCTATAGGCCGAGACTATGGTGATGGGCTGGTGCCCTGTCATGCCTAGGCGACAGATTGAAGCCTCCAGGCATGCTAGCTCTGGGGGATCAATGGGGATGCAATACAGTGAATTTCGGTAATAGATGAGCGTTCCGCCTAGTGCGGTGTGTGCTCTGTCGTTTCTTATCAGCCTATAGTTGGCTATATTGGGATTACGACTATGGGGTTTGAGGAAAGACTCTTGAATGAGTAAAATATCGATTTGGTGCTCACGCAAGAAGACGGCTACGTCGTCGCGTTGACCACTAATGCCTCGGGCATTAAAAAAGCCTAAAATTAGGGAACGGGGTTTGAATCTTTTGGGTGGGGCCGTATTATACATTATAATTGGAATTTAGTATTCTATAAATGTCTTGGTACTTGGTAAGTACCTGAAGGCGCTGCTCATGGATGCCTTGGGTAAAGGCCCAAAGTCTAGAGTAGGCGTCAATGCGGGACTCCCCTGATTGGGGTTCGAGGTATTCTCTCGGCAGAAGGCCGGGGGAGTTTACCGGAGGGGGGGTTCTCATGGGGGGGGGGGCTTTGGCTGCTGGTGCAGTTTTGGGCCTGAGAGAAGGTGCGGGGATGGGTATGTTCATCAGCGCAGGGGGCTCTGCGGCCGGGGGCGCGAGACGAGAGGGCGGAAGAGGTGGGAATTGGGGCTTTTGGTTTCCCTTAAACCAGGGGTTGGGCCCGAGTGGGCCGCGGAAATTAGGGGAGGGCCCGAGTGGGCCTCTAGGGTTTGGTGGTTGATACTGGTAGGGGGCTGCGTAGGAGGGGGCTTCCCTCGCAACGCGGTCGGAGGCGCGTTTCGCCGATTTGGCGTTGCGCATTTTGGGGGCTTTGGGGCATCCGCGATAATTCGCTGGATGCCCGGATTTGCCGCAAAGGACACAGCTAGGGGGCTCCGTGCACTGGTCCCTCTCCTTGGGACGCTCGCACTCGGTAGTCCCGTGATCGCCTAGGCACTTAACGCACCTGGGCTTTGCGTAGCAGTTACGCTGGGAGTGACCATACAGCTGGCAACGGTGACATTGTCCAGGCTGGTTTGATTTGTGGGGGCGTTCGACCGTGATGCCTGACAATTTGCATACGGTCTTAATGTTATAGATATTTTTGGCGTTTTCGCCAGGGTGGCATATGACGAGGACCATGTTGTAGGGATCGCCGTGCTTACCACGGTACATACGGTGAGTAATTGCAACCGGGATCCCTTGACGGTCGAGGTCGGCGTGCACTTCCGTGCAGCTGACTTCGGTCGGAACCCCTCGGATCACAACTCTAAGGAGTCGGTCCTCTGGGAGTGCGTAGGTGTGAAAAGACACACCACGCTCGCGCAACAACCTGGTAAGGTTGCGGTAATCAGTGGGGGTGGGGACAACTACTTTAATGCCCTGCTGTGTGGGGCGGGCACTAGTAAAATTGATCTTATTTTGGTTGCACCAGTCGGAGATCCTGGTCCAATAAGCCTTATCCTGGATGAATAAGGGAGGCGGAATGGGTACCTTCTTCTGGGAAGATGAGGTATGTTCATGATCATGAGGGGAGGAGGGCCTGTTATCCTGCGAGGAGGAGTAAGAGGCGGGACGGGGGGTAGGGGCCGGGGCAGAGTTTGCCTCGGAGAGTTTAAGAGTTTTTGAGGCGAGAGCCTCGGCCTTGTTGGTTTTGCGGCTGCGTTTTTTGCCTTTACCCACTACTGTGGTAAAGGCATCGGCCGCGTCCGAGTTGACCTCACTGTCCGAGGACATCTCTTGGTCTGACGGGATAGGGGAGCGATCAGGGTATTGAGTGGGGGCTGGGGTGGGGAGAGGTGAGGGGGTGCGGTCCTTATGGTCCGGGCTGGCTGAACGCCTAGGCGGACCACGTGGAGACCTCGGCCTCTCCTCATCGCTGTCGGAACGGGCGGGGCGCCTATTCCTCCTTAGGGGTGGGGGGGTGTCGGGCGACTCTGGAGAGTCGGGGACGTCCGATTGATTGGCGGCAAAAGCGCTGCCAAACAAGTCGCCATGATTGGCGATAAAGACTGGGTCCTTGAAGAGGACGTTCTTTAAAATGCTGAGGAACTCGGCATCAGACACCATCTTAGAGACGGTGACTAAGCCAAGCGCCTAGCAACAATGAGAGGGGAGAAAATTAGTGGCGTACTACCATGGGGGTTTGCTCCTCGGGTGGGTTTTCCCGGGAGTGTGTTCAAACCCTCCCCGTCGGGTATAGACGGGGAGGTTGTGTGCCTACTGGTGAGCCCTAAGCTTGCACTCCTGATTGCCAGTCTTAATGTGCAACCAGGTCCCTAAGTCTCTAGTGTGCAATGGGTGTAAACCCCTAGAGAGTGCTAGATAGGACGAAACGGGGTTAAAGCTAGGGAAGACTAGGAGATCCCCCAAGGCCTTCTGGCCCTAGCTTCTTCCAATTTTGCTTTGCCCTTAAGGAGCGCAGCTGGCGTGTCGGGTCAACGCCCCTCAGTTCGTTAGCACCGTTAGGTATCCACTGAGGACCACAGTAAATAAGTGGGTTTTTCCTGAAGGGACACTACGTTTTTGACGAAACTCTGTCTAAAGAGACAAAAGCGCGCCCGCTGTCTTGAAAAAGACAGCGAATGTGCTTATCGGGCTGCAGTCGGCGGGGCGACTGCGGAGGACGCTACGGTGAGCCGTAGCGAAAAATATTCGAGCACTTAATTCGTCACGAGAGGACGGAGCGGAGCAGCACGACCTCTCGGGGCGAGTGTCAGAGCGAGAATAAAACCATCGGAGGAAACGTCACTTCTTATAGCGTTCCGAATTTGAAAAGATTGACAGCCGGTATAGGCAGTGCGGGCGGGCGAGATGACTGAAATAGCCGAAATATGAAATTGTAATTTTTGTCTAATAAATTAATAACTGTCGCGAATAATTGTATTCTTGATTATCATAAAAAACCTGTTCGATAAGTTAACCTATACTTAACCTTGCCCTCATCATCATCATCATTATTTCAGCCGAAAGACAACCACTGCTGGACATAAGCCTCCCCCAAGCATCGCCACAACGACCAGTCCTTGACCTACATAGAAATTACTTTTATTATGATTTCGGTAACGCGGTAGGCCCAGAAAGATATGGTAGGATGAGCTGGACTCCTACATAAAAGATTGGCCACAAATTGCCATAGACCGCGAAAAGTGGAAGAAAGGAAGGGAGGCCTTTGCCCTGCAGTGGGACAAAACAGGCTCGTAAAAAATATATGGTGTACTATACTTAATTTATAAACAACTTAAAGTCATAATAAAACAAAGTTTAACCGGATTAAATCGCGTATATTATTTAAATTGGTTTCCCTGAGGTTTCGAAAGCGATTACTGCGTGCATCGAAACGATTTTAATTAATAATATTGTACGGTAGATTAAAATATTTTTTTAGAAATATTTGTAAAGACGCTTGTCATCTTAGTCTACCTGCGACCACGAAATGCTGCAAAGCTTTCGAAACGTCAGGGAAACCAATTTAAATAATATACGCGATTTAATCCGGTTAAACTTTGTTTTATTATAATGTGTAGTGATCGCGAAAACCTAAGAAACTTAAAGTCAAGCATGTTGCTTGTCTTATGGTCCTAATAAACAACCTACTCCTTTTAATTGAAAGGACAATTGCTACCTAGCCTAACAGCAAAGGCCCTGTGTAAAGAATAGATATCAATTATCAAGTCATCGTGACTTAAAATCGTGCACTGTTGAACTTTGATCACGAAAACCCACTCCTAGAATGAGCAAAATTCCAATGCAAAGGGAATATGAAGTTGCATCATTCATTGTTGTGTCTAAACCATACGAACATAGATTCTACATTCAAAACTATTTAAAAATGTCCGTTTGCTACTACGTTAAACCATGATGATGAACATGACGATGTGACAGATCCCAATTAAAGTTCTGGAGATCGAAACGATGCACATTATTGCACAAAATTAAATCTTACAGGAGCAGCTCTACTAAACATCCAGGTACTAGCGGACTCGCCTTTTGCACACTTCTAGGCCATTTTGATTTAAATCAGTACAGACTTAGAACCAAGTCCATGAATCATCGGTTTAAAAAAAATCCCAGTAGTGCTCGTACCAAAATTTTTTTTTTTCTTCTTTTTTATTTAACTTAAAACATACACAAAAATGATTATAAATACCGTTTTGAAGATAGAGCAGGAACAAAAACGTTGAAAAAAATGCATGTTTTTTGAGGTTTCTTGTATGGGGGACCCCCTTTGGTTTTAGTTTTTTTTTGTTTTTAATATTTGTCGTGATACACCTCATAGCAACACAATTTCTGAGAAAATTTCAACCGGTTACCTATTACCGTTCAAAAGATACAGCTCTGTGACAGACAGACGGACGGACGGACGGACGGACAGCGTAGCGAGAGTAATAGGGTCCCGTTTGTCACCCTTCGGGTACGGAACCCTAAAAACATCAGAAAAACCTTACACGGGTTTGTCTGGATGTTGAGACACTAAGTTTAAAAATAAGGTAGGTATATCATTTTTTACGGTAGTTCTTAGAGATAATTTGGGTAAAAATGAAAAACAATGCTACAAAACCAGGGCCGGATTTAACCATGAAGAGACTTCATGGCATTGCTAACAAAAAAGTTTCTTTACCTCGTACCTTATCCGCTGGGCCCCTAAGTGACGCGGAGCCCATAGGCATTTGCCTACTTTGCCTTTAGGTTAATCCGGCTCTGTACAAAACCTTTCACGCAAGAGTACAAAAATAGGAAGGTAATTTTGATTCATCTGCATTTTTAAGTTGATCAAAGTAATTAAACTTGCCCTTTCCATTATTCAACTGATCATCAACTTAAATAGAGTAACCAAACAATGCATCATGCACAAGCACCGGTGAGCCGATATTGTGTTAATTTAAAAAACAATTGAATGCAGATGCTTCTGCTTTAAAGCTTATTGGTAAACCTTTTAGTATTAGTAGAGCTCCTTGATGTAAAAGCTCGTCCGGGGAAGTAGTAGGTACCAGACCACTGTACCTACTTCTCCGCCAAACGGTGATGCTTGCATTGCTGTTTTTCGATCTAAAGGGGTGCCGGTGAAATTACAATCACATGAGACTTTCCATTTTCATGTCTCAGTTTGGCGAACCGACTGCGGTACCATTAAGGCAACAGCCTAGGTGGTATTGAAGTTGTTATGGGTAAAGGTAACCGCTTAACATCAGGTAGACCTTTGGCTCGTTTCGCCATACTATAATATAAAAAATATAAAAAATACCTGACAAAGAGCTTCGACGGTTAGACAGCCTGCAAACTTTCGATAAAATACGAATGCATTTTGGGAACTTTAAGCTACTACTGTCCTATAAAGTAATTATTAGTGAAATCCCTTCCTCAGCATAATGTCATCATAATTAAAGTAAATTTGTTCTGTGATTGACTGATTAAAGGACAATCAACGCACAGCAAAAGTGCTGGGTCTTCAAAACTTGAAATTTTATGCAAAGGTGCCTTACATAAAGGCACAAAGAAAGGGTTTTTTTAAATTCATGTATGATCAGGATCTAAGTTTATGCCGACGAAAACTGGTCAGCATAAAAAACCCAACAAAAGAACATCAACAAACGAAATGGATTTAATGAAGGAATCGTGCTATAATCACAACGATATGCAAAGTTACAAAAATCCAAATCTCAATGATGCGTGAAAATACCGTCTTCACTAGGAAAATATAGAAAATGTAGATACAATATCAGACAAACAATAAATACGTGTGGGAAAAGGAACGCAGGTGTGAGTGAAAGGGTTAATGCATGAGAGTTAAAGTAGCTTCAAAGAAGAGAAAACAAGAAGTTTCAAGTTATTTCTACTCTAAGTATATTCCAAAAAAAAACAAATCACACCACACACTTTTCCATGAGCAAATTACATGAATATCCGTTCTATGTATTTGTATAGTCAGAAACAATAACTTATATCTGCCGATCGGTGGATTTAAAACCGGCAATAATATCTATCTGACCCAAGCTACGAGAATATATTTGCCTGGGTTGAAAGGCCATATAAATAGAAAGAATGTGAACACTGAGATGACGGTTCTGATAGAGATGTATGGAAGAAAAATACATGCTGAAACGACCTCAACTATTCTGGGATAGTAATAATGGTAATAGTAATAATGTTTATTGCTACTTCAAAAGAACATAACAGCAGTGTAGCCCTCGACCCTGAACTAGGACAACCTGGCAAGGCCCAGACCTCTCGGTTACATGGTACAGATTTATGCTATATTTTATTTTACGAAATCTATGTAGTACCTTTCAGAGCTACTACGTAGGTCAAGGTTCCGTGTGGTGCCGGACGTAAAGAATTGCACCACCCTATATCTTCTCATTGGCCATGTCTGTCGAAGGACCGATGGCCGCTGGAGCAGACGAGTCCTTGAGTGGAGACCGCGAATCGGCAAACGCAGCGTAGGGCGCCCCCCTGCCAGGTGGACCGGCGACCTAAAGAACGTGGCTGGGGGGGACTGGATGCGGAAGGCAGAGGACCGAGCGTTGTGGCGCAACTTGGGAGAGGCCTATGTCCACCAGTGGACTGCGATAGGCTGAGTTGATATCTTCTCATGGGTGTCGTAAAACGCGACTAAGGGATTTATCAGAGGATGGGCAGCAGCGTTCTCTGAGTATTTAACCAACCAACTGCGATCACCAACCCAGCCAAGCGTTGCGATTACGGCGTATTTTCCCCTTAATGATGGGGGAGGCCTATGTCCAGCAGTGGACGTATTTCAGCTGAAATAATGGGAAAAAAATACTGATGAGTACAATGACCCCTTAAGAGTAACTCGTTGTATACTATTTTAATACAAGCACTTTTGAAACCTCGGGCTCTAGTTGCACCGTTCGCCCCGTATCCCCCCTTGCTTGGGGGAGGCCTATGTTCAGCAGTGGACGTCTTTCGGCTGAAATGATGATGATGATGATGAATGACGTAGTTCAAAATATTTTATTTTTTGGTTAAATAACTATGTTTCTTAATAAGATATCGCTGACGTCACCCAAAGACGTATAGTGGAGGATAATTTCGATACCACGAGCAGTGTTCACGTTAGCTTAGTGGCTAAAGCACTGGTGTACTGAGCCAGGAGTCGCAGGTTCGAATCCTGCTCGTGAGCGATTTTTTCTTTCCACAATTTAAATCTTTAGAATTCGCTTCGCATGCGTAAAATGCGTTAAAATAATAAAATAAGTAGTTCAAAATTTTGAGAAGTTAGACGGAATAATTATGTGTTTACATAGCATAGCTATAGACTGTTGCCTGCAATTAGCCCATTAATATCGCATTTCTGTATACGGGCCTCTTATTAGAATGAGAAAGGTAGTCTACAACGCTACTGGTTGGCGGTTAGCAGACAGCACTTTCAAAACTTTTTAGTCCTCTCAGGTGCAATTCTCGCGATGTTCTACCTTCACCAGTAACGCAAATGATAATCAAAGTATATTACAATCATTAGTCTTGTTGCATGCCTTCTGTATTATCCTCATGCTACGATCAAGAGGCGGCCACGCAACGCGTCGCGTGCGCATTTCAATTAGCACTCGTTCTGTAGCCGGCGTAATTGAACTCTGAGCTTTTAAGTAGAAACGGCTAGCCATGGGCGATATGTTTCAACAATCACAGTCACTATAATAGTCGCATACAATTTTCAACCGAGATAACTATTGACTCGATTTCCGACGAAACAATCGAAAATTTGAGATGTGTTTCGATGATTTCGAGTCAACGGACTCGTGCAATGAATGCGCTCACTCGCACTCGCTCAATCGCCGACGATTCTCGATTGTCCTCAACAACCAATGACTATTGATTGTTTTATAATGTTTTAACGCATTTACGCATGCAAAGCGAAATCTAAAGATATAAATTGTGGGAAGAAAAAATCGTTCACGAGCAGGATTCGAGCCTGCGACTCCTGGCTCAGTACGCCAGTGCTCTAGCCACTAAGTTACCGTGAACACTGCTCGTGGTATCGAAATTAACTTCGTATTACATCTTTGGGTGACGTCAGTGACATTTTATCAAGAAACAGACTGTTTGCAGTCAATTCAAAGTCGTATAGATTTGCTTACCCTTACTTACAATTTTTATTATTTTTAACGCATTTACGCATACGAAGCGAAATCTAAAGATATAAATTGTGGTTAAGGAACAATGTTTCTTAATAATACCAGGCCCCTCAGAAAGTATTGCGAAAAACAGTTTTTATATATGGGAGACTGGCCAGTTATAATGTTTTTCGAAAATATGATTATTTATAAGTAAAAATAAGTAAGTTCCAATTTCAAAATTTCCCTCCACATTTTTTGCGAGTTAATTCAAAGTATTGTGTCTCACTGAAATATGGATCTGCGCCGGGAACATTTTAGAGCTATGATTTTATACGATTTCAAGTGTCGCCTGAAACCGGATGAATCGTACGATAGACTTCAAATGGCATTCATGGATGAAGGCCCTTCCAAGGCAACCGTGTATCGTTGGTATAACGAATTCAAGCGCGGTCGACCAACTTTGGGGGATGACGAAAGAAGCGGTCGCCCTTTGACGGCTGTTACCGAAGAAAACGTGCTAGCAGTGAAAAATTTAATCCAAGACAATAGGCGAATTACATATCAGGAGATTCAACACATATTGAAGATTGGATCGGGAAGCGTTCACGAGATTCTACACAGCCATCTTCGCGTGAGGAGGATAGTATCACGCTGGGTGCCGCACAACCTCACCGATGCTCAGAAGCAGGCCCGGGTGGAATGGTGCCGTGATATGCTTAACAAATTTGAAGCAGGCTCGTCTCGGCGTGTTTACGACATCGTTACAGGTGATGAGTCCTGGATTTATCAATACAACCCAGAAACCAAGCGCCAGTCGACTGTTTGGGTGTTTCAAAATGAGCCAACGCCTACCAAAGTGAAGCGATCTAGAAGCGGGGGTAAGATTTTGATCGCTAGCTTTTTTAATTTGACTGGCCACTTGGTATCAATTCCCTTACGGGATCAAAGAAGCATTAATGCCGAATGGTATACTACCAAATGTTTGCCAGAAGTTTTCTCTGTTATAAGCAACAAGCGACCAAACACAGGGCTCCGCGGGCTACTGCTCCACCACGACAATGCACCTGCGCACACCGCACTCAAAACGAGGGACTTCCTGGACAGCACGCCAGTCAAACTCCTGGGTCACCCTCCTTACAGCCCTGATCTAGCACCGTGTGACTTCTTTTTATTCCCAAAAATAAAAAATCAGCTCAAAGGGATACAATTTTCGTCGCCGGAAGATGCGCTGGCTGCGTTCGAGCAGGCTGTAAACGAGGTGTCTGCGGCGGACTGGAAAAAGTGTTTTGAAAACTGGTTTAGGCGCATGAATCTTTGTATAGAGGCTGGTGGAAAGTACTTTGAAAAGATTTGATAAAAATATATGTACGTATAGAACAATTTTTTTTAGTTTTGCAAAACTTTCTGAGTGTCCCACGTATGTTGCTGACGTCACCCAAAGATGCAAGTGGAAGTCAAATTCGATACCACGAGCAGTGTTCACGGTAGCTTAGTGGCTAAAGCACTGGCGTACTGAGCCAGGAGTCACAGGCTCGAATCCTGCTCGTGAGCAATTTTTTCTTACCACTATTTATATCTTTAGACTAGTTTAGACTATTGATTGTCTCGATGAATACGAGTTCCAATTCTCTCGAACGTGCGCGAATCGGTGATTGGGCGCGATACGAGACCATCGAGTCCAAGAGACAGCAATCGAAAATCATCGATATGTTTAAGCAATCAAAACAACACAATGATATTTAAAAGTATAGAAGTATAGAAAACCAACGAAAAATATGTTCCGTACGCAGCGGCAGTACAAAACACATAAACTAGTGCAAAGTAAGTAAGTTAGTTACTTTAAATTAGTTTCGTCATAATAATTAGTACACTTTCTGTACGCACGTGACGGCATTTTTGTTTTTTTTTGTCACACGTCACGCTCGGCGCCTTGCTTCACGCAGACTAGTAGTAAAACGTCCCAATTAGGACGTTTTCGAGTCTTCAGATTGCACGCGCAACAACATATCTGTACTTTTTAAAATATCATCGAAACAACATCTCGAATTTTCGATTGTTTCGTCGGAGATCGAGTCTATTGATGACTCGATTAAGAAATACGACTGCGATTGTTCCGATCGTTGAAACATCTCGGAATTGCTCACCGCTCATCGCTAATAACAGCTTCGCAGAATGCTAGAACACATTTGAGCAAGATTGATTCGATGACGATTTATTGTTGTTAAAGTGGGTTGTTGAGTGGTTGCCGATTTTTTTATTGCTTTATTGGCATTGAAATTTAAGTGTATGCCTAATTTTATGGTCTGAAAGTTAAATAGGTAGTGTTGCCTTGTCGGGTCTAATAGAAATCGATTGATGAATGTACGATGCAACCGTACATTTTCTCATGTCAGCGATTTTACGCGACTCATGAGTTTATTTTAATAATTAGTTCAGTTCGCGACGAGCGATCAAGTAAGCCGCGCGTTCTCACCTTTTACGGGACAAGCAAGTGCCGCGTATTAGCAATTCATTCATTTCCACTCACATACCTATAGTTCATTCAGCTCATCAACTTTCATAATTATTCGGACAATATAACATTTCTTTTCCTGAGCTATCGTATTTTATTTCAACCAGCATCATCATCATAAGAAGTGCAGTCTAACAAGAGATTGTAATTTTTTTGGTCCTTCGAGCCGGATTTGAACCAGTGAGGCAGTGACCCATGGAAAAAAGTGTCTGTGGTATATCACTGGAATTAACTACTTACTTAGTTTATTTATTTGATTAGGTATGACAATAATCATTGATAGCTTATTGAGTTCTAACATCACTTAGACTTCCATTAGTTATGATTTTACGTCTAAAGTTCACTCTACACTCGCAAGCTATGGTCTCTCCCAACATGGTATCCTTCTAGTCAGCAATTCAGCATCCTTTCATAGATTCTCGTTCAGTTCAGTCACGTAATTATCTTACTAGAACTTTTCAAATGACAATCAATAATAATTAAAGTGAATGCAACTGGATAGCCCGCGAAATTCAAAATTTCTTTAGTTTTTTGTAAATTGTAGCTTTGTTTGACGTTGTATAACGACCGAAATATGATTCGCTGCAATAATAACAACAATCTACTGAATAATATTATTATGTAAAAAACTCAGGAAATTTTGAATTTCGCGGGCTCCCCTATAGCGTTCATCAACTAATAATTATACATGGTCATACTACCAAGCGTGGCGATTATGGCATATCCCTCCCATTGGGGGAGGCCTGTATCCAGCAGTGGACGTCTTTCGGTTAAAATGATACTGCCACAAAGCTAAACTACTGCCAAACATTCTACACGAGCGGCCTGTGGTTCAGCTATACTCAGAGATCGCACAATACCTTGCGCGTCCAGTATAATAATGGATTCAGAATGTTGTTAGGATTGCCCCGCTTCTGTAGTGCCTCTAACATGTTTGCGGAAGCTCGGGTTGATGGCTGCCATGCTATTATGCGCAAACGAACAGCCTCCCTGCTGAGCAGAGTGCGGGGCAGCACTAATAGCATCCTGCAAGTTATTGCGGTTAGTCTGACCGTAGCTTGAATGAAGGTCTTAAGTCAGGTTGTCTAACCTTATATCTATTTAAATAACGTACAGTAAAAACGCGCATTGAATTAAACTAGCTACTCACCAATGAGGTAATTTGTACTACCTACTAGATAAGACACCTCGAATCGAATGTTTGTAACACGTTTTAGAGCTCCTGCACTCTCACTCACTAAGCCACGCTCGCCCCGCGCGTGCTTCGCGGCCAGCAAGTTGCGCATTATTTTTTGTTCGTAATGTCTACTCTAGTACTATGCTACTCACATAGTTTTTTAAGAAAATTGTTACTAAGACCTATGGAGATTCTCTGCATAAATAAATAAATTGAAGTTAAAACACATTTTTTCACTACCTAACTAGTCTAGTTTGCATTCGTCAGTCTCATAAAATCGTCAGAGAACACTGACCGAAACAAAGCTCTAACGTAAGCTCAGTTCCAAACAACGGCAACAAGATTAGTGCGACTCCATGCGCCATGTTGCCGAAACGTCAAACTTACAAAATGGATTCCCGCTTTCCCGCGCTCCGTTGGGATTTTAATGTTGTCTCTGGTTTTGTGGGTCTGTAAGTGATATGATTTGTTTATTAGTCATTTTGCATAGGTTACTTTTATAAGGTAACAAGGAGCAAGGAATCAAAGATTTATTTGGAGCTCCTGGCTAACTACCTAATAAACACGTGTAATGCAACTTTTTTTTTTATAATTTGGGATGGCGAAACGAGCTAAAGGCCCACCTGATGTTAAGTGGTTACCTTTGCCCATAACAACTGCAGTACCACCTAGGCTGTTGCCTAAATGGTACCGCAAGTCGGTTCGGCAAACTGAGACATGAAGATGGAAAGTCTCATGTGATTGTAATTTGCGAGGTTAAGCTGCGATAGCAGCGTCAGTCCTTGGATGGGTGACCGTTTTATTGCACAAAACGACGAAAGGACATTGGTCCCGTTTGCCATATGAATATCTATGGCAGTCGTTACGGGTAGTCAGAAGCCTGAAAGTCTTACAACTTGTCTAATCTTAGGATGTCGGTATTAGACATGGGCTAACTAACTCCGGTAAAAGAATGGATATGTATTATATCACTCCAAGTAAAGATATGTGTCCGATTAGCATATCCATATCCACTTAATATATCCGGGACTGAAGTAACTCCACGTTGCATGCTATGTCCAAGATTGATAATAAATAAATAAATAGTTTTGGGACATTTTTACACAACACCATCCGATAACTCCGACTTCTAAATAAATCCACCGGAGTGAGGCTGGATATATTATAGCCGATTTAATAGATCCGCGGAACGATTAAGTGACACAGTAACATAATAATTGATTTATTTTCATACTTTACAGGCTTAGGACTGTCTATCAAATAAAAAAATGAAAGGCGTATTTCAAAATCAAGTATTATGTACAATGATTAACTAAACTTAGTTTTTCGTCCATATCGTTGTCGTCGCAGTGTCCAATGTCGGGCGTCGGAGTTACTCTGATAAAAAGTAAAGAAAGTGAAGGAGTGATACATATCCGCTTTGGGATATATATCCAAAGATATAGATGTGTCCGGAATTACCCATGCCAAGTCGGTATTACCAAGTAGGTAACTGGGTTGTGAAGGTCTGATGGCAGTCGCTCCATTTAAAATACTGGAGCCGCATCTAGTTAGACTGGAAGCCGACCCCAACAGGATCGAGAAAAGTCTCTGAAAAGGAAGAAGAGGAACTATAAATCATCACTAGCGATTCGACGAAGCCCTAAGAAAAGAAAAAAAATCACCTGACCCTTACCTTTGTATTCACATAAATCGACAAAATGTAAAGGTCAGCTGACTTTTTTATGATTTCAGTGTTGATCCCATAGTAAAAGTTGTTCATATTGATGAGTACAATGACCCCTTAAGAGGTTTTCAGTTATTTCAATAACACGTTGTATATCTAGTAGCTATAGCATTAATAGAGCCTCCACGAGTGACGATATTTAATTGATCGTCCGGCGCACCCTGGGCAGTCAGCCCCGCTACGAACTTGCTGACTGGCTAATCTTTTCCCCACGACATGAGCTATTATCATTAAGTAGCTCGTGTCGACACGAAGAAGAAGATAGCTAGTATATTATATTATTATCATGTTGTATATATGTATATGTTGTATAGATACCAATGTCCCCTGAATGC
Source organism: Asteroscopus sphinx (assembly GCA_949699075.1). NCBI lineage: Eukaryota > Metazoa > Arthropoda > Insecta > Lepidoptera > Noctuidae > Asteroscopus > Asteroscopus sphinx. Next base: position 6,190,699 of record OX453030.1, on the reverse strand, counting down.
ACAACTAGGTTTTAAAGGACAGACAACAATTATTCCCCGTAAAATATTGAAATATTCCACTGGATCTTATGAGACTGAAAGTCAAACGCAACATTTTAGAAAATTTTTTTTTTTTTTTTTGTTTGTTTTAGAAATATCTCTAGGTACACAAATTAGGTCAGTTTATTTCCAAGTGTACGATGTTTTTTATCAACTTATGCAAAACAAGCCGGGAATACACTTACCTATACTTTTTGTCAGCCAAATCTGTGTAAATTGATAAAGGTATGTTAAGATGGTTTGAACATATAGAGAGGATGGACGAGAGGAGATTGACGAAACAAGTATACGAAGCGAGTGTGGATGGAAGAGTTGTAAGGGTACGACCTTGGCGAAAGTATCGAAATCAAATCGCGGTCGTTCTCAAAAAATGCCAGGTTAAGAGTACTCTAAACCGATGAGTATATATGACGAGGTTAATGAACCTAGATGAAGCGAAAGAGGTGTGTCAGGATCGTAGCAGGTGGATATCAATCCATAGTCTCTACCTACCCCAATGGGAAACAGGCGTGATAATATGTATATGTATGTAAATCTGTGTAACGAATCATCTTACTCATTCACAAATTCAAATGACAAAATATGTTACTAAAATACACAATGGCATAGTGTCGTCTAGAACACAATACCTTCAAAATATCAAAAACTTAAGATATTAAAAAAATCACCGTCCACTGATTGCTAGAAAAGTTGGTTTTACTTCAAAACTAATACTGACCGCGCAATGTAACCCAAATAAAACGAAACACTCATTGAAATGCAATGACATCAGGTAACAAACAGAATCAAAGATCGTTCGGCCGATAGCAAAAAAAGTTTCACAAAAAAACTTGAAGAGAGCTTTGAACTTTTCAGTGGCGCCTAAAATGTTGCGAAGAAGTTTACAAGTTTTGTTGCAGCTGGCCGTTTAACTTTTTGACCGCTAAAGACGCTATAGTCATTCAGTATTAAATTAAACGGTCAACAAATATTTAGATATGACTTATTGCAGGGGTAAAGAATTCGAAAAATCTACAGATATCAGATACTTAAAGCTTCAAAAGTTAAAAAGTTTAAATCTTTTATTTTACATCTTTTACATCCATGTGGTGCCGGACTCAAAGAATAGCACAACCCCATCTCTTCTCGTAAGTGTCATAAAAGGCGACTAAAGGATTCACCAGAAGATGGGCAGCGTTTTCCGAGTATTTATTCTACCAACTGCGATCGCCACGCGTGATTTTAGTAATTCCCAGTGTCTTCAAATTTGCGGACCACCTTCGAAGTTTAACCTCATTTAGAAGCGCCATTTTACACGTGCGCTTGAGCAACGGTACGCCCCAAACTTTTTGCTTGCAAGCGTGAATCACTCCATAAATAATGTAAAAAAGTAATTGTTTTGTTACGGTGATGATGAGAATTTATAGATGAGCAGTAGGCTTAACGTTTCCGGTGATATAAAAAATTTGGTATGTAGGACAAAATATTATACAATGTATGCCAGAAATCCGTGGTCATATTTGGAGCGCTCAATCAGGACATAGCATAGCACAACTTTTACTATGCGACGAACTCTGAAATAGCAAAAAAAAACATTGGCAGTCATGGGGACTACCGACAGAAGTGAAACTTAAAACTGTGACATTGACATTAGCATGTCTCTGGTCGCATGTATCCTCTTCTTCGGAACTAATAGGTAATCTGTGGTCGCATGTCGATGACGTAGGGTGACGCGAACTCGTAAGTTTTGTCCGTTTTGCCCCTACCAAAAATCGGTCAACGCGCCTAAAGAAGTTTTCACTTCAAAAAACAGCTGTTCTCGCGATTTCAGGGTTTGTCCCATGCCATAGTAAAAGTTGCTCATACTGATGAGTACAATGACCTCTTAAGAGGTTTTTTTGTTATTTCTATAACACGTAGTATATGACAAGTAATATTAAGAAAAAGAGTCGTTTAATATAATTACTTGTAGTCTTTCAGAACTCATATGGATGCCTTTCAAAAGGGAGTGCAAAACGTGCAGCTTTATCAAAAGTAGGTACCTAAATTTCCCTTACCTACATGAAGTGCGCCCCTTTTCTGAACACCAAGACTCTGACGATTACGTAAGCTCGATCACCATTCATTTACGACCAAAATTAATATCCTATCTATCTACAGTTTGCCCTACTAGAGATAGAAATTTGACATAACATCCATTTTATGTCTAATTTCTATCTCTAGTAGGACAAATCGTGGATACATAGGATATTAATTTTGGCCACTAGCCACCATCAATACCTAAATCGATGTAAGGTATTGTCATTGATTCGAAAGGACTTAGTCTATTATGACAAACCCCCTTGCCTAAAGTTATATCATTGAAATATAAAATAACCACATAATAAGTCCACTTTTATAGATCACCAGAATCACTAGGAGTACCAGGACTCTCCAATATATCCCAAACGCTAAAGACTTCCTAAGATTTTTCTGTTTGGGAGATCTTAATGACCCCCAACTTGTTAGTGAGAACAGCTCTTAGGTTTATATTCAGAGATAAATCTAAGCGTGAACTCATGCTTCCAACTGTCGAATAGCACTGCATACTCCTACTTACTCCTACTCCTACTTACATCTTACTCCTTAGAAGGATTGTAATTCCTTAAAGCTTTACTTCATGGCTTAAAAGTATGTTGGTCATATATCTAGTCGGCCAGTTTTTGTATTCAGAATAGATCAATAAAAAAATCATTTGAAAAAGGAATTCCTCTTAGACAAACACCTAGATGTGGAACAAAGATCTGTACAAAAGTCAAATTGCTAGTCACTGTGCCAATAAACCTTTCGTCAAATAACAATAGTAAGAAGAAAGTTTATCCCAATCTAAAATAATGAAATTTAATTTCAATATCTCATTGCTTCATATCGACGCCTACATTGCTACCGTTCCGTTAGCCACTTATATTATCGCCGGGAGCAACTGTCGCTTCATGGTAAAAGTGACGGACGTAAATACCATAGACTAGAGCCACCGGAAGATTTCGTAAGGCCTCATTTAAAAAATGGTTTATAGAATTTTTGTGTAGATACATCTTTTACGCTCAAGGCGTAAATGAAAATGATGCTTCTGAACCCGCGCAAGTTAAAAAGACGATTGAGGGAGTAAAAATTATCTCTAAAGTAAAACCTTGGTACTGGTATAAATACGCGGTGGAGCAGATCAGTTCCTTAAAGCTTAAATATCCTATAGAAAACGAATTTTGCAGCATTTTTAGGTTTAAAAAAAACATATTACTTAGTTTACAAATTCCAGAATTTTTGGATTTGATTGGCATTTAAAATAAATTTAATAAGTGAAAAAGTATTAAAATATACCAATTTATATCATGCGTCTTTCACCCAAAAAAAGGATAGCTAGAGATAAACTTTTTAATAAAACCTTTCTCATCCACCATCTCTAAAAAAAGTTCCATACGATAAGTTACATTCCAAATGATTTTGAACACGACTGGCCGTTAAGAAAGCTATCACTCAAAAACGAACAAGTGTTCGAAATATGAAATAAAATGAATTAATGATGTATCGACACCGACAAAGATAGTTTGCGGGCGAGATAAAACTTTAATCGAAACTCGATTCGACAGCCGAATATTGGATCAACTCGAATATGAATTTAATCGTATTGACTAACTCGCCATACCAAAATCAAAATTCTGTCTCGACAAATAAAAATCAGTCGCGCTACTACGACACAGACAAAATAAAAGCCAAATAACTTTTGCTTCCATTAGTCTTGCAAAAATGTAGACTAATGTTAAAAGATATTAGTTTATAATATGATGGAAGACGTCAGTTACCTAATATGTGCCCCGCAATCCTTAGAACCAATGAACCGATTTTGATTCGGTACTAAATATCGAGAAAGCTATTGTTTTAACAAGTAACAACTATAAAGTTCGCGCCTTGCACATGGATATTGAGCAGAAAACATTTAATTGTAAAATGAGAAAACTAGCACTATTATTTCCGTAATGGATAATCATTCAATGGATCACACATAAAAGGTGTATAAAGGTCACCAGTGGCAAGTGAAATAAGACTTTGGAAAGCTAAGTTTAAAGTTGCTGATGGTCCTTTAAATTTTAAACGTTTACCTGTTAACTTTCTTAAATTCATGGCTTCTTGGTCTTTACCCCTGACTAAATCACTACTATAAAACATTTCTATGCTTCAAAAACTCAAGCTTCTTTTTGTAGAAGCAAAAGGTTTAGCCACTAGAATTAAAGAACATACAGCTGTCCTCAAGAACAGACGCTCCACAAAGTCTGCAGTGTGTGAACATACTCTAGCTAGACTAGACAAACCCAACCATTTTCTTCGATTTGATAAACCATAAGTCCTGCCGAAGGAAAACCGCTACGTACCTAGAATGCCCCGTGAGGCTATTGAAATTTAAAAACGTCCTAATTTTAATAGAGAAGATGGTTGGCAGCTACAACCTGTTTGAAATCCAGTTCTTAAAATAACCAAGTCCCAAACAGCACGCTACAATGTAAAACATAATGACACTGTTAGTGAATACTGCGTGCATCGAAACGATTTTAATTAATAAAAATAATAAAATTGTACGGTAGATCAAAACATTTTTTTGAAATATGTGTTAAGACGCTCGTCATCTTAGTCTTCCTGCGACCACGAACGTTGCAAAGCTTTCGTAACGTCAGGAAACCCAATTTTAATAATATACGAGATGCAATCCGGTTAAACTAGTTTTATTATAATGTGTAATGATTGCGAAAACCTAAGAAATTTGTGTACCTTACACGCTGGCACTGCAATGAAACGTATGCTGGGAATAAATTTCCAACAGCATGTATACATTTGTATTGCCTCTATAATGATTAGTAATAAATCACTTGGTTATAACTTGTAAGAACGAGAATCATAATTGATTTGACTTATGAGCTTCGTAGGCTTACAAATGAATTTAATTTTGTTTATTACTTTTTATTTTACATGTAATAAGGTACGTTGCACATTAGTAATATTATTATGCGTATTAACCTTTACAACTAAGCTATATGTCCTAGGAATGGATCGTAAGACAATGGTACAATAGTTTGAACTCACGACCTCAGCGGACAGTTAGACATTGTTATAATCGTAGGAAGATAAAATTGTAAGGAATTTAGAGAAAAAAGTAGTGGTCCAATTATAGTTCCTTGAGGTACTCTAGGAATTAGCACAGAGCTACCTTGAAGTAGAATATTAGCATAATCTATTTGTAGTCGCCAATCCGGTTGCCCAGGATGGCGGCAATGGGCATTGCCTCTCTATAAGGAAGAGGACCATGTTTGGCGGTGAACTGTGATATAAGTAGATATTATAGGTACTATATTGAACGTTTGATTTTTCTCTTTATCTCTGCTTACTGATATTTTTTGCAATGTGTGATTACTCACTATCCATCTTTCTAAAATATTTCTGTGATTTCTCAGCTTGTAATAAAAATGTGGATCTTCATACAGCAATATGAGTTTTAAACTGAGATGGTCACGAACACTTATATTATTGTATGTCATGGGATATTTACTATGTAAATTATTTTTGGACCGACGACCTGGTGAAGGTCGCGGGAATCCGCTGGATGCGGAAGGCGCAGGACCGGTCGTTGTGGCGAAGCTTGGGGGAGGCCTATGTCCAACAGTGGACATCTTTCGGCTGAAATGATGATGATATTGAAATCATTTTTCCTGAGTTCCCGATATATGGGCCTTGTTACAAGCGCCATGGTCACGGATACACTAAAGTTTTTGCGGGTGGATGTTTATGAGTAAATCAACCGATCTACCCTCTTTCTTTTTCGTTTTTTGTGCTTCATACAGCAGCTTATAAAAGTCTTATGGTCAATCAATGGGCTTCTAAAACAACTTATCTTACCACATAAATAAATGAATAAATATTCATTATTATTATATTCTTTGTAATTACTAGCCACAGACATAGTAAATGTCTGTATTACTAGCACAAAAGAGGACACTTGTACTATCTAACAAAGCAATTAGTATCCAGGGTCGCCAGATATAGATGAAGATTTCTCAGGAAATTATTATAGAACGGTTTGGTTAGGGTTTTGTATAAATACAGTTTAACTTTGTCCGTTATTAAAATGATATTTCACTAGAAAACATCCTTAATCTTCTGAGAAAAGTTCATTTATATCTGGCGACCCTGGGGGGTACTAATTGCTTTGTTAGACTGTACGTGAGTTATATCTAAGTGAGCAATTTAGATTTGTACAGATACATGTATGGCCAAAATTAATATCCAATCTATCCACGATTTGCCCTACTAGAGATTGTAATTTGACATAAGCTCCATACAAAATATGTCAAATTTCTATCTCTAGTAGGGTAAATCGTGGATAGATTGGATATTAATTTAGGCCGATAAGCAATAAGTGGATACGTATCGCCAGCGTCGAAGAATCTTTACGGTTGTCGAGAATCAGAGAAGAATAATAATATGCGGAGCTGACGGCCAACCTTCAAGTCGACCAAGACAATTAGACAACCGTCAAACGTGATGACATCCACAAATATGTGAGGTAGGGAGGGCGGAATGTGCCTTGGAAAGCACGTTAACCTGTCGGTCCCGGTTGTCATACGAATATCTATGGCAGTTACGGGTACTATCCTATCTCTTCTCATGGGTGTCGTAAAAGGCGACTAAGGGATTCACCAGAGGATGGGCAGCAGCGTTCTTTGAGTATTTAACCAACCAACGGCGATCGCCAACCCGCCTGCCAAGCGTGGCGTTTAGGCATATCCCCCCTTTTGGGGGAGGCCTATGTTCAGCAGTGGACGTTTTTCGGCTGAAATGATGATGATGATGATGAGTTACGGGTAATTAGAAGCTCGAAAGTCCTGACAACTGGTCTAAGCTTATAGGATGTCGTTTAACTGGATTGCGGGGGTCTGATGGCAGTCGCTCCGTGTAAAATACTGATGTTCAGCCGCATCTGGTTAGATTGGAAGCAGACCCAGAAAAGCTCAGAGAAAGAAGATTCCAAAAAAGGACGGATCTTATTTAACGAAGATTTGAGTAGTTATAAATACAAAGTATCAATACTCAATAATTTTAGGTTCAAAGCAAGTTGTCGACGTTAAGGACTATTTATCAATCGATCGCGCAGCACGCAACCGCGGAATGCCGCCTTAACTAGCGCATGCCAACCCAATCGCGGCAGCTTTAGCAATTACAAGCTATGTTTGTTGTGATTAGTTTCAAGTGATAAAGACATAGAAATACTTACTTTAACGACTTTTATCTAAATAGATAGAATCCGGATGTAACTAGACGACTCTGTCGTATTAATGATAAGATCAAACGAGAATTATAGAAATTGACGTGAGTAGGTAGGTAATGCTGATTAGGTAGGCATTGCTGGTAGCTATTTTTAGGAACTAAACGGTTGGAACGCAAAATGGAGCTGTATTTGGGTTTTCTCCTTTTAGGTCTTAAACTCTAAAAATGGTTAAACTGGTCCATATACACGGAATATGTTTGATACCGAAGAATCAAGAAGCTCTTGTGGGGGGGATATAATATAAAACTTTTCGCACCAACAGCCTCAGGCAGAAAAAGCACGAATCCCAAAAATGAAAATAACATTTCAGTACAGGAAAATACCACTGAAAATAGATTGGGCATTCAATTACAAATTGCTATACTAACTAACTGTAATAAATTATATTTAATTTAATACTAATCCAACAAAATCACAAATAATACAAGCGAACGAAAAAGTACCAGGCATGCATAAGACTGAAGTATTATCACAGAACACATAGGTCGTACTAGTAGTGCTGTTTGAACTTAATAGTGGCATTATTCGAACATAGGAGCGGATCACAATCCAAGCCGCGATTTGCTGCGAAGATACTTGTTTTTTTTTTTACGATGTGTACAATTATTTTTACTACTAACTACTAGCCATTCACCTTACAATGTTATGATGGTCTTCACATTAATCTCAAATCTTATTCAATCTACTAAAGCACTTACCGTGAACATAATCCATTGAACCAAAAAGTACCAGGAGTGCATAGGACTGAAGTGTTTGAACTAAGAACATTAGGAGTGGGCAGCCACAATCCGTCTGCGGCCGCGGTCGGACGAAGCAATAAAGATTAACTCGCTACCAACGCGATAGATGTCGCTATTCTCAATATAACATAAGAGGATTTTTAGTGCATTCATTTATTTAGTTCCGGATTTTGCATGTTGTTTTAATTTAAAATAAAGTACCTGTGGTTAGTTCATATTCTTAAGTCCAAATGTTAACCAATTATATAACCTATAAATCATCATCAATATTGACAATACAAATACGTGAAATAAATGAATAACATCTTCACGCACACCACAAAAAATAGGCGTGCCACAAGGCTCTATTCTAGGACCTCATCCTTTTTTAGCAGACAAATATTTTAAGTTATTTTAAATGAATTGGATAGGAATTGGATGTACAAAACCTTGAGATACTAAATCTGTAAGTTCTATAGGCAAGCTAAAAATATGCTCACCATTTTTGAAAACTCTTCATGCAATCTTTTTTCTCATTCAATGCCGTTAACAAGAGAATATTCCAAGTTCAGTTTCCAGTTTCCTTATCCACACAGCACGCAGCTAGTTCTGGAATCCATGACAAGACAAATCACAATATGTAGTTAAGTACAGTCTAACAAAGCAATTTGGTCGCTAGATATAAATGAAGTTTTCTCAGAAGATTGTGGAACATCCATTCGTGTGAAATATCATTTTAATAACGGACAAAATTAAACTGTACTTAAATTTGCGAGTGACTGTCTGCAATGGCACACAACCCTCAATATCCCCGAATATTTCACAATATTCATACAAAACCCCAAGAACAAATAAATTTTAAAACTGCAGTGTTCCCCTTCGCCGTGACCCTCAAATGTACAGTCGATACCAGCACGGTTCATTTAACACATTCGCCGCGCTTGTGGCCGTAATGTCTCGCGACTTTTGGACGTACAGACGAGTACAGTCGTATTAAATTATTGTTTTAGACGAGTACAGTCGTATTAAATTATTGTTTTAGACGAGTACAGTCGTATTAAATTATTGTTTTAGACGAGTACAGTCGTATTAAATTATTGTTTTAGACGAGTACAGTCGTATTAAATTATTGTTTTAGACGAGTACAGTCGTATTAAATTATTGTTTTAGACGAGTACAGTGGGATTGATTTGTTCTGATTTAGCTTACATTTGGTGACCAAATCATTGTAAGTTCGTTTTATTTTGGCGATAATGATGATGTACCTTTTTATGTAATTCAGATGGGATCAAATAAAATTTTGCAGGTTTTTTTTTTATTTATTTTTTAGATATATTATACTTTATTGTACACCATGGAAATAGTAGTAAACAGGAACAACGTATAAATTATGGGCGCTCTTATCGCTAAAAGCGATATCTGAATATAGGATTCTGTATTTCTGTGGCTTCAGTCGCGTAATAATGCGATTTATCATCAGAAAAACGTTATCCCTCGGAAAATATGTACCTTTCCGGGAAAAAAATCAGCCTATATGTTATTCCGGGTTATGATCTATCTGTGTGTTAATTTTCATTTAAATCCGTTTAGCCGTTTCAGCGTGATTGAAGAACAAACAAACAAATATCCATATTTTCGCATTTATAATATTAAAATAAGATGAAATCATTTCAGATATTGACTTGCCTTGCTTAAAATTAGATGAAGTAGAAAATAGTGATAATAATCAACCGTATCTGGTTATATTAGAAGCTAGAAGCTAACCTCAAATCTACGGAAAGGCGGAGAAGGTAACAAACCAACAAAAAAAAATTAAACAATGTTATCTATGACGATACCACTTGAGTGCAGTCAGCATTATTCCCCAGAGGCATGCGTTTTTAATGTCAAAGTGACTGTACACGATGCTCGCTAATCATATTTATTGTTTGACGATCAACATTTTCTATGATAATTGAGAATTATTTAGAGAATAAAACTTTTTAACAAAAAATTGAACCGACGGAAACAGAAACTAAAAAGCGAAAAATAACAAATTATGAGTCGGCGCCAAACAAACTTTTATAACAAGCGAAGTGCGTGCAAGTTGCAGGTGGCCGAGCGGAGAACGCATTTTTGGGAAGTTATTGTTTATCGTTGAAAATTTCACGTTGTAGTTGATGTTACGATGTTTTATTATTTATTTAAAGTAATTTAATGGTCTTCATTGATTGTTTGTTTGGCGCCGACTCATAATTTGTTATTTTTCGCTTTTTAGTTTCTGTTTTCGTCGGTTCAATTTTTTGTTAAAAAGTTTTATTTTATATTTTTTTGTGGCTATAATCTAACTCTAGTTCTCTATTATGTTGAAATGTTTAGAACTACATTTATGTGTGCCAAGTTTCAACAGAATCGGTTAACAGGTAAGAATTCAGTGGGTGAACAAGTACTCATCCCCTGTTTTCCTACCCTTAGGGGTGGATTTTGATTTTGAAATTCAAATGGGACCAACTTCGAGATATACCCTATCCATTAAAAAAAGAATTATCAAAATCGGACCACTCTGTAAAAAGTTATGCGTGGTCATACATAAAAAAAAAAGTCGTATTGTGAACCTACTCCTTTTTTTTTTCGTCGGTTAAAAATTGGAATAAATTTTTCGTTGACGATTGACGGGAATCGTATTTGAAAGTCAATCAGAGGAATTACTCTATTTTTATGTAAAAGTACGAAAAGAAGTAAATCTTGATTCATGAAGGAAGCCAATTTATATAAATAAAAAGAAGCACCTAGAGGCTACGGAAGTCTAATTATCTTTCGTGTTAACATTACGCCGATTGAAAGGCGCAAAACCTTGCACTTTTTAGCAAACGCGCTTATTTATATTTTTCTTAAGCACTTCGGTAGGTAAGATGTTTTGACACATAGGTACTTAAAATTTTATTTTAGGCCCATGACGCATAGTAAAAACAAGAAAAAATCTTTATGGATTCTTCTTCAAAAATGTTAACAAACAAAATATTATGTATACCGCAATCGCAAAAGATATAAGCACAAACAAAAGCATGATCCGGCAATATCACTTTTCACTTCAAAGCAACTCCCCAACGACCAACATTAAATTAATGTCATGTCGATAGCTCACAAATTGATATTTATTGCACTCTGTGCATCACTGTACTCGGGGGGCGATTCTATAACTAATCGCATTACATAGTTTGGATTAGATGTGCATTACATTACTAGGGAATTAAGGAAATACTGTTATCAACCTGTCCACTGATCAATTTTAGACGCGGCTCATACGTCAAGGCCCAGACAAATGAAAATAGAGTCGCTAATAAAATTACTTATTTTGGTACATTTGAAGTCATTATATTGGAATCGAAGTAGGTGCGCCAATAACATCTGTGATCACTGATCACCAATCAGGTGGCTTTGCGCGTTGATTAATGTTCTAGGGTCAGCTGTTTACAGTAGATAGGTATTCAGTCTGGCAGATACGAAAGAGAGAAAGAAAGAAAAATCGGCAAAGTGTGAGTCAGACTCACGCAGTAAGGGTTCCGTACCACCCATCGACCATACCCCATAGAAACTCATTTAATTTACGAGAGTTAATCAAAAGACATCAACGAACGTACGCGAAATGTGAATTTTTGCATCTCTTTCTTACGTAGTTACCACCACATATGTATATGTTTGCCCTATTTTGTTTTTAGTATTTGTTGCTAAACTACATAGTATGCACTATAATCAGATCAAGTTTGACGCTGGTATGTATTACCGTTTTAAAGATAGAGCAGGAACAAAAACGTTGAAAAAAATGCATGTTTTTCGAGGTTTCTTGTACCCTCTTTGGTTTTAGACATTTTTTATTATTAGTATTTGTCGTGATAAGCACTATACTAACACGTATTCTGTGAAAATTTCAACTGGTTATCTATTACCGTTACAAAGATACAGCCCTGTGACAGACAGACGGACGGACGGACAGCGTAGCGAGAGTAATAGGGTCCCGTTAGCAACTTTTGGGTACGGAACCCTAAACATGGTTTATTGACTACAGTCAGAGGCACACAATAACAGTAATATACAATTTTATTATGTATAATACCAACTTACACCTAAAAGTATAATTGTGTGCCATATAGGCTCAGTTCAGCAAAAATACCAGACAACTGGTGTCTGGCACCGGTGATATGGGTTGGGCAACCTTTGGGATCGTGGACGCCTAAGAGTCCACATTGTATCAAAATCGCATCGCATCGCATCTTCTGTCCCCATGGAGGACAACACGTGATGTTCGTGTTTTGCTGTTGGGGAATCATTGTTTTTTCCCCAGGACATGTCAAAGACTCAAAGGTGTAGCAATAGAGGGGCAGTTCCGCCGCCGGCGCCTCCATTATAGATACCGGAGCCCTTCTTTTTTGTGCTGAGGACGGCCTCCATGTGATTTTAGTCGGTAAATGTCCGAGATACCCCTTGGCCTTCCCTAGACAGAAAGAATCAACGAGGATTTCCAAACGAAAAAAAAATATGACGATGATAAAGGGATGATGATTTTTGCAAGAGTTGAGTTCTTTATCAAGCAACGTAAACACAATAGAAAATCTATTTTTTATGGCCACCGGGAGCTAATACTTTAAGAATTAAGAAGCCTCAAATCTCCATTAATGAGAAGGAAGAAATGTCCTGTCGTATAGCTACAGTTGTCCAACTATGGTAAAGTCTAGCGTATATCGATGGTTGCAAAACCAGTATAATCAGAACCTGTCTTGTATACAACTTCAGTAGGCTGAACTTACAGTCAGAAAGGCCAGTTCCGCTTATACTTAACGGTTCTGTACTATTGATATGCGGTAGACCATATTAGGTTCCATCTGAAAGTAGAAACCAACGGCGAAATTAATAACCTACCTATCCTTGATTTGCTTTACTAGCTAGCTATAGCCTACTATAGTGATAGAAATTTGACATATGGAGCCTATGTCAAATTTCTATCTCTAGTAAGCCAAATCGCGGATAGATTGGATATTAAGACGCTGACAACAGCCAAACACCCCAAATAGGCTTCTTTTAAAAACATTTCTAGCTGTTTCTATTCAGTTTGTGGCAGTAAAAAATAAATATGTTAATCTTAATCGTATTTTCTAAAACTGTATTGTGCCCAAAACACGTTTTCTTGAAGTTTTCTCGATAGAAAAGAATTGTAAACTAACCTCTTAAAACATGCTTTAAAGCAAACAATCTCTATTATTTACCAAATATTATAAATGAAATTAAGAAAACATTTAAGAAAGACAATAATCTAAAACACTATTGTTTCTGTTTTTCAAATAAGCTTTTAGTTTTTTATTTAAAAAATATATTGTTAATTTTCATTCAAGTTGAGCGACGCACCCGACGTCCCTCCGCTCGTTGCCTCTCTTTCTTTTCTGTACAAAACGACAGTGACCGCAGAGGTCTGATTTTTTAGGTGTTGTCAGCGTCTTAAAGCATGATGTCGCATAATAAAAAAAAAAATTTTTTTTCCCCTTATGGAGAATAAGTTAAATATAAATAAATAAATATTTTGGGACATTTTAGACAGCACCATCTAGTCCTAAACTAAGCAGAGCTTGTAATATGGGTACTAGACAATGGATATAATACTTATATTCTTTTCTTTTGTAAATACATACTTATAATACATAAGAAACACCCAGAGAAACGAGATTAGTTTTAAACGGGATTTACGAATTTTCTTCTTACTTGTCAATGGTTCTCATTTCACTCAGTACTGAGTGTGTATATTAGTTCTATAAATATCGACTAGTTTTATTACGATACGATCTTATAGGTAATAATTAATTGGAAAATCTTTACGAAGAGATAATAATTATTTTATTATTTTTAACGCATTTTACGCATGCGAAGCGAAATCACCCAAAGACAAAGTGGAGGATAATTTCGATACCACGAGGAGTGTTCACGGTAGCTTAGTGGCTAAAGCACTGGCGTACTGAGCCAGGAGTCGCTGGTTCGAATCCTGCTCGTGAGCGTTTTTTTTTTTTTTTCTTTCCACAATTTAAATCTGAAGAGATAATAGTAAAAAAATAAAAAATATTTTGGGTCGTTTTTACACAGCACCATCTAGTCTCAAACTAAGCAGAGCTTGTACTATGGATACTAGACATGGTAAAGATATAATACTAAATACTTTTTTTTTGTAAATACTTACTTATAATACATAAGAAACAGCCAGACCAACACAAACACTTATGTTCATCACACAAATATTTGTTTTGTGGGAATCGAACCCACGACCTCGTGATCAGCAGTCCGACACTCGAACCACTAGACCACAGACGTCAAAGTTTTCCACATTTAGCTCATTTCAATACGCATAGTTAGTACTTTCTCCCCTCGTATTCCAATCTGAAATCTAAACAGTCCTTCACTCAGACAGGGGACTTACAGCCTAAATCTTTTAGCAAACATGCTGAGTGGACTATGCGGTGAAAGTTCAGGCCTCTGGGTCCTCGGCTGCGGTTTCAAATTTAGCAGTCCAGGTATTTATGTCCCTGACTGTACCTTTTGAAGGCTATACTTTTTGGTAATTGGTTCTAAGATAGCATAGATAATATAGTAGAAGATAGTGTGATTTTGCGGGTATTTAGATCGCGATAATTATTCAGCGTGGTTTTATTTATGAATCTTTGTATGATTTTACAATAAAAACTTAATTTTTACGTGTTTAAAAAAATAAATTTTCAACGAGCTTTCCGTAGATTTTCTCATTCATACTGGAATCTCCACTTCCATCTGGTGTCTGAGGATGTCTATAAAAAACAGGACTTTACATCATATTATAGTGTTATTTAATCGAAGTAAAGATCCTATGCTTCATCAGCAAATCATCTTCCATCAGCTCATAAAATACCAACATCTATACTACGGCTTATTATAATTCCTCTTTTGATAAAAACAGAAAAATATTCTTCTGGTGCTATTAATCGTAAGCATATCTGCTTGACGGCCGCTCTATAGAACTTCCCTATATCATATTTGTATCATCTTTGAAGGATAAAATCCGAAACGAGATTATCCGGAGAAGAACCGGAGTGACCGACATAGCTTGTAGGATCCAGTAAGCTGAAGTGGCAGTGGGCTGGCCATGTCTGTCGAAGGACCGAGGGCCACTGGAGCAGACGAGTCCTTGAGTGGAGACCGCGAATCGGCAAACGCAGCGTAGGGCGCCCCCCTGCCAGGTGGACCGACGACCTAAAGAACGTGGCTGGGGGGACTGGATGCGGAAGGCAGAGGACTGAGCGTTGTGGCGCAACTTGGGAGAGGCCTATGTCCAGCAGTGGACTGCGATAGGCTGAGTTGATTTATTGATATCATATTTATATCCCCAGTAGGACAAATCGTGGATAGATAGGTTATTAGGTAACCTCAACCACAGTGTAATAGCAATCGCAGTTTACACATTAACACTTAACTTTCCAATATGTATCACAACCTTCCACTATTGCACCCTCTTGTGACAAACATTGTACAAGCATTTATCAAATACTGCCCTATGCAGTTGGCTAGCGACTAGTCGACTGATTTACTTAACGAAAATGTGTTACGCTAGAGTGAAGAATAAACGAATTGATTTGACGATTTATTTTATTACATTGCAAATTGTCACAAATCGCTGGATCATGAATATAGTGGTCAACTGGTCAGTAAGTCGTTTGATCTTTAATAGGGTACAATATTTTTGCTCAAAGGTACAATGTAACAGTTCGGGTTTGGTTTTGAATTTTGCAAAGTTAGAAGATTTTTTTTTCCGAAATCAACTTTCCATCTTCATGTCTCAGTTTGGCGAACCGACTTGCGGTACCATTTAGGCAACAGCCTAGGTGGTATTGCAGTTGTTATGGGCAAAGGTTACCGCTTATGGGCCTTTAGTTCGTTTCGCCACCAACCTATAAACCTACAAAAAAAGGAATTATAAAACAAGCATAGCAATTGTTATAATCAATTTTTTTCCAAATTAATACAATATAAGTCCCCTAAGAGAAGCAGTTCAAAAATTATGGAATACAAATCTGAGTCAATATTTTATATCAGCGTCCCCTACCGTGTCATCCCCAGAGACTATGAACTAATAGCCACTCTGCATCCCCTATACACTCGTCGTAATCTAGTTTTTAAACTATTTTATTATCTTGGTGTATTTTTGACATGATATGGCCATCGATTCTTGATTGACTCCTAACTATTATAAAACTGTAATTGTCTGTTTGATTGTTTTGTTTACTAAAATAAAAAGGAATCCCAAAATATATTACACGGAGCGACTGCCATCAGACCCCCGCAACCCAGTTACAGGGTAATACCGACATCCTAAGATTAGATTATTCGTATGGCAACCGGAACCGACTGCTTTACATGGTCTCCGAGGCACGGAGGGGTCTCGATATGCAACGAAACGGTCACCCATCGAAGGACTGACCGTGGCTGGCGAAGCTTAACCAGGCAGATTAATTCGCATTTTTTCTTACTTGTCTTATTTAGTAAACAATCTTGGCATATATTTTCAATACAATTCGTCAATAATAATTATTAAAAGACATCATGTTAACAATTTCACACACATTTTTTTTTTACCTCTTTACATATACAGAAATAGTAATTATATTTTATCAGTAGTTATTTGAATAAAGAGACGTGCCAAGATTGTTTACTAAATAAGACAAGAGAGAAATTAAAAACAGACTTTACCTATAATGTATAATAAAAATAAGTAGTTAAATGAAATAAAAATGCAAGCGTAGGGAATTAGGAAATAAACATGACAGAAAGATGTATATAGGTACGGAGTTATGGAGCGTTTTATGTAGATCTTCATCTCCCAATCAGCGTAAGAAAACCAATACTATAGCAACAGCAATCGAAAACCAGTTTAAGAATCAGAGATAAATGTACGAAACTATTTTAATTACGAGTATTTGATGCTGATGGTAGTGAACTCATTAAAATTTAAAATTGACGCTAAAAAGGTTGAATAGCATACCTTAGCATCGACTGATTGTTTGTAGAATAAAACATGTAGTATTTCACATTTACTTAACTCTTTGATTGACTCGATAGTTACAAAATAAACTTAAAAAAATGTAAAAAACCGACTTAAAAATAATAAAATAATTTGTGTGAAACAGTTTAGGTGCCTTTGATTCGGTTTGATTTAATAAAAAAAATTGGCACCGACTTCCTAAACTGTTTCACACAAATTATTTTATTCTTTTTGAAGTCTTTTTTCGTTTAATATGATTTCATAAATGTGCGTAAAAAAGGAAACATATCACTTGAATTTCGGCATTAGTTAACATATCTCTGCTTATGCCTGTATTGCTGTCGAACTAATCAATTCAATAGAAAAGGCAAAGGATTATCTATTGTGTCTCATTAAGAATATTTGTGTCTCATTAGGGAACCTTTGATAAATCAAAACAAATACAGCAATGGTTACTTCAATCAGTATATTTATACAGGAAACTCTACCTTTCTCTTACTCTAGCGCTTCTAGCAGGCTTTAGGAAAAGGTTTACGAAAGAGGCACTTTCATTGAACAATAACCACATAGAAGTCCTGACAAGAACCCTTACTGGGCACTGCAAACTGAAGAAACTCCCTCACAGAATGGGCCTTAGTGATACCAGTTTGCAGTTTCTGTTACGAAAAGAAAGAAACGCCCATCCATATCCTACGCGAAAGTGATGCAGTGCACCACATATGAAGTGTCATCTTGGAGGCTCTGTCTCGACGGTCTCGACGCAGGAGATCAAATCTTTCTTAAGGTCATAGTCGACTTCATGATTGACTTGCAAGTCGGGGAGATGCTGCAATAATGTAAGAGGCATCACACAACAGATCTCAGTAGCTTAGGAGCATTAAAGATGCTTCTTTCCTCAAAAGTAATAATAATAAACATTACCAGACGTCGCACGACCAATTTATATTGTATAGAGGATGTCAATTATCAAAGATAATTAAACATGGTAAAGGTGTGGTGTTTATTATGATGTAATAAAACGTACGTTGATCTAGATAATGACACAATCACTTTATCTTGAAAGTAATTAGAATTTGTTTTTATTTTGTTTTTGATGGGACTTACAGCGAGTCATGTGATATATTGTACTATTAAATCCACCTTTCTCATAGAATTTCCCAACTGTTAAGGTCGGCTGCCAGTCTTACCAGATACGGCTGAAAGTATTTTGCTCAGAGCAACTGCCCTGAGACCCCACCGTAGCCCAGCTACTGGGCAATATTGACATCAATATGTACCATTAGATATTCTTAAGAAACATGTCCCTTGAAGTCTTTCACAAGCCATATAAGTAATGACTTACAACCATCTAGCATCAAATGCCTATCCTTGACCTTTGCCAGGTCGTTTTCTTGTGTATTTCTTAACTTAATACATTATTTCTCTTTGTTACAGACTCGGCCTGAAACTCCGTCAGCTGACAGACGGCAGACATCTTGTCCAAGTGATATACACACAAAATGGCGAAATCCAAGACTGCGAATACGTAACGCAAGGGAAATCAGCCAGAAACTTCCTAAAAACATTAAGAAAAGAATTAAAATTAGCATTAGATGAAGAAATTTATAGAATAGTAAATAAACAACCAAAAAATAATGAAGACGAAAAGTTTTACCGCCATTTTGGAAATGTCACTTTTCGAATACTAAAGGATGATGAGCGATTGCCGCCAGATATTTCGAGCTGGCTGGATTATGATAAATTGAAAATGGAATGCTTGAAAAGGCATGAAGAACTTCAGTACATGATGGAGCATAAAAAAAAAGCTGGGGAAAGCTCACTGGCTAGGTAGTTGTTTTTTTATCTATCACGAACGGTTAAACTGAAATAAAACCGATTTACGAATCGATTTGGATTCATTGCTTGAAACTATAAATTTAAAAAATAGTTTTTAAGCAACGGACTCGAAAATATCTGTAGTTTTCGTTTTATTTCAGAATTAAAGTTACTAAGGGCTGTCCCCTAACTGACATTTATGTGTCGGGATTTTTGGTTTTTAAATGTCTTGAATTTTCTTATACCTACCTATTTTTATTTTTTATTTGATTCATTTTAAACAAAACAAAAATATTTTTTATTTATTTATTTGTAAATCATTAATTAACGATTCAAGACATTTAAATAGAATGCATTGCAAACCGCACGACGCTCATCTCCTTTCGATTTCATTCTTTACAATGTTCGAATTTTGAAAACCTGACGATCCAGCCAGTCCAAGGAATGACCTCTTCACTTTTTTCCACCGGTATCTAGACTCCAGCATTTTGGCACATAATATCTGTACAAAACGTAGATAAAACTACGCCATAGTTTTAGAATTCTCTCAAATGACACGCGGACTCCTTAACTGCTTCTTGCTTCAAATATACCCTCATTAGTGTTAATACTGATAGTGCATTTTCAGTATTATTTCTTCATCTAATTCAAGATTTACTTATCATCAATCAATCGTTCCATCTTGTCATTCATATCATATTATCTTCATGTCAAAATATTCATAAAATTAACAATCACAATCTGCTTAAAAATTGCTGCTATTAATTTTAAGTTCTTTATTCAATTAATTTAACTTTGCATAAAATTATAATGATTGCAAGTGTCAAATATTCATTTTACACTATTGGTTTTGGTTAAAATATATTTTTGTGTTCAGTCAAACGCGAGAAAGAAAGATAATCTAATGGCGTAATTTAGAAACCTATTTATTTAAAATGAAAACCTGATGTCGATAAATTGAGACACTCATCTGATTTACTTAATGTAACATAAATAATTAATGTTCTAAAAAGTAGTGACAGTCAACGTTTGCCTTCCATGCAATGGGTTTTGACTGAGTTCAAACAGTTTTGTTCCATACAGTTCTTGATGGTGTGTGCAGATCGCTAACCCACCGTCGGCCAGCTTGGTGGACTAATTTCAGATCTGGGTGTTTGTAAACGCACCCACGATACAGGAGAAATGCTTGTGTGAGCCATCGTTTAAAAAAATGGGAAATTGCACAGTACAACGATCTTTACAAAATTCTTTAATCGCCTTTTATGTCAGGCTACGAAATGACGTGGATAACTCTTTGCTATAGTTTGTACGGGATATTTTTTTAGAATTTTTTTTTATAGTATAGGATTGCGAAATGAGCTAAAGGCCCACCTGATGTTAAGCGGTTACCTTTGCCCATGACAACTTCAATACCACCTAGACTGTTGCCTAAATGGTACCGCAAGTCGGTTCGCCATACTGAGACATGAAGATGGAAAGTCTCATGTGATTGTAATAAATATAATTGCAATAGCGGACATTGACCCGACTTTTATACCAAATTTGCAAGTTATAAGCGATGTAGCTATCCATACTAGTTTGTTGTTAGTGTCATCTAGCTAGCTTACCATCTGCTATGCTTACCTTGCTGTCAAAGAAGCAACTACCGCGATATGCCAATGGTAATAATTTCACACGTTTCGCGGACTGTATGCATGGTCATCGTTAACATGACAGAATGTAAGGAGGGGTCAACGTCCGCTATCGTCTTGTTACCCCGCACAAACTATAGGAAACGTACGGATAGTCAGTATCGTAATTTTACGAAACCAGGTTTTCATTCTGCTTTTTAGATGTTTTATTAAAATCCAAAATAATATTGTATCATAAATATTTGACCACACAGATCACCGCAGACCATAAGCTTTCAAAACTACTCTAACATAAGCTGAAACCGAAAACAGGTCGCGAAGATCATTCAGGGAGAATTTCATAGTCCCTGGGACCAAATGGTGTGGGGCCGGCCACGTTGCAGCTAAATACGGGGAGCTTGGCTACGACGCCGCTGAAGATAGATGCTGTAGATCTCACGACCATTGCCGAATCAACATCGGAATGTTCAAACGAAGATTCGGGTACTTCAACTATAGGCCGTATACGATATCCCACTGCCGATGTGATAGGAGGTTAGTTTTTTATTTTATTTCAAGGACAAGGTTTTATTATTTTATGTTGTTTTTTTTCGTGTGTCAGTTGGGAGTGGCGGGAATTTGAGTGTTGTGTTTTGAATTTCGAATGAGATTTGGGTTGTAATTTTTTTTTAAGCACAGGCAATTCACCTAGGGCACAAGCACAGTCACACTTTATGACCGAACAGCAGACAACAAAATCGTAACTTACAGACGAAACAGACATATAAGGTGGTATGTCATAAAAATAATATGAAGTGTGTCAAAACCCTCGTTCAAATGCGCTTTGTGAACATTTGCTGATTTCCTGAATGGGACTGTACTGTGGTATGGTACTGTCCCATACAGGAAAAAAGCAAATTATCTAGTGAGTTGAGACGAGGCTGGTTAATAACTTAGAGAGCATTTTGTACTCAGAAACGTTATAATATTTCAAAAGTCTAACGGAACTCAAGAATCGTCGTAAAATCTCACAAACAATAAAATTCTAATTAATGTTTAACAGTACCATACATAATGTACCTAGTAACTATTTTGGCAATAGCTATTAGATTGTTAGATATTTAAAAACCACCTAAGTGTGTTTAAGTAATTAAGTACTATATACTTTATAGTATGGCCAAAAAAAAGGTACTTCTTTGCGATTGTGTTAGTTTGATTCCGAGCACAGGCAACAGATTCTTTTATAAAAACTGAAAGCAAAATTTCTAATTTAAAAAAATATGATGTCTCCTTTAAGTAATATTTCATAATTCAAATATTTAAAATTCTTTCGCTCCTTGAAACAGCGATGGGACACCCAGTACATATTTTATTTTTATGTACTGTAGTGTTATAAAAATCAGCTATAAACTTTAAACCTAACAAAAGACCGCTGAAACGATAGATACGTTGATACTTTTGGATTACGTGACTCATGTGACGTCACCAGACAGCAAACATCAAATTGCTGCTACACGCCAATGACGTCACTGGAGATGTTTCAAGTCTGTTTTAAGTGTGGTGTTTTGGTGACGGTGCTTTCTGTACATAGTTAATTTTCGCTTTATAAATGCTTGTTTTGGTGATAAGGTGAAAGGTATTTTGACGTTTATTTCATGAACATATAAAAAACCGGCCAAGATCATGTCGGGCCATGCTCAGTATTGTAGGGTTCCTTAAGTAGGTGTAATTACAAACGAATCAAATCGAATATTAATCATGGCTATTTTAGTTTTTGCAATAATCGGCAGCATTCGCGACTCAATGCGTGTTGTTAGTAGCGCCATCTAGCGATAAATTCAAGAAGCCAAATTTAAGAAGTGTGTCATGTCAAAGTTACCTTTTGTGATTTTTTGAAATAGAAAGTAGCTAAAGGAGCATTATTTGCTATGATCATTTTTTTATGGTCAATGACCTTTTAACAAGGCGTTTTAAGTATTTTTCAGTTTTCTCTCTATAACTCAAACAATTATAATCACATTATACTCAAAATAATTTTAAAAGAGAGTTTTCACAAAGGTCTATCAATGTGGAAGATTATAACTTTCTACGTTGCATAGTTTAGAAATGGCAGGGGGGGGACACATTGCAAGCCACTTTGGCGGGCTATATTTCGCAGATGGTACACCTGATAAAAAAGTGGTGTATGAAACATTACCTTCATTTTAGTAGACCTATTCAATGATACCCCACACGAGGGGGTGCAGCGAAAAAAAATTTTTCATCCCCATTTCACATGTATGGACGCCACCCCTAAAATACGTAAAAACGATTTTTTTATTCTTTTAAAATTGAGATCTATAAAATAAATAAATAAAATAAATATCTTTGGGACATTTTTACACAGCACCATCCAGTCCCAAACTAAGCAGAGCTTGTGGTATGGGTACTAGACAATGGATATAATACGTATATACTTTTTTTTTTGTAAATACATACTTATAATACATAAGCAACACACCCAGACCAACACAAACACTTATGTTCATCACACAAATATTTGTGTCCTGTGGGAATCGAACCCACGACCTCGTTATCAGCAGTCCGACACTCGAACCACTAGACCACAGAGGTCGTCAAATGTAGATATAGACTATGTATATGTAGACTATTTAAAAAAAAAATCATTTACTTATGTTTATAACTGTAGAAGTTATTAAGCTGTAAAGGATTAGGACAGACGGACAGACGGACGGACATGACGAAACTATAAGGGTTCCTTGTAGGACTTCAGAACCCTAAAAAGGAACGTAACAATGCCACATACATCAAGTAGTCTACAGACTCCAACAGCTCAAACTGTTACTGTTAATAACCAAATGAACTGTAACTCGAAGAGTTTGACATACTCTTTAGACTTGGGTGTATTGAAAATATTGTTTATAAAAGCGAGAATATTATTTGACAGGGTAAGTAGAAAATGTTCTTACTGCGGTACACGTTTGTTAAGAAATAATAATAAAACAAAATATATCTACGTGTAATGAATAAGCTTATAAAATAGGTAGTATGTGACATCCGAACACGAAAAGGACCAAAAAATCTGATCTTCACTAAAAAAGATGTAAAAATAATATCATATTACATCAATTAGTTACATCACTAGTATTCCTTTTACAAAAATAAGCGCATGACAAAGATTAAAAATAGTTTTGTAAGTGTACCTAATACATTGCTTCTTTACTATCTCTTAAATTTACAATTTTAGAATAAAAAACGCAATGGAAATTGTAACGTAAAAATAACCTTACTCGAACTTTTTAATGGTAAGAATTTATGTCCAAGGATCTTAATAATGTTCCTATATCATAAACTTTATGTCCCATTTCAGAAAAAAATCTCGACGTTTGTCCCATTACCATCCTAATTAAGATTAGATGAGGAATAATCAGATTATTACCTAATTTATTTTTATGTTTTAATTTTAAGGATGTGTCTTATCAAACTTCTTTTTGACGTTTGGATGTGTCCCGCTGAGATCAAAATGTCCGCTGTCCCTAATTAGAGGGGTTTTAGACGCAATAGTAAAACGAATCAGACCATAACTGGCAAAGTTGAAAAATCCGGTCAAGTTGGAATAGGCATTGTAGTTTATAGTTGATTCGATTTGATTTGATTTTGATTTGATTTGATTTAGTACCTACTTAAGTAGTTACATGCGGCTAAAATGCTTGAAAACCTAGTCTGTTTTCGTTTTAATAAATAAAAATAAATACCTTTGGGACATTTTTACACAACACCATCTAGTCCCAAACTAAGCAGAGCTTGTACACACGGCTACACATAAAGCTGTACATATCCAGTATAAGCTGACCTCGCATTGTATAGGTTTTCCTTCCAACGCGAGGTCAGCCTTTACTGGTTTTGTACAGCTTGATGTGTAGCCGTGTGTAATATGGGTACTAGAACTACTAGACAATGGATATAATACTTATATACTTTTTTTTTTGTAAATATATACTTATAATACATAAGAAACACCCAGAGAAACGAGATTAGTTTTAAATGAGATTTATGAATCTTCTTATTTCTCAATGGTTCTCACTCAGTTCACACTATATTTGTAACAATTGGCTACCTCTATGGCGTTGCTTGTGGCTTCGTACAAATCGTCTCTTGTGCAGATAGTGGGACACAAGGGAAAAGTGAGCAGTTGGATGAGTGAGATTGCATGAAAAGATCGCGAAATCAAACCACGAATGGGTTACTGGCCCGATAAAAAAACAGACGTTATTTTCAATTTTAATTCAAAATATTTTGGTTTACGTAGGTAATGTAGGTATATTAGGTCCTTACATATGAAATTAGCGTTTTGTCGTACTGACCACTTTGATCTGAAATATCTCCTTTTTGGTTAAGAATTCCAAATTCAAATTTATAAATTCATTTAGCTGGTACATTTGAGTTTTGAAAACAGTCATTCATTTGTTTTTTCCTCATTATGTTTTTCTTCGCCGTCGCTTATTACCGCACAATGGAAAACATGAAATATCGGTATATTTACGAGTACGAGTTCTACCGTGGCACCAGTGCTGCAGAAACAGCTCGAAGGATTAATGATGTTTACGGCGCTAGTGTCGCAAAAGAAAGCACGGTACGTTTTCGTTCTGGAAATTTTGACCTTCAGAACCAACCCCGCGGACGGCCGGAGACCAAAGTGGAAAATGAAGAATTAAAGGCTATTGTGGAAGCGGATCCATCACAAAGCACTTCAGAGACAGCTGCAGGCTTCGGTGTAAGTGATAAAACTGTATTAATCCACTTGAAGCAAATCGGGAAAGTAAAAAAACTATGGGTACCTCATGAATTTAGAACACGCGTCGACTGCTGTGTTACTTTGCTCAACCGACACAATAATGAAGGGATTTTAAATCGAATCATTACTTGTGATGAAAAGTGGATTCTGTACGATAATCGGAAGCGCTCGTAGCAATGGCTGAACCCTGTAGACCCAGCCAAATCCTGCCCTAAACGAAAATGGACTCAGAAAAAGTTATTAGTTTGTGAGTGTTTGGTGGACTAGCGCCGGTGTCGTTCACTACAGCTTTCTAAAATCTGGCCAAACGATTACGGCAGATATCTATTGTCAGCAACTGCAAACCATGAAGGAAGAACTAGCTGCTAAACAACCGAGATTGGTCAATCGCTCTAGGCCACTGCTGCTTCACGACAACGCAAGACCACACACTGCACAACAAACAACCACTAAGTTAGATGAGCTACAATTGGAATGTCGGCGACATCCACCGTATTCCCCGGACCTTGCTCCAAGGGATCACCATTTTTTCCGGAATTTGGACAACTTCTTACAAAGAAGAAAATTCAACTCTGAGGCGGCAGTCCAAACCGCCTTCAAAGAGTTTACTGATTCTCGCCCCCATGGTTTTTTTAGTAAAGGGATCAATGAGACCTATGAGATGGCAAAAGTGCATAGATAACAACGGTGCATACTTTGATTAATTAAATATATTTTACAAAAAAATAAAACTTTATATTCCTCCCGTACAAAACGCCAATTTCATATGTAAGGACCTAATATAATAATTTTTGGCCGTTAGGCCATTCCCAATAATATACCTATCTATAGACGACTATCTATGGTCTTCCTTTTATTTGTGACACTATGTTATTTAGCAAAAAATAATCCTTATGATGAAGCCTTTCGATCGGTATGATAAAGCTACAGGTTGATTATTTTTCTCATGTAACGGGTTCGATTTCCGGTTCAACCATGTAATTATTTAAATATCTATGAATGCAGTTTAAATTGTTTTTCAAATTCAATGTCATGTCAACTCATGTCATTCAATTCATGTCCAATGTCTTCTTTCAGTAAAATGTTCCATCTACAATATTCAAGGTAGGTACTTTCCCTCCATGTGGCCTATCCGTGGGACGACCTGTATATACAATTTTTTTTAAAGCCCCCTTTTATTGTTATTTTTTTACATAGGTACCTACAACTTACGTCTAATTTCTAATTTAGGACAAATCGTGGATAGCTGATATACCTAGTGTTGGGAATGGTGGTTAGATGTTTTTCGGAACCTCGTTGAAATGTTTCGAAAATTTATTGATAGTTTTGACGACATCTTTAGAACCTTTTTTTTCGAAGAGAACAGCCCTTATCGTATATGTTTCATAGGGAGCGACTACAAAACCTTTTCCAAAACATTTATGGCTACAAAACCTTTTCTAGACTTCTTGAGAAATGTTTACTCCCAGAAAATGCCTCAATCTATTTTTGGCCTGTTTTGTTTGGTTCAGAATTAGCTGTACAATTACCTTTTTAATTTAGACTCTTGTCACTTTAATTCAAAACACCATGTTATATTTACCTCTACATAACATGTTACCATCGGCTTAAAACTATTTCGTAACCGAACATATATTTCTAGCAATTAATTTTACTCTCTAACACTAGACGAGGTAATAAAGCAATAAAACATGCGGTGATCTATGGATCATTCATGGATCTATGGATCTTTATAGCTCTTCGGGATCTATAAAGGATTTACAGCGACTATCCCCGCGGAATTTACGGTTATTTTTTAATATCATAAACACGTTGGTGGTCCATATTAAATATTTAACGCGTAGGTTGTTTGTAATATTCGAAAAAAGAACGAAGAGGTCATTATGGCTGACAGTTGACAATCAACTCGTCAGTGCTAAAATTTTAAAAGTAAAAGAGATGGGCGTCGCTCAATCGAATGATATTGAACGAATGGTTTATTGGTATTAAAAGAAAGTATGTACGAATCGATTTAGAATTACTGTTAACTAATTATTCAGTTATTTGGTCAATTACTACGGACAAATAGTCGATAGATTGATTCTTAATTTGCAATTTATAACCGTTAACGATTTGTGCCAAGACAATTACGACTTACCACAGTAAATAAATCAATTGTTAACAGCATGTCATGCATGAAATTATAAATATTTTTTATCACTCATTATACTGACATAATTTTGATTTTTCTACTGTGATTAATAATAATGTCTAGAAATAAAGCGTTCATAGTACCAACCATACAATAATAAATCGATAAATAACAATTATATTTAAGATTCGACCCCTATCATTCAATCATCAAAAACCATTCGTTCACAATACTACCAACCATGGTATAATAACACCAGGTAGTCTCTTCCCGTGACAGCTAGGTCACGTGATTGCCTCCGTACTACGTCATCGGCCGTGGAGCCAATAGCGGGCTGTTAGCTCGACACTTGTCAGTTTGATGTGCTGCCACTTTGTGAAAATAAATTACCCGAGCAAAATGCATTTTATCATTTACTTTCTTCTATTAAGAATCACTTTTTAACTAGTAATTTAATATAGTTTCCTTTATTAACTAATTAGATGAATAACACGAGATAACAAATAGTTAGGCTAGTTAGGAATTTATTTTATATTCATTATGAACAAAAATCTCCTTAAATATTTTGAAGATATCAATCAATGGCAGCACTGATCGTGACGTAGCTTGGAGGCATCGCGCTGTCATTGCGGGAAGAGAATACCTGGTGAAACATCTTATTATACCATGCTACCAACAACATTCGACCATCTCAGACAAAAACGGGACACGATGGAGTTACTCCGAGTGCCTG
Source organism: Asteroscopus sphinx (assembly GCA_949699075.1). Taxonomy (NCBI): domain Eukaryota; kingdom Metazoa; phylum Arthropoda; class Insecta; order Lepidoptera; family Noctuidae; genus Asteroscopus; species Asteroscopus sphinx. Next base: position 6,162,499 of record OX453030.1, on the reverse strand, counting down.
GCACTAAATGGTGTGGCAAAGGATTCTCTGCAACGAGGTACTCTCAGCTCGGCGGCCATACGCGGACTGACCGGTGCTGCCGCGTCCACGACCTCCGGTGCCCCTTCTGGATTGGCGCCATGGAGAAGAAATATGGAGTTTACAACTGGCGTGTCAACACGCTCATGCACTGCCGATGCGATGAAAGGTAGGCTGTATGGTCGATGTCGTTGCCTGAATAATCCCAGATACCTACATATTATTAGCTGTGGCCTGAATGTATGATAATATCTATTTTAGCAATTTTTTGTCATGATTTTTTTTTTGGTTATGGTAGACAAGTGTTACGAATTCCTCTTAAACTGAAGGGGAAAATCTATAAGACCATGATAAGACCTGCTGTCCTGTATGGATCGGAATGTTGGGCTACGAAAGGAATTAATGAAAGGCAAGTGCATGCAGCTGAGATGAGAATGTTAAGAGGAATGTGTGGTGTAACGAGAATGGATAGGATAAGGAATGAATATGTAAGAGGGAGTCTGAAAGTAGCGCCAGTGACAGAGAAGTTAAGTAGCAATAGACTGTCATGGTATGGACATGTGATGAGGAGGAATGAGGAGCATGTTACGAGGAAAGTTTTAAGTATGAATGTTGATGGCTATAAGAAAAGAGGGAGACCGAAGAAAATATGGATGGATTGTGTGAAAGATGATATGAATAGAAAGAAAGTGAACACGGAGATGACGGCTGATAGAGATGTATGGAAGAAAAAAACATGCTGCGCCGACCCCAAATAAATTGGGATAAGGGCAGGAGGATGATGATGGTAGACAAGTGTTAATTTTGGCGCTTAGAGACGCTAAAGACATCTATACTGAGCTTTTTAAATTATTATTTTTTGAGGGTACCTACCCCATATTGTTCTTGTGCTGAAAGCCTCTATTTGGTGTATTATGCTTATTTCAACGTCGCCGCGGTACCTACGCCAAAGTAGCTAGTAGATAGAGCAGATAATTTATCATTGGACATAATGTCCTCAGCATAGACAGTGGAGTACTACAGCTGCCAGAGAAATTTCTTTATTTATGGATAAAAGTGTATATTTTTTGTAACTATTATGTAGATATAGATGTTTTTTTCTGCATGCATGGTACTGGTGATGGCATAGATATATATGTTTGTAATTTATTTTAGGAATATAAGAATTATATCTTTGTTAATTTTCTTGTTTTATTCTAGGTACCTATCTAATCAAAGATACACGATTTATTATTTCAAATGCTTAATGAGCTTAATATCAGAAACCTTGAAGTCTGTAATATTAAGAGAGATTAAAGATCTTTGCAGGTTTTCAATAAAATTATTACAACTTTTTAAAAACTTTACAAACAACCCAAGACGAATAACTTTAATAATAATCTTTTATTTAATAAATACTCATTGTGTTTTTATCCAATCCTTCAAGTTAATTTTAAATTAAAACGGTGATTAAACAAAATTATCACGTAATTATAATAACAAAAGCCAATCATTTAAAATTAATTTACAGTCAAAACGACATACCTCCGTACTGGAAACCTTTTTTTTTTGTTCAAGTCCCCAAATGGCCATGGTACATTAATAGAGTCATTTCCGTGACCCAAAGATCCTAGGACCGTACAGAATTGATGCGTTATAATGAAATAAATAAAAATAAACGTAACATCTTCCTGAATGTTGAGATAGATCGGGGTACGAACAGGAAAATACGTAGAGAGGACATATTTTATCCTTTAAAATATTTACTTAGCCATTAAATAGATAAAAATAGCCTTTATTCAATATAGGCTAAAGCTAATTATGATGCGGATGCGGAAAGCGCAGGACCGGTCGTTGTGGCGATGCTTGGGAGAGGCCTATGTCTAGCAGTGGACGTCTTTCGGCTGAAATGATGATGATGATGAAAGCTAATTAGCGCTTATTGATTGACTAAAGAGACAAATATAAATATACCTACATACATATTATCACGCCTGCTTTCCATTGGGGAAGGCAGACACCATGGATTTCCACCTGTTACGATTCTGGCACACCTCTTTTGATTTGTCCTCGTCGTGCATGCATGCATGACGACGACGAGCATGCTCGTCAGTTTAGTGCTCTTTTTTTGAGAACGTCCGCGATTTGGTTGCGGTACGTTCGCGGAGGTTGCACCCTCCAAATATTTCATCCACTCTCGCTTCATATACCTTTTTCGTCAATCTCAAGAAAGCTTTTGCAAAATTCGACCAAGAAAGAAATAAACTCGGTAAGTGTTAGAGGACGATCCAAAGTAATTTATAATAAAATTTATATCTCGTTCAGTCCCCAGTAAATAAAACGAGAAGATACTTCCCCCGATGTCGTTATAGGAATTAAATGACTAAACGAATCAATAAAGAATTATGCATGATTTGCACTAGTGGTGTGAACCGGTTCTCAAAAAACCGGATAATCACCGGTTAGAGTGAGTACCGGAGACTAATTGGTGATTTCACTAAACTACCGGTTATTTGATTAATAATTAATCATTATCATTTATTGCTTTCATGGTATTCAAAAGGTGTTACAGTAGAATAATAGTATCAAACATGAACCCTGCTAGGGCACAGCAACATCTGGCGTACCAGATTCTATAATATAATATAATATATATAATAGATTTGTAGCAGAACGCACCCAAATGTGCCAAAATTTCTTGTATAATTAATTAATTTTGTTCGATGACTAATCTAAAATATTCGATCACCCTTGACTAATTTAAAATATTTGTGTTCATTGGTATTAGTATATCCGTCTGTAACCGGCAAGTTTTTTTTATAATAGGTAATTTATAAAGAGTGTGTTTTTTTCTTCTCATATAAATAGATTTAGAGTATTTTGAATAACCATTATTTTGAATAACCATATTCAATAAAATCTCCTTATAATCTCCGGAGGCTGAAATTGCCTCCGGTTCACATCACTAATTTGCACCAAAAATTTCATATTGATTTTCTTAACATGGCATGAATGAAGTTAGAATTTTTTAAGCTTCCCTCTCTTCCCTCAAATCAAATAGCGAAGTATCCTATACCTAACAATACAAAGGCGCCAAAATTAAAACGCACAGATTATACATGACCACAGACAATCTACTCCACGTCGCCCTATCCACAAAAGAGGTTCCGATTTTATCTCACACCTTCTAATTGGTGCTCATAAATATCTCACCTCGATATCTCCGTCTGTCTGTCTGTTTGTATGTGAAGTGATAAAATTCAGGTTTATTACTTAATTATTGAATGACGATTTTGAAAACTTAATTGTGTCGTTATGTTTGGAGTTCAAGAATATTCAAATTTCAACATTCATAAAAGCACCAATTCTTGTTCAATGTGTTCGATTCTGGCTTGGCTTGGCTTGTTTTAAGAGAAATACAATAAAAATCATCACAAAATTACTTGGGTATCACAATTACACTAAAGAATCATCTAAGTACTTGTTCCCAGCCCTTATGAGTAGGTTATGCAGGCCCAAAGAATGATCAGCTACCCAAGAACCATAAAGTTTCATTAAAAGAGATACAGAACCTTTCATATTCGATACTATAAAAATACAAATATACAAAAAGGACATTCAGAACCATTTTAACTAGGTGTTTATGGTCTCCAATTGTCAAAAAACGATCCTTTTATTCGTTCGGGTTATAAGCAAAGGTAAAATTCCTACACAGCCATTTATCCTACAGATCGAATCAGAGATCGGTTAGATCGATAACATTCGTGTTATTTCTGTCTGTTACCATAAAGTATCAGTTTTAGGATTCTGTTACCAATTCTATCAATGGTAAAAGCTTTTAAAACACGACTGTATCGCCTGCTCATTTCGGTGTGGTTAATTCATGGGAACTTCAATATTAAAATGTCAAAATTATAGTTTTTCTTTCAAACTAAACTCTTAATTAGTTATTGATTTTTACGATACTGTGTGCACGTGTGTATAAAAAGAACTGACGAACACTTCGTTCCCCTTATTTAAACAAACTGCTTTCGTTAAATTAGCATTGAAAAAGTTTAATGAAGAATACTAAATTAGCATGAACGCAACAAAGACATTTCATCAACGCTCTATCGATTTTTCCACGTTTTTGCGTAGAAACCGTTTACGTCAACTTGACGCGTGATGGCGCCATTTTCTTCGTTCGAAATTCGAAAATCGCGCGCGGCTCAATGGGCGGGTAATGGCGTGGAAAGCATAGACTAAACAGGTGTCCGCTTCCTCTGTCGTGAGTTTATTTTCAGTCTGTGCTAAAATTGAAAATGTTGCGAACTGTGTGGTTATTTACTGTATAAAGGAAGCCATTGTTAATTTATTTGTAAACTGCAAGATAAGAATAGAACAAGAAGTGTATTTTTACAATGTATCAAGCTTCGAGCTCGTTGACCCGTGATTAATTATACGCTAGTTTCTATGTAAGTGTTATCTATTACACAAATATTACTATTACACAAAACAAAAACCAACATTTAACTGGAATCATAAAAAATACGACAGATTGATAATATATTTTATAATAATTTAAGGCTATTACAAAAAGAATTAAGTAGGTAGGTACATCAGAAAAACAAATTGAATTAAAAACATTAGGCAAAATCCACAAACACAAAAAGAACCCTCACTTTTTCGCGCCAAAACCGCTGTCAAAAAACTGTCAGCGGCGACATCTTAGCGTTTATGGTCGCGTTCCGTTATCGCCACGCTCCGTAGGATTTATAATGTGTGAATAATACGCCTGCAGAGGTTAAATATGCTGGCTGACAATACATAAATTATGAGAGTAGGGCGTCCTCTGGCGGCTAGGTAAGATAACTATATTCTTGTTTATCGGCTCGGAAAGGTTTCTTAGTTTGGGGACAACAACAATGGGTGGACATCTATTTGTTAGATCATTTATTTGGATGTATTTCTTAGGCATTTTGTAAGGTAAATTGAGTGATTTTTGTCGGTAATTTTTCTAGGATGTTTTTATGCTAATCTCAATATATACGATTTAACGGCCCGAAATAAGTTTAATCATTATTTTTATTGAAATTTATGTCACTCTATCTTACGATAAAACCAGTCATTCTTGGGTAAGTTACCATCACACGTGGAGTGCATTAAAATAACTTCCACAAGTGACGTTACTAAAGTGCACTTGGCAGCCCCGGACAGTCAGCCTGGATGGGCAGTGGGCCTGGATCGTCATGAAATGGCATCCCGTAAAAAGGTACTACTTCTCCATGGCCTTCCAGAGCTGAAGGATGAAGACCATATCACCCTGGCTATCACAACATTGACAGAGAAGATGAAGATAGGCAGTGTTAGTATTTCTTCTTCAGACATCATAGCTTGCCACCGTCTAGGAGTTAGTTCAGGCAAACCACGACCTCTTCTGATTCGTTTCCAGAACTATAGCCTACGAAGCGAAGTGTGGCGAAATAAAACTCAGTTAAAGGGCTCCGGTCTAATTTTCTCAGAGTTTCTAACAAAGCCCAGGCACGACGCGTTCTTAGAAGCACGGAAGCACTTTGGGGTGAGTCAGTGCTGGACCTCTGAGGGCAAAATCATTATCATGCTCCCTGATAAGTCGCGCCGTAAAATTGAGTCTGCAGCGGAACTACGGCAGCTTATTACACAGTTCCCGATGGCGAAGTCGGAGACCGATGAATCCACCAAGGGAGGAGCGTCGCAGTTGATTGGCGGATCGGCGGTCGATAAAAAATCTCGGAAGTTGGCAAAGTGACGGTATTACATGTAGACTTGTATTTTATTTTCATTATTAACTCTCGTTTTCGTTTATACCTGGATTTTTATTTTAGTGAATGTCATTTGTCAACGTCATGTTTATTCTGATTTTGTAGTTTTGTTTTGACGTAAAAAACACTCGTTCAGAAATGTGTCTGATTAACATATAGTAGTCTTTTTTTTACTTAGATATAAGTCTTTTTAGCTCATGTGTGTAACAACTGGCGAGTGCATCGAGGATGGCGTAAAAAAGTACTAGTCGTTATCTTAGTTGTTATTAACTTAATTTATTTTGTATTATTTATATATTATATTTATTGTACATATTTATATTATTATAGTATGTTTGATGACAGTTTTGTTTCTTGCTCTTCTTCTTTAACATCTGACGAGAGCTATGCTAGCGCGTTTAGTGACGACGATTCTGTTCTTCTGCGTGACCAACTCTCTTCTACTTTCTGTGATCTGAGCAAATATTTCAATGCTGTTCATATAAATGCTCAAAGCATTCCCGCACACTATTCTGATTTACTGTCTTCTTTTGATTCTGATCTTATTCATGCTGTCCTTGTCTCTGAAACATTTCTAAAGCCTGCCCTTCCTTCTAAACAGTATGTGTTGCCTGGCTACAAACTGGTGCGTAATGACAGAACAGGCAAGAGATGTGGTGGGGTCGCTATTTATCTCCGTGGAGATATCGCCTACAAAATCGTTGATCAGTCTCCGAGTGTTTACTCAAAATCTGCTGAGCACCTATTTATAGAAATCATATTCAACCACACTAAATTCCTTCTTGGGGTTTACTATAGTCCGTCTTGCCATATAGATTATTTTTCTTCATTTGAATCGAAACTTGAGTATCTCTCCTCTTTATATGATCATACCATTATCCTCGGAGACTTCAACACGTGCTTGCTTAAGGATGATACGCGCAGCCGTAAACTCCAATCTCTTGTCTCTTCTGTCAACATGCATATCCTTCAACTTAATGCTACGCATCATGCTCCCGACTGTATTCCTTCACTCCTAGATTTAATTCTAATCTCTGACCCTAGTAAGGTAGCCACACATGGTCAACTACCCGCCCCTTTCTCTTACCATGACCTTTTATTTCTCTCTTATAAAATTCGCTCTCCTAAACGAAAATCTAAATTTCTTTATCTTCGCAGTTTCAAGAACATTGATCTGGATCGTTTGAGGGCGGATGCGGGTGATATTGACTGGTCTCTTGTTTATAGTTGCAATAACGTGGACGCAAAAGTGACTGCTTTTAATAAGTTACTTCTAGAGCTTTTTGATATGCACGCACCCATGAAAAAGGTGCGAGTAAAGCACCTACCCGCTCCCTGGCTATCTGACAGTATTAAAAAAGCGATGTCAATAAGGGATAAAGCTAAAAGGCGGTACAAAAAGACCCCAACGGATGAGAACTGGACTTTTTACAAAATTCTGCGTAATCGTTGTAGTCGTATGTGTAGAGATGCTAAAAGACGTCACATTCATCACTCTGTACAAAATGTCAACACAGCACAAGTATGGCAATTTCTCAAGTCTCTTGGTATCGGCAAGGAATGCAATGATGCAGCACCCGATATGGACCTTAACGCAATCAATTTGCATTTCTCGAAACCACCGGTTACCCTGGATGATATTACAAAATCTTCTACTTTAAAAAGTATATCTAATCATTCTATGCCAAAATGTACTTCTTTCTCTTTTCGCCGGGTTACAGAAGAAGATATCAAAAAATCAATCCTTTCCATCTCCACTAAAGCGGTGGGTGATGATGGGCTACATATCCAAATGATTGTTCCTATTTTAAATGTCCTTTTTCCCGTCATAGCCCACATTATAAATCATTCCCTTGACACGAGCTCCTTTCCCTCAGCGTGGAAGAAGGCTCATGTACTACCACTGCCCAAAGTTTCAAATCCCATCTCTGTATCCCAGTTCCGTCCAATCTCCATTCTACCAATCCTGTCCAAGGTCCTTGAGAGTGTTGTTCAGAATCAACTGTCATTTTATCTCTCCTCTAACAGCCTGTTAAGTCCGTACCAATCTGGATTCCGTCCTGGCCATAGCACAGTAACAGCTTTAGTTAAAATTACTGATGACATCCGGCTGGCCATGGAAAATAAGCAACTTACAGTTTTGGTATTACTGGACTTTAGCAGTGCTTTTAACTCAGTTGATTTTGACATCCTCCTGAGTATCTTGACCTCCTTAAATGTATCTTCTTCTGTGATTGACTGGTTTGATTCTTATCTTCGGGGTCGATCGCAGTCGGTTCGCTCCAATGAGGCTTTCTCGGAATGGTGTGATTTGGCTGCGGGCGTTCCCCAAGGTGGCGTCCTCTCTCCTCTTCTGTTTTCGGTTTTCATTAACGCCATCACTAAAATTGTATCTTCACACTATCATCTTTACGCAGACGACTTGCAACTTTACCGTCATTTTAAAATCGACGACCTTCCTGAAGCCGTGGATGCCATCAATAGTGATCTTCAAAACATCAATGAGTGGGCTAAATCTTTTGGCCTCATGGTCAATCCAACAAAATCACAAGCTCTCATTATTGGTGGCAAATACTACTTCAATCTCTTGGATCAGAAGTCTCTTCCGCCGGTTTTGTACGACTCCGTCCCTATAGCTTATTCCAAAAGTGCCAAGAATTTAGGTGTGTTTATTGATTGCAATCTCTCGTGGAATGTCCACATTGCAGAAGTAAGCAGGAGGGTGTATTACTCATTTCAGTCTCTCAAACGGCTCCAGAAGTTCCTGCCTTTTCCTACTAAAATCACTCTTGCCCAATCTCTTCTTCTTCCGCTTTTGGATTATGCTGATGTCTGTTTTCTTGATGCAACGGAGGAACTTTTCAATAAACTCGAACGACTGCAGAATCTGGCAATCCGCTTCATTTTTGGCCTCCGGAAATACGACCATGTGTCGGAATTTCGGATGCAGCTGAAGTGGCTGCCTATTCGGCGTCGTCGAGATACTCACATTCTTTCTCTTCTCTTCTCCGTTCTTCACAATCCTAGTTCTCCATCTTATCTTCAGGAACGCTTTGAGTACCTTGTCCCCAGGGGAAAACCTTGCCGCTCATCTTCTTCCCTTCTCCTCCGTATACCCCATCACACAACTAGCCGTTACGATGGTTCTTTCACCATACGTGCCGTGCGTCTGTGGAATTCTCTCCCACACTCTTTGCGCGATAGCCCGTCACTGAATGTCTTCAAGAGAAGAATTAAGGAACATTTCCTCTCAACATGAGTTATATTACATGTTATGTATTATATATCTATATATATATATATATGAATGTATATATTCTGATGTATCTATTATATATTCTTATGTATCTATTATATATATTTAAGTATCTATATATTATTTATATTATTATTAGCTAGTACTGTAAGTAAATAAAGTAGGTTTAATTTATGTTGTACACTTGTTTCTGTCCTCTACATTCAACATTTCTCTATCGCTCTAAGGTTTGCTGTTAGAAAACTCAGTTCTGAGTTAAGCTCGCCGATGTACATAAACTTTCCTACTGTTATATAAATGTATATCTGTGTGTACAATAAAGAATAAGAATAAGTCAGCATCTTTACCAACCATGGTGATTTTATTTTTCGTAGAGAAATCCTCACGGACACACTCCACCCGGGAAAGATGGAGCCGAGTGTGAAGTGTTACTCTTACCGACTAAAATCACCACGGCGCGGTGGCGTTTCTCTAACTACATTTGGCCGGGGGTTGAGGAACCTTGCTGACCGGCTCATCTCTGAGCTATGCTTGTACAGTCCGGTGATTAAAATACCAAAACCTCGCTATTTGCAATCGGTAAAATATACGGACACAGTGAGTGTAGTAGGCACCGGCCTTACAGAGAATTGTGAAAAACCGAGGGCAGATGAACATTCTACTACCCCGGAATCGGAGTACCTAACACCGCTGCATCAGCCTGCTCGTGACCACGATCGGTCGAACCTGGTTGAAACGTCGGGCTAATACATATATTCTATTTTTTCTCTTTTGTCTTATTTAGTAAACAATCTTAGCACGTCTCTTTATTCAGATAACTACTGATAAATATATTACTGTATTCTATTATACATTTTAGATACGTGTTATACTGTAAGTAAGCTTATTGGAAAGGCAAGCAAGAACAATAAAATCTTAACATAGAATCACTTCCGTAATCTTAAAACTTACTATGCAGTCGACTACGCGTGACATTATGGCTTAAAATAGTTAAAAACAAACTATAGCGCCATGTCATTTGTATACACTACGCTAATTCTAGATTAAAGATACTTATTTAAAAAGCGTTTTGCATGTGTTTTATTTAATTTTATTTGTTTTTATATGTATTTATCACACTAGGTAATTAGCTGCTATTTTCTTGCTACTTAGGTACTATGACAAAAGCGTTTTCTTTTAAGATATTCAAATGATACACAATTGATTGAAAGACTGGACAAAGATAAGTTTTTATTATTGGATAGAGCGTTAATAATAATTCAAACTTGAACTTCAATTCACTCAATCATTCTAAAAACCGCGAATTTCTTGATCAAGCACGTACGAATCTAGTAATTTCTAAATTCCTTAACAAACTAACGGGGCTGACATAAATTGGTCACTCTCTGCTATTACCGAGGCGTATTGTGAACGCGTCGAGATCAGCCATATTATTTTAGTAATCGTTACAATTGTGCTGTTATTTGTAACCGCGTTTTGAATACCGTTATCAGGGCTGCTAAGTGCTGGCTTCTTGTTCACAAACTAAACTTATTTTAAACTAATGCTCTCTTTTACTAATATTAGAATGAAAGGGATGGCAACAATCTTAGTGCTGTCAAATTAGTCGTGATCTCGGAACCTGCCGACTAAAATACAAAGAAATGTAACATGTTAACTAATTTTACAGGACTAAAATTACCATCCCTTTCTTGTATCTACTATAAGTAAAAGAGAGCGATAGTTTAAAATAAGTTTAGTTCGTGAACAAGAGAATTGACACTAATCGAAGAGAACTCCAGGAAAACTTTATTTGAAAATAACTGTCACTTTATTCGTGGGAAGTGGGTTTTGTGAATAGGTAACAAAATATTGTGAATTAAATATTATTTTTAACGCATTTACGCTATAGAAGCGAATTCTAAAGATATAAATCGAGCGGTGTTCACGGTAGCTTGGCGGCTAAAGCACTGCCATGGTGTACTGAACCAGGAGTCGCAGGTTCGAATCCTGCTCGTGAGCAATTTTTTCTTTCCACAATTAAATCTTTAAATATTGTTAAGTAAATATATTATGATTGACGATTCTGTCTTGCCTTTTACGAAATCCCCCATAGAAAGAAACGTTCTCACAAAAGCTCTACCATTAAGGCAAATAATAAAATGACTTTTGAATTGTACTTTTGAAAATGAGCAAACGTTTTCATCATGAAAAAATATTACCCACTTACATAAAATAACATTACATAAAAGTTGAAAAACTTTCAGAATCTTGCTCTAGTAAGAAAACTTTTTGGCTACCCTAAATACATATCTAGTTCTAATGTAGGCGAACCTACTCCGTGCAATGAATACAGAATACAGATCATAAACTGAGATAGGAAATAGACAATAATCTCTGTTCTACAATGAAAACTGTCAAAATTTTACTTGGCAGCCCCGGACAGTCAGCATCTTTACCAACCATGGTGATTTTATTTTTCGTAGAGAAATCCTCACGGACACACTCCACCCGGGAAAGATGGAGCCGAGTGTGAAGTGTTACTCTTACCGACTAAAATCACCACGGCGCGGTGGCGTTTCTCTAACTACATTTGGCCGGGGGTTGAGGAACCTTGCTGACCGGCTCATCTCTGAGCTATGCTTGTACAGTCCGGTGATTAAAATACCAAAACCTCGCTATTTGCAATCGGTAAAATATACGGACACAGTGAGTGTAGTAGGCACCGGCCTTACAGAGAATTGTGAAAAACCGAGGGCAGATGAACATTCTACTACCCTGGAATCGGAGTACCTAACACCGCTGCATCAGCCTGCTCGTGACCACGATCGGTCGAACCTGGTTGAAACGTCGGGCTAATACATATATTCTATTTTTTCTCTTTTGTCTTATTTAGTAAACAATCTTAGCACGTCTCTTTATTCAGATAACTACTGATAAATATATTACTGTATTATATTATACATTTTAGATACGTGTTATACTGTAAGTGAGCTTATTGGAAAGGCAAGCAAGAACAATAAAATCTTAACATAGAATCACTTCCGTAATCTTAAAACTTACTATGCAGTCGACTACGCGTGACATTATGGCTTAAAATAGTCAAAAACAAACTATAGCGCCATGTCATTTGTATACACTACGCTAATTCTAGATTAAAGATACTTATTTAAAAAGCGTTTTGCATGTGTTTTATTTAATTTTATTTGTTTTTATATGTATTTATCACACTAGGTAATTAGCTGCTATTTTCTTGCTACTTAGGTACTATGACAAAAGCGTTTTCTTTTAAGATATTCAAATGATACACAATTGATTGAAAGACTGGACAAAGATAAGTTTTTATTATTGGATAGAGCGTTAATTATAATTCAAACTTGAACTTCAATTCACTCAATCATTCTAAAAACCGCGAATTTCTTGATCAAGCACGTACGAATCTAGTAATTTCTAAATTCCTTAACAAACTAACGGGGCTGACATAAATTGGTCACTCTCTGCTATTACCGAGGCGTATTGTGAACGCGTCGAGATCAGCCATATTATTTTAGTAATCGTTACAATTGTGCTGTTATTTGTAACCGCGTTTTGAATACCGTTATCAGGGCTGCTAAGTGCTGGCTTCTTGTTCACAAACTAAACTTATTTTAAACTAATGCTCTCTTTTACTAATATTAGAATGAAAGGGATGGCAACAATCTTAGTGCTGTCAAATTAGTCGTGATCTCGGAACCTGCCGACTAAAATACAAAGAAATGTAACATGTTAACTAATTTTACAGGACTAAAATTACCATCCCTTTCTTGTATCTACTATAAGTAAAAGAGAGCGATAGTTTAAAATAAGTTTAGTTCGTGAACAAGAGAATTGACACTAATCGAAGAGAACTCCAGGAAAACTTTATTTGAAAATAACTGTCACTTTATTCGTGGGAAGTGGGTTTTGTGAATAGGTAACAAAATATTGTGAATTAAATATTATTTTTAACGCATTTACGCTATAGAAGCGAATTCTAAAGATATAAATCGAGCGGTGTTCACGGTAGCTTGGCGGCTAAAGCACTGCCATGGTGTACTGAACCAGGAGTCGCAGGTTCGAATCCTGCTCGTGAGCAATTTTTTCTTTCCACAATTAAATCTTTAAATATTGTTAAGTAAATATATTATGATTGACGATTCTGTCTTGCCTTTTACGAAATCCCCCATAGAAAGAAACGTTCTCACAAAAGCTCTACCATTAAGGCAAATAATAAAATGACTTTTGAATTGTACTTTTGAAAATGAGCAAACGTTTTCATCATGAAAAAATATTACCCACTTACATAAAATAACATTACATAAAAGTTGAAAAACTTTCAGAATCTTGCTCTAGTAAGAAAACTTTTTGGCTACCCTAAATACATATCTAGTTCTAATGTAGGCGAACCTACTCCGTGCAATGAATACAGAATACAGATCATAAACTGAGATAGGAAATAGACAATAATCTCTGTTCTACAATGAAAACTGTCAAAATTTTACGCGCCAAAATAGACTGTATACAACAACTTGATCGTTTGTAATCTTTAGAATTCTCAAGTCCTATGACAGATAAAGCACCAAATTATGCGTGTTTTAAATAAAAAAATAGATGTAGTTATTTCGTGTTTTATTTGCACATAAAAAATATTTCTCTAGAATGCTAATTATGTCTCAAAAAGTTAACATCCAAAAAAGGAGTCCTGTTGTAAACTTGTCGCGATTCAACTTATTTTAGACAAGTGACATCTGTGTTCTATCGTGGTATTCAAACTGTAGATTACATAGAATCATGGTATAATAAGATGTTTCACCAGGTATTCTCTTCCCGCAATGACAGCGCGATGCCTCCAAGCTACGTCACGATCAGTGCTGCCATTGATTGATGTCTTCAATATACTTAAGGAGATTTTTGTTCATAATGAATATAAAATAAATTCCTAACTAGCCTAACTATTTGTTATCTCGTGTTATTCATCTAATTAGATATTAAAGGAAACTGTATAAAATTACTAGTTCAAAAGTGATTCTTTATAGAAGCAAGTAAATGAAAAAATGCATTTTGCTCGGGTAATTTATTTTCACAAAGTGGCAGCACATCAAACTGACAAGTATCACGCTAACAGCCCGCTATTGGCTCCACGGCCGATGACGTAGTACGGAGGCAATCACGTGACCTAGCTGTCACGGGAAGAGACTACCTGGTGTTATTATACCATGCATAGAATAACATTTCAGCAGGATCTAAGAATAGAAATAAAAAGTAAAATGATTGTTTTTTTCCACAAGTAGGTAACTTAACTTCTTAGCTCTAAATACCTATGCGGGTTTGAAATAGTTCAAACTTAGATTGACTTCAACCCCTATGATAGCCGTTAGATAGAATAATTAAAAAAGCTTTAAACATAACCTATTTCTTTTCATAATTCCATTTATGTAGTAAATTCACGTGTCAAATCACGCAATGATAGACTTTTAGGATACTTTAATGTTTTAAGACCAATTTGACGTTTTGACACGTCAATTTACTATCTGGAATTAAAAACGAACTTGATCTTTCATGTTATTTTCTCTAAATACATGAAAAACTTACTTTGTTAAACTACTTTTAATTTAATTGTGCCGTGGCCGTGTGCATAAGGTTTTAAAGTTTCTGGGGCCCATATCCTACAATTTTCATCTATGACTTTACTTTACTAGCTAATCTGTAGACATATAACAAACAGACACTCATTTAGATATTTTAAAAGTGGCAGACTAACAATATTGCTCCGTATAGACAAAAGCATATTTCCAGAAGTAAAATTCTTCATTGATCTTTGAACAAACATCGCCGATTTTTTTTTTTACATTGGCGTAACCAAAACAGCCGGATGCCAAACCACATTCCTTTTCAAAATCGGATTCCCTAATGCCAAACCAAAAATATACGATCCAACATGATCAAATAAGTTCGAAATAAATGCAACCACAAAGCATTGTCGAAAAATCGAAACGCGGGTGAAAAAAGCGATTATTTGCGCTGACCGACCAATACTGGCAATACTTGCTAACGACCAAAGACTAACAAGTCATTGTTTTTTTTTCGCTACTAATTCCTTTCGGGCGCTCAAGGAAAAGCGTAATCCTTCTTTTGTTCTAACGTTGCCCGCATTGATTCGGTATTTGTCGGTGCTTGTAGTGTAACTAAGCCACTTATGGCTTACGGGTGGCTTAGGGGTGGGATACAGTTGATATTTTGTCGATAGTTGTTGTTGTTCATTTGTTTCTTTTTGTTTTTAGAACTTTTAATTAATAAAAATCTTATACAATACTTATAGGTCGTTTAATCAATCTTTTATACCATATGGGTCAATTATTGTTAGTAATTAATAGAAAAGAAAAAGAAAGAAAAATGATTTATTGTCCCAGTTAACGACGCGCAACATTGAAGTTTTTTTTTTTTTTTTAATTAAGTGTTATTAAACTTATACCTAAAACACCTATACGTAATAATCTGTTGTTATTTTTTATTATAATTGTACTTAATTGGATGGTGTTAAAAAACAAAGAATTTTCTTAACGCGCCGTGCAATTATTATTTATTATTGTAGACAGTATTTTTGTAAAAAAATTATTTTTGTTACTTTATGTTAATTTAATTTCACTGATTTACTGCAATTTTATCTTTTATTCATGGTCTATCTATTCAATAGAAGCTACCTTTAATAGGTTTACCATTTTACTTATTTTGTGACGATAATCTTTTCTTGATCCTTGAAAAAATATCAACTTCATTAAAAGCTATTATTTCATAACTAGCCTGACTCAAGCGGCTTTGCTCCCGTGGTATGAAAAGTGAAGAAAAGTATTCTTTATTTTAATCCAGGACATGGTCTACCAGTGTGTCAAATTTCATCCAAATTGGTCCAGTAGTTTTTGTGTGATACTCGAACAAAAAAAAATAGACAGTTTTATAATAGTTGGTATTTATTTTATCGGTCTGATCTTCGACAATAATATCGACCCGGTCACATCACTAGCGGAGGCCGGCAGGTTGACCAGAACTTTGGCAAATGAAGCGGGAGAGAAAGCGCGGCAAGCTCGCGCGGGAAATAAACATAGAGTAGAATAAATACAGAGATTCAGAGGCATTACTTATTGTTAAAAACAAAAGTTTCAACTTAGCTAGTTTATTTATTTAAGTATAAAAAACTGGTAATATGATAACTTTAATAGAACTGGTGTGTTCAAAGGATCGTCACCTAAGTACTTACACACCTCATTTTATATTAGGTAGGTAGGTATCTCCAAATAAAAATAAAATTACATTTAAAAAAACATGGACGGTGATGGTGTGTGAAAGATGAAATTAATAGAAAGAATGTGAACACTGAGATGACGGCTGATGATGTATAAGTAGAGGAAAAACATATGCTGCGCAGACCTCAAACTGGAATAAGGGACTGGGATGATCATGAAAAATGTTACCTGAAAATCCTGAAATCCCTTAATTTATATTTTCAGTTTGTATATAAGTAACTTTTTTTAAATCAACAATTACTTAATAGAGTTTTGCACAATGTCCATCGGCTTAAAACCTTTACGATCCTTTTATGTGACTAACAGCTACTCTGCGGCGATTCCTAAGCTTCACCCCTTACAGGGAACCACACGTAACGGAGGGGAAGGTGCTCGTTAAATACGAAATAGCCGCGTCTTTGTCAGCTTTCCCTAATCCGTGGTTAGATACATACAACTTTAGTATCGTTTGCAATATAATCGCAATTAGTGGATTGGTGCATTTCTATTGGAAAACTTTCAGGGTAACTTGTAATATACCTAGTAAAGAAAAAAAAGATTTTTAAAGGGTTTTTCGCACCTTTTTTACTTTGAGTATGTTCCTTTTTTTTGAGAAAATCAATACTGTTATTTGACTTTGTCAAGTTCTATGTTTAACACGAAAAATTGAAAAAAAATTAAGCTGCAGCAAAAAAAAATCAGTTAGACTGTATAAAGTTGAAAAAAGAACATTATCACATTTCAATATAACAATTAAATGGTTCTGATAATACCAAGCCACCTAGCAAGTGTTTATTACCTAGATATTCAAATGTCATGCCCGTTTTGTTTTCTCCTTCAATCAATATTAATGGTACGTAATCTCTGACCACATGCTTACTCTGTGGTCGTAACATAAGTGCATAAGATGTAAGGTCCTCGTTAAGTGCAAATGGTCGCAGCTTTGTCAGCCCTCTGTGATCCGTATATTACAATTTAACATTTGCTGACCATTACAACAGAGTGCGCGACTTTGAATAAGTGGTTACCCTGCATTTTATTTATTTAATTTGGAAGACCAACATGCAACAGTCTTATCATTTTTATACGAGCCTGTTTTGTCCCACTGCAGGGCAAAGGCCTCCCTTCCTTTCTTCCACTTTTCATGATCCATGGCAATTTGTGGCCAATCCTTTAAGTAGAAGAGTCCAGCTCAACACGCCATCTCTTTCTGGGCCTACCGCGTTTTCGTTTTCAGCTGTCTGGGATCCACTCTGTTGTGGGTTTCGCCCATAGCCCCTCCGGCATGCGGCAGATGTGGCCAGCCCAGTTCCATTTTAACTTGGCAGCCGTATGACCTACGTCTGCAATTTTTGTTTGGGAACGCAGTATCGAGTTTCTCACACGATCAGTAAGTTTGACCCCCAAAATACTGCGTTCCATTACTCGCTGACAGACCTCGAGTGCGGACTTTTGACGAAGTGTTAACGACCACGTCTGCGCTCCATAGGTGAGGGTGGGAAGCACAGAAATAGATAGAGATAGAGTGGTTGTAATCACAATTTTACTTGCGATTCATGCGTGGCAACTTTCGAACAAACTACGCCTTACATACATTTTTTTTTAAATTAACTTTAATCAAATGTACTTTACAGCTTTTGTTTCTGCAGTTGGAAACAGCACAATAAGGCATTTCTACGGGTTTTTGTTACAGTATAGAAACAAGTCATAAAGCTGGGCACTGACGATGTATCTATTCGGACGTCGTTTTAATGACGACATCCAAAAAAGCTTGATTTGTTCTAAAAATAACATACGTTTTCAACATTCACGGATAGATTTTGGAATACGGCTACACCATTCACACGTTTGGAAACATCGTCAGTGGCTACCTTAAGGCGTACTGAGAAAGGCTTTGAAATGCACTGCTCTATGGTGCAGAGTGTTGGCACGCGCGCCCTGCTCACTTTTCCATTCTATCTATTTCTGTGGTGGGAAGAACAGCATTATTTGTTTTATGTTACAAAATTTAATTAATACATTATCATGTTTATATTCCGTACACTGCCGCTTTGGGTTAAAAAAAAAAATCCTGTAATGGTAGTTATAAGAAAGATAAATAAATAAATGTCCATGAGCTTCCGAGCTTGAGTCTTATCTTACAAATCTGAAATTAACAATTTATGCATTATACAGCCAATTAAAGGGCATCTCACATTCAATGTCAATTTTGGTAATCACATGCTTAGATGTGACAACAAAACAAATTAAATTACAAAATATAATTCCGTTTTTAATTTTCTTCTTAGGTAGTAGGTAATTTAATAGTCATAAAGTCCAAATACTCTTAATTATTTTGCAAAACTAATAACAATATCGATCAAATTAATAAGAAACCTGTGCTTTCCTTCAATGCCTTCTCTGAGGTAGGGCTTTGACAGCCCTGTGTAATCCGGTATCCTACCCACTGTTCAGGTTGCTGTAGTTCTTTTCCTCTTAAAATAGGTTTTACTCCTAAGAAAACGTGGATGGAAAAATCCATCAAGCCTTTCACTTTAATCGCTTTAAGATAAACAGCAGAAACTCCTCGTTTTAGGGATGAAGAATAAATAAATACTTAGGTACTTTAGAACTTTGTTTAAGAATAAAACAGTCCCTGGCTTAGGGTTCGAATTATTTTCTCAAACGTTTGTGCGAAGATATTGGAATGTAAAGTCCGAAAAATATTAAAAATATTTTGATTATGTACATTCAATTATTATATTATATTAGAGCAATCAGAAATAATCATTAACAAAAAAAATAAGTAAAATAATACCTAGATATTATTATGTCTATTATGTTGACTTGGAAAAAAATTAAATCTTTAAAATATCGGGGTGTACGTGGAAATCCCTTGTTCTTGGCATAGGCGGGTACTTTATCCGAATATATTACTGGATGCACCGATAAGTACCCCCGAGTGGTATCCGAACGCGTGCGTTTGACAGTTCAGCGTTGGACGTAATGGCGTTTCGCGCCATTTGTTACCGCCTTTTTTGTTTTGATGGCGGTGTTGTAAATTTTGATGTCGTGATGTCAAATTGCTGATAGGTTCGTTTAGGAAGATTGAGAAATGCCTTTAAATGGCTGAATAAATTCAATATTTGGCTTTGTTCATCAATTTCACTAAGCGGCGAACTTTGTAATAAGTCAATGCGACTTATTTTGTGGATAAGGGTGTGAGTATGGATAAGGACTGAGGGTTTGTCGGTGCACTTAAATTACGAAACAAAGAGATTTAATAATATATTTAAATGTCTTTGGAAACCAACGCAACTTACTGAAGCTATCATTTATTATCAGATATTTTTGAATATATCAAATTCTCACAAAAGTGGCATTTTTTTACTAATTCTGAGAATGTCATAAAAGTTTTCGCAACTGCCCAGATAAAATTTAAGACATTTAATTTTGCGCACTAGACATTTTGCTGGTCTATTTTATGAACTATTGCAAAGCGGAGTTACTACTGCCATTACGGGACGGTCCTGCAGAATGCGAGACGGTTTGGCCACCTTAGCATATTATTATGGCTAGGTATGTATGGGAGAAACGCCGAAACGAAGTTAGCCATAGCAGTCTTTGCCCATTGGTCCTATGCAGAGACATTGATTTGTTATTTACATTGAGGTAATATGTACTACGTACTATTACCTCAGTGGTTATTTATAACCTTTTCATTATGATTTATCTAGTTAGGTTAAGCTAAGCCTGGCCTAATCGGCGCTGCGCAAGTCGGTCTTTCGACCCTTTTCATTACCCTGAGTTTAGGCACAGATAATATAATTTAGGTAAGGTTAAGTAATGTACTGAATTGCAAAAACCTCTTCAGAATGTATGAATTTGGATGAAATTTGGCTCACAGATAGACCGTAACCCAGATTAATAAATAGGCAACTTTTTATCCCGGGAAGATACACAATTCCCGAGCGATGCGCGATTACGGCTTTCTGTGATTAATCCGAATTATACGCGGGATAAGCAGCGGGCAATGGCTAGTAACTAATAAAACAAACTACTTAGGAATACCTTCGTCAAATCGATCTAAATCAATATAAATCAATTTAAGAGTCGTCATACAAATAAAATAGGTACCATTTTCTATTAATTCCTTTTCGACAGTGCGATAAAACGCATTCGCTGACTTAACACAATAAAAACGTCGATAAAGAGCTCGGCATTAAACTCGACAGTAAATATGTCTTCATTTTAATATCTAGTGTGAACATAAACGTACTATAAAACGTTACAAAATGAATGCCCAAGGAAGCGTAGGCTGTAGAGTGGTTGTCTTTGCCATAGATTTGTTTTAGATAAGGAAAACATTAGACTGTTATGTTTTTATATTCTTTTTCGGCCATCTTACCACATAGAAAGATCCAATATTTTTTATGAATGATTAGTAGGTATTATAGTAGGTTCAACTAAACTTGCAACTTGGTTGTATCAAACGAAACGCTTAATACCTATGCGTATAAGCGTTTCTTTAAAAAATATTAAATAATAAATTTTAGATTTTCTACAAAATATATCCCTTGACGTAGTATTGCTCCCACGGCGCAAGGTGGTTAGTGTTTATTATTAGTGCATGTATTGTAGTGTGTTTGCTAGATTACTTAGATGTGGGTTTCGTATAATGAATAGAGTAATTAAACGGTCGTTTTGATGCCACTAAATATCGAAACAATTGCCCCCTTCCCAACCAAGGACCAATCCAAATCTATGATTAGACCAGTAGCAAGACTTTCAAGTTTGTCACTGCTCGTGACATCTGCCATAAATACCATAATTAAACGTTCTCGTAAACTTTTTATTATATTACCAATTTTTTTTACCTACCTAAAAATACATCTATTGTTCTCATCGAGCATTAAACACTATAGAGATAAAACCCCGAAACTGTTTTATTTATTCGCACAGATAAATATCAGGCCACGAGCGCGCCTGCCAATAGGAGCGCGTTATGTCTAGTCAAAATTTTGCGAAATCCATTTCAAACAAATCAGATGTGATTACGTATATATCTACTTGGACTGTGGTATCTATACTTATTGCTCAATCGATCGAAAGAACAATCACTTTACCATGGTATAATAACACCAGGTAGTCTCTTCCCGTGACTGCTAGGTCACGTGATTGCCTCCGTACTACGTCATCGGCCGTGGAGCCAATAGCGGGCTGTTAGCGTGACACTTGTCAGTTTGATGTGCTGCCACTTTGTGAAAATAAATTACCCGAGTGAAATGCATTTTTTCATTTACCTTCTTCTATAAAGAATCGCTTTTTAACTAGTAATTTAATATAGTTTCCTTTATTAACTAATTAGATGAATAACACGAGATAACAAATAGTTAGGCTAGTTAGGAATTTATTTTATATTCATTATGAACAAAAATCTCCTTAAGTACCAGGCCCCTCAGAAAGTATTGCGAAAAAAAGTTTTTATTTATGGGAGACTGGCCAGTTATAATGTTTTTCGAAAATATGATTATTTATAAGTAAAAATAAGTAAGTTCCAATTTCAAAATTTCCCTCCACATTTTTTGCGAGTTAATTCAAAGTATTGTGTCTCACTGAAATATGGATCTGCGCCGGGAACATTTTAGAGCTATGATTTTATACGATTTCAAGTGTCGCCTGAAACCGGATGAATCGTACGATAGACTTCAAATGGCATTCATGGATGAAGGCCCTTCCAAGGCAACCGTGTATCGTTGGTATAACGAATTCAAGCGCGGTCGACCAACTTTGGGGGATGACGAAAGAAGCGGTCGCCCTTTGACGGCTGTTACCGAAGAAAACGTGCTAGCAGTGAAAAATTTCATCCAAGACAATAGGCGAATTACATATCAGGAGATTCAACACATATTGAAGATTGGATCGGGAAGCGTTCACGAGATTCTACACAGCCATCTTCGCGTGAGGAGGATAGTATCACGCTGGGTGCCGCACAACCTCACCGATGCTCAGAAGCAGGCCCGGGTGGAATGGTGCCGTGATATGCTTAACAAATTTGAAGCAGGCTCGTCTCGGCGTGTTTACGACATCGTTACAGGTGATGAGTCCTGGATTTATCAATACGACCCAGAAACCAAGCGCCAGTCGACTGTTTGGGTGTTTCAAAATGAGCCAACGCCTACCAAAGTGAAGCGATCTAGAAGCGGGGGTAAGATTTTGATCGCTAGCTTTTTTAATTTGACTGGCCACTTGGTATCAATTCCCTTACGGGATCAAAGAAGCATTAATGCCGAATGGTATACTACCAAATGTTTGCCAGAAGTTTTCTCTGTTATAAGCAACAAGCGACCAAACACAGGGCTCCGCGGGCTACTGCTCCACCACGACAATGCACCTGCGCACACCGCACTCAAAACGAGGGACTTCCTGGACAGCACGCCAGTCAAACTCCTGGGTCACCCTCCTTACAGCCCTGATCTAGCACCGTGTGACTTCTTTTTATTCCCAAAAATAAAAAATCAGCTCAAAGGGATACAATTTTCGTCGCCGGAAGATGCGCTGGCTGCGTTCGAGCAGGCTGTAAACGAGGTGTCTGCGGCGGACTGGAAAAAGTGTTTTGAAAACTGGTTTAGGCGCATGAATCTTTGTATAGAGGCTGGTGGAAAGTACTTTGAAAAGATTTGATAAAAATATATGTACGTATAGAACAATTTTTTTTAGTTTCGCAAAACTTTCTGAGTGTCCCACGTATATTAAAGATATCAATCAATGGCAGCACTGATCGTGACGTAGGTTGGAGAAATCGCGCTGTCATTGCGGGAAGAAAATACCTGGTGAAACATCTTATTATACCATGCTCTTTACCAAATATGACACAATATGCAACTTCTCGCACCGCTATGCATGGAAAACCGTCCACGATTTACATCCAAACATAAATCATAGAGTTATTACCGACATAATATCGACATTATAGTAAAGAGAATCTGAGTATTAACTTTTAACACTTTCATCTTTAATATCGAGATTTACAACTTATAATAATGGCGTCCTGTCAAACTGTCACTTTATGACAGAACCGCCATAAATGGCGCGAATGCATTCGCCATCTTTAGTTTTACGAACGAATAATCTGTTCCCGCCAAGGGTTGGAGCGTAGAGGATATTATCATAGATAACTACGTTATATTTTAATACCAATAAACCATCTTGGGTATGTATCCGTAAAGCCTATTGGGATATTTAGATCTCATTTTGTTTTGTAAGTAGACTGAGACTGACTAACTGACTGACATGAGTAGACTGAACTTTCTGCATGACTGATGACAGGTTTATTTAATTCTATCATTGCAACCTACGTGGATAGCTGAGCTGGTTTTTCAATTTTATACGAAACCTGAATCTTGGATCTGATAAAAAAATTAGATCGCCACTTCCACTTAGTACATCGACGAGATAAAGAGAGAGAGATGCCTTCTCTTGCCCAAAAAAAGCTCATAATTCGGTCTTTACGCATCATTATGATTAATGATTTGCTCTTACAAGGCCTCTGATGAACATGGGCTTACCATTATAGCCCGCCACACTGCGTTCGTCAGTTTGTCATCCATATCACAACGATTGCTAATAGATTGAGGATCGTAGTATGCTGGTACGAGGTTAAATCAGTTGACAGACTTTCTGGCTTCTGACTACCCGTAACTACTACCAAAGATATTCGTATGGCAACCGGGACCGACAGCTTAACGTGCTCTCCGAGGCACGGAGAGGTCTTGATGTGCAACGAAACAGTCACTCATCCAAAGGTTGTGACAGTAGCAGAAGCTGCCACATATTATAACCATAACCATATATATTATAACATATAACTTCGCAGATATTCCGACATACGTGGTTATTACTAAGCCATGAGTTATTCCCATATTCTTTTTTGATTATTTTCTTTTTGAGAACAATCAATCTTCAATAATAAAATTAATCAACAACAGTTTACTAAACACTTGCCTTCATTCTAAAATAATCTGTATATTTTCAGGTTCCGCGCATGCCTCAAGCTAGCTGACACATCAGTCTCGAACATGGTGGGCAAACTATTCTTCAACATCGTCCAAACAAAATGTTTCATCCTCAAGCCAGTCAAGATGTGTACACAAAGGTCCTGGTGGGGCAAATGCCTCCGAAGAGGTTACACCAAACAAGCATTCTTGAGGGACAATCTGCCATACTAGGCTGTATGAGGTCTTACCTTTGCCCTCAAAAACTAGGCTGTATAGGATATACCTTTGCCTATTTGGGAAAAATGCAGTGACTGTTAATTATTTAGTTATGGATTACAGTGTTGCTGCATTTTGAATAACGGCTGCCATAGTTACCAGGTCAATTTATAAGTACATGAAAAGTTCTTAATAATTTATTTCTGTGATCATATAAGAAACTTAATGTATTTTTTAATATAATCTAATATAAAGGGGTTAATTACGTTTCGCATAGAGACGAATACGGGTTTCAGAATGTTTAATATCGTATTATATGTTTTTCCCTCATCTTTTTCAGATGACAAAATAACTTATAAGTAATTCTTTTATAAAGGACTACCTACACAAATATTTCCGTAGAGATCATTATCCAACCATGAAAAATGTTTTGGACGTAAATTCTCATTGGACCAGTATTTATTTGTTTCTAAATCAGAATTCTTCAAATTCCTAAATTCACTGCCATTTTAATATATTTCGTATGCCAGTGCCATGCGATTATGTGCATTGTTTTAGGGTGCGTTCATACTACTTGCTATGCTATAATTTATAGTAAAGCGTACTTATCTAAAAACATACCGCAAGCAACTATAGCTGTGACATTTTCATAGTATAGCAGGTAGCCTGAAATTTTATTTAAAGATTTTTTTTTGGAGGTAGGTTAGGTATTTACACAATATCTTCTTTTTTTACACTGCATACCGCCTGGCACCTTCATCAGCCAATATTTTTTTTTATAAATTGTAAATAAATAATTATAAAAATGAAATGGAATTTATTTCTTTCTTTATGAAAGTTAACCATAAAATAATGTAAGTAAAAAAAAAAGAAAAACTTCTTGTATAAAAAAAGTTTTAATAAATCTTCCGAATTTTAAAATTATAGAGTCAAATGAAATAAAAAGGGTGAAATAGGCAATTCTCAGTAGCTATAACTTATCTAAAAAATTAAATAAAAGAACGCGGCCCTGCGATAAAATTTTAATATAAATAAAAAAAGTTTTGTGCTATCAATTGTCTTTTTCACCCAAATCTTTGGCAATAAAACTAATTAGGTAGTAATAGTGTAGACTGTAGATAATAAAGTAAAATATCTCAGGCGAAGCCGGCAGTAGGCTTATGTTATGAAGAAAAAGGCTTTAGATCTATTTATGTCAAAATGTTTAAAAAATTGTTAAAAGGCTATTCTCGAAAATGATTCCGATTTCAATAAACGACAAGAAACCTAACTAACCTAACCTAATCTAATTAGGTTATTTCGATTAAATTCATTCAACTAACGCCTATAATAATTATTATATACTATTTATATCAATTCAACGATAATTTTACATGAAGTAGAAATTGACATTAGTCTAATTTCGACAATTCGGAATAATTATTTTCAAGAATAACCAAACTGGCCAAACTTGGAAAACGTCATTGGGAAAAAGGAATCGTTCCACCAATAGTACATGTTTAGTTATAAGCCCCAATGCATTTGACAAAAATAGTTCTTTAGCCGTAAATGTAACTAACTCGGTCTAATCTCAATAAATATTGTATAAAGTTTATTATAATAAAATAAAAAAGTAATATAATATTTAAATTATTTACCGCTAAAAACTTCCAGTCAATGTGCGCAAAATCAAGAAAGAAAAACATGTTTTCTTTTATGGTCAAAGGACAATGCTGGGCATATCGTGATGTGCCCAGGAAGACACAGATGATTTTTTTTTTCCGTGGGGAAATCCTCATGGACGCACTCCGCCCGGGGTAAGCGGAGCCAGTGTCGGACTCTTACCGACTAAAACCACCACGGTGTTCCTTCAACTACCTTAGCCGGGGGCGTGGGAACCCGTGAGTATTCACACAACCACCCCCGACAGGTCCCGGCTCGCCACAAGCAGGCGAGCCCCTTCTCCCCGTGCGGCCTAACGACAGCCGCACCCTCCTCTGTGGCGCACACGGAACACTGCACGCCACCTCACCTCACGGGCCTTTACCAGCTACGCCAGCTGCGCCACCTACGCCAGCTACGCCAGCTACGCCAGCTGCTGGTCGGGCAGCAGACTACCCCGAGTCTACTGCTCGCAGGGCAATCCTTCTGTATTTTTTTATAAAGGTGTTCTTCCTCGCGGTCCGGGCGGTAAAGCCAAGACCCTCGGTCCCAAGAGGCGCGAGAACACTACTCAGCAGGCACTCCTGGGATTACGAGACCGACGGGGCAGGGAAGGACAGTCCCCCCGCTGCCTGCCCAGTTGCAGGGTGAGTGCACACCGGGCCCGCCCCTGCTCCTCCACAGTGCCCTCTGCTTCTCAGAGGGACACGCAGAGCAACTTACCACTGGCCCACATCGGGCCCCTCCCGTGCCAGAATATTCGCCACAGGCAATAAGGTCCCCCGGTCTAAAGGAGACTTATTTACCGTGCCCAGGGTGCACGGGCCCAACAACTGCCGTTCCCTCTAGACGTGTCCAGAAGGACAAGCAGCTGTCAGACACACGTGGAGGTTTCCTGGCCAGCACCCCAGACAGATGATATGAGTTAACTAGGTATATCATATCTTTGTTATTTTGTCAGCATAGAAAAGCTGAGAGCGGCACTAGTCAAAATATATAAAAAAAAAATCACTGTCAAAAAATTCATTTTAAAATGCCTGTTCAAGTTATGTTACGTCTGTTTTACGATTGGCATGTTGCAAATAAGACACTTGAAAATTTATTATTTTGAAGTAAAATGGAAGATAAAAAAACATCTGGGGTAGGCATTTAAAAGCCTTAAATGCCTTTGCCAGATATCTTTTTTGCCTATAAGGCAAGACCCCGAAGACTAATTTCGTGCCAATATATCCAGATCTTCCATTTTCCTTCAAAATAATTAATATTGACGTGTCTTAGTTTTAAGGCTTTTAAATGCCTTCACCAGATATATTTTTTGCCCGTAAGGCTCTTCCCGAAGACTAATTTTGTGGCAAAATATCCAGATCTTCCATTTTGCATCAAAATAATATATTTTCACGTGTCCTAGTTTTTAGCGGTTAGTTCGTAAGTACGTAAGGCGTGCGAAGTTCCTCTATTTGACAATATTGGTGTTTAGTCAACTAAGTATTTGTGATTCCCTTGTTTAGATGTCTTACGCCCATATTACAGAAGGTTCCTCAACTACAGTTTAAACTGCAATCACCTGATCACTACTTAAGGATAGAATCGTTACTTGAGTATCGGTTTTATTCCAATACGGTAATTATTAACTTTAATTCAACAACATAACACACGAATTTGACCTGAAATAAAAAATAAATCTCTACTCGAGCTCACACACTAGAGTGATTACAGATCAAATCTCTGCCCAAATACCAAAACAGGTGACAGTATAAAATAAAACTAACCTCAGCTGAACTGTGATCAATAAATCTCTGCTTGAGGAACGTTCTAAAATCAAAGCTCAACTCAAAACTAGTTTTAAACTGTGATCAACGCTTGAGGATCGTTCTGTAATACGGGCCTTAATGTTAGATATAGATTACCTAACAAATAAGTAGTGAAGCAATAATTACTTAAGATTTTTTTAAACTAAATAGCCCGTAGATGTATAATAAATGGGTCCGTTATTGAAAAAACTAACAAATATGATTTAAAAGTGTGGCCACACTGCAGTTTTAAAATGTTTAAAAACGTTATTGAACATTTGTTAATATTTTGTTACAAATTGTAGCAAACGTTACCAAATGTTTTCATAATAGGTAACATTAATTTTATCAAACAAATAGCAACAAAGTATAAGAAATTATAACATTTGTTAACCAACATTAGGTAGCCCGGACGACTGCGGGGCGTGCGGAGTATAGCGAGCGGTTATGAAATGTTATTCGGTGTCATACAACAATGTTACAAAGTTTTCATCAGAGTGGGGGTGCGTTGAAAACATCTAGCAAATCGTAACAAAATCTAACATATGTTAGTAAAATGTTAGTGTTAGACAATGTTCAATAACGTTTTTAAAAAAATTCTAACTGCAGTGTGGCTGCACCTTAATGTAAGCGATGGTGTCCCTCGTTTAAAAATCGAACAATTTTAATTTATTGTACGCAATGCACGGTGGTCTCTCGTTTAAAAATCGAACAGTTTCAATTTATTGTACGCGGTGCACGATGGTCTCTCGTTTAAAAATCGAACAATTTTAATTTCTTGTACGCGATGCACGATGGTCACTCGTTTAAAAATCGAACTATTTTGACGTAAAGCATGTGGATGGACCAACGACCAGAAGATAGGGAGTAAACTGGATTCGGAAAGCCCTCCGTATTTATTACACCCATTTCAGCACTCGTCCAGATCGCGCGTTTATATCTTTTGTTCAAAAACGCTTTCCGCGTGGCGCTGGGTGACATGGAAACAACATGCGATGCGAAAATGTGACAACATCAATTCCGTGTACTGTGCGTAGGCTGGGTCCAATTTGCGGCGAGCCTAAGTGTTGTAGGTACCGTCGACCAGTGACGTCACGTCACTTCAATTACGAAAATCGCCCTTACAGGTTACGAAATAAAGACGCTGTCAGGGTCAAACTGTGACCACTGACGTGAAGCCTACTATACTTACAACTTGGAGAAGGCCTATTTCTAGCAGTAGACTGAAAGAGGCCAGGCTGATTGATTGATTATTGACTTAGGCCGCGTTCAGGTAAAAACAAAGATGGCTGTCGTCGCCGACTCACCGGCGTTTTTCGCGACGATGTCGCTACATACCTAATGGAAGCTAGTTACTATGTTAACTCGTGTTAAAGAGATATTTCATACATCTTGCCATAGGACTTTGCAGGAGCCCACACATGACAATGTAATTAGTGTCGTTAATCTTGTTCACAAACATAACATAACATCACGCCTGTATTTCCCCGCAGGGGTTGGCAGAGGTGTATAGTACACCCACATTTCGCCAGTTATGTTATAGTCCCATGTAATAGGGGGCGAGCCTATTGCCATTGACCGGGCACAAATCCAGACTCCGGGCTGCTACTGAGAATTTCCTAATGAAAAAACCCAATAACACTGCCCGACCCGGGAATCGAACCCAGGACCCCACGCTCAGCAGTTGTAGTCGTGTTGTAGTCGTTGTATCTTGTTCACGAACTAAACTTATTTTAAACTATCGCTCTCTTTTACTAATAGTAGATACAAGAAAGGGATGGCAAAAATGTTAGTGCTGTCAAATTAGTTTACGTGTTACATTTCTTTGTAAATACAAAGAAAATTAAATAAAAAATTAAAATAGTAAAATACTAAAATTAGTCGGCACGTTTCGAAATCATGACTAAACTTGTATGGAAATTTTAATTCCGACTAATTTGACAGCTCTAAAATTGTTGCAATCTCTTTCTTGTATCTACTATGTACTAGCCTATGCCCGCGACTTCGCCATCATTATCATCATCGAACTGTTCATCTTCCCGGGATAAAAAGTAGCCTATATGTTAAACCGGGTTATTTTCTATCTTTATGCCAAATTTCATCAAAATCGGTCCAGTCGTTCTTGAGTAATAAATGATGTAACTAACCCGTACTATATGATTAGTAAAAGAAAGCGATATTTTAAAATAAGTTTAGATTGTGAACAAGAGAATCGAGACAACACTAAATTAAAAAAAAAATCATCTTTAAGGTAGGTACCGAGCGATACAGAAATATACATGCTGAAATTTAAATCGCTTCTTTCCGGAAAAGGGGACATTGTACTCATCATTATAAACAACTTTTACTATGGGACCAACCCTGAAATCGCGAAAAAAAAATTTGTTGGTCCCTACATTTGTGTTCACTTAAATCGATAAAACGTAGGGACCACCAGATTTTTTTTTTCGCGTTTTCAGGGTTGGTCCCATAGTAAAAGTTGTTCGTAATGATGAATACAAGGACCCCTTTTCGGGAAGGAAGCGATTAAAATTTCAGCATGTAGATATATCACAATACATCTCGATTTTTCGATCTGTATATATAAGCTAGACGTTTACAGCACTCAATGATGAAAAGATATACATTATGTTACCTGCAGCGAGTGCGATACCTCAAGATAATCTAAAAAGGTACACATCCCGGGATGTTTAGTTAATACATGATAGCTGCCGTGTGTTGCGGCCATAATATGGATAACTAAGAAGCTTATATTTTATTTATTTTATTCGTGCCATAGACACGAAGTATAGCTCGGAATTACCAATGTATATGTGTAATAATTTTATTGTAAATAATAATGTATGTAGCAACAAAGTGAATGATAGTATTGTGAAAATCGTTTTAAATGTTATAGAGAACTTTTATTTTTGTTCCAATTATTGTAACTGATGAAATAAATAAATAAAATCTTGTAAATATTGTTGTGTTTTGATTTTTTACCTTATTATTGTAGAACTTGTAGCTTGCTAAAGCTACAAGAAAAAACAGATATTATGTTGTTAATTCATTGAATGAATTTACAACCTAATCTCTGTTTTTTCTTAATTGTCTTATTTAGTAAACAATCTTAGCATGTCTTTTTAATACAATCCCTCAATAATAATTATTATAAGACCTTATGTTAACAATTTCACACACTAAATAACATTTTTTATCCTAATTACATGTGCAGAACTAGTAATTATATTTTATAAGTAGTTATTCAATAAAGAGACGTGCCAAGATTGTTTACTAAATAAGACAAGGGAGAAAAAACAGAATATCCATAGCAGATTTTTTTATCTATTTTTTTCCGAGACAGCAAAAAGCAAACAGGGTTTTTGAGTTCTCTAATAAATGAAAGTTAATATGAAAGTTATGGTTTTTGAAAGTAAAGCTGACTTCAGTTATGACAGAGCGCAATGTTCTTATCACAGACCTAAGTAATCTCTGGTTCTGATAGCTGACGAAAAAGTGGACGAGTGAGAGTTTGTATACCTGGGTTCCATTTTTACGAGATGGGAAGTGGACGAGTGAGAGTTTGTATACCTGGGTTCCATTTCTACGAGATGGGAAGTGGATGAGTGAGAGTTTGTATACCTGGGTCCCATTTTTACGAGATGGGAAGTGGACGAGTGAGAGTTTGTATACCTGGGTTCCATTTTTACGAGATGGGAAGCATGTACCTAACTAAGTAACATTGAAACAAGGGTAAGTGCTGGAAATCAGGTGAATGGGGCATTACAAACTTTCATGAACAGTCGGAAAAGACACGGCTGGCTGTTCATGGGTGAGTGTTGGTGACAACACTTATCACTTATAATAAAATAAATAAATAAAATGTCTTTATTTCAGGCATCAGCCCATAAGTTGTTAGTGATGAGTTAGTAACAGATTGTGTTTAATGCTATCTTAGTGTTATTAGTACTTAAATTACTGAAAACATTATTTACTTAAACGTATAGCGACCTCCACCCAGTGTCTCTGGATGGGACAATCCGGTCTGTCAACAATTATTTTCAGGATGCCGTTCCGAGTGTTACGCATGCGTTGCAGTAAGGAAGCCGCTTTCTTACGCATGATGGCGTGAAAGCCATCTGTGTGAGCTTCAGCAAATATTCCCGAAGCACTGTAACGCCACGGCATCCTGAAGTCCTGAAGACTTATAAATGCGAAAGTTGGGTATGGCAGAAGAAACATGAATACAGAATAAATGCAGTAGAAATGAGAGCTTTGAGAAGTAGGTACCTGTGTAGTGTAATGCAACTTTGAGAGAGAGGAATAGCGTCATAAGAGAGCGTTGTGGAGTGAAAGAAGAGGACAGACGAGAGGAGATTGACGAAACAAGTTATACGAAGTTATAGTTGTGAGTTGGAGGGGGACGACCTCGGCGAACGTACCGCAACCAAGTTCTCGCTCTCAACGATCTAAAAAAAGGCCAGGTTACCTAAAGGCACTCCCGACGAGCATGAATGACGAGAAAAGAACTTATAATGAATCAAGCAAGCTTAATAAAGCAAGAGGTGTGTCAGGATCTTCGCAGAGGGAATCCAGTCTCTGCCTACCCCAATGGGTAACAGGCGTGAAAATATGTATGTATGTTACTCTAAAGTATTATAGGATGGCGAAGCGAGCTAAAGGCCCACCTGATGTTAACCACTTAGGTTGTTGCCTAAATTCGGTTCTAATTCGGTTCACCGAACTGAGACATGAAGATGGAAAGTCTCATGTGATTGCAATTTCACCGGCACCGCAATGCAAGCATCACTATTTGGCGGAGAAGTAGGTGCGGTGGTAGTACTTCCCCGGACGAGCTCTTTCACAAAGGACCTCTACTACTACTATTAGGAGTACTAGGACTACTATTGCGGACTATACTGCCATCTGTCGGTCGCTAGAGCCAGCACAACGAATGTCAGTTGGAAGAACGTGCCAGTAAAAGTACTCTGTGGTGCCAGTCTGCTAGATAATTTTAAATAATATCTATTGCTGGAGTAAATAGTTACCATCTTCTTTTATATATTTTATCACATAAAACAATTTTTACTAATTACATACATTTATTTTCATTATATAGCAAGGCAAACAATGTTTAGGCATATACGTACTGACTGCTATTCGCCGCTAGATGGCGTTTAAAAAAAAACAAGATAGTATAGTAAGTATAGTTTTTTAATACATTTAGGGACGAACACAAAATACATAAATTCACACCATATAAACATCTCCATCTTGATGTTTGAGTAATAAAACATTGTCTCCATCCTTCAATTCATATTCAACGTTCTTCAAAACATCCATTTTACCGCCATCGGTCTCTGTCACTTGAACTAACAGATTTTGTTCTACGGCTTTGCTCTTAGTATGTTTGCCGTGTTTCGCCGCCAGATGGCGACGCAATCCCCTCACTCTTGTATAGGTGGCGCCGCAATGTTCACACGGATGAGATTCTGAGCGGACGTGGGCAGAAGAAATGTGTTCTTCTAGACTTATTTTGTAACCGAATTTCTTACTGCAGATTGAGCACTGGAAATAATCAAAAATAAAGTAACTATTTATTTTATCATGACTTTCAACAGAACTTTGCTGTCAGAAACTTGCGGAAGTCAGAAAAACCAAATCCTTGCCGCGTAATTATTAAAAATTAGGCCTTAAAATTTTGTGTTAGTTGCCTACGTCATCATCATCATCATTTCTGCTGAAAGACCTCCACTGCTGGACATAGGCCTCCCCCAAGCATCGCCACAACGACCGGCCCTGCGCTTTCCGCATCCAGCGGATTCCCGCGACCTTCACCAGGTCATCGGTCCACCTTGTGGGGGCCTACCCACGCTGCGCCTTCCAGTACGTGATCACCACTCCAGAACTTTACTGCCCCATCGGCCATCCGTTCTGCGAGCAATGTGCCCCGCCCACTGCCACTTAAGTTAGGCAATTCTTCGCAGCTACCTACGCCACGCCTGTGTTGCCTATGTACTAAACTATTTTACTGTGTAAAATAACACTGTAGGGATAAATAACACCTGAATAACAAAAACCACCCTTACAGCTTACGAAATAAAAACACTTACTAGATCAAACAGTTACCACTGAAGTGCGGTCGACTGCACCAGTGGAGAAGTGTCCATATAAAGCCCAGCAGCACTGAGGTTACGGTTGCGGTTTTTAAGCCGCAAAACACGTAACTAATGAATTCCTATACAAGCGCCCCTTAGATTATAGAAAAACATAGATACAGCAAGTTAGTGCGATTCGTGTCACCACCAAAAGTACGCGCAATTCAAGTTGCACGCGAATCGCCCGCTAAATCTGCGTTGATCGCCGTCACCGTCATATGATATTGTAAAAATGCCGTCTTGCGTCATCAAAACGTGTAAAATTTAGACTAGGAAGCATACGAAAGCGACTAGTATTATTACATTTCATGAGTGAGTCCTCTTCAAATACAATATTTTACATGAAAAAGTTAAAATTATAATTTCAGCCGGGGAAGCATGCGGCACGCATACATGACTAATCGAAACTGCGCGCTGACACTCACCTGTGTGTGTACCGCAAACGTGTGTTCGGAGCGTACAGGCAAGCGATACGGGGTTAATGAGCGCGGGAAAAGGACACTGCCGCCGGATTTAGAGGTCTGGAGGCCTCGGGGCAACAATAGGATGTCACAACATTGCTAACGATATCTTGATAACGAACAGTCGTGTACTACGCGATACGCACTCAGCGGCGGATTATCCCTAAGGCAAACTAGGCAAGTGCCTAGGGGCGCGAGGTTACAAAGGGCGCGCGCGCGGAAGTTTTTAAACAAAATCAGTAA
Organism: Asteroscopus sphinx; assembly: GCA_949699075.1. Lineage (NCBI taxonomy): Eukaryota > Metazoa > Arthropoda > Insecta > Lepidoptera > Noctuidae > Asteroscopus > Asteroscopus sphinx. The sequence goes on along the minus strand of OX453030.1, from coordinate 6,127,725 downwards.
GCTATAGTGGCAGTGGGCTCTGGCCACGTCTGTCGGTCGAAAGTACGATGGCCGTTGGAGCAGACGAGTCTGAGTGGAGACCGTGAATCGACAAATGCAGGTCACAGCCAGGTGGACCGACGACGACCAGAAGGCAGCTAGGGGGGACTAGATGCGAAAGGCGGAGGACCAAGTGTTGTGGCGCAACTTGGGAGAGGGCTATGTCCAGCCAGTTTTAGGCTGAGTTGATTGAAGCTTGAATGAAACCAAAAAAATAACAAATCGGTCCAGCCGTTTAGGAGTTAGGAGACAAACACACGTACAGAACAATTATATATATTAGGCCGCTAGAGGGGCGCCAATTAAATGCGTGCCTAGGGCGCTCTCGACATTTAATCCGCCTCTGCGCACACTACCATTGTCGCGGCATCGCACATGAATAGGTAAAGTATGAAGTGCTGTATCTATGTTTTTCTATAATCTAAGAAACGCACATACTAGCGGAGCAGTTTCTTCATTGCATATATTTCAGTTACCTCATATTTCTTAACACCTTGGTGTCGCCTTCGATGCGCGCGTAGATTTGAGCTGGATATACATTTTTGTGGACACATGTCACAGCTGTATGGACGCTCGCCTGTGTGTTTCCTGTAATGCAAGCGTATCCATCATCGTACCGCATAAAGTCTGAAACATCCACAGTTAAACATGGTCCTCCAATAAGCAGTCTCAAGAACCGCCAGATGTGGATTCCCGTCAAATCTGGGTCGACCAAGAGCTACAATGTTCCAACACGGATGAAACAAATCCTGGTCCTCTAGTCCCACAAACTGATGACGAATATGATTCTCCAAAGTCTGAAGAACAACTGTCGAAAGTAAAGGTGGAACAACATGGAAGCAAGGAAGGTGATTGGTCCGAGAAGAGGGCGGATCCAGGATTTATTTCTGCTAGGAACACAAGAGCTAGACAGGTAATGAGTATCCCCTATACTCAGACAAAATAATAAAATAGACGGAGTAAAAAGGAATACAAAATGGCAAAGGAGTACCTCTGCCTCGTTAGTCTAGTGGTTGCAAGCGCGACTGCTGAGCGTGGGGTACTGGGTTCGATTACCGGGTCGGGCAAAGTGTTATTGGGTTTTTTCATTAGGAAATTCTCAGTAGCAGCCCGGAGTCTGACTTTGTGCCCGGTTAATGGCAACAGGCTCGCCCCCTATTACATGGGACTATAACATAACTGGCGAAATGTGGGTGTGCTATACACCTCTGCCTACCCCTTCGGGGAAATACAGGCGTGATGTTATGTTAAAGGAGTACCTACCATTCCACCCACAGTGTTCACGAGCATAGTAGGTACTAGTAGGCAATAGTAGGTACTCCTTTGCTTTGCCGTTTTGTATACCTTTTTCTGGCTTCATTCGCTAGTTCTAAGCGCTCAGTCTATCTTATTATTTTGGTTTGAGCCCCTATAGCAATGCTTTTACAAACTGTCGGTCATGTACCAACTCAAAAATATACCCGCGGCACGCTATGATGGCGTTTATGAATAATTTCTACATAAAGTAAATAATTTATCAAATTATTCAATAAACATACCGTCTAGCCATTTTGTTTAATCGCTATTTACATACAAAAAAAAACCGGCCGAGAGCATGTCGAGCCATGCTACCATTATAGGGTTCCTTCATTCATCATCATCATTTCAGCCGAAAGACGTCCACTGCTGGACATAGGCCTCCCCCAAACATCGCCACAACGACCGGTCCTGCATCCAGCGGATTCCCGCGACCTTCACCAGGTCGTCGGTCCACCTTGTGGGGGGCCTACCCACGCTGCGCCTTCCAGTACGCGGTCGCCACTCCAGAACTTTACTGCCCCATCGGCCATCCGTTCTGCGAGCAATGTGCCCCGCCCACTGCCACTTAAGTTTGGCAATTCTTCGGGCTATGTCGGTTACTTTCGTTCTCCTGCGAATCTCCTCATTTCTGATTCGATCACGCAGGGACACTCCGAGCATAGCCCTCTCCATTGCCCTTTGAGTGACTTTGAGCCTTCTTATCAGGCCCATTGTGAGCGACCACGTTTCAGTACCGTAAGTAATTACTGGCAACACACACTGGTCAAAGACTTTCGTCTTGAGACACTGCGGTATTTTGGACGAGAAGATATTGCGTAGCTTCCCGAACGCTGCCCAACCGAGTCGGATTCGACGATTGACCTCTTTCTCGAAGTTGGACTTACCTAGCTGGACAGTTTGTCCTAGGTATACATAATCGTCAACAACTTCGAGTGTAGATTCTCCGATGTTTACGGGAATGGGTGCTATATGGGAATTCAACATAACCTTTGTCTTGTCCATATTCATTTTAAGACCCACTCTATCAGAAGCTCTACTGAGGTCATCGAGCATTGTACCGAGGTCCTCCATGGTCTCAGCCATGACTACTATGTCGTCGGCAAACCGAAGGTGAGTGATGTACTCGCCGTTTATGTTAATGCCTAGCCCCTTCCAGTCCAGAACCTTGAATACATCCTCCAATGCAGCAGTGAACAGTTTCGGAGAGATAGGGTTCCTTAAGTAGGTGTAATTACAAACGAATCAAATCGAATATTAATCATGGCTATTTTAGTTTTTGCAATAATTGGCAGCATTCGCGACTCGGAGACTGTTGTTAGTAGCGCCACCTAGCGATAAATTCAAGAAGCCAAATTTAAGAAGTGTGTCATGTCAAAGTTACTTTTTGTGATTTTTTCAAATAGAAAGTAGCTAAAGGAGCATTATTTGCTATGATCATTTTTCTCTAAGATCAATGACCTTTGAACTAGGACGTTTTAAGTATTTTTCAGTTTTCTCTCTATAACTCAAAAAATTATAATCACATTATACTTGAAATAATTTTAAAAGAGAGTTTTCACAAATGTCTATCAATGTGGAAGATTATAACTTTCTACGTTGCATAGTTTAGAAATGGCAGGGGGGGGGACACATTGCAAGCCACTTTGGCGGGCTATATTTCGCAGATGGTACACCTGATAAAAAAGTGGTGTATGAAACATTAACTTCATTTTAGTAGACCTATTCAATGATACCCCACATGAGGGGGTGCACCGAAAAAAATATTTCACCCCCATTTCACATGTATGGACTCCACCCCTTAAATACGTAAAAACGATTTTTTTATTCTTTTAAAATTGAGATCTATATGTTGACAATTTTTTAACAAAATTTCATTTACTTATGTTTATAACTGTAGAAGTTATTAAGCTGTAAAGGATTAGGACAGACGGACAGACGGACGGACATGACGAAACTATAAGGGTTCCTTGTAGGACTTCGGAACCCTAAAAAACAATAGAAATATAGAATTTGAATAATAGATTCGAAATTCGAAAAATTATATTGCTGTAACAGTGCATCACTATTGACAATAAAGTACGGCAATTGTTCCTTCATACGTAGATGGCAATATTTACGGATCTTCATGAGCAAACGTCAAAAACGCCATCATTACGCGCCGCACCTATAGTGATCAACGCTTGAGGAAAATTCTGAAATATGTGCCTTAGTCTGCATAGTTATAATACCTAATATGCACAGTAAGTGAAGAACGCTGAGCAGATCTGAATTCACAATGTGGACACTGATGACTCCTAATACCATTGTGTGTAAACTTGTGTTTATGCAGGTAGTCTTGACGAGTGAAGCCGCGGCCACATATCTGTGAATACAAAAAGATAATATTTTTATCATGCATTATACAAAAAGATTATTAATACACAGAACGTTAATTTCAGTACTGACTAAACTGTCAATCGAGCAACCTACTCATTGGTATAAGTTGGTGAGTCAAGTTCAACGAGCACTCAATAGTACTCATCAGAGGAGTATAGATACAACACCATTTGAGCTATTGATTGGCATAAAAATGAAGAAAAAAGAAGATATTGAAATTCTGGAATTGCTACAACAAGAAGAGAGAAATATTTTCATGGAAAGTAGAGAAGAACTTAGAGTTAATGCTAAGAAGCAAATATTAGATGTTCAAGAAGAGAACAAAAGGAATTTTAACAAGAAAAGAAAGAAGAGTAGAGTCTATAAAGAAGGAGATCTTATTTGTATTAAGAAAACCCAGTTCGGTACTTGTTTGAAACTAAAAGCAAAGTTTTTGGGTCCCTATAAGGTCACCAAGGTCAAAAGAAACAACCGGTATAATGTGGAGAAAGCAGATTCACAGGCTGAAGGACCAAATAAAACCACTACCTCATCTGACTACATGAAACCTTGGCCAGATTATGCCAGCGACTCAGAGTGAAGAGTGATAGGTAAGTGTGCATTTTATTTGTTGATGGATGATAGTAGATGATGTATGAATTACTATTTGTATTGTTACCTATTTGTTTCTGCCCTAATATTGTTTCTCTATGTGTACTGTGTATCTATTGTAATGTGTACTCATTGATGTTGATCTAATTAAAATTAACTTTTCAAAATGTAATTGTAAGTTGAACTAAAGATGTTTAACTATGTTGTTTTATGTAAAATTTTAAGATTGTTAGGTAGTACCCTAGCAATATCTAACTATTTTTATAGATTGCAAATAGTTTGGTATTATCCTAAGATTGTAGTATGAATAAGATGAATAAATGGTGATGTCTGAGGACAGACAGTAAGGCAGGACGGCCGAGTGTGGAATTGTGTGAATGTATCCGAACAGATTGACGAATGAACGGAAGTGACGAGTGAAAGGTTTCCGGAAGAAAAAGAAAAGACGAATGGCCGTGGCATAGAAAAGACGTTGCTCTATAAGATTTATTATTTTAAAATTGTGATCCGTGTTCAGTAATAAATTTCTTTTTCATCTAAAACATCATCGATTTATCCTCGAACCCTACATACAATACAAATACTCTTTATTGTACACAAAAGAAAATAGCAACATATTTGACTTATATAGAACACATGTACAATGGGCGGTCTTATCGCTCAAGGCGATTTCTTCCAGACAACCTTAGGATGGACAATATGGGCAAGTAAAGAGAGGGGTAGTACGCAGTGTAACAACATAATAGAATACATATACTAACATAACATTAACATAACATCACGGCTGTATTTCCTGAAGGGTTAGGCAGAGGTGTAATAGTACACCCACATTTCGCCAGTTATGTTATAGTCCCATGTAATAGGGGGCGAGCCTATTGCCATTGACCGGGCACAAATCCAGAATCTGGGCTGCTACTGAGAATTTCCTAATGAAAAATCCCAATAACACTTTGCTCGACCCGGGAAACGAAACCAGGACCCCACGCTCAGCAGTCGCGCTTGCAACCACTAGACCAACGAGGCAGTCCTAATACATATACTACATAACATAAATACTATACATATCACACAACACAACACAACAACACAACTACACAAATATAAGATACAATAAACATAATAAATACAATACAATACAATATGTCTAAATATTACATAATGTACCTGCCGGAAATTACAGTGAGATAGGTAGTGATCTTTTATCAGTTTTTTTGAATATAGACAAAGATTGATTAAGATTCTAAAGCAGGGTTTCCCCCTTAGGGGTCCTTTAAATATATGCTAGGCGTCCGCAGCAGCTCAGCAAACGAGCTATATCCGTTCTGATACCTTTTATTTATTTATTTAATTATTTATGCACAACAGGGTACAAAGGCGGTCTTAACGCCATAGGCGTTCTCTACCAGACAACCTTAGGGTAATGCAGAGACAAAGAATAGGGTACCAGTAAAGTAGTAAAATATGTTTCGTACTACGGACTTATAATTACATATAAAAAAAAATAGATAAATATTTATGTACATAATTCATTCATTCATTCATTTTCATTATTTTTTCATGTACCAGGCCCCTCAGAAAGTATTGCGAAAAAAAGTTTTTATATATGGGAGACTGGCCAGTTATAATGTTTTTCGAAAATATGATTATTTATAAGTAAAAATAAGTAAGTTCCAATTTCAAAATTTCCCTCCACATTTTTTGCGAGTTAATTCAAAGTATTGTGTCTCACTGAAATATGGATCTGCGCCGGGAACATTTTAGAGCTATGATTTTATACGATTTCAAGTGTCGCCTGAAACCGGATGAATCGTACGATAGACTTCAAATGGCATTCATGGATGAAGGCCCTTCCAAGGCAACCGTGTATCGTTGGTATAACGAATTCAAGCGCGGTCGACCAACTTTGGGGGATGACGAAAGAAGCGGTCGCCCTTTGACGGCTGTTACCGAAGAAAACGTGCTAGCAGTGAAAAATTTAATCCAAGACAATAGGCGAATTACATATCAGGAGATTCAACACATATTGAAGATTGGATCGGGAAGCGTTCACGAGATTCTACACAGCCATCTTCGCGTGAGGAGGATAGTATCACGCTGGGTGCCGCACAACCTCACCGATGCTCAGAAGCAGGCCCGGGTGGAATGGTGCCGTGATATGCTTAACAAATTTGAAGCAGGCTCGTCTCGGCGTGTTTACGACATCGTTACAGGTGATGAGTCCTGGATTTATCAATACGACCCAGAAACCAAGCGCCAGTCGACTGTTTGGGTGTTTCAAAATGAGCCAACGCCTACCAAAGTGAAGCGATCTAGAAGCGGGGGTAATATTTTGATTGCTAGCTTTTTTAATTTGACTGGCCACTTGGTATCAATTCCCTTACGGGATCAAAGAAGCATTAATGCCGAATGGTATACTACCAAATGTTTGCCAGAAGTTTTCTCTGTTATAAGCAACAAGCGACCAAACACAGGGCTCCGCGGGCTACTGCTCCACCACGACAATGCACCTGCGCACACCGCACTCAAAACGAGGGACTTCCTGGACAGCACGCCAGTCAAACTCCTGGGTCACCCTCCTTACAGCCCTGATCTAGCACCGTGTGACTTCTTTTTATTCCCAAAAATAAAAAATCAGCTCAAAGGGATACAATTTTCGTCGCCGGAAGATGCGCTGGCTGCGTTCGAGCAGGCTGTAAACGAGGTGTCTGCGGCGGACTGGAAAAAGTGTTTTGAAAACTGGTTTAGGCGCATGAATCTTTGTATAGAGGCTGGTGGAAAGTACTTTGAAAAGATTTGATAAAAATATATGTACGTATAGAACAATTTTTTTTAGTTTCGCAAAACTTTCTGAGTGTCCCACGTATGTATGTAATTCTTTTGTTACTACGTATATGAGTGAGGCCGGGTTCTTGGCTCTAATATCGATAAAAACAAAAACTCGCAATCGATTGAACGTCGCAGATGACATGCGCCTTGCCTTATCGAAGACAATTCCACAATTTAAAGTGCTCATTGAGGCCAAACAACTGCATCCTTTTCATTAATTATTTTACATAACATTTGATTAAGTAAGGGAGCTTCAAGTTTTACGTAACGAATTTGTGGGAGGGCTTTTCTGGAACGGTTCAATGCTTTACAGGGGCGGAAGGGAGTTTGAACTACGCGTTTCGTAACTTTGTTTTAACCCTTCGATTTAAATTTATTGGGACAAAAAAAGAAAAAAAAAAGAAATCTCTTGCTTTTAAAAACAAGACATTTCAAATGTTAATAAATAATATTAACGCGATTAAAATAATAACATAGGTGTATTAGCAACTTTCCGGTACTTTAAGCAACATAATTGTGACTTTCAGGTAAAAATGGTCACTTGGTGGTGGTTACGTAACGTTTTACTAGGGTTGAGGGAAGGGGGGGTAAAGAAAAACGTTACGGCGCGTTACATTACACAAAAATTGCGTTACGTAATACTTGAACGCTCCCTAAGTGTGAGTAAATTACCAAGAAAAGTGTTTTTTTTTAAGATTTGTTTTTTTTTCCCTTAATATTCTTTGACTGTCTGTACTTCTGTAGAATTATAGAAATCCTGGAAATTGTCCGTGATTGCAAAAAGTTCAAGAAACTCTGTTCTACCACTGTCTGTCTGTCTGTTATCCTGCCACTGTATAACAGGTATACCTCAAGTGGGTTACGTGGAACCTGTGGGTTCTGTGATAGAGGAGCCAGGGTTCCACAAAAAATCTAAAACATTTAATTTCAACATATTGAGTTTGTTGAGAGCATGTTAAGCTGTTGGTCCCGGTTGTCATACGAACATCTATGGACGTTGTTACAGGTAGTCAAAAACCTGAAAGTCTGACAACTGGTCTAACCTCCGAATGTCGGTACTGCCCAGTAACTGGGTTGAGGGGGTCTGATGACAGTCGCTCCGTGTTAAATACTGAGGTTTAGCCTCATCTGGTTAGACTGGAGCCGACACCAATATAATTTGAAAAAGGCGTGGTGGATATTGAGTTTGTTCAATATGTGTGGGAGTTCTATAAAAAAAACCGTTACATAGGTTTTCTCCAATAATATTGCTAGTACCTATATGCTGCTTGAAGAAGATATCAAAATAAACCCATACTAACATCACAAACAAAATTCTTCTCTTTGCCATGCTCAGCCATATGATTCTTCAGCAGTTCATTAGTGTTAAATGATTTTACACACTTGCCACACTTAAAATTAAACATGTCCTCTGGCAACTCCGTCAATGTGTTGTGTCTATGATCCTTCATATGATACTCGTACATAGACCTCTTTGGGAGATACCTATCACATATTGTACACTTATATCCATCCTTCATGCCTTTACAGAAATTAACTTCATGGCCTCTTCGCGCTTTTCTACTTTTGAACCTTTTTTCACATCCAAAACATTTGTATAGTGTTCCACCATTTTCAATTCCATGCAGCTCTGTATTATGCAGAGATAAGTTTTCTATACTTTCGAAGTCAAAGCAGCAAATTTTGCAGTAAGTACCTGAACTTTTATGTGAATACTTTTTTCTGACTTTAGAATTGGATTTTAATACCCGTTCTGTGTCTGGCTCTTCATACTCAATGGCTTCATCGAAAAAAGAATCTATTCCATCTATTTTGTCGTAGGACTCATATAAGTCCTCATTTTTTATTACCTCAGATGGAAGATCTGCAATATTGGATTCTTCAAAGCTTTTTTGGAGTATAATTCTTAATTTAGCATCTGTCTCCTGACAAAATGTTTTATAGTTATAATATCTCCTGATTTCGCTGTAGCAGTTGACACAAACCTTATTTAGATGGATGTCATCCAGTTCTATGTGTAAACAGTCTTTTATTAGACCAGCTAAGGTAATTTCAGTAGAGTTTTCAGACATTCTCAGAAATAATTCTCTGTCTGCATTTTTATTCCAACACAATCTGCATACGTCTTCTTGGAAGAAATATTCATAAGTATACAGTTCACTGTCAGTCACAATTTGGTTCCAATGCATGATTACTATAGTATCTGATTAATATTTTTATTGATAAACAAAACTAAATAAACACTGAAATAAACACCACGAATTCGCTTTGTTGATAAGTTTGACAGATTTTGAGTTGACGTTAGTGGTTGGATACTATCGATAGTGAAATACTATCGCTGACTATCGAGGGTTCGACATTACTATCGATAGTTTTGAATTTTTACTTGTATAACAAGTTTTTGAGCATTCAAAGTATGAAATTAAAATCCTGAATGAATGAAGTCTCCATCATCATCATCATTTCAGCCGAAACAAGTCCACTGCTGGACACAGGCCTCCCCCAAGCATGTTGGAGGGATATGCCATAATCGCCACGCTTGGCGGGCGGGTTGGCGATCGCAGTTGGTTGGTTAAATACTCAGAGAACGCTGCTGCCCATCCTCTGGTCCAATCTCCATAAAATGGCTAATATTCTACGCATACATATCATTTAGATTACAAATGCCAGCTACCTCTGTGCCTTCTAAACGAGTGTTTTCCGCGGCATCTGTTCTTCCACAAAAAATAAATAAATATTCTTATTTTTACACCAAAACAGATCATTGTTCGATTAATTTACAGAATAAATCGATCAACGGTTTTTTTTAATGAAAATTATGTGTATTTTTCTTAATTTTTTTATTTGAAGCAAATAAATATTATTTCTTTCTTTCTTCCTTTTTCTTTATTTGACAATCAGGAAGAATTGGTTAGGTTTCAGAATAATTTACAGAATAAATCGATCAAAGGTTTTTTTTTTTTTAAATTATTATGTGTAATATTCTTTATTATTTGATTTGAAGCAAATAATAAAATACTTGAAAAATTCTACGATTATTTAATACCCAAATATTCACTTAGAAACATAGCGAGGGTTTGAGAATAAATCCCGAACGACTCTGAAAATAAATAATTGATGGCATTGTCAATGGGTGGAAATACCTGCAAATTGTTTTGGTGGTTTCTCACGCATCGTTTTTGTGTCGCACGCGGCACACGGAAGGAATTTGTTTGTTTACAAATAGGTATTTAAACAAAAAAAATATATTTGGTATTGATTTTTTTAGGGTTCCGTTCCTGAAGGGTGACAAACGGGACCCTATTACTCTCGCTACGCTGTCCGTCCGTCCGTCCGTCTGTCTGTCACAGGGCTGTATCTTTTGAACGGTAATAGGTAACCGGTTGAAATTTTCTCAGATATTGTGTTGCTATGAGTAGTATCACGACAAATACTAAAAACAAAAAAAAGTCTAAAACCAAAGGGGGTCCCCATACAAGAAATCTCAAAAAACATGCATTTTTTTCAACGTTTTTGTTCCTGCTCTATCTTCAAAACTGTAATATATACCAACGTCAAACTTGGTCAGATTATAGTGCATATTATGTTGTTTAGCAACAAATACTAAAAATAAGACAAATATAGACATATGTGGTGGTACCTGCGTAAGAAAGACATGCAAAAATTCATATTTTGCGCACTGTGCGTTGATATCTTTTGATAAACTCTCGTAAATTAAATCAGTTTTTATGGGATATCAGGGCGTTGAGAGGTACGGAACCCTTACTGCGCAAGTCCGAATAGCACTTGGCCGGTCTTATTGATTAGTGTTCAGTATCAGTGGTATAGTCACCTCCTTAAATATGGCACGAATGCAGATCAACATGTTGTATAAATAATTTTATCTTGTTCTTTTACAGCTTGATTTTAATTTTCGATAGTCCTCACTATCGATAGTGTCCGACCACTAGTTGACGCGGTTGACGTTACGTTGACTAACTAATTTGATGTTGACAGTTAGGTGATAGGGGCGTGTTCTGCTATGACGCCCAACAAAGCAAACAAAGGCGGACGACGCCGACGCATGATGTTCATGGTGTGGTGGTGTTGGTGGTTCTTTGGTGTTCGTTTGTCGTATGTACAGTCGACTGCACAACAGTGGTAACACTTGAATTAGAAAATCGACCGCTTACGAAATAAAGGTGCTTTCAATGTCAAACTGTTACCACTGACGTGCGGTTGACTGCACATACAATACAGCACACAATACTGGCTGTACTGCATGAGTGGTAACACTTGAATTAGAAAATCGCCCTTACCGCTTACGAAATAAAGGCGCTGTCAGTCTCAAACTGTTTCCACTGACGTGCGGTCGACCGTATGATCGCTCTAAATACCTAAAGCGCAAATCAAGGAAAAAAAGGAAATCAAGGAGGGTGTGAGTCGGCCGCGAGTTGTGTCGGACCCGCGGCAGATATATTAACCAATTATCAAAAAAAGGAGGAGGTTATGTATTCGGCGGGTTTTTATATGGACGACATCACACGAAACGGCGGCGGGCCCGCATCGGGTGGAGCGAGTGTCTCCCGCGACTAAAGGGGGCCTAGTACGAGTTTGACACTTACGAATACTTTCAAAGTATTCGTCGACATCTATATTACTATAATAAAACTGTAAAGGTCGAAAAGTCTGTACATTGAGTTTTATTTCGCGAAAACCGGCTAGGGGTACTAGAAATAAGCTATAGAACACGAATCAATCGTTTAAAAAATTTATGTCTGTCTGTCTGTCTGTCTGTTTGTTACCTCATCACGTGAAAACGGCTGAACGGATCGTAATGAAACTTAGCATTTGTATTGGTATTAGTCTAACTTAAAATATAGGGTATGTTTTATCTGAATCGCTTGAGTAGATCCAGCGATACAGCTTGACCCCTCTATTGTATTAAGTTGCATACAAAGTAGAGGTCATGATTGTTGGTTGTTTGCAGATTCCTAAAAATACAACTAGATTTCGTTACTATTATAGATAACATAGTCAGCCCATTACTGTCCCACTGCTGGTGAGCATGGACCTCTTCTCGGAATGAGAAGAGTTAAGGAACTGGATATTTTTAGTGTAATATATTAAATTATCTAAACATAATCAGTCAATTACTGTCCCACTGCTGGGCATGGACCTCTTCTTAGAACGAGAAGAGTTAAGAAAATAGAGAATAACATAGCATAATCAGCTCATTACAGCTGTCCCACGGCTGGGTATGGGCCTATGACAGGATGTTATTTTCCGACATCCACGCGGACGGAGTCGCGGGCACAGCTAGTTCATTAATAAATCTGTAGTTCCTCCTCGTATCCGCCAGAAGCGCTACTGATTTATGAATGAAAGTCGACGAAAACGATGAAAGTATTCGTAAGTGTGAAACTCGTACTAGGCCCACAGAAAGAGCGTGGGCCGCGCGGGTCAGAAGCCGCGCTCCATCCGACGCGGGCGGCCTGACCCGCAGGCCGCACCCGCTGTGTGCGGTTTAACTGTACGACCAAAGTACGCTCCGTGCGTCGTCGAGCGACATAGCTGAACGCACCTCAGAGTTGCAAAATAAACCCCAAAAAAATCAAGAAAGTTTGTAAGATCATCCAAAGAGCAAACTTTTGAAACAAAATGCAATATTTCTTTAAGATCATCAGACATCTAATGTACAGAGATCATTTGTTACATTCATTTGTGAGAATCGTAACTGCTCCATCTGTTGTCTAATAGAGAAACTAAAAGAATTATTTTTTCTGTGCTAAAAGATTTTTCTCGAGGTATTTCTAATAATAGCAGCATCAAATCCGGTTTATTGGAATTCTTTTACCTACTTTACGCGTGAACTATTTATAATGTTATGCCACTACCTAGACCAGCGGTACTCTAAGTGTGTTCCGCGGAACCCTAGGGTTCCGCGATACCCCTGTAGGGGTTCCGCAAGAATTTAGAAAAAAAAACAAAACACCTCTCTCTGGTCACTGGTCGAACGTTTTGAATCCGCCCGCCGCGCGTATACTTGTGAGCGCGCAGTCCCTTTGATAAAAGCCGCCTCTGAATTAGACGCTATAGTTGTGAACAAGCGACTTTCGGCTCTATCTTCAAAAGCATAAAGTCGAGATTGTTTACAACGCATTTTTTTGTATTTATATTTTTATTTCCGCTTTTTGTTTATCAAAGGCGCCGACTCGAGTATTTTTGAGAATGTTCGAGTTCGAGTCTAGGACTAAGTATAAAAGCGCTATTATATAAAAAAAGTCGCGCCTCGTCAGTCAGTTGACGATTAGCGTTCGGAGCGATAAGTTCGTACCTACCTACTTACAAGCTGGCTAGCCTGCTGCCTTCTTGTAAGTTCTACTGCCCGCTGTATTCTGATTGTATCAGTTTTGTACATTTCTTCTTTGGACTAAACTTTGTCTCATAAACGCAGTAACGATTGTGCATTATTTTGACCCTACCATCCTGACGTGTAACATTATTAATAAAGAAGAATGGAACGTTGGCTTAAAGGTGTTAAACGTGTTGCAACGACATCTTCTAATGACGCTGAATGTTCAAAAGCAGTACGCGCGGAGAATACAGCAATTACCGATCCAGACGATGATGCCACGACGTCAAGCTCCACGGTTTCAAAGACGAAAAAAAGGAAGTATGATGAATCATATATCAGTTTCGGATTTGTTGATTCCAACGGCTCACCTCTCTGCATGTTATGTAGTAAACTGCTTCCTAATAGTTCCATGGCACCTGCCAAATTACGCAGACATTTAGAAACTGTACACCCCGAGTCTAAAGACAAGAATAAAGAATTTTTTGTTCGTAAAAAGAACAGTTGGATGCTGATAAGCAATAATGTGTCAACCCACAAAAATTCGAAAATTGAGTTAATGATGCAGTACGCTTCTTTGGATGACAAAGAACGTTTTTCAATAGGATTTTAACCTGATTGAATGGTTTTTATACCAAAAATGAGTACAAAAAGGTTGACACGAAATCAGTTCGAAGGGTAAGACATTTTGCAATGAGATGTTTAGGCACTTGAAACATTGTTTGATGACCCTAGGCGCCATCTGTTTAAAGTCAAAAGAAGTTATGGGACATGATCGGTTATTGCATAATTAGTATTATCCTTTTTCGGCTGTGTAAACACCATTGGCCCATATTTAATTAAAATTATACGTATAAAGTGGGCCTCACAAGACTACTAGCCACGAATACTACATGTAAAACGCAGTAGAAGACTTGGGGAATATAAGATCATCAAAGGTAAGTCAAAATATTACATAAATATAAGCATTTTAGCTATACAAGTTTAGAGGTCATTTTACCGGTAAAATTATTAAAACAACGCTTTTTTATGACAGAATACTGTTTAAAATTACATTCAAATACGTTTTACATACTTACCGTGGTAATATTACTTATCTTAACTACCTAATTTCAGCAAAATGTAATATTTTTGATTAACAGGTTATTGCTTAACAAACATTCTACTATTGACTAGCGCTTGTAAAAGTTTTATAAAGCTTGACACGTTATTGCTACAAAAAAATCTCGTTCACTTGTTCGTTCGTTTATTTCAATAGTATGTTAAATGACTTGAAACGTTTTTGAAAAACGTGGAATGAGGGAATTAATAAAACAAACAGGTTCACGACTGTAAGTATCCGCAAACAGGGTAGACAGACATTGCCTCAAATCTTCAGGTTCTCGAAATTTTGGCACATACCCTCATTTTGCAAGTTGTGTCTTATTTTTATAATTATGTTCAGAATGCCACCGCCAAGATCAAGAAGCCAAGCTTGCGGATCATGTACCTAATACCTCACGAGGAAAGCCATGCGTCGCGTCCTACTTCTGACGAGGAGTTTCAGTGTAAGGTTATTAGCCACGATGTTGAAGAAAAGAGGTGTATGGTTCCGTCAAATAGCAGTCTCAATGAGGAGTTTCCAGAAGTTCGGCCAGCAGAAACATACCTTCCGAATATTTATATTTCTGATCAAGATCTGGACTTTGAGAATACTCTGGATTTATTGGAGTTTCTAGTGTTATGGCTGATAATAAAACACTAGCTCATTCGTCGATCATTGAGCTTATTCATCATACAGCAACTATTCAGTCCGAGCCCAAAGAGTTGTCTGATTCATCATCAACTCAGCCTATTGCAGTCCACTGCTGGACATAGGCCTCTCCCAAGTTGCGCCACAACACTCGGTTATCTGCCTTCCGCATCCAGTCACGTTCAGCCACGTTCTTCAGGTCGTCGGTCCACCTGGCGTGGGTCGCCCTACGCTGCGGCTGCCGATTCGCGGTCTCCACTCAAGGGCTAGTCTGCTCCAGCGGCCATCAGCCCTTCGACAGACATGGCTAGCCCACTGCCACTTCAGCTTACTGATCCTACAAGATATGTCGGTCAATCCGGTTCTTCTCCGGATAATCTCGTTACGGATTTTATCCTTCACAGAAACTCCAAGCATAGCTCGCTCCATAGCTCACTGAGCGACTTTGAATTTGTGGACTAGCCCAACTATCAGTGTCCACATCTCGGCACCGTAAGTCATGACAGGCTGGACGTACTGGTTTAAGACCTT
Organism: Asteroscopus sphinx; assembly: GCA_949699075.1. Taxonomy (NCBI): domain Eukaryota; kingdom Metazoa; phylum Arthropoda; class Insecta; order Lepidoptera; family Noctuidae; genus Asteroscopus; species Asteroscopus sphinx. The sequence goes on along the minus strand of OX453030.1, from coordinate 6,111,997 downwards.
TGTCTTCAAACATTGCTGTATATGCGACGAGAAGACTCGGCAAAGTTTGCCAAATACTACCCAGCCTAACTAGAACCTTTTGTCGGCTTCTTTCTTGAAGTTTGTCTACCAAGCTGAATTATCTGCCCTAGGTAGACGTATTCCGTTACGACTTCGAGTGCCAACCCTTCAACGAATATTGGCCTCGGCATGACTTGCATATTAAACATGACTTTAGTCTTGTCCAGATTCATGCCGAGACCGACACGCCGAGATGCTCCGTTTAAGCTGTGCAGCATTTCGCCCAGGTGTTCCAACGACTCAGCGATACAACGATGTCATCGGCAAAACGGAGATGTGAGATGTTCATACCCTATCCAGTCGAACGAAACGAGATTATTTTGTTGTAGGTAGTTTGATTTTGATTTTTAAATACTGTTTTAATTCAGATAATGTTGATAATGATATAGGTAGATAAGTATTCAAAGTAAATCTTGAAGATTGAATAGCCAATAACGCTCTATGGTCCCTAATTTGTTACGTTTTTAAGAGGAAAATAAATATTTTTATGCTGTAAGAAATCGTGGCTTTTATTGATAACATCTTAACATTACAATTTTTATATTAATAATACGTTTATCAATATAGGGTTAAGGTACTTGACATTAATCAAATTGAATTTAAATTAATTGTTTTCGGTTTAGCAATAATGTGTTATAAGACTTGAAATGTATATTCAAATAAAATGTTTGCTGGCGCATTTTGTAATATCAAATTTAACGGTTTTTGGAATGAATATAACAGATTTTACAAGTTTAATGGGAGAAATTAGATCTAAACTTATATTATGATATAATGACTGCATATCATCAATATTTGCAGCAAATCCTTGAACAAACTAATTAAATTGGCGCCGTAACTTTGTAACACGATTTACTCGAAATGGCTTCCGTGTAGGTTGACATACTATTGCTTATCAGCATCCAGTTATTGGAAAGTCAAAAAAATATGATGCATGTAACACAAACTATCAATGAAAAGGCCACGGAGGCATCATATTTAGTTAGCTATCGCATTGCACAAGCAGGTGAAGCGCACACTATCGCTGAGAATTTAATAAAGCCATGTGTGTTAGACATAACAAAATGTATGCTCGATGAAAAATCTGCAAAGCATCTTTCTACTGTACCGCTATCAAACGATACTGTTTCACGGCGAATCCATGATCTGGCAAGCTACGTCAAACAAGAACTAGTTGCACGTCTACAAAAAACACGATTCGCCTTGCAAATGGATGAGTCAACTGATGTCACTGGTCTGGCTATCTTGCTGGTTATCGTGAGATATCCATATGAACGTTCTTTTGAAGAAGACATGCTTATGTGTTCACCGCTGCCCACAAACACTACCGGGGAAGAAATTTTTAATAAAATAAACATATTTTTTAAAGAAAATAATCTTAGTTGGAACGATTGCATTGACATTTGTACAGATGGGGCCAAGGCGATGACAGGTAAAACAGCAGGAGCAGTATCACGAATAAAAAGTAAAGCGCCTAATTGTAGTTCCAGCCATTGTATTCTGCATAGACAAGCACTTGCGATGAAGCAAATGCCGTCAAATCTAAAATTAGTTATGGATGAAGCGGTAAAAATAATTAATTTTATCAAATCACGACCACTACAATCCCGATTGTTCTCATTATTGTGTGAAGATTATGGCAGCAAACATAAAACACTGCTGCTCCATACAGAAGTGCGATGGCTGTCTCGGGGTAAAACTTTAACAAGGCTATTTGAACTTAGAGCCGACTCACAAATGTTTCTTTCAGCAGATACAGTTTCTTTTAATTTGAAAGACCGTTTGTATGATAAAACTTGGTTGTTCCGATTGTCTTTTATGGCGGATATCTTTCAAAAACTGAACGAATTGAATTTATCATTGCAAGGTAAACAGACAACAGTGTTCCAGGCCTATAACAAAATAACTGCCTTCAAAAGAAAATTAGATTTTTGGATTATTTGCGTTGGTAAGAGAGAAATAGAAAGCTTTACGTCACTCAGTGAGTTTGTTAGCGATAACAACTCGGAAATGTTTCAAGATGATGTGTTTGAAGAATTGGTCCAATATCTCACTTCGATGCGCGCATCTTTTGTAAAGTATTTTCCCGAAGAACATAATACAAAAATGAAGCTGAATTCATGGATTCATAATCCTTTTTTACCCAACTTGCAAAAGCCCGAAAGTATGTCAAACGAGATATATGAATCTCTTTTAGAAATGTCATCAGACACAAGTATGGAGTCACTGTTCAAAACGACGCCTCTCAACGATTTTTGGTGCAGAATCCGTGATGAATATCCAATGCTTGGCAGAATGGCTCTGAATATTCTTCTCCCGTTCCCAACAACATATTTGTGCGAAACAGGATTCTCAACCTATGCAGCCACGAAAACAAAATATCGCAATAGACTGGACGCCGAACCTGATATGAGACTTCAAATGTCTTCTATCAAACCTGATATCAACCAATTGATGAAAAATAAAAAACAGTTTCATACCTCCCATTAGTTAAGATTTTTTCATTTTTAATATCTTCTATTATTGTACTTGGCATGTGGTTAAAGTAAGTAATAATTAGTAACTGTTACATTGTACTTTTATTATGCTTATATAATAAAGAATACACTTTTAAAAACTATTGTTTTATTGTAGGGTTCCGTCAAGTATTTTGCTTGTCAAAAGGGTTCCGTGACCAAAAAAGTTTGAGAACCGCTGACCTAGACAAAACATTACCAGACTTTGTAAACATAGATCTATTTATAATTCTGTAGGAACCTAACAACTAAATAAGGTGTTTGAAATAAAAACATCAGTAATTAGTAGGTATATAGATTTAATGTTGGTAATCAACACATTATCTGTTAAACATAACTTAACAACTATTCTATAAACATTTAGTTTTTAATCTAAATAAAACAACATATTAAGCTATGTATGTAAGTAGATGCCTAGACAACCTACTTTTAAACAAATTTTTAAGGCAGGTTTGCACTTTGTGTTATTTAATAGTCACTGCGGGCGCAGCACTTTGTGTTATTTTATAATAGCCTCTTTATTAAGGCGAATAAATGATATATAAATCATTTATTCGCCTTAATAAAGAGGCTACAATATTTTACAAGGGCAGTGAAGTAATAAGTCGGAATTTTACGATTAATTTATTCAACGCTGTGACTTATGACCTTTTGCAACTGGCTCATGCAAAAAGCAAGCAAAAAGAAAGTTTACGTAACGGGATGTAGCCACATTTTATGTAAAAAGAAAAAAAATTTATATTCATTGTTATGCATATCACATGCATGCATGTTATCATAATTTTACGATTGTTTTATTACAATAAACATACATATTAAGTAAGTACCTAATGGTTTGTACTATAGTCTATGTCAATCCAATTAAATAGAATGGTAAACAAACCCAATTTCGGTAAAATTATCACACAATCACTCACTAAACCGAATTAGTAACACATTCATCCGTATTTCGAAGGTTCCAACTTGATAGCTCACCTCTTTTTCCCACAATATTCGTTTCATTATCATTTATAAATTGTTTTTGGAAATTCACTTGGTAGCCTGCTACAAGGAAAACAACTTATAAGTCGAAAATAGGTCGCAAAAAAAGCACATGTTTCTAGCTCATTCAACAAATCAAATCATTCAATTAATTAATTGATTTGTAATTGGCACTACAATTAGACATCACTAAACTCTCTATGGTCGGTTTGATGACCCGTTTGTTTACCTTTTTATTTAATTGGTTTGACATAGACTTTAGCACCTGGCTGGTTAGTTTGACTTTTGGCGCGAAATCGAAAAGGTAAAACACATGACAAAAAAAATGCTACGAACGTTAATTATTAAAGGAACGATTACTCAGCATAAGAGCTAGTCTTAATGAATATGAAAAAACCCGTATTAAAATATTATAATATGTGAAACTTCCATATTATTTAACGGACTTAAAATCTAGCGTAACCTATTTTATTTCAGAATTGATGGGGCAGGATTGGAGAAATTTATTCATATTCTGCTTAAATTATTTATAATCTTAAATCGTAGGAATACTCACGAGAAAAGTGAAAATCTGAAAACCTATTATATTTAAACAGAATATAAAACAAATACAATTTACTACAACTTTCTAAACATTGAGAGAAATATAACAAATAAATGAAAACATTGTGTTATGTCACTGGAATAACACTATTAATTATCAGTTACTCATACCAATCTGTCTTTTCAATGGTATACGATAAAAACAGCAAAAAAAAAAAGGAACATTTCACTCCTTTGCTTAAAAAATGTTTCAACTATTTATTCCTAGGTCCAACCTTCGAGGTAAGTAAAAAAAAAAGCTAAACATCCTGAACCATGCCTGTACACAAAAAAAACGAATAAAAACGCACGAAAATCTTCATACTCAACATTAATGATCCGCACAAACTATAATAAATTGTTTTATTTCTATCTAATTCAACTTAATTAAAATTCTTGCCTTATATTCTAGACTATTGTACAGGTTTATTTAATTATTCGTCTGCCCTCTCTTGGTCCCGGTCCTTCTTTTTCTTCTTCTTCTTCTCTTTACGTACTGACATATCAGCTTCTGTTGTCGTTTCAGCTTCCATGGTAGCATCACCAGCGCCATCTTCCACTCTGCAGAAAAATTAAATAAAAGTTAGAAACAAAAATAAAGCTAAACAGACCAGATTCTTTTATAGTTTAAAGATTTTCTGGAATAATTGAATATTTATCTGGTATAACTGAATATTTATATGGTATAATTTAATATTTTTCTGGTATAATTGAATATTTATCTGGTATAATGGAATATTTATTTAGGACAGTTGACATAACAGCTTGATAGTGACAGTATGTTTATTTAATAAGCAGTAAGAATTGTTTTCGTAATTAAATTGATAACCATAGATGTGCGGACACACACCTTGGACTACCAAACAAAGTAGATTGATAAACTGGTGTATTAATTAACACAGTAAAATTGTAAATAACACACCAGTTTATCAATCTACTTTGTTATGTGAAGTGAACAGTGATAAAAATTCCTCACGATGTTTTCCTTCAATGTTAAAGCAAGTGATAATCAAATTCTAATCCGCATGTGAATTCAAAAAGTCAAGGTGCAGGCCGGGTCGGAACTCGAAGCCTCTTGCATGGAAGGCAAGAGTTCAACGGCTAGGCTACCACTGGATATTATTTTTATATTCCTCACTTAGATAAATAAAATTTAAATTAATTAATTAATTAAAATGAGATGGCAACCCAAATACCTATGTTAATAATTTGACCTACATTAAAATAAACAGTATGGTTAACAGATGTTTATTTCAAGCACAGATGTTTCACTAAAGCAAAAAAAACTAGATTGTAAAGAGCTACATTTTTAAAGAATCCTACTTATCCTACTAATATTATAAAAGTGAAAGTTTGTAAAGATTTTAGGATATTTGTTACTGAATCACCTGAAACGGCTAAACGGATTTGGATGAAATTTAGCACACAGATAGTCCATTAGCGGATTAACACATTGGCCACTTTTATCCAGTAAAATAAACAGTTCCCAAGGGATGCAAGAAAAGAATTTCTGTGATAAGCCGAATTATATGTAAGCGAAACCATGGGCAGTCTAGTAAATAAATAAATGAATAAATAAATATATTTTACTTACACAGCCTCAGGTGCTTCGCTGTCCCTCTTCTTTTTCTTCTTCTTCTTCTCTGATTTAACTTCTACAGAGTTATTCGGATCATCCGCATTAGCTGTGCTCGCCGTCCTCTTCCTACCAGTCTCCTCAGAATCTGGTTCTCCATTCTCACTCTTTGCAGCTGCCTTGTAATCCACGTAACTGTTCAACCATTCAGCTGGTGTATTCTCGTTCGGCTTACCGAATTTGTCCAGTTTTCCTTGAGAAATCAACTTCTTCTTGTGTGAAGCTTTCGGTCCTAAGCCCCACTTTCTGGGGTATGTGTCTCGTTCCATGATAACTCTCTTCAGTTTCGCTGCTACTCCGTGATCACAAGACGCCATGGTCGATGTTGTCATCAAAGCTATTGCTAGTGCAACAGCCTCACCCTTGGTGGTTACTATAACTATTTCTTGGTCTATTTCAATACCGTCTTCGTATCTCAAGATACCGGGTAGTAAAACTTTAGCTCCGTAACACACAGCATTGACTGCACTGTCTTTGATGAATATTCTCTTGTGGGCTACTAGTAATCCTTCTAAAGGCTTGATTACTCTGCGGAGGTAGGTCTCGTCTTTATGGTTCTCGTATGCCCATTGAGCATCTAAAATGTCATGCATCGTGACCATGCCTTCTTGTTCTCCTTGGATACCAGAACGGACTCTTCTCAGCTCAATCATCTGTCCACCAACTCCAAGCATTAATCCTAAGTGTACACACATGGTACGGATGTACGAACCAGCTTCACAGCTGACCCAGAATACACCAATGTTTCGTTCCTTGTCAAAGTCAAGAAGTTTGCTGTCATATACGGAACGGACACGGAGCTGACGTTTGACAGCTGATATGAGGGGGGGACGCTGGAATAATGCCCCACGCAGTTTCTCAAGCCCTTGTGTGACCTTTTGGACATTTTCAACAGCTGAATGTAGACTGAAAACAGCGACGTACTCCTTACCGGCATTCTGTTGAGATTTGACGAGCCTCGTCGCGCGGTCTATGCACACGATCAAACAACCTGTCACCTTGGGATCTAACGTGCCGGAGTGTCCAGTTTTTTCGACTTTCAAGATACGTTTTATCCACGAAACTACCTCGTGCGAACTCGGATTGCTTGGTTTGTCGACGTTGATGAAGCCAGCCTTCACATACTCGCTAATTGGGCGCTTTAGAGGCGAATGGCCGAATGGTAGCGGCGTGTAGTGGTTTGTGCGCACATTGAGACGGTCGAAATTTTTCAATAACAATGGCCAGTACGCTGTGTCTAGCTTGGTAACGCTCTCGGTGGGCTCGATTTTGAAGTCCCCAAGCTTCTGGAACTGGCCAAGTGAAACTCCTTCCTTGGATTTCTTCTTTTTCTTTTCAGAAAACACTTCTGCGCCAGGTTGCAAAACCTCAGTCATTTTCGGATTATTAACTTGTTTCTTTCGAAACTACGCACTGTACTTGTTAAACGTTGTTTGTATATTTAGGTCAGCCGCGAGTGCCCGCCGTAATATTGTTTGGAAATTTTATTTAAAACGCACAAACAAAGAGCCGACACGTGCAAAGTTTGATTTTAGGTTAGCTTCAATCCAATCAGGGTTATTTTTTTGTACTGTACAGCGTGCAGTGTTGCCGTTCTCAACAAAGAAAATATAACCACCACGTTTAGTTCTCAAATCCAGCGAACTACTAAAATAAAATGTATGTAGCGATGGGCGATTCGAATCATTTAACTTGAATAACGAGTGATCCTTTTAACTGGCTGATTTTAATTGAGTTTCTTCAAAACCGAGTTGATTCGTTTTACGTAGCTATTCGCCGGCGCTTGGCTCGGTGACTCGCTCTCTCGGGAAAGTGGCAGTAAGCGAGCGAGTGAGGCAGCGAATAGCTGCGAAGTACGACTTCAAGAGAGAAAAAAACATCAAGACCTGATGTATGAAATTGTCATGATTCGTGTATACGATTCAACTCGATCGATCCTTTCAAGGATAAACCAATCACATGACTGGCTCGAAACGACGCCACTCGCTGACTCCGATTTAAATTTTATTATTTTATTTTGATATAACGAGAAACATATAGAAAGAAAGAAAAAGAAAGATATTTTTTATGTGCCACAAAATAGGGACACAAAAGGAACACAAAAAATGTCAGGATTTTATTCTCATTCTAAACGATACTTATAATAAATTTCTTCATTTTTTTAATTGGTAGGTACACGAACCATTTAACAGGGCTATGACATATGATATGATTGATAAGTAAGAACAAACTGTCGAAATCGTTAAATGGATGCAAAATATCTAGTTTGTGATACGTGCGTCATCAATCGTTCCCTCTTCTACGTTCATTTTATTCGCTCAAATAGCGGAAGAGGAATAACAAAGCATCTTGAATTCCTGAATCATAAAAATCATACAGTATTTTTTGATTGTGTGACAAGGATAGCAAATACAGATTAAAGAAACAGTAGTCATCCAGTATTGCAAACTTTTGAATATATAGGAATTGACTATGCAGCGTTTTGCGTTCAGTACTCGTCCATAATATAATAAAAATACCAAAATCTACTAAATCTACTTATCTCGTCTAAAACTACTAAAAAAGTAGTAAAACTACCAAAAACAGTAACACTGAGCGTAGACCTGTCGACGGTGTACAGTAAATAGTAATCAAATTCGCCAGATGGCGCTTAAAAGTAGTGATTGGCGTAATAAAATAAATAATTGATTAATCAATTATCACGAAACTTGTCTCTAATCAATTATGCCTTTATGATCGATCATGTATAAAAAAATGACATTTTGTTATAAAATGTCATACATATTATAATTCCAAAATAATATATATTAATGATGTATATGTATAATTTATAACTAATATTTGTAAGCCACCTGTGGCAGCACACAGAGACTGTATACTACCTTAATGTAACACCACAGACCAGTAAGCTTCAAGACTCCGCATAAACAAAGTTTTGTATTCGAATGCAGTCGTAAAACGTTGGTGGGGTCAGGGGGGCGATCGGCGCGTTATGATTGGCTGGCTCAAAAGTTCGGTGGTATGATTCCTTATGATTGGTGCCGCTCGCTGATTGAGTGACGTTCCGATTGGCGGAGGGACGTATGATATGCAGTGGTAGAGCATATGCGTTGTGACCGGGGGTGTCCAGCTAACCGGCGTCTAGAGGCTTACTGGTCTATGTGTAACACCAAGAATACCTGTGTAGGTAGTATGTACACAAATAAACTTTGATTTGATTTTTAATTGATTTTTAAAAATTATCGACACATTTTTTAGAATACTAGTTTTTGACGAATGTTAGCAATATGGGTTAGCATAGAGTGGCGGCGAAACGGCTTATTTATTAATAATTGAAATTCAACCTTCTTTACTTCAAAACACGACTGTTTGAATAGCAAATAAAATCACAAGCGGCTTAGAGCGGCGAAGACTGGCCGAGTGGCCACAGCCACAAGTGTCCATGAGCCGGTCAATAAGAGTCGGTTTGCTTTGCAACCAGTGAACAGGGACCTTACTCCTGAGTTCGCGACTGGTTCGAGTTCTGAACAAAATCGAGATACTGTCAATTCTTAGAGGAACTGACAGTAAAACATCTAAGGAATTGACATTAGCTCAATTTGGTCCAGAACTCGAACCAGGCCCCTGCTCTTCGCCGCCACTCCATCGGTGTGCGCTGGCCTTATAGGGCTACTTACAAGTTGCATTTTGATCTTGTAATAGTTGTATTACTTGTATCCAAAAACAATATAAATTATAACTAACTTTCTAAAGATGATGAAAACTGTTATTCAATGAATAGGTGGATCAGAATTGGACTATCACTTGCTTTAACGGTGAAGGAAAACATCGCTCCATTACATCGTGAGGAAACCTACACAACTGAGAGTGCTCCATCCATCGATAGTGTGCGTAGGCTGACAAATTGCACTAGGCCATCATGCTGGACTAAGGTCTGACCCTTCTCATAGTGAGAAGAAGCACGTGCCCAGCAGTGTGACAAATGGGCTAGTGACTGAATTTAAAAATTGCAGTAATTATCTGAAGCATATATAATTTATGAGCTAGCACAGGTTTACAATTTCGCGCAATACAGTGATTCCTTTTTATTAACTGCTCACTGTAGTATTGGTATGTACCTACGTAATCACAGTTGTTCTAGCCCGACCTGCTCTTGGCCGGTTTTTTAATGTTCGACGTATAACTTTTGCTATCTCAACTCAATATAACTTCTCTTAGGCTCGTATTACAGAAGCTTCCTCAAGTACAGTTTAAACTCCAATCACCTGACCACTACTTAAGGATAGAATCGTTACTTGAGTATCGGTCTTATTCCAGAACGGTAATTATAAACTTTAATTCAACAACAAAACACACGAATTTGACCTGATATATAATAGAAATCTCTACTCAAGCGTAGTCTGGACCACGCTTGAGTGATTACAGATCAAATATCTGCCCAAATACCGAAACAGGTGACAATATAAAACGAAACTAAACTCAGCTGAACTGTGATCAACAAATCTCTGCTTGAGGGCCGTTCTAAAATCAAAGCTCAACTTAAAACTAGTTTTAAGTTGAGCAGTAAACAGAGATCAACGCTTGAGTATCCTTCTGGAATACGGGCCTTAGAAAATATGATATGACTTGCACATTTTACATTAAAAATTAACAAAAAGTTTTTAATAAGAAATTAAAAAATAAAAGTACAAAAATAATCGATTATCAAAATAATCAAATCGATACATCACTATTTAAAATTCATGTGGAGCTACCAACTGAAAAACACGAACTATTCGTCGGATATTTTTTATTGAATGAAATGAAATGCCTTATTTATGGTGATTTTATAATAATACATTTCGTTTACGAGTGGAAATCCTCATGGATTTAGTCATGGATACACTCTAGATTTAGATTTACATAACTATCCGAACCTCATCTGAAGTTTTACGAACAAACTGAAATTAGAAATTACGAATACAATTACATTTACAATTCGGTTATACAAACTCACAGAAAACAACTGTCATCTGTCACTAAATAATCTAGCTTTGACAGCTTTGACTCTTCAAAGCGTGTTATTATTTTACTTTTACAGAATTTAATGAATTAAATAAACATAACAGAATAATGGCAGGCGTGTTATTCGAGGATATATTCAATGTAAAAGATATAGACCCTGAGGGGAAGAAATTCGATCGTTGTAGCCGTTTACATTGTGAATCGGAGTCATTCAAAATGGACCTTATTTTGGACATAAATTCTTGGATTTATCCAATGGAACTGGGTGATAAGTTCAGATTAGTGCTTGCTACGACTCTCAGGGAGAACGGTTATCCTGATGGTGGGGAATGGAACCCTTTAGAAACGGAGGGAAACCGCGCAGACAGTTTCGAATACGTCATGTCTGGCAAAATTTACAGGTTAGTTTTCATAATATTGCCTACTTCTTGAGACAATCGCTTGTTACTAGAAGCCACAATACTTAATGGAGGTGGTCTTCGTTAGAATTTTTGTACTGTCATTTGAGTCGGAGAGTCGTCTTAGGTTGCTTTATCATTCTTATCTAAAGTCTGTTTTTTAGGGTTCCGTAGTCCTACAAGGAACCCTTATAGTTTCGTCATGTCCGTCCGTCTGTCCTAATCCTTTACAGCTTAATAACTGTATTTTAGGGGTGGCACCCATACATGTGAAATGGGGATGACATTTTTTTTTTTCGCTGCACCCCCTCTTGATTGAATAGGTGTACTAAAATGAAGGTAATGTTTCATACATAACTTTTTTATCAGGTATACCATCTGCGAAATACAGTTCGCCAAAGTGGCTTGCAATGTTTCCCCCCCCCCCTGCCATTTCTAAGCTATGCAACGTAG